>CM028249.1:10951236-12200285 GCA_016432835.1 Brassica nigra | reverse complement strand
ATGGATATTTAGATGTTAGAAATAAAACATAAACCTATAAAAATTACCTTGTATGTAGTGTCAGAAACTTTTGAGTTGAAAGAAGCAGTGGTTACATAGCTCTAGATATGAAAGAAGAAATATTAGAGATTCTGTTCAAGCAGAAACTAAACAAAGGAAACAACTGTTTGAGAAAATTACCGGTTCCATGGCTGTTTCAGAACTTGAGAAAGCTGGGACAGAGTGATCCTGCTAGAGAATCAGTGTTAGCCTTGAACCACTGAATGCAAATAATGTTTAATGATTTTCATCTAATATTAACGTTATTATGAAATACTACCTCTTCAACAGTTGAAGATTGAGAATTTGTAACCATTATTGAAGAACAGACTTCCTACATAAATAACAAAAGAGACTGAAAGTAAGACTTAGTAATATATATATATATCCACACATCTCCATATAGTTAAAGCTAGAAAGAAATTACTTCTTCAGATGAGGAGGGCTGAACGTTCAAGACAACCTTTGGAGTGGAGATTTCCTGCATTAAAACAAACACAAAGTGTTACTCGCAGTGAGAAAGGAATCTGAAGAGCATTATTGTAAACATTCAGAATGAGGAGCACTACCTTTTTCACTGCCATCCTTGTTTTGCCTTCCATCTACAAAATTTAAAACAAGTCTAACTAAACTATTTCTGAGCATTTATTATAATAAGAACAAGTGATGAATTACCTTCTTGGAGCTATTTTTACATTTCAAGGAATCATTTGCTCCACCAAACAGTTTCCTTCAATCATTGAGAAAAAATATCATCGTTATTTGACGTTCTGAAACTGACTGCAGAGCAAAATCAAGTATAGCAAGGATTCTGAGGTAGAGATGATACTAAGTTGGTTATGAAAGTGTAGAGCTTTACCTTCCTTTAATTGCAGAAGCAGAAGTGTTGAGCTTAGTCTTTCTCTCTGTCACACTTCCTCTTACCCCTGTCTGTTGCCTAGAAGTAGAAGACACAGCCAAAGGAGTCTGTTTCTTTTGAGCGGCAGAGGATGATGAAATAGATCCAGCAGGACATAAGCTCTTCTTAGTAGCATTAGTCATGGCTTTCTTACTGCCTAGACAGATCCGTGATGCTAAGTTTAGCATGTAAAATGAGTCTTGGCTAAATTCCCGCGGCTGAAACAAGAAACTAAATGGTTAGCATTGCTTGCAATTACAACTCTGCCAATGAAGCATAAACCCCAAAAAAACAGCTCAACAGCCAGTAAAGTATATACCAGACAAGTGATCAGCAATGTTCTGTTGCTTCCTTGTAAACAATCTTTCAGCATGTGAGTGAGTTTGCTCTCCCTGTATGGCACATGAGATTCATTTGCGTTGAGAGCATATAAGACATTCTGTAAAGCATATATCGATTTATTTATCCTGGTAATCTCTACAGGAGCTAGATCACTGCATTGTTTCCTAGAGTCCTCATATCCTGCCAGAGGAAGACAAGACAACACCCATCAGATGCTACCAAAAGATTATCACACAGAAGATATAACTAACAAAGTGATGTAAAAACACTCAACCTGCCATATCAAGAAAATTCATCCTCCCAAGCGATCCCGAATTAGCTTCGCCTTTAGTAACATGTATCATCACACCTCTATGGCTCCTAAGAGGAGGATCATTGACCAGCTTCTGGATTTTGTTGAGACCAAAATACACCTCTTGAAATCCTGAGAGTGACTTCACAGGTACCTGAAAAAAGCAAAAAATTTGATTCATCAGTGATTGTTAACCAGCAAAATACTTAATGCTCCAAGCCCACTAAATGACTTGCCTTGGAAAGTCCTTTTAGTTGAATCTTCCTTTGTGCACCTTCCAATACAGAAACCACTCGCTTCTCTTGGTCTATGATGTCATACACAGTCTCATGAGAGACTTCGTAGAATGATACCGAAATCGAGTCTCCTCTTTCCTCAGCCATGGATAACATCTCAGCCATTGCAAGGATGACCAAACCAGGTTCCCACTCAGATCCCTACAAACCAAATCACACATAACTCCATTAGCATTTTCATCTACAGAGAACAGCCTTGGTGATTAGTTCATTTCAATACCTGAATAAGGAGTGTTTTCCCGCTACATCTTGCTCCATGTGCAATCACATTAGCATCTTTACCCTCAAAAACACTAGAGATAAGAGGTTTAATCTCCTTGTTGAGAATCGAACTCGTGCTTTCGTTTTCTTCATAGAAATGATCCAATTCATATGAGTCTTTGGAACTGCAACAAAACATATACAAGAGAGAAGAGAAATCAAATACCAAAATCAGCCAAGCAGAGATCAATAATAGAGGTCAGAGTGAAAATCAGTGAGGGAAGACAGAATTACCCATCGAATTGAGCTCCGAAGGAAATCGAAACCTTCTCCGATTGATCTTTGTTGTGAACTGATGATATAGATGACGACCCTGACGAAGCTTGTACAGCCGGATCCGACGACGACGACAAAGGCTTAACCCTAGCTACCACGCGTACCGTCTTACTCATCGATTTCGTCTCCATCTATCAGATTTGAGAGAGAGAAAGTTTAGCCGTTACGGATATTTTTGAAATTCGCTGACGCTCTTTCGATAGGTCCACTTCACTGTTTTCTTATCTGGTGTATATAGGAAGCCACCCCCTTGTCTCCGTTTTTAGATAGTTTGTCGGGTCTAGTTCGCGGAGAAGTAAACATGAAAAGGTGATCGGCCCATATAAAGCCCAATAGTAAGGCTTTTTAAAATGATGTGACATCATCACCCTGAGAAGAGCCCTAGACATTTCTATCCAGCCGCGGGAGGAAGAAGAAGAAGCTGTGAGTCTCCCCTATCTATCTCTCCATCATCGTCATTGTATACCTTGCATAGAATGTAGTTGATGATACTTTCATATGATCTCATGTTGAATTTGCTTTTTTTTTTCTTAATTGCAGCTAAGTTAAGAAGATGAAGCATAACAATGAGATCCCTGGATCACACTTCAGGAAGCACTGGCAGAACAAGGTTAAGACATGGTTTAACCAACCTGCCAGAAAAACCAGGAGAAGAGTTGGTTAGTTACATCAGCTTTTTTAAGATAGTTATATGTAATGTTGTTCCATTGATAAGATTCTTATGTGTGATGATGATGTGTAGCGAGACAAGAGAAGGCAGTGAAGATCTTCCCTCGTCCCACCTCTGGATCTCTCCGCCCTGTTGTTCATGGACAGACTCTTAAGTACAACATGAAAGTCAAAGCTGGAAAGGGGTTCACTCTTGAAGAGCTTAAGGTTTCGTTTTGTTAAGTTTATTTTTTTTTTTTGAAAGATGTAATGATGAAAACAAATAATATCCGAGTTTCAATCAGGCTGCTGGTATTGCTAAGAAGATGGCTCCAACAATCGGAATCTCAGTTGATCACCGTCGTAAGAACCGTTCCTTGGAGGGTCTTCAATCCAATGTCCAAAGGTTAAAGACTTACAAGGCCAAGTTGGTTGTGTTCCCTCGCAGATCACGTGTTGTCAAGGTACCATACATTCTACATTGAGATGTCTTTTGAGTTTTTGTTTATATAATGACATTTTTGGTGACTTTGTTGTTATTTGCAGGCTGGTGATTCTACTCCAGAGGACCTTGCTAATGCAACTCAAGTCCAAGGAGAATACATGCCTATCGCTAGAGAGAAGGTTGCGATGGAGCTTGTGAAGGTGACTGATGAGATGAAGTCATTCAAGGCTTATGACAAGATCCGTCTTGAGCGCACAAACAAACGCCATGCTGGTGCCAGAGCCAAGAGAGCCGCTGATGCTGAGAAAGAAGAGAAGAAATAAGATTGTGGAGGCTTAAGATTTTTAATCCATTCTTGAATTCTTCGTTCTTGATTTTGTGTTTCTTAGATTCATCAATCCTAAATTTCTGGTTTTGGTCAAAAAAAAAAATAATAATAATAATTTTCTGGTTTTATGGAAAGAAATTATAATAGTCAAACCATCACATAATGTCCAAAACATGATTTATCAATGGTGATTATAAACATGAATACATGATATAAAGGCATGACTTTTTTTGCCATGAATACGAGCAATTATGTAGTGTTTATTTGCCTATGAATGTACCGTGCCAAGGCAGCTGTAACATGTTGCTGTAGGAGTGTTACTAATGACCATCCCATTATTCTCTTCTTCTTTTTTTTAATTTCTAAGAAAACAAAATTACAAACAAAAACAAAGTTTAAGAACTTATCCTAGGTCTTGAACCTCTGAGAGATATTCCAACTCCATCTCTACACTCCTCAGCCATTCTCTTCACCTTATCACCCACTTGAGCAGTCCCTTTCTCACCCTCTTTTGCTGCTCCTTTCACACTAACAATGGCTGCATCTCTCATCTCTCCAGCTAGCTTCCCTAAACTCTGTGTATTCCTTCAAAACCATAATCCATAAACGTATTTTTTCCATCACAATGAAGATCACTTCCCGTGATTTTCCTCCCATAGATTCTCCCATCTCCTTCAGCTTATCCATTAGTGTTCGAGCCCTCTCCTCGGTTGAAGAAACCGAGGATGATTCGACAGTGTTAACCAATAAGCTTTGTTCTACATCTTCTTGAAGGTCTTTGTCAACAATTACTCTTATTCCATTAGTTTCCCATCGCTTTGTAGCCTCTTCTAACGCTCTGGCTTGTTCTCTAGCCCTCTTCCCCTTCCTCCTCGGCCCATGATCTGAACACATAACACATGAGGAGGATTCATACACTAGCAGATAGATTCTTTGACACTAGCAGATAGATTTGGACCTGATCTGCAGCTGCGGGGACAAGAATCTTTCCAGGATTTACTTGAAAAAGGTATAAGATGGTGCAGGAATTCCTGCTGAAGAATATGCACTTCCACCATTAGGTGTCTCCAAAGGCGTTCCGCTGTCGCCAAGCTGGTCTTGACTATTCATGTTTAGTTCATTTTTGACTAATATGTTTGATTCTTGCACAGGAGTTTCTGAAGATTCAGTTTCTCTCGATGTGTCTATGTCCGAGACTGATGGCATACTTCCTGCAGCCAAATCCTCGGGTGTTCCGTTTACCTCAGGAAGATCAACCTCAGTCACAGTCGAGAATGCTGTCTCGCTGTCATCTAGCGGCACAGTGGGAGAATCTGAAGTTGAATTTGATTGTGAAGCAACCAAAACACACCAACAGCTACAGTCTCGGTGGCATAACTGTCAGATGAAGAAGACATGGAATCTACTTTCTGAATATCGGCTTGATTTTCTAAAACAGACATGTTGTCTGTTCAACTGTCTGGGATTTTTAGCATCAGCAAGATTACTACTTTGTGAATCTATAAACTCAGAGGATGAGTCTAACAGAAACTTAGATTCAGAAATTATTTTCTCACTTTCTGGTGTCTCAGGATCAGACTGTACAAAGGAGGAGCATCAAATCTGTTTCAGGCGTAGCTTGGGAAGCAATAGTTTCAGTGACATCTGTTCCATCAGATATGACAGCATTAACTGACGAATCCTCAGTATAAAGTACCTTATCTTCATTGAAGACGCGTCCATCACCTTGCAGGGCCTAAATCAATGTTTTATGTACTCTTATCCTCCTACTTTAAGATTTTTTTTTCCTCACTATTAGCTACTTTGACTTCATCACTAAGCATAACAATGTACCATTTGAATGAGTGTAAACCTCTTTATAAGAACACAACATTCATGACTCCAGCAATTACACTATGCAGCCATATCCTAAGACTAACGTTGAATTCTTAACTTAATCTACACACTTAACTGAACAAGCTTTTCAGTTTGTAGCATACGAAAGTAAAACCTCTATAAGAACACAAGATTCGTTTGTGAAAATCTTAGCTTAATCTGAACTTCATTGAACAAGCATTTCCAAATCTGTAATCAAAATATTCACCAGCTGAATTGAACTTGATTCCGTTCTCAATGAAACAACATCTCATCAGAGCATATATCTTTGATCAAGCTCTTCTTCTTAGCTCTGGGAGACTTGCCGTCGTTCTCGGAATCGTCGTCCCACCCAGCCAAACGATCGAGTGGCGGATTTGAGGAATCGGATCCGGTCCACGCGTCGGAGTTCCGGTTTCTGCGAAACGCAGACGATTACTTAACCGGATTTCCTAGCGAACCGTGACTGGCGCAAGTAGACGGCGTGAGGTTTACGACGAACGCGGGAGCTCAAAGCGAGATGGAGCTGGAGATAGAAAGGTATCCACGTGGCCGACGCGGAAACCATGGTTGGTAGTCAGATAGGATAAGGAAGAGATGGAGAGAATCTGTCGTAAAAGAAGAAGATGATGATGATGATGATGATGATGATGATGATGATGATGATGATGATGATGATGATGATGATGATGATGATGATGATGATGATGATGATGATGATTAGGGTTTAGCAATTAGAATCTGTTGTATTGTGTTTGGTGGTGGTTTGTATTCCGTTAACAAAAGAGAGAGTGTTTGTTAGAGTGATCGCCCTCTCACAAACACACACACACACACACACCACCTAACCAGCTAATTACATTTTTTCTATTCAACCAACTAGCTAATTAAAATTATTCTTTTAAGTATCTCTAAAATCTTGTTTCAAAAAAAAAATTAAGTATCTCTAAAATCTAAATAGTAATAAAATAAGTTTTGTGACAAAATCGCACAAAAAATTATATTATCAAACGAATTTAAAAACTAAATGATATGTCACATTTTGAAAACAAATCAGATAATGTTTTTTTTTAAACACCCCACTGAAAATAAATGCATACAACATAGTATAGCTATTATTATCATCATTCTTTAAAACATTAAAAACAATAAAAATACCCTCAAATAAGTCATACTTTTATGACAAAATCAGTATACAAGATTTTTTTGAAAAACAGTAATTATTTAAAGTGAAACAAATATATATTTAGATTATATTTGAATTTATGATTTATTGATTAAATTATAGAGTTAAGAATTTAGAGTTGATTGTGGAATTAAGAAATAGTAATTAGAGTAATTTAATTTTTACAATCAAATGAATGCTATTTTAAGAATTTTAGATGCTTTTTTTTGAAAATAGATGCTATTTTGGGGATAATTTTTATAGGAACCGGTTCAACCTGTCGAACCGGATTTTCTATTATGAAACATTATATATATATATATAGTTAGTAATATATTTATATTATATGAACTTTAATTCTACATATAATACATTATCTATTCTTTTTTTATAATTAACTAAATATAGACAATAAACATAAATCAAACTATATATATAGTAAAAAACTGAATAATGAATACTATGTAAACTGAAATTGATAAAATCATATGATTTACAGTTAAAATTATCATATTATTTATTTTTTTACAACTAACATCTCAAATTATATGAATATTGTAAAATAAAGATAGTATATGAGTGTCAAAATATATTTTTCACATTGTTTCTTAAGAAAATAAAAAAATAATTAAATAGAGATAGCTGAACACTAATTATAAAATATTAAATTTTAGCTAGTAATAATTAAAAACACTTAATTATATGTTAATTTTTAAGAATCGGTTTTTAAAATTAACCCGGGTCATCGGTTTTACCGGTTTTCAACCGGTTTTACTGATTTTTCTCAAATCCGGATTTTAAACTGAACCGGACTCAGCTTCTTCAGCGAGTCACGGTCGGACCGGTTCGACCGGCCGGTCCAATTTTCAAAACACTGGTTCAAACCAACACAAACATCATAGTATATCGATCATTATTAATTTTTTTTTTGAAGTATACAAACGTAGTCTGTTTCAGTAAGTTGTTTAATCATCGGAGTTTTGCTCCCACGAGTCCATAAACGGATCCAACAAGAGCCAAGACAGAGACGAGCAAACAAACTAAGCTGAAAGCCCTAAGAAGAATCCACTGTCGCGTCCAAACTGGGATCTTCTTCTGCAATATACACATCTCCACAGGAAAATAAACAGCCAAAGGCCAAAACGCAAGTGCCCCCAAGACTCCAAGTACTTCATTGAAGTATGGAAACAGCAGTGACACTCCTGTTATTATCACCACATACATGGTTCTCAGACACATCCTCATTGGATTCACTCTCACCGTTACTCCTCGTGACGATAAGCCGTAGGATTTTGTGATGAACTTGTTTTGTGGGTATTTATCAGTTAGCACTCTTTCCATAGCTGCAAAAATCGGTTGACTATATACCTGAAATCCCATTTTAAATGTTAAAAATGTGTGGGCGTACTCAGATCAGGTAACCTTTGCATTTGAACTGTTATATCGTATTAAACATCAAGTTCTAAAATTTTATACAATTTATTAGTTAATTATAAACGTAAACGTCAACCCAAGATCTTTTGCCTTTATAGATTAACATTTTTCCACAACAAAACTCTATATTTTATTAAACTGGTTCAAGAAAGCTAGTCTAAAAACACTAACCCGTTTTGAACCATATTGTTTACAAGAAAAATTCGTCCGCGCTCCTTTCTCAAGAAGATCAGTACTAAAATCGCAAAAAAGTAAAAGATAGAAAAATATTGTAAACATAGAACGAAGATGAATACATTTCTCAGATTCCGAAATCAGTGATGGCCATAAATCTTATTCATCTATCAGCTTTTATCATTTTTAGACAATCCAACTCAATTGTTAACTAGTTTTCTATTTGTTCAAAATGTTTTTTTTCTATTTTTTTTATTTGTTATTAATCTTTTTTGTTCAAAATATTAAAATGATGGTTTAGTTCGTATGCTACCTGATATCCCCCAACTAAATGAAGAACAATGCAAGCGTTGGCGAAATCGACAAGCCAAAATGGCTCATAGAAACCAAAACCGGTCAAGAGATTTCCCGGGGTGGCATCTCCAAATGCTGCGTAACCAAAACATCCGCAACAAAGGTAGAAGAATGTTGTGATGAATACTGCAGCCGTTGAAGCTTTCTTCATCGTTTGCTTCTCTGGCGGTGGCGATCTCAATGTATCCTGTTGTTAAATTACATTCAATTAACCGCATAAAAAGAAGTTTCTTGATCAGCAAGATATCAACTCGTTGTGATCTATACTACATTTTTTCAAATATCATGGATAGAGTAGGTAAGGTGGTAACTAATCTAACTTGGCATCACTAGATAAACCTGAGTTTAAGATATATACCTGAATTTCAAGAAGTATGATTGAGAAAGGATAGGAAAAGGCTATGTTCCCAAGAGCTTGGAACACTAACCATACTTTTGCACCTCTGTTTTCTGCTGGACTTCCCTTTACACTTCCTTCAATTTGCCGTTTTTCTTCATTTCAACACACAAAATGTATTAAATATAGTCTTCAATCTTCAAAAATTAATTGACACTATTTAACACTTGACTCATCAACTTTTCACTGGTTGGTATCAGAAGCAATAAAGCAAAGTTAACCTAAATACAAGAGATGAAATATCTTTACCTATGATTCGGTCAAAGGCGAGGCCGAGGCCAATGGAGGAGTAAGCAAAAGACATAATCGCAGCAACAACAGAGAGCCAAAGCATGTTGTGGAAATTAGGTATTTGGGACATAAAGATCTGAAGCACACCGAACAAAAGCATGAAGTAATTGTTCTTGTCTCCATAAGAACATGTTGCGTTGTGTCCTTTTCTATGATAACAATTCGATCTAAAAATTGCTCTGTAATGAAGTGGAAGAAATTCAACATCTCAATATTAAAAATTATTAGATTTATAAAAAAAAATTATTAGATATATGTTTACACTTATTTACCTTATGCAAGTAGCTGTCACAATGGTATAAGCAACGCCAACACCAATAAGGCTAATGTATACAAAGACCCCACATACGATCTGGTTCTTCTTCCCTGCATAATATATTTAACCATCAGAACAAATTAATCTAAATTTAAAACAAAAAAAAATGGTAAACAAAGTTCCATGTCTTAGGGTAGCCTTATACTATGAAATCATTTTCCCTTGCTAGTATTCAAACCCGTGACCTCCAAAATTTGTTTTTTTTTTCCCTTTGCTTTCATGGTCAGCTAGTATGCAAGTTAAACTTACTCAACCACATAAAACAAAATTTGTTCTTTTTTTTGTGAATGAAATTGGAATTTGAGTTTTTGATGTATAACCTAGATACACTTTAACGGCTTGAGAGTAAGAGTTAAGGCGGAGGGGACCGTTGTTGGCATCAGGAAAAAGATAGCAATCAGACAGAAGAAAGGCAGAGACAAGTGTGACTCCGGCGAAGGCTATAAGAGCGGCAGGACCACCTATCCAGCCAAGCTCCGCCGTGGCCCAAGCCAACGACAAAACCCCTGCGCCGATCACTCCTGTTATTATATGTGCCACGGCCGTCCACAACGTTCCTTTTCAAATTAAGAAAAACACAACTTAATTATGAGCGACTATATATAACATTATAACGTGATTAATTGGTAATTAATGATAATGATTATGATTAAGGATTTACCTGTTCTTGCAAAAACTGAATCATGAAGTTGATGTTCGGTTGGTCTTAAAACTGGAGACTCGTTGTTTTCTTTAATGTCCATGTATTTTATCAACGAAGGCGAAGATATGTAATGATATGTCTATGTATGTAATATATTCATGCGGGAAGACGACATGAAAACATTTTTATATCTTCTCGGGGAAAGAAACTCTTGTGTGGACTATAAGACGTATAAGTGTCTCTTACTTGAATTTATTCGTAACTATTTGTCTTCATGTGTATATTGTAAGACTAGTCGGTCACATCTACCATTATTCAGTGACTGGCAGGCTGTTGATTGAGATGCTTGAACGGCTGTGAGGTCCATTTCCTTTTATTAGAATGCGAAAATAACAATTAGCTTATCTCACTACTTCTAGTTTGTTAATAATTAGTCATTTATGACATTTTCTAAAGGGTAATGTCCTCTACAATTTTCCTTGTTAGAAAAATTCCCATCAAACTATAACCAGTCATTAAAAAAACAAATATCCACCCTTAACGATTGGGACCAGTTATGCCATATAGACCTAAAGTATCGCATACGATTTTGACCTCCAACATCTATATGTTCCGTGCTATTAGAAGAAATCACACACATTAATACAAATTACATCCTCTCATTTATTTATGAACTACGAACGTATCAACTATTTTATTTTATGTTGTATGTGTAATGTCTGTTAAAAATATGTCATGTTGAAATGTAACATTGACGTCAAATAAAAAATCACTCACATGGTAAACAAATAGCATGCATCTAGAAATACTAAAGTATATATATATATATATATATATATATATGTATATGTATATATTGTATATGATAAATTAACAAGCGATCCGTTTGGGGCTTCAAGATGCAACGGATTTCGTTTCGGCGATATTCCGAAGCGTGGACCAGGTGTTAACGTCACAGTTCAAACTTCAAAGTGACTAAATCTCAAGGGTCCGACAGTGCCGTGATTAAATCTCAACGGTCTGGCAGTGCCGTGACTAAATCTCAACAGTTCGGCAGTACCGTGAGCTTTCCTTTGACGCTTTCGTGTTCTACTCTGAATTCGCTGTCTCTCTATCTCAGAGTTCTAGCTTTCTCTTATGATATAATGTTTGTGGAGTTTCGATCAACTCTCTTGCTTATTGTAGTCCGAATGTTTTGAGTTTTTAATGAATGTAGTGCTCCAAAAAGTGTTAAATTAACAAGTTATTAGATTCTGACCCGTCTTTTCATATTTGTGTTTGTTGTTTTAATTTTTTCTGAGAAATTTAATTTTTATATTTGTGTTTTTATGTAATTAGATTTGCAATTAATGTTAATTTAATATAATTTTGGTAATTATACTAAATATGTCAAGTTGCATAACTGTACACTTGTGTCATATGCATTTCAGAAATTATTTTTAAATTTTATTTCTAGAATTTATAATATATTATATTTTCTTAATAGTTGCCTAACATAATTAGTTAAGAATAATCGTACAAAAAGCGACTCGGAATCGACCCAAAAATCAAAATCTCATACTCACTGTTTTAAAACCCGATCCGAACCCGCTGTTGAACTGATAAACCCGTTGATCCAAGATAAATCCGGTTTGGGCTTTTTGAAAAATTAATATTTAAAAACCCAAAAAATCCGCAAAAATCACTAAAACTTGGAATCCGATTACCGGTTGGATCACTAGTTTGAACCAATAGATAACTTTTTTTAATTATGTTTGAAAATCTGTTTGTATACTTAAATTCGAAATTTGTTGACAGGTCTTTAAAATAGGAGTTTAAATGGTTATGGTAGGTGGTAACGTTATATATACTAAAATCAAAATTGAGCTGTGAATAACAGATTTGGTTCCTAGAATATTTTTGTTTGTTACGTATATACTTTAATTTTTGAAAAAATGTTTGAAAAAATAATTTTTAATATATTCTGTTACAAAAAAAAAATATGTATATATGTATATGGGTGAATTGGTGGTATAACCATTATGGAGAAAATATTGAGCAAATAACCATAACAAAAAACTGTCAGAGGTGGTAGGATATTTATGTCTACGTGTGGACTCTTCTCTCCTTAACAGCGCGTTAATATGTAGCACAAATAGTAGGGTCCACAGTATCCAGTATAAAGTGACGCCTCATATGTTCAGATGTGCACTCTATTCTATTTTCATAGCCCGTATAGTATAGTAAGCTAACAACATTGCTTAAATTCTAGGTTTCACACACTGTGTTGTACAATATAGAATAGATGGAACGAGAAAATATATACTACGCAATGAGTAAATTGATTGTCAAAACATTCACATTACTAAAATCTAGATTCCTATACAGAGAGTTATTAGGATGGGTTAAGAATGATCATTTGGACTATACTATATGTGTTTGACAGAGTAGAATAATTTGTTTATACAGATAGCGTAGTAATAAACTTAATTGTCTTACTAATTATACTAGTCAATCTAAACAAAAGGAAAGTTCTAAACCCACAAAACACAATAAGAACCAAAACATTGTATAAAGAGAGGAAGCAAGAGATGAAGAGAGTGAAAGAAAGAGATTGAGTAGAGAGAGGGAGAGAAGAGGTAGAGAGAGTTGTAATATTGTATTTTTATTCTATGTTTTCTAAATAGAATAGAATACTGTCTCGTTTGTTCAGAACGGAAGAGAGAAAGAGAGGAAGCGAAGGAGAAAGAGAAAGAAAGAGAAAGGGAGAGATTCTAAATAAATGCTATTCTATGTAGATAATATAGAATAAAATGATATATTCGTGTCAATAACAATTGAAAGAATTTTATATCCATTTGAAAAAATTTGAAATACAACATATATAAAAAAGTGTATGATTTTTTATGATATTATTATTTGGTTAAATTGTATTAATAGATAAAATATAGATCAAATAAAATGATAGGGGAAAAGAAGAAAAGAAAAAAAAATTGTCTCTGCATGTCAGAAAGAAAGACAATACGGTAATTCTTATAGAAATACAGAAAGTATATCGTAAACTATGTTTGCAATGGTCTTTCTCTCGATTTTTTTTTTCATGGTTATCTTGCCAATTTCTCGATGTATATTTCGATGCAAAAGTCAATGAACCATTGTGGTCTAGTGGTAAAAGAGACGGCTATTATCAAAGATTATATGGGTTCGCAGCAAGATCTGATTTTTTGGATTTTTATTTCTTTGTTTCTCACTAATGGCAAGTATGTAAATACTTTATCTTCTTCATTTATCAAGGCTTCTATCTTTCTGCAATTTTTTCCACCGCTCCAGACGTAATCGATCTAATTTTTTGATGTTTCCTTTTCATTTATGCATCAAAATTGAAGATTTGTTATTTATCATCCAGTTTTAAAACACACAAAAACTTGAATGATTTTGATAAACTTGATTTCACTGCCTAGCACCAGTGGCGGAGCCACCATGTAATCATGTGGATCATGTGGGTCATATGACCCATGTGAATTTTGATTTTTTTTTTTCATTTTTACATGTATATCTTATGGAAACATACGATTAATTTAACTTAATGACCCTTGTAAAATATATGTATCATCAATTTGACCCACCTAAAACAAATTTCTCCCTCCGACACTGCCTAGCACTCAATGTTTTTGAACGATATATGTAAATAGGTTAATCAACAATCCAACCATTGCAGTTGAACAGAAGCACAATTTCTTGCCAATACAAAACTTAGACCCATAGTTTACAAATAATTGCAAGAATAATTTCTGAGAACATGAGTGTTTTTTTTTTGCTGAATTTCTGAAACTCGGTTAAATCACGAAAAATTGAGTGTTAATAATAATGATCGAACTGACTTTTGCAGGAAGAAGCATAACTGGTTTCGTTATAGAACTTTATATAAAGAGAGCGTGGTTAGTTTTTAAGTTAAGGTAAATACAGTTATAGAATATTTTTAAGTTAAAGTAAATACAATTATCAATAGATGTAATATTTGATCAAAAAAAAAAGATGTAATATTGATATTAAAAATAATCGTTGGACTAAACTAATATCAGTGGGGCATGATCCAGATTTAATAGTATTGATTGATTGATATGTTCTGATGTTCATTATGAGTATGCTTTTCACATGATGTTATGTAAAAAAGTTATACATTCTACGTCAGTAAATAATACATGAATATGATGAATGCAAAACTTGGCTTTTAACTTCTTGTTTTCCTAACTACTTTCGAATTCTCATCTAGTACAATTTTTCTGAAAATAATAAAAAGACAAAACAAAGCAACTTGGTCCGAAAACAAAGCAATTTGAAACAACTTTAGAAAAGTAGGCGTGGTAAGAATAATGTAGAGACGAGAGAGCTGTCTATTACACTGAAACAAACGTCACATGTCTCACCCTTTGCCAAAAGCCACCACAAGTTTTTGTCAATACCCGATTCTCTCTTTTATTCCCCACAGATTTTATAGTTTCTTTTAAAAATAATACATCAAACTCTTTCCTTTCTCGATCTCGATCTCTTCCATATTCTTCCAAGATCCCAGACGAAATGGCTCAGGTTTTGCTCATTAATTTTTTTTTAAAAAAAATTGAGTACGGTTTATGATTTATCTCTCTCCGAAATCGTTTCTTTTTCTTACTTTCATCTTTATTTTGTAGAAGGTCGTGTTAAAGGTTTTAACCATGACGGATGATAAGACCAAGCAGAAAGCCATCGAAGCTGCAGCTGATATCTTCGGTGATTATTATAACTACTTCATTTCTTTAGTTAGTTTCAACTGAAATTCAATTTTAGTTTGTGGGTATTATTGCTCCGTTGTAACTTTAATCTATTTTAGATCCTATAGGAATTATATTAAAGCTGCTAGGTTTTGTCAGTCTATACTGCCATTTTCAGCTAGAATACATTATAAAAAATTGGTTCCATTGAATAATTAATTGCGTCAGACTTTGAGAGCTTGGATATTGACATATAGTCAACGAGATGATATTCTTTTAACGGTGAAGAACAAAAAGTAGAGGGTCACCTACGTTTTAGGGGCCCATCATTTTATTGGTCTATATGAAAACGTATTATGGGGAACTTAGTAATGTATGTGTGTGTATGATCTGCCTTATGAAAAATGTAGATTATGGGATAGTGAGATACAAAACTGATTAAAGTGTTTGACCAAAGATGAGACAACGTAGTTCTGCAAAGTGGGTAGATGACTTGGTTATTGTGTTACGCAGGAGTTGATTCGATAGCAGCAGATATGAAGGAGCAAAAACTGACCGTAGTCGGTCTGATGGATGCCGTTGCGGTGGTAAAGAAATTGAAGAAGGTTGGCAAAGTCGATTTGATATCGGTTGGGCCGGCAAAAGAGGAGAAGAAAGAAGAGAAGAAGGAAGAAAAGAAAGAGGAAAAGAAAGAGGAGAAGAAGGAAGAAAAGAAAGAAGAAGAACCTAAGAAGTAAATAATTCAAAAAAAAAAAGAAGTAAATAATTCAATGGAAATTATAAAACCGAAACGTTCAGTCATTGAATAATTTAAGATGTAAAATTAATTGGTCAATACACATTGTAACAAAAACTGCGGGTTGAAGATTTAAAGGGAACAACCAAAGAATATTGCATCCAAACCAAACAAACGAAAATACTTCAGTTAAGTTTGGGTTATACGCAGGTAATGTTCAAAAGAATTGTTTACCGGTATTTAGATGTTTTATAGAATATTAGAGACCAATTTTTTTTAAAAACCATGGCAACAAAATCATTTTGCTTATAACTCGTTTAAAGAGTTTATCGATTTTTAGAACAATGGTTATATGTTATATAGCTTTGATAAAGTCAAGCTAACTGAATCGATCAAAGTGGAAGTGGACCAAAATTGAATCAGATCCAAAGAAAAGTCTGAAATATCTACCCTTTTGATAGGACATTTGCATCTTGTTCAGTAACGTCTCTATTCTTTTTAGCAAAAAAAGACATCTCTATTCTTTAAACTAATTTAGTTTATGAATCTCTTAATCGTCAGTTTTCCAACAAAACAACCATTATGCACTATGCAGCATGACATTACAAAATCATATGTTCTTGCGAATATTTATTCAAAATTCTTATGATGATAAATGTAGATAGTTGTTTTCGCCAATAAAATTGGTCTACAAAATTTGGACATGATGATACTGTAAATTATGTCTCTATCTTCTAGGTGTTATTACTACTATATACTGATATAAGTCAACCCAAGACGGCAAGTAGCAACATGGGCTCAAATTCAGTCAGTGTAGCCTGCAAATAGCTTTTACCGATTGAGTGGCCCGAAATTTTGTGAAGTGGGCCTTAACTTCCCAGAGATTAGGTCGTAAACTTTGTCTAAGTATTGAGTTTCGAGCCGTCCCACCTCCCTCCATCATATGAGAAAATATTGGGTCCGTTGTCATATTTTCAAAGAGTAGTTGTATATATTTTGATTTTTATGTGTGGAACAAAAGTTAAGATAAGGTTTAGAAGGTAAATGAACTTCTTTATAATAATTATGACAAAAGGACCTATCAAATCAAGAAAATATTTATATACAATTTAGAAACAATGTTGAGTGACTTGGTAGACAACGTAGGCAACACGAAACTAAAGAATCAATCTATTTTCTCAAACTTTTTATTAAAATAATAACCAATTACAATTTCTAGAAGATAAGAATTATATTTTGAAGCTATAAAGTGACTTTATAAATACAAGATTCAACAAGTTTTGACCAAAAAAAAATACAAGATTCAACAGGTAACGCAATCCTATAAATAATACAGATTCGTTTCTGTCGTCATAGAATCGTTAATATTAAATGATATTCCGGACTTAGCATATATATTATGAATAAAATGCATTCATAAACTTTTCAATTTTACAACAAATATAAATTATTTACGGTTTCGATAAGAAACAAGATTCGCGTAAAGAAATGTTACAAGTTATAAAGAGACTCCTTTTGGGGCAACATAAGTAACGTAACGTAAATATCATATATTTATTTCTCAGTATTTCTCTAACCTTTTTATTAACCTCATGTGACGTCATGAGAGTTGGTGATTCTTTCGTCTCCTGTGAAGTTTATGTATATAAACATTAATGATCGTGCATCAGTGAATCAATGATACTAAATTTGGAAAAATAAAGAAATAAAAAGCAGGCGAGTCATTTTACGACAACGAGGGAACAGAACATCACTACCAAACATTTCCAGCTCAGTTTCTTCTATCTCCTTTCTCTCTCTTAAATAGCCAGACTTCTGAATCATTCTTGATTCTCTTTAGATTCTTTGTACTCTTATAGTCTTTAGCTGTTAATTATACCTGCGTCAAATGGCCGAAAAGGAACCCAATAAGGTGACGGAGACCGTTTTCAACGTGTCAGAACCATCTCTATCACCGCCAAGTCCGGCGGAGAAAGCTGCGGAGGTTGTTGCTCAACAGGAGACGCCTGTGTCTCCACCTCCTGTTCTTCCTTCTCCTCCGGCGCCGGCGGAGGAGAAGCTAAAGGGCCCCAAGGCTCTTGTTCCCGTCGTCGTCGCAAGTAAATTCTTACGAGATTTTTAATATACAAAACTATAGAATATTAACAAGTTAGCTGAAGAAAATAAAAACGTCTGCGAAATATGTACTTTCTAATTATATATTGATTACACACCTGATTTTTCAAGATTATTTCAAGGCTAAGAACATAATAACCAAACCTAAGCAAAAAAATTACTACACAAAGTAGTAATTTTAGACTATTTTTATTGTGACAGAAGAAGTAGAAGAGGAGAAAAAGGAAGGATCAATTAATCGAGGTAACTAACAAAATAGATTCATGTTTTTTTTTTCTTTTTTCTTGTGTCAACCTTGTTAATTATTACTACCAAAATAATCTGAAATTAAAGGATAATAGTTACAACATCAGGTATGTATATATCAAACTGGATCAAAACTATAACGTTTTCGGGTTTACCAAATAATTGGTTTAGTTAGACAATCTTCAACGGGGGTCTCCACGCGAGTTTTAAGGGAGGGGAGATCACATTTTGGTCAAAAACGGTCGCCACAGTCGCCAAACAAGAAGCGTTTCTAGTGGATTTTTCAACTGTTCATGGTGTTTATGATTAGTTCTTTTTTTAAAAAAAAATGGACAAAACTAAAAAAAAAAAATTAAAAGCTTCATTTTTGGGTCTCTGCATTGCAGATGCTCTTAGTTTATATAGATACTAGTGTTCTGCTCCGTATTGCGTACGAAAAAAAGAAAATAATTTATTATGTTAAAATAGTATGTTTTATAGCCAGGTTTATCGAGGTTACAAAAATAAATAATTGGTTTAAAAATAAATGTTTTACTAAAGTAATGGTTGTGTAGAATCAGTGAGTTGGTATAATAAAAGTTGCATATGGTAGGACGCGTGTGTTTACCAGTGTCTCACTGTCTCTTATTTCCTACATATATACCGACTTATCATGTGTATTTGCTTAAAATATTTGGGAGTGAAGATGCAGTTCTGGCTAGAGTTGAGACAGAGAAGAGGATGTCACTTATCAAAGCTTGGGAAGAGGCTGAGAAATGCAAAGTGGAGAATAAGTACCTTTTGTTATATTGATTACTAACTTTAAATTTATCTTTAAATATATATCCGGTCTCTCAAACAATCTAATCACTCGTTAGATTCTTGCAATTAAACCAGAATTTAAAGGTCATTAGAATCTAGATGTAATATGAATACATTGTTTGATACAGAGCTGAGAAGAAGCTTTCTTCAATTGAGTCATGGGAGAACAACAAAAAAGCAGCTGTAGAAGCTGAGCTCAAGAAAATAGAGGTAAATATTACTTTCCAGAATGTTTTACATATTTATTTTGACATTTCAGACGTTTATGATTGTGCATGGAACTTGAATCGACGATAGGAACAATTGGAAAAGAAGAAGGCAGAGTATGTTGAGTTGATGAAGAACAAAATAGCTCAGATTCACAAACAGGCAGAAGAGAAAAGAGCTATGATCGAAGCTAGACGTGGAGAAGAGATTCTCAGAGCCGAGGAATTAGCTGCCAAGTACCGTGCCACTGGAACTGCTCCCAAAAAGCTATTTGGATTCATGTGATCTAATCATACCGATGGGAAACCCGTGTATCTCTGGTGTCGCTGAAATGTTTTTTTTTTCATGTTTTTATTTAATTTGGAAAATAAACCAAAAGGATTTCATTCATACATTTGTAGTTTGCTTAATGCAGGGGCCTAATTTGTTATAAAGTAATTTAATGACATTGTATACACTGTCCACGGATAATGGGCTAAGTGGGTGACTAAAATTCAAACCAGAACCGGCTCAAAAATAGTTGTTCCAAAACCCAAGTATCTAGCTGGATCTAAAATTCTTCTACCAGAAAAATCAAAAAAAAAAAAAACAGATCTGAATAGACCTACCTAAAAAAATCTGACCCGATAAAAACTACTGATTTATATCCGACCTAAACATAGAATATCCAAGACTATGATTCCATGGTCTATTTTCTATATTTTAATTTATGATTTAGTTGTAATATTTTTTATTTAGAATCATCACTATTGTTTTTGAAACATTTATGGGGTGTATTCAACTAAGAGTTTTAGGTGATTTGTATTAAAATGTCAAATCCACTGTTATTCAAACATGAATTTTAAAAACTCATTTAAAATCTACCGTTATTGAACTTAATATTTCGTAAAGTACTCCGAAATCCACTGTTATTGAACATAATTTATGTTATGGAGTTTTAAAGTTTTCAGGTGATTTTAAGGTGTTTAGGTGGAGTTTCTTAGTTAAAAAAATTAAAATCCAAATCTCATGGTTTTAGATGATATTCTAGAGTGTTTTAACAAAAATCACCTAAATCTCTGCAACTTATTAAAATCATCTAAAACTCCATTAAAAATCAAATCACCTCAAATGTTAGATTGAATACACCTCCCTTAAGTAATATGAAATTTTAAATATCATTAGAGTTTAAAATTTTTTATTTTAATTATTAATTATTTATTTTTGTTATTTACAAATTTTAGGTAAATATGATGGATTTCGGCTAAATTATTATGAGTTTTGGTTATTTCATGTTCTTTTAGTTCTACATATTCAAACCAATCTAGACTATACTCGAAATTTATATGTATTTTATAAATGTTTTAGTTATAAACTCGAAATAACCCGGCCGGATCCAAAAAGAATCAACATGAATCTGAATCAAAAAATTTCAAATACCTAGTTAAATCCAAATGTTTAGGATTTAAAAGATCCGAACCTCAAAAGAATCAACATGAACCTGACTGAAGACCGAAAAACCCAAACCAAGTAGAATGGTTTACTCGACCCATGTATAATGGACCGAGTAGTTCACTCAATCGGAAATATTAATTTTACAATGTTTGAAAGACTTGTTTCTAATCATCATGTACTTCCTCTATTTTTAAAAGATAAACTTTTTAGTGTTTTCACACATATCAAGAAAATGCATTAAATCACTATAATAAATTTATCGTTTTCTGTAATTTTCTATTTTCAATAATTTATAGCCAATAGTAATCCAATAAAACCAATTAATTTTCTTAAAGTTTGCAATTTTTTCATAGAAAACATAAAATATATATATATCTTTTTGAAACAAAATATTTTTTCAAAACATGAATCTTTTAGGAATGGAGGGAGTATTGTATTATCACGTATCTCGATGTTGCTGGAATGTTTTTTTCTCAATTATTATTTAATTTCGGAAATAAAACAAAAGGGTTAATTTATAAACATTTCTAGTTTGCTAAATGCTTTGCAACATATGGAAACATCCAATGTTCTCTAGTCTCTAGTCTCTAGCCGAAAAAAGTATGGGCTTAAGGCTGATAATATATAATCACAGCCCATAAGGCAGAAGGCCCAAACCTAGCGAAAGAGAGATCTTTCGAAATTAGGGTTTTGCTTTGCCCCTCGCATCTCTTTTACATCATCATTTCGCCTCAATTCTTCGGTCAGCGGAGAGCAGCAGCAGCAACAACCAGTAGCCATGGCTGAACAGGTTTTGATCTCTTCATTCTCAATGCTCGTTTCTACACTATAATAATACAGTTATATATCATCTTCTTCGATCTCTTGCAGACAGAGAAAGCTTTTCTGAAGCAACCAAAGGTTTTCCTAAGCTCCAAGAAATCTGGTAAAGGAAAAAGACCTGGCAAGGGTGGAAACCGTTTCTGGAAGAACATTGGTTTGGGTTTCAAGACTCCTCGTGAAGCCATTGATGGTTTGTTATTTATTTCTGAAACTCTAAACTCGAACAGAGCCGATAACTGCTTGTTTAATTCAGACATGTTTTTTTTGGAATGGTGACTTGTTGCGGAAACAGGAACTTACATTGACAGAAAGTGTCCATTCACTGGAACTGTTTCTGTAAGAGGTCGTATCTTAGCTGGTACTTGCCATAGTGCCAAGATGCAGAGAACCATCATCGTTCGCAGGAACTACCTCCACTTCGTCAAGAAGTATCAAAGGTACTTGCTAAGAGTGTGAACCTCTGTTCTTGATTGAGTATTTTTAACATCTCCTTTAAAATTTGATCAGGTATGAGAAGAGACACTCCAATATTCCAGCCCATGTCTCACCCTGCTTCCGTGTCAAAGAAGGTGATCATGTCATCATTGGCCAGTGCAGGCCATTGTCAAAGACGGTGAGGTTCAATGTGCTGAAGGTGATCCCAGCAGGCGCATCTGCCTTTTCAAAGAAGGCATTCACTGGAATGTAAGGGCTTTTGCAAGTTATGGAGATTTTACTTTGCTTGGTTTTTGATGTTGTAATGTTTTGTTGGAGGCTTTGATCTGCCATAGACTTGATAGAACTCTACCTACTTTGGTTATCTGAAATTCCTACGTTCATCTAGTTTGTCTTTCGTATCTCTAGATATCAACTTCTTTTGTCTACTTGGGTGAAGACTAGAGAGTAAAAGATAGTTCCTTTATTTGTGTTTTCCCTTGAAATGATAATTTAAAATAGAAGAAAAAAGTTAAGACTAGCACAAATGCATGTAGTTTGTTACTACACAACTTTATGTATGTAGCTTACCATGTGCAATAAAGAAGACAAATCTTAACTAATAAAGTTGAACTTTCTGCATTGACAGGCGTCCACATCAACTTTTCAGAGGAGGGAAAATTCGCCACATCAGCAAACTCTCTCATGCAATTAAACGTCACTTACGGTGTATTCTTTTGGGCTTCGTCGAATCTGTATATGTATCTTCTTATATAACGGGCCATCATCCGTACTCGGCCAGAGAATCAAAAATACCAATTTGAGTGGGCTTAAATTTCGGCCCTCACTACTATAATGTGTCTTTTAGATAATATGGTTTACTTAATCTACAAATATGAAACTAGATGATGAGCCACACGGGGCTTGAGACATAGAAACATTGCATAGCGACATTATGCGTGTAAAGATTTTATAAGTATTGGAGAGAAAAAGTCCTAGCCATCAAGAGAGAAAAGAGATTTTTCTTAGTTGCAAGCCAATGATCGAGGCTTCTCCAACCGACATCGGTTTGTTTAATTCGTTTTGCTTCTCTTTCTTTGATCTGTTTTGTTTCAGCTATTCTATTGCCAAATTATTTTGAATCGGCAAAGTTTTTATTGTTCTTTTGTATGCTTCTTCCAATTGGTTTGGGAAGACAAAACTTTCATTCGGTTGAACTGTTTAGAAAAGGTAATTGATGATCTATCTGGATGGTGGCGGGTCTTACCGCTTCAATCGTTGATGGTTCTTCATTCGATGGTGATGGAGTTCTTGCTGCAAACTATCGTTACTTGAAGGCATGAAGTTCTATGGAACGGTAATCTCTTTGACTCTGTTAATAGAGCAAAATAAAGAGTTGTTAATTCTTTTGATTTTATCGGATTTAACACCCCTAATTCATACAATATACGAAAACCAACCAAATAAGGAAACAAATCAAAAATAATCACACATAATTCATCCTCACTAAAAACATCCTAAAAGCAAAAAAAAAAAAGAAACATTATCATACTCATCTATTCCAAATGCAACACTAGAATAAAATATACACAGAATATAAATTGCAAATCAAATAACAAGGCAAAGGCAAGCATATTCCGCGCGTAGCGCGGATTTTCCCTAGTTTACTATATGATTCATGTTTTTTTTAATGTTTTGGTTTATTCCAAATACTAGAAAGTTAAGTTCAAATGGAATAGTATTAGTGTTAGAATAGCATAGCTGTATAAGATACCCTCCACTTGGTTTAAGACATCCCATGTGTCATGTGTGTGTGTGATGGTAGAGTATAGAGATTATTTCTAAAGCTCTTATTACTGGTATTTGTCATATAAAACAAGTTATAGGGTAAGACAGGTATAACAATTTCTCCAAATCTCATATTCCCGACTTTATCACATAGACAAGTAATAGAGTAGTGTTGTTTAAAAGAAAAAGGAAAAAAAAAGACAAGTCATAGAGTGTAACAGATTATTGATATCTTGCATATTTCCGTTGTTTTATTCATTCATCCATATGCATTTTGATCATATATACTAGGATTTAGCCATATTTAGGTTGCATTTTGCATATATAAATCTTTATTAGATATTGGAGGATCACATGGAGTTTTTGGAGATGTTTGGGTGCATTTGAGCTTAATTTGAACTTTGACAAAATTAGGGTTCATGGATTTGGAACTTTTTGAATTTGACCTTAATTGAGTGTGTTTGTTGTTGAGTTGGCTCTCAACCTCGTCAATCTCGATCTCACCATCGGAGGAGGTAAGAGAAGGTGATTTGTTTCCTGAGGTGGATTGGAGGATGGGTGGGTTCGTGTACTTGCGCTGGAGCTGTCTAGCGGTGAGGGGGAAGCTAAGTTCCCTGGGCTGAGGTCGAGGTTGGGGAACTGATGTGTCCGGAAAATCAAATTCTGCTGAGCTACATCCAGCAATTCCTCCCCTAGTCAAGACATCAGCTACTATCCTCATGAACTTGGCTGAAGTTTTTGCTTGCCTCTTCACAGTTTTGCTAAGCGCCTTGAACTTCTCAATCGTCCTGTATTGTGCCTTGTTCCATCTCTGAAGCCGACTGATATGATTCATGGGCGTCACGAAGGGCCTCAGGAGATAGGACTCCGTCAAATGGCTTGAAGTAGTAGCGCGGAAGTCCATAGACAGGTTCATTGGTAACTGCTGATGATGTCGCCGGTGCATCATATCTGGTTGCAGCACTTCTTCTCTTTGGTGCAACAATCGGTTCGAGAAAACCGTGGTCGCGAAAGAAGTCTTCTTGAGCAATGTTGAAGCTGATAGCTCCAGGCCTCTCTAAGCTGGTCAAGGCCCTGTTCGGAAGGAGTACCTCAGCTGGCTGTCCCTGCAAATAGTAGTAGTAGTAGACATAGCTCCTCCCGTACTTCCCGCTAAAGTAGGTAGCGATCCTCAAGTTGGTGGCATCAATGAAATTAGGCCCGGCTGAGTCCTTTCCCAAGTTGACTCCCATAAACTCAAGAAGTGGTGTGATCATACCACCAATACCAATCTTTGGTCTCAGATCTTTGGTATACCAGGCCCAATCTCTGTAGTGCTCGAGACGACTCACGAAGAAACTGACCATCCCAAAGGTGGCGTAGATGTCATGGCTCGGAAGAGGCAGAACTACACGGGCGGCAAAAGGTATGATAGCTGGGCAGAGAAGGCGAAGATCCTCCTCGGTAAAATTGCCATGTTGTTTTCACGGGTAGAATGCATGGACGAGCATCCTATGGAGATAGCGCACAGACAGATGCCGGATGTGTGAGTTCTTGTCAGACCTGGTGCAGTGATTGTTTCCGGTAATCAGCTTCCATAGCTCCCTCGGAAGATTCTCACATTTGGGAAGAATAGAGTCCTCCAAGTATTGAAATCCCATGATTCTCCCTATGTCTTTGAAGTTCATGTTATGGACTTTCCCATGGATCATGAACTTGATTTTACCCCATCCTTGCCTCACATGCGGTGTATCATGGTAAGTGACCTCAAGTGAAGACAGGAACTGACAAGAGACATCCTTGTAAGTAGGATAAGCCATGGTGAGGAGTCCTGGCTTCTTCAAATGTCCCAACATTGCCTCAATGTCAGAATCGAGGCCCAACTCCTTCAGCAAATCGAGGTCGGCGAACCTCGTTGGAGTCCAGGCGACTCCATTCAGCAAGTGATAATACAGCTCCTCAACAGATGGTGTCTTCTCCCTATCCCTATCAACAACAACCTCCTTCCCTTTGGACATCTTGGCTTTCTTTTGAGGAACCTGCTCGTCTTCACTTTCATCATCACTCTCCTCATTGGTGGGAACTGCTACACTCTTCTCTTGCTCTTTTGATTTCTTGGCAGCCAAGACTTGCTGTCTAGAAGTCCTCTCTGTCCCTGAGCCAGTAGGTGCAGAAGCTAAACCCTTCCCTCTTAGTGTAGTTTCTTTCTTCTCAACCTCTTGCTTCTTAGCATCCATCTTTCCCTTTTTCGTCTTAACCATTGGTACCTGAAAAATTCAAAACTTGGAAAGAGATAAGTGGAATGAAGTAACGAAGACAAAGAGTTAATCAAGCTTGACATTGCAACCTTCTCTACACATTTAGCACTAAGAAGCTAAACTATGAGCAAAGAATCACACTTCTCAAACATTTCAAGATATGAAAATTACAAGTTAAATAAAATTCAGTGATCAAAATGGTTCTAGCATGAGAAAGTTTTTTTTAATCAGGCTTCTAAACACCTTAACAAGCCCAACTCAACCACAAACACACTTAATTAAGGTCAAATTCAAAAAGTCCCAAATCCATGAACCTTAATTTTGTCAAAGTTCAAATTAAGCTCAAATTCATCATTAATTCATCAACCCAACTTGATTGATAAGCTTTCCCTAGTCTATTTCACCATAATCAAGCAAGAAAAGGACCAACATTCGATTTTGAAATTCTAGGGTTCATGGACCTACGAAATTGAATTTAAAAACTTAATACTTTGCTTTGGATGAAAGGAAATGGTGAATGGGTGTGGGGAATCAGACTATAGGGACGAAAACTTGGATTTAGAAACAAGAACTAGGTGATTTGGTTGAGAATTGCGGAAGTTATGGGATTTTGGAGTGGGTGTGTTTGGGAGAGTATGAGGGAGATGAGAGGAAGAAGAGATGAAGGTCGATGGGTTAGGGGTAGGTTTAGGGGGCGTCCGGTTCGGTTTGGGCGGTTGGGGAGTGATTGGGACCGGTTCAATTAAATTGAACCGGGATTTAGTTGGGAAAACTTACCTAGACCGGCTCGGGAGCAACCTCGGGGTCTCGCTGCAGGATGTCGCTCCTGGCGCCATTTTGGCTCTCAAAATGATAAAAAGCCGAACGACCTTTGCCCCTCGCTCTATGACGTCGCTCTAGGACTGGAGCAACCTGACCTACTCGCTCAAAGACCTCACTCTTGGGTGTTTTTCGAGCCCCAAAATCTGTGAAAGGCCGAACGACCTAGAGGTGTCGTTCCTGACGTCGCTCCAATATCACAGCGAGCTCTACTAGTCGCTGCCTGACATCGCTTCCGAATCCATTTTGAGTTCAAATCGGAGCGGTCAAAACACCTGCATTCGTCTCCAACAAAATCTTGAAAATAAACTAAAAGATAAAAAATACTAATGCAATATGTACAGGGATATACATGGGACTTCCTCCCAAGTGAGCTTGTTTTAAGTCTCTAGCTTGACTTTGCCTCCATTAAGATTAGGCTGGGGTAGGATCAGAAAGTGGAGTGGAAGTTCCATCTTCCTCTGGTGCAGTAGCTATGTAGAGCTTAACCCGTTGCCCATTGTCTGTGAAGTCTCTTCCATCAGCACTCCACAAAACTATTGCTCCATAAGGTCTAACCTCCTTAACCTTGAATGGACCGACCACCTTGACTTAAGCTTTCTTGGAAATAACTTCAACTTTGAGTTGTGGAGAAGAACTTGATCTCCTTCCTTGAACTCTCTTTTTAGAATGTTCTTGTCATGGAAAGCTTTAGTCTTCTCCTTGTAGATCCTTGAGTTCTTAAAAGCATCCATTCTTATCTCATCAAGCTCATGTAGTTGAAGAAGTCTTTTCTCCTTGGCACTCTTGATGTCAAAGTTCAACAACTTTACTGCCCATAGTGCCTTGTACTCAAGCTCTACTTGCAAATGACAAGCTCTCCCATACACAAAGTTGAAAAGTGTGGTTCCCAAAGGGGTCTTGTAAGCTGTCCTGTAAGTCCAAAGTGCATCATCAAGCTTAGTAGACCAATCTTTCCTTGTAATCCCCACAATCTTCTCCAGAATGGACTTGATCTCTCTGTTAGAAATCTCAACTTGACCACTCGTCTGAGGATGGTAAGGAGTTGCTACCTTATGCTTCACACCCTTCTTCTTGAGAAGTCCTTCAAGCAGTTTGTGGATGAAGTGAGAGCCTCCATCACTGATCACAACTCTTGGAACTCCAAACCTTGGAAAGATGACACTCTTGAACATCTTGGTTACAACTCTAGCATCATTGGTGGAACTTGCAATAGTTTCCACCCACTTTGAGACATAATCAACAGTTACAAGGATGTACTTGTTGTCATATGATGATGGAAATGACCCCACGAAGTCAATACCCCACACATCAAACACTTCAACTTCAAGGATTGGATTTTGAGGCATCTCATTCCTTTTGGTGATGTTTCCTCCACTTTGACATCAAGGAAATAATGAAGAAACCAACCGTGCAAGGGCAAGTTTTCTACATTGAAGAGATGGATGCTCTTACTGATGAACTCCTTGAAGAGTTATCACTAGAGGATCCTCTACAGCATGCTTTGACCATAGAGAGAGAGGTTGGAGTGATTGAGAATGTGGAGAGTACTGCCTACGGGATGATGTTGGATTCACACAAAGGGTTTGATAGTGAAGATCAGTATGAGGAGCTGCCACAAGTGGTTCGTCAAGTAGCCCCAGTCACTCAACAAGAAGACATCCAGCAAGATGACTGGAGCGAGCTTAAGGCGCCTAAGGTGGAGCTTAAACCTCTTCCCATGGTGTAAGGTGTGCATTCCTTGGTCCTAATGAGACTTATCCTGTCATTGTGAGTAGTGAACTTACTGAAACTGAGCTATCTAAACTTTTAAAAGCACTTAAAAGATTTAGAAAAGTAATAGGTTACTCACTTGATGATATCAAAGGGATATCACCATCTTTGTGCATGCATAGGATACATCTTGAGGATGAATCAATGACTTCTATAGAGCATCAAAGAAGGTTAAATCCTAACCTGAAGGATGTTGTAAAGAAAGAAATTCTTAAACTCTTAGATGCTGGTGTGATTTACCCTATTTCAGATTCTAAATGGGTATCTCATGTGCATGTTGTTCCAAAGAAAGATGGTATCACTATAATTAAAAATGACAAGGATAAATTAATACCAACAAGAACCATCACAGGTCATAGAATGTGCATTGATTACCGAAAATTGAACTCTGCATCAAGAAAGGAGCCAGCCACGGTTTGCAAGCCAAAGCTCAGCACCAGGAGGCTACTACACCACATTCCCACCTGAGGACGACGAGGACGAGGCATCTGCCTCCACTCGCTTCCCATAGAAGGTACTCCATCACCTTCCCTTGTATATACTTGTTTTTCTTTGCATTTTAGCTTTCTTTTGGGTATCTCTCTCTCATCTTAACAACACAGAGACTGTGTGACTTAAGTTTGGGGGAGGTAACCAAGTATTTGATCATGTTTGCTTTGATGTTTTTGCATTGAGTCTTGCATTGTACATACCTATTTGCATAGAAAAAAACAAAAAAATTTGAAAAATTCGAAAACACACAAAAAGAATCATCTAGATTGCATCACTTGCATTTTTAGGAGAGTCTAGAGCATATGGTTGCATTCACTTGCATTGGGAGCAATGATTTATATTACCTTGTAAAGAACACTTCCTCGTGCTCGAGTAGCTATTGCATCTCTCAAAAAATCTTGAATGCTTCGAGCCTTGAAAACTCTTCCTGAAACTCATTAACTATTGAAACTCAATCTTTGAAGCCAACTACAGCCTTATTTGAACTGAACGATACTTAATGCTTCTTGCTCATGGTCCCTTGTGTACTGAATCATGGCTATACACACTTGAGTTGTCACATCTTTTATGCCAATCTTTTTGACAAACTCTAGTGGTAGACCATTCCCAAAACCCTTTCCTCCTTTTAAGCTTTCATTGATTGATGAGTGAGGCCTTTTTTCGGAAAGTCTTACATGCACATAATGTTGAGAGTATTGAGAACGACAATGCTTGGTCTTCATTCTTGCTAGATTAGACACACTATTGTCTAGCCATAGAATGTGGGTGAGTGTTGTAAAGTTTGATTTGGGAGTATGAAAAGGTTGAAGGAAAAGAATAAAACTCTTTGTGCTTAATTGATTAGTCTTTATGGGATAAGTAGAGAAACCTCTAGCTCAAGTTTGTGAAAAGTTTTTGCCCCAAAAAATAATAATAATAATAAAAAGAAAAAAAATTAGAAAGGGGGCTAGCAAAGCTAATATGAGCTAAGAGGTGTTAAAAAAAATGTGAAAAATCCCTTGTAGAATGAAGAGTTCTATGTCGAGAAATGTTCTTGAAATCTTTGGGTGAGAGATGTGAGTTGGGTTTGGCATTGAGAGATAAATGTGTAACATGTATATTTGGGAAAAGAGTAGAACAATGGAGACTGAGCATTGTATGCATGAGTTGATTCCTTTCTTAGATAATTATGAGCAATGTCAAGGCTACTTGTCTTGAGAGTAAACCACCTTAAAGATCATATATATTGAATCTCTTGACTCACTTGAATAAAAAGCCTTCCTTTACCCAAATGATTTGGACCAATCGACCATTTGCAAGAATTCACTTGATGTTATGCTTAATGAATGTGAGAGTTGGCTGATTTGAATGTGTGAATGCATGATGATGAGTGTAGGGACAAAAGGAGAGATAGGCCTAGAGAAGCTAGAGTATAATAAAAGAGAGTATGCTCATGTTGAATTTAGATGTTGAATCGAGTTCTATGTGTGTTTCTTTTGGCTATGAGCTCACACCTTCAAACCTCTTTCCCTATGAGTTCTAGAAAGTTCACTTGCGGACAAGTAAAAGAACAAGTTTGGGGGAGTTGATATCTTGCATATTTCCATTGTTTTATCCATTCATCCATGTGCATTTTGATCATATAGACTAGGATTTAGCCATGTTTAGGTTGCATTTTGCATACATATGTCTTTATTAGGTATTGGAGGACCACATGGGGTTCTTGGAGATGTTTTGTTGCATTTGAGGCTCAAAAGAGGAGTTAAAGGTGATCATTGGACGAGCAGTGAGATGGGAGCGACCTACCGAAGCGAGGGCACGACGTCGCTGTGGTCTCCCTCAAGCAGTACCCTGGAGCGATCTCTCCAGAGCGACGCCATGAAGTCGCTCCCGAAGCAGAGCGACGTCCAAAGCGACACCCCGAAGTCGCCCGCTCTTTTATCATTTTGGAACCCAAAAGTGACCCTGGAGCGACCTCCCAGAGCGACACACTGAGGTCGCTCCCAGCTCCCAGAGCGACGTGTTGGAGCGACAGGCCGAGGTCGCTGGGCGTCTTCTAACTGGTCGAAACTTATGATTAATCAGGGACCTTTTGGTCATTTGTATGCACGTTTTACATTTTCTAAACCTAAGTTTAAGTACACTTTGTAAGCCATTGGAGGCAGATTATCTTTTATCTTTGAGAAAACCACCAAAAACCTCTTGGAAAGTTCATCTCTTGGAATCATTTGATCATTTGTTCTTGTAATTCTGTTGATTTCCAATCTATTATCTGTATTTCTCTACATGATTAATCTGAAATCCAATATGGGTTTAAGAGGAATCATGGAGATTAGTGAGTAATCCTCCTTTGAATTCATGGATTAGGGAGATTAAGGGTGATTAGGCTAGATTGAGGATGTTTTAGTGTAGATCATTCTTATTCCTTGCTAGTAGAGTATTCGTAATGCATCTTCTGAGTTGGCCTCTCAAAAGTTGATCTTTATGCATTTCCCACACACAAGGTGTTCGATGAAATGTTTGAGATAACTCCTAAGCTTTTAACATACTTTACCAAAGACATTTGTTGTTAAAGGTGTTAAGGTAATGATTGCTTTCATATTATTCAACCAAAGACCTTTGATGTTTGAAATATGTTAGTAAATGAACATTCATTTAGATATAGAGTTTGTTTAAGATTGTGTCTAAGCTTAAGGTTGATAGTTTGATTGATCATTTGCCATACTTAGTTCGAAACTTGATCTCCCAAAATCTAATCCCTATACTCATGAGTTCTCCTTTGTTATAATCAAAGAAAGTTATTTCATTTATTGTCTTATCATTCTGCTATTGCATTCTAGTATTAGAAGTAGTTTAAAACCATCTAAATCATCGATTGCATTTAGATTAAGTGGGTACTTGCATTCTCAGTGGTTTGAAATCCCTTAAAATTGGTTCGACATTCAATCATACTACAATATTTGTCTTAGGAGCCTTGAAAACTCCTAACATCAATTATTTGCAAAGCTCATATACTAGACTTATCATATAAACAAGTTATAGAGTGTAACACATCTATTTCCAAAGCTCATATTCTAGACTTTATCATATAAACAAGTTGTTTCAAACTACCCACAAATCTCTTATATCAAGTTTATGCTAAACTTTGTAATTTATTAGTCCGTCTGTTTTAGAAAAACCGTAGTATTAGTTTGTTCCTTTTGACATTGCTTATTTCAGTATCGCCTGCGCTATTGTTTGTTCCACGGTTCAAGATTTACAGCAAATAACGTCTCGTGGTTATAGATTCTAGATAGATAGATCATAAATTCCACCCATAAAGATTGTATCACGGGTCACGGCTACCAAAATTCGTAAGGCGCATTGATATTTATGATTAGACGAAGGCAACGTAAATCTATTATATATCTGCCAACATTTGCAAGTAGCAACTCTTTTGTTTTTTGACGACCCTGGTATGTACTATTGTACTCGTAATCCAACATAAATAAACCTATTTATCAAACAAGAATATATCGTATGTGAATACGAAACTTCAGGTATCAAAGACTCGCAACTTCTGGTTAGAATTTAGAAAGAACAAAAAAAAGAGACTAGAAATTACATTAAAAACATAGAACAAGTAAAAAAAGTTCCTTTATAAATAAAAATAAAACAGATCGAGTGCTCTCACAACTGCAGCAAAAACCAATCTCAGGTAGGAAATTAAATCTGAAAAGAAGAAATCAAGATGAAGCATCATAAATTCATTAAAAAAAAAGATAGTAATGATAAAATTAACAAGAATAATATTATGGCTTTCTTTTGCCCACGTAAACCTGCAACACTCCATCAGATCCCCCAGCCACTAGCGTGCACTGGTCCACGCCTGATTGCCTCCAACAAACGCTACTCACGAACCGCTTATCCGAACCAGAAGTCATACCAACCGGTTCAAACCCGTCTACCCAAACCGGCTTCCTCCACCTCCTATCGTACACGAACACCCTGTTATTCTCCGATCCGCAACCAAACAGCGCGCCGTTTCTCCACACAGACAACCCCACAAAGTTCCGGTTGTTCACGTGCCCCTCGTAAGTGCGAATCACGCGCCCGTCCTCCACGCTCCACAGCTTCAGACAGCCGTCCGTACCTGCCGTCACCACCGTACCACCGTCGAGAAACCTCACATACGACACCGTTTTCGTATGACCTTGCAAAGTCAACGCCGGGTCAACGAGTTTCCTCATATCGTACACGTACCCTCTCCGATCAGCGCATCCGACAGCCACCGCGTGTCCGCCGGAGGGATCAAACTCGACGCAGCAGACGGCACTCCGGCAGAGCCCCGCCGGCCGGACAACGCCGACAGATTCCTCCGGCGGACACCTCGGATCCCACACCTGCATAGTCCCGTCGTCTGATCCCGACGCTCCGACTGCGGCGGAGCCACCGTGACGAGTGTAATCCACGCTCCAGACGCGGCGGCCTCCGTGCTCGTCGCGCTCGAAAACCGGCGTCCTCTTCTCGAGATCGTACTCCGTCACGACACCGTCGTAGTCACCCGACCCGATAACCCGACCGCAGGACCCGGGTCTCCACCGGAGACTACTGAGCTTCGCCGGTGTACATATATAATACTCGCAGGCGGTGGCTTGATCGAGGAAGCTAACTCCTCCTCCTCCGCAGACTCCGGCGGTGGTCCGTAGGAGAGAAGGGAGGCCGTAGAAACGAATCTTTCTAGAGATTCCGGCGGTAGCGAGGATGTTATCAGTCGGGTCAAACTCAATAGCTCCGACAACGTCGGAGGCAGAGGAGGAGGTAGAAGAGACGACGGTGGAGAGAGAAAGATCCCATTCGTGTCTCGCTTCTCCTTCTTCTACTTGTTCTTGTTCCTGCTTTTGAGGATGATGAAGAGTGTTCATATGAAAACACGGTTGTTTCTGGGGATTCGGACCAATCGAAAACCAATTCCATTCAACTACAAATTTTAAAACATTATAATAAAGATATTATTCATTTTAATATTGCTTTTTTCACCAGTAAAAATGGCTGTATTTACCAATCCACGTACGATTTTATGGTTATCCATTCGTATAATATGTCAGAGAAGGTCCCATTTAATACTACTTCAGGTAAGAAATGTGAAAACTCGTTGTCGTGGCTACTTATTTAGCCAAACATGCAAACTGATGGGATTCGTAGTAGGCCAAGGCCGAAGGGACGTTGATTCATACGCCGAGTTTAAACTCTAAGATTGCGAAAAAGGTTTTACTTTTGTCACGGACTCAGTATATTAATCAATACCAAACTCTAAGACCATATGCTTTCGACTTACTAAGTTCTACCCGTCGGTAAAGAAGATTAGTCGGGGAAAATATTGAAAAGAGCAAAGGAGATGAAAAAATCTTGTGGACAGAAAAGTGAGGAGTGGTCATACGTGTGTTAAGTACCACCTTTGGTCATTGTCCTTCCTTTTATGTCTCGTCATTGCTTCTCAGCCTCACGTCTTCAAAACACTTGAGCTACATTCCTGGACCTACTCTACTTGAAGGACTGGATTCGATCTCTTTAATTTAATGCCCCTAATTAATATCTCTCCAAAACCCCCATTGGTTTTGAATAGCTACCTACAATATAAAATTCACCAACCAAAAGTGAGAAGACAATCTAATCAGCCCATTAAAAACTTGTACATTATACACCTTTTCTGAATAAGAAACGTACCAACTTTAGAAATGAAAGGTGATGGAACAATAAATAATATATATCAGCAAATTATTATAGTTTAAGTCTTTGTTTTTTCTTGGGTTTTTAGAAATTTTGAATCGAAGTATTTGCTTTTTGATAGTTAACAAAATTTATGAAGTTAAAATGACATTATTACAAACGATAACATTTGTCAATTTATATAGTTCATTCCTATATTCTCTTTGAGATTCGTAACACTGTTGTTTTTATTTTAACAAACTTATAGTAATAAAACTTGCTACTCTAAAAAATAGGCTTATGTTTAATGAATAATGGAAAAGAAAACCCTCGTTGTCCATTTTTTGTTCTTGTTTTCTTGGCTTACTCCTTGTCAGGACCATGAAGTAAGAATGAGAGATGTTAAGACTTGAGCACCTCCAGACTTTTCAGTTTATCTAGCTATGACCTATGATTGGTATGAGTTATGAGCGCATCTTGGTTCTTGGCAGTGCACGATTGAATGAAAGACAAATTCCAGGTGCGGGATGCTTGATATTGTTTGTGATTCTTGGTTTTGTAGAATTGTATTCCATTGGATAAAAATGCATATAATGGGAATTCATATAATTCTGCAATTAAAACCTAGAATCACTAACAATGTCAATGGATAAAACCTGCATACAAAAATGTATATTAAACCCACCTTCCTTATCTGTTCCGAGCTGTAATGACTTATGAAGAACGAGATATAGCTAGTGACAAGACAATTTAATGTTACCTTACTGCCGTGTAAGTAATCATTACGGGTGGGCAAAATATCCGTAAAATTTGATTCGATCCGTTATTCGCTTTAATTCGATCCGAAAAATTCGAATATCCGTAATTTTACAAATCGAAACAAATACTAAAATTTAATATCCGTCAAATAAGGAGCAAATCACAAATACGCATGTTGTAGAAAACGGATATCCGATCCTATCCGTAATGTACATATGCATATACATGTATATATAAAATTATATATAATTTTATATCTCTATATATATCTTTAGTTATTTTATCCACTAAATTAATAATTTGGTCATTAAATTTTTTAAAATATGTAGTTTTAAATTCTTGTAATGAAAATATTATTCTTTTGTACTAAAAATTTCTTTAAAAAACATATTTTCAAAAAATGAAATTTTTATTATTTTTTACCGGATCGACGGATCGGATCGGATATCCGGTAAAATATACTAATTTTTCGGATATCCGTAGCACCGAATATCCGGAAGATCACGGATCGGATCGAATCGAAAAATCGAATATTCGTACGGGACGGATTGAATCACGGATATCCTTAAAATTCCGGATATCCGTTCCGTACCCACCCCTAATAATCATGTCACACAGAAACAAATTGAAATGGCAGATCAATGTCCTGTGTTTTCCTTGCTAGGACTGGGATCCTGAAACTCACCAGTCTTAGCAAGGGAAACATAAAAACCTTGATCTTCCATTTATGTACGTGCAGTGCTGCTATGACGAGGAAAAACATAAGGAAGATCAAGGTATGTACACAAATGGCTCATGTTGGATTTTGATGAAATTAGATTGCATGTGTGACTGTGTGAGAGATCGAGCGTGTTTCACATAATAAGATCGTAGCAAGTCGCATGCCATCCTCTCTAGACACAAACTAATCTAGTAGTCAATTCATCGGGCTGAGATAGTTACAAATATATTCACTAAGATATCAACGTCAATTATGTTAAACGTTGAATCTTGGTGAGGATATTTCATAACTGTTTCAGCCTTGGATTAGTTCATGTTTTTGGGCTATGTCCATCTCAAAATTTAAGTCAGAAGTAAAACAATAAGTATTAGTAAGCATGTTCCATTTTTAAGAACCGTTCTATCATGCATAAAATTTATTTGGTGAAAGCCACATCTTTATTTCTTTGAAGGTGAAAACTAAAAAGTAAACTTAAACATGAATGGTGTGAAAAATCAGCAAAATCAGGAGATTTCATATCAATCTTCACAAGATATAAAGTTTCCAGGAGATAACCAAAAGCTCTACATCGAATCCAGAAAACATACATTATATATATAGTCTCTTCAAAACAACAAAGGTAAACATAATCCCATTCATATTTATTTATTCATGTTCCTAAAATATTTTTGCTTGAGAAGAAAGACTGCTGTTTTAAAACTTAAAAACCTTGATTAGTGACTGTGTTTGATAAACGAAATAAAATAATTGACAACAAATTATTAAAATTTAAATAAATAAAAAAAATTATTCATATTATTATTCATCATATATAACTGAAGAAAAATAATTTCTTCATAAAAATTACAAACATCAGAAAATGAGAAACCTATAACCGAATTTTTTATATTAATAATTGTCAAAAACAACCTAATTAGAAGAAAAATTAAGGAACAATAAATTCATTATAAATGGATTTTATTATATAAAGTTTGGTTCTTCAAAATTGCTAATCAACATGATTGCGACATGTGTCAATAAATTTTTAAGATTATGGCATGTGTTAAAAATATGATACAGTTCTCTTTTATTTAGGATTTAAAAGAGATTTAGAAAAGAAAAATTCTCACTACAAAAATAGCCTGTTAATGTTCTCTTTAGGATTTTAGAAAAGGAAAATTACTATTACATAATCGACGTGTGTCAACAACTTTTTAAGATTGTGACATTGTCAAAAATATGATACAATTATTTTTTATTTAGGATTTAAAAGAGCTTTAGAAAAGAAAAATTCTCATTACAAAAATAGTTTTTAAAGGTTCTCTTTAAGATTTTAGAAAAGAAAAATTACTATTACATAATATTTTACAATTATATATTGTTAAAATATTTGATTGTAATTTTCATTTAAAAATTTAAATTAAAAATATAAAAATATAATTTATGTTTTAAATATACTAAAGAAAGAGAATTATAAAGATAAATATTAACTTTTAAGAAGAAAATATTAAACAAAAAATGAATTATAAAATCCTACAAGTACAATAAATTATTTAATAAAAATTATGAATAAAAAAAAACTATAAAATAAATAATATTCCTTTTTTAAAAGACTAAACAAAATAAAATTGTAAAAGTACTATTATTATTTTCTTATAAATAACTGACTTTCATTTTTTAAGAGATAATTGTATGTTACAAAATTATAACCAAAAATAGTTACAATATTTCACATCTATATTAAACTTATCTTATATTAAATAATTTTATTAATCCATTATTTTTAATAATATATTTTCATAATAACTGTTTAATTAAAAATGAATTAGAAATACATCGTAAAAACAAAAAACAAACGTAATAATATGGCGATGAAGTCTGATCTGGTATTGACCAAGCATATATAAATATTACTTACAATGACAATAATAATTATTTTTACTAGTAAACACGAAATATATATATTAAACATGTGTCTGATTGATTTTTGTATGACCAAAACATATATAAAGACCAATCACGGCAATATCCTAATTTTATTTTTGTTCATAAAATATTTTTACTGTCATTTTTGTCATAAATTCTATTCAAAATATCACTATTAATTAATATTTAAAATTTTCATTTTGTTAAGATTAAAAAAAGGAAAACATTCTATTTTGTAAATATATTTTATTTAGAATTTGAAAAAAGAAAATAAAAATACTATCAAATACTGTTTTACATTTTTTGTTTAGGATTTTAGAAAAGAAAAATTACTATCATAAAATCTTTAACAATTATCTTCTTTGTAGAATTTCTAAATAATTAAATTACTATCAAATAGCTTTACAATTAATATTTTTACAATTTGTATCACTACCATTCTTACAATTCATTTTTTTTGTTTTTAAAAATTATTATCACATAAATTTTTACAATTGTCATTTGATTAGGACTTAAAACATATAATACAATTCTTTTTTGTTTAGAATTTTTCTAAAAAGGAAAACAACTATCAAGTATTTTTAAAAAAAAATTCTTTAGGATTTTAGAAAATCAAAATTAATATTTCACATCTATTAGGTTTACGCTTCCGCATATTATTTTTTTACAAAACAGAATAGTATTTTCATGAAAAATAATACCTGAGTATTTTCTTTTAATTTCTTGATACCACTCAATTTTTTTTATTACCCTTTATACATCTTATGATGCTAACATAATTTTTTTAATTATGATGTTGTTGTCGTACATGAATATATGTGAATAAGATGAATATGTGTGTTTTACGTATAAGACAAAATATTAAATTAATTAAAAAGAACTTTTTTTTATAAAAAATAAGTAAGTTGTATAAAACCTTAATGAAAAACTAATTATAAAATAAGTATTTTCCCTTTTTTAAAAATCTAAATAAAATAAAATGTAAAATTAATCTTATTTTTCTCATATTAACTAACTTTACTTTTATAGATAATTTTGTGTTAAAAATTATAAACAAAAAATAACTTCAAATATTTCACCCGAAACAATTATGACATGTGTCAATTAAAACAAAAAAAAATTGTGAATGTGTCAATAAAAACCTTCCATTATGTGAAAATAACTTCTTCTTTTTCCTAAAATCCTAAATAAAAGATATTTATAAAATAATTTTTCTTTTTTAATCTTAACCAAATAAGATTTCTTTTTCTTTTTATTTTTAAATCTTGACCGGAGAGAGTTTAATATTAACTATTACTTTAAAAATTAATGATAAACATGATACTAAACTTATTTAATTAACTTTTAGAAAAACATTTATTTAGTTAGCAAGAAAAATTGTAAAAACTATTAGTGATATTGAAAAAATGAATTTTGAAAAATGGCTACTCTTAAAAATAGTTAATATTAACTGGAAATATTATTTGATAGTAATTTTGTCTTCTAAAATCCTAAACAAAATATAATTGTAACAGATTATGTAATATAAATTTCCTTTTCTATAACCCTAATAACTGTAAAGAATATTTGATAATTGTTTTCCTTTAAAAAAATCCCAATAAAAAAAGATTTGTATCATATTTTTTAAGTGATAACCGAAAGAGAATTGTAAGAAGTTATTTGATAATATTTTTAAGAGAGAATTTGTTGATGAACATGATACTAAAAGTTATTTAATTAACAAAATAATTGTAAAAATATTTTTGATGCATAAAATTGTAATTTTAGATTTTTATTAGTAACTAGAAATAATCATCTGATATCAATTTACCTTTTCTGAAATTCTAAAGAGAAGATAATTGTAAAAGGTTATATGACAATAATTTCTTTTTCAAAAATCCTAAACAAAAATGTAAAAGAGTATTTAATAGTATTTTTAATTGTAAATAAAAAAATATTTATAAAATAGAATGTTTTTCTTTTTTAAAAAATCCTAGCAAAAAGAAACAATTTAAAACTTATTTAATAAAACATCAACTTAGTACATAAGAAAGTGTATAATGTTAATACTGGCGTTATTTAACTTTCAATTTTTTATTTTATTCTAATTCTTATTTCGGTTTAGATTCAATTTAAACTTTTAGCATAGCATTTTCTATACCCCTAGATACAAAGTTGATAACAATTCATATATGCACCATAATTATAAAATAAAAATTTTAATTTGAAATTATGTGTGAAAACAAATTTTTCTTTATTAAATAATTATCACAAAACATATACAAAAACAATCATAATACTATAATAAAATCTATACTATTATTTATGAAGTGATTTTGCTTACTTGTCATATTCTCCATGATTTTAGGTAGTTTTCCTTATGTCATTTATTTATTTCTTATTTTCATATTTTCTATAAATTTAGGTAATTTTCATATTTGTTATGTTTTTAATAATTTTAGTTTTGCTTATTTGTCATATTCTCCATAATTTTGATTATTTTTTATTTTTCATGTTCTTAATAATTTTAATTTATAATTTTATTTATTTTTCATATTTTAAAATAATTTTAGTTATGCTTAATTATAATGTTCTTCAGGATTTAAGGTTATTTTGCTTATTTGTCATGTTTTATTATTTTTAGAAGCTTATTAGTCATATTCCATGATTTAGGTTAAATCATTAGTTTTAATAAATAATTTTGAATTGTTAGTTTTTAAACATTTTAGCGATTATTTAATAAATGTTTTAGTATATTCATAGATAATATTATTAACAGTATTATCAAATTTTAGTAATATTAAATCTTTTAATTTTTATTTATTATTTTTAATAGAAAGCTTAATTCTCTTTTATGTTATCGAATTATCTTACCAATAAAAATATGAGTCCAAATGATATAATCTCTGGCGTTAAAAGTTAAAAATCCAGCTTTTAATAAACATATATAATTTATTTATTATTTTTAGTTTATAAAATTTTGGTTAAATAGAGGTGTATTTTAATTATTGTAGATTTTGTTAATTGGTGTCACCATGAACTCGATGAAAAGGAAATTCATATAAAATTTAATTAAGATTTTGATGAATAGAGTATTTATTTCATAGATTTTGTAGATTTATCATTTATATTATTTTAAATTATTATTAAAATTAATTAAATTATTATAATGATGATACTTTTTACATGTGGGGTTTGGTGATAGAATAAATAAAAGATTTGGAAAGTGCCAAACTATTATCTATATTGCGTTGTAATAAAAAAATTATATATTCTGCTTAATTTAATATTTGAAACTAATTAAATAAATTAAGTTAAAGTTAAAATTATATTAAAAATTTGAATTAATTAAATATATATTAGTCCGCACAATTGTGCGGGCCATCCTCTAGTGATTTATTATTTTTATGTTCTTTATTAAATTAAAATATCAAACAAAAATTGTTGCTATGCACGGTTCATATCTGGTTTTTCATAAAATGTTGATAAGTCTAAAACTGTTAGAATTTCCTTAATATTTATTTCTAAAGTCCTCGATTGTTTCTTTAATCATTATCTAAACTCCTCTTTTCTTCTATTTAGGGTTTTCTTTTCGCTTAGTTACAAGTTTGCCTTCGTATTCCAGTCACTGTCTGCTTCTCCCTTCTCTTGGATCCTCTCGCCCTCTCCCTCTCCCTCTCGCAGAATTCTCGCTCCTAAAATCTCAAATACCCCGGATAGACTATCGTTTTCATCTCCAAGAAACTGTAAATTGAATCTGATCTTTCCTCAACGCTGTTGTATCTTGAGTGAGTCTATAAATAAGCCAGATCAAGTTTGTCTCTGTGTGTGTGTTTTCAGTGTGATTAGAAAAGATGAGTACACGAAGACGCCAAGCGCCGAGATCATCTCCAGGTGGTATAAACGAAGACGAGAAGAAGATCCTAGGTTTTATCCGTAGCAAGCAAGGCATGGGTACAACTATATACGAGATTACAGTAGGAACAAGCATCCAACGACCACTCGTAAATAAAGCCACCACTTCTCTCAAGAAGAGCAAACTCATCAAAGAGGTTTCAAAACACTTTCTTGCAGTGGAGTTCGAGCCTTGTAAGGAGCTAAAAGGTGGGGACTGGTACGTCGATGGAGCTCTTGACGTTTCCAAGATCGAAGATCTCAAAGAGATTTGTGTCAAGATACTTGAAATGCCTAAGCACAAAGTCGTTACACTTGATGTTATGTGTTCGTGTTTTGGAAAGCTCATTAGAGGTGAGGATAAGTTGACTAGAGATCAGACTAAGGATATACTCGATAACTTGGTTTTGGATAATGTTATCATGGAGGTGAAGAGCAATATTGGGCTGAGTGAGCATTCCGCTATGAGAATCGGTGAAGTTCGCTATGAACTGATCGGTAAAAAGTCAGGTGGAGGTGAAGCAAGAGCTGGAGCTTTTGCTTCGATCCCTTGTGGGGCTTGTCCACATATAGGGCTTTGTACACCTGATGGGGCTATCTCTCCAACAACATGTGTTTATTATCAGAAGTGGTTAGACTTTTAGCTTCTTCTTTTTTTTTGTTGGTTTTAAGTTTGAATTCAGATTGAAGATGAATTATACTTTGAGGTGTTTTGTTTTTGATAAAAGCATGCTTGACATCTTTTACAATTAAGGTTCAGAGTTTGTTGACCTTTTGAGTGAAGGTTGTTACGAGCTATCTTTTTTTTTTGCTAAATTGTAAATATCATTAAACATAATGAAGGTTTGGTTACAAATTCAATTGAAACCAAGATCTGCTTCTCAACTTTTCAGGATCTTGAGGGCCGCAAAAAGTTTTAAAAAACCCAAAAGAACCTAGGTGATTAAGTCCAAGCTTTCCGACACTGGTGCTTGAAGTTAATAAACATTAATGGACAAAAGACAGTAAACTAAGCTCCCAATCCTAAGCGCTTCTTGCTCTGGTGAACTAATCAGAAAGCAAGAGAATAGCCTGAAGGCAAGTTCAATCGAACACTCACCGAAGTAACTCTAAGCAGGCATCGACGGAGCGTCAGGCACACACCCCGGAGCTCCAACATTGACGGAGCCGTTGTTACGGCTATCGTTTTGAACTTGGCTACATGGAGGCAAGATTATGACTTCTCAGCAAGCTTTCTTAATGTATACTAGAATTTGACCCGCGCTTCGAAAGCGCGGGTTTTTGGATTGTAAACAAAGTTATGAGCTAATAATTTAAGAAATCTTTTAATATCGATGATCGGAAACTTGTTTAAAATTAAATAATTTATCAATTAGTTTATTTAAAAAATTTTATGTATACTTTTATGTAACTCTCTCTTACTCCTGGATATTTTACCCGGATCTGGAAAACCAAACCGAAATCGACCCGGAAATATAGAAGTTATTTGGGTATGGATCGAGGGAAAAGAAAATATTAGATTTTTTTTTTGGATCTGCGAGTCTCTGTTCGAGTCTAGGTCCTACCCAAGACCCGATCAGGAACCCAAATTTTCTGAAAATTTTTTGTCTATTAAGTGTATTTTGGTATTTCAGATATGTTTTTGATATTACAAATACTTTTTTAAGTTTTGGATTCGTGTTTTCGATTATAGTTTTGAGTTTCGAATAAAATCTAAAAAAAGATCTGAGCATGAACCAAAAATTCTAAATATCTAATTACGTCTAAATATTTAAGATCCAAAGAATCCATACCCGAAAGAAGCTGATTTATACCCGACTCGAAGGTCTGAATGCCTAAACCTACTCTCTCTCATTATTTTTTGTTTGTGTTTTCTAAAAACCACATTTGTTAAACTGGTCAAACTTAAGATTTAATTGGCAGATTTTTTTTCTAATTTAATAATATAAATTTGTAAGGTTTTTGATGAGTTTAAAACTAATCTTAAATAACAAATTCTATTGTAAGAAGATTTTTAGGATGAATTTCTTTAAATAGTATAGATATAGTTTTGGGATAAATAAGTGATAATAAAAGTATGGACATGTCGTATTTTGCTTCAGTTGGAAGAAATGTGTTGGGAAGATTACATTTATATATTCTCAATTATTAAAGTGAAGGTATAATGTATCAGGTCAACCTTAAACATAAAAGGAATTTTTTTTTAATAGACACAGTTCGATCAATGGAAAAGATGGTACCAAAAAACAATATAATTTTCGTTTATTAGGATAAATCAGTAATGTTTTGGTCATTGAGATTCATGACACACGATTGGGAAAATGATATGTCAGTATAATGTATTTATATGAATTAGTATAATTGAGTTATGTATGTAGATGGTAAAAATATCGGGTGGTAAAAAAGTAACATATGTATAATAATAGGGTATTAACTATGGTTAGTATAGTTAGAGAAATATTAAGAAATATTAGATAGGACCAATATTTAATTAGCTAATGAATTGGTCCAAACAACTTTTTAAAATAGATTTATTAAAACTCCTTCTCTTTTAATAGTATTGATGTTTTAACTATTTTGTAAAAATGTTTCAGTCACTGCAAAACTTGTAATAATCAAGATCAACATTCATTGTTAGCATGGGCAACGAGACCAACCTAGTTAAGAAGAAAGAATGAAAAATGGATGACTCCATTCGAAAACCTTGTTAGCGTTTAGGAATGTCTCTCTTAGATCCGTATATATATTGATTATGATTAATGACAATTTAGGAAAGAATAGTGTTTGGAAATATGATGACTCTGTATGCTTGTCAGCATCTTGGCATTGCCCATCTCTTTTATGTCCTCAAATATGGTGATCTTTGTTTTGTAGATGTTGAGAATCATCCTAGATAGATCATTTACATAACCAGCAGGAGCACCAAGTATAAGTGTACAACATGGTTATTGTCATCCATCAGGGCATCATCAATGGATATTGCCTTTGCTAGACATTTTTAAGCCGCCCCACCCCCAAAAAATAATGATAAATGGATGGGATCTGTTTCGGGTAATTAATATTATTGGACCAGGATATTAACACAAGGCCCAAATGCAGTAGCTATTGTTACGAACTTATAATGTAGCTCATAATAGTTGAACAAAACAAAATGTAGCTTATAATAGTTGAACAAAACAAAATGTAGCTTATAATCTTCAAATTTATAGTTAAAGCAAAAAAATTAGAGGTCCTACCGGGAGTCGAACCCAGGTCGCTGGATTCAAAGTCCAGAGTGCTAACCACTACACCATAGAACCAGATGTTGTAAACTTCAACAAAATTATATTTACTCGTTTTACATTAAGCTTTTGTGCAAAAAAGAACCATGCATATTTTTCAGTTAATTCCAGCTTTGTAAAATAATATGTAGCCATTTTAGTAGGCTAATTATCTAGGAGAAGATGGTGACAGTGAAGAGAGGCTATTTTCCTCTATATATAATTGCTAAATAAGGATTTCTATGAATTAGGATGTCATTGTTAACACCAAAAACAGTCTCTTTTATCAAAAGAGGGATGCTTAACTTTTTTTTGAGGGCTGCAAAACTTACATCACTGAATAAATACAATGTCAAGTCGGTTTTTGATAAACAGGGCTGCATAACGTGCTTGAACTACCAAGGAAAAAACAATTATCATCGATTTTCTTTTGTAAATACATATATATATATATATATATATATATATTCAATATAAGTATTTCTAAACAAATATATATATAAGTTTGTCTGTGTATGCATGGCCTACATTCCATTGGTTTGTTACATCTTACTTACTATCCAAATCGGTATTATTAAATATGTATATATTTTTTTTCTTATATAAATCTGAGCATATAATCTTAACATATAATTTATTTAACTAAAAACCCAAAATGTTTAAATATTTGAAAAAGAGGGAAAATGTTGGTGCACGGTGCACCAAAGAAAATTGGCCAACTGTACTAAAGCCAAATGAAGGAACCTTACTCAAACGTTTTGCCTAATAGTGGATGGAGATAATCTTCATAAATTTATATTTTCGAGTATAATTAATTTTTTCATAAGCAAGATGATATAGTATATATATAACACGCACTCTCACACTCATATAATACATCTAAACAAGTTGCCAAGTGTTCTATCAGATTTTGGGGAAGACCAACATCATGATTGTTTTTTTTTGAGAATTAACATCATGATTGTTCTTAGTTTAGTGTGTGAGAAAAAAGAAATGAGAAACAAAAATTTTTTAAGAAAAAAGTGAAAGAAAAGAGACAAAAAAACACAAAGTATTGATATTATCATGTTCTTCTTTTATATGGAAGTGGAAGCATCACTCATATATTGTCCAATAAAGCCTTCAATAATTAGAGATATCATTCTACACAAAAAAAACAATTTGGTACGTTACACGTAAACCTTATCTCCCTATTTAAAAAGCATTTAATTTAAACGTTTTCTAACACCAAATGCTTTTCTTTCTAAGTTTGATAATTAATTGCTAGGGAAATAAAATCTTGTAGGGTACAGATTCCAAATTAGTTTTGATATTATTGGAAAATTGACCTATTTTAATAAAAGATCGATATCTGTATTCTTTTTTTTTTCTGACTAAATGCTTTCAGTCGATATTTGTATTCTTGTTATATTTAACACTGTTTTACATTGTTCAAGAGTGTATAATAGAGACATTACACATTCAAATTCACATATTTATAAAAGAAACTAAAACATGAACTTGTAAACATCAAAAAGAAAACTCATAGACGTGAAATTTAGGTCATTTATTTCTCACAGATGTGATATTTTTAAAGGCAATAACTAAATTGGCCAATCATATCATATCCTATTGAATCTATCTTTACATTTTCTCCTTTTATATAGGGGCCTCTTGATAATGCCGACGTGCTCGTTATCTTCATGCATGTTCCATTTATTTTGTGTTTTCTCGTATCTTAAAAGTATTTAATATCTGCATGAAAAACAATCCCACGTCATGATTCACGATGGACATGGTTTGCCAAAAAGTTTGGAGCATAAAGGATTCAATTACCCCGTGACGTCATAGTATCAATTGATGGCGATTTTTCCTGCACTTCCTTTATCTTTTACATCCATTGGTCATATAAAAACTTTGTATTAAGAAAGGGTAAGATATGGCTATTGACAAAAACTTTATATTAAGGAAGGCGACTAATTTTATGTGAAGGTAAAAACTGTTTTATTAAAAACCGAAAGATCCTCGACGGTGTTGAACTTTGAAATAAAATTTAATCTTATTAAAATAATAAGATAATGTCGTTTATTTTCTGTACTGTTGACTGTAATAAATAATATATAGTACTGATTTATTGGTTCAGTGAATTTTGTTTTTCCATGGACGTTTCTCCTTTTGCTAAAACATGTAAATAGTCCATGGACGTTTCTATTAGTTTCTTTTTCTTCAACTGGACGTTTTTATTAGTCGGAGGTTTGAATGACTCTTATCGTAACATTAACTACATGTCTCTACACGTAGGATATTTTTCTTCTTAGATCACTTCAATGAGATAAAACTTTAGGCAAATTAATGACTTAGATAACACCAAAAAATATTATGATAAAGTAGTACATAAGGATAAAAATCCCTAAATAACACTAATTAAAATAAGAAATGACTAAACTACTCCAATTGCCAACACGATCTAGTAATGTACAATCAAATATTCATATACACAATCTACTTAACTTTACTTTTTCATGTGACCTATGATAAAGTTAAATATGTTTTTAAACGTACTAAGGTTAGTCACGATATTTTGGGTTACACTTATAATTTGAAATATACTTTGTTTAGCACATTTGATTTCATGTATATTTTAATGGCTGTTACTCTCGCTCGTAATAGTTATGTGTATAATACGCGAGGGACGTAAAACAATGAGTATATGTGACGAGGTCGAACAAGATTTGACTCTCTGAGTTGAAGTCAGGTGATGACCACATAAGGGGTTTTTTTCTTTTGAATTATTGGTAGAGGACAAAAAAGGTGCCTTTAAATTTCCTTTTTTGATGCACTAAAGGAAACATTACTTAGGCGCATTTATGAAACATTATTGATTTATTGTCAGCTAATGTAAAGAAAGATTGTATAATCGATTAGTACTAGTTAGTTATACTGACACAATAATTATTTAGGAAAGGCGGGAATCAAAGAAATAATTGTTCTTTGTTGCCATGAATACTACTAGTACATCCTTTCTATAAAGATAAATATTTTGAAAAAAAATACTTCACAAAAATATTTTTATGTTCTTTATAAATTTATTATTATTCTATAATAGTAAACTATATTAAAACTAATTAAATTTATTAAACTATTATTGATTTAGTTTTATTAAAATTTGATAATCAAAATAATAATATATTATAATACAATTTAATATATGTAAACAAAGGAAAAATTCATCATTTTTTAGAACGAAAAGAGTATATATACAGTATAAGTGTTAAAAAAAAAGAGAGAGCATAAGTATATATCATCTCTGATATTTGTCTACATGATTTAAACTTTAAATCTTAAGCAGCCAAATAAAATTATAAAAACAAGGAAGTGGGATTTCAGTTATTGAATAGAAATATAATTTTATAGTGCACCATAAAATAAAATAATATTTTATGTGGTTATTTTTATCATCAAAAGTTATTCCTCTGATATGATTGGATAGATTTTACCATGCGAAATCCCTCAATTTAAAGAGGAAAAAAACAACATGATTCACATAGATATTGATTTTACTAATTAATAATATGGTGAAGCTCTATGATCTTGTAAAGATTTCTACACCAGGTCTTGAGTTTGATTTTTAGAGAAAATAACTTTTTGTAAATTATAGAGCGCAACTTTTCAGAAATTTCAAAATGTTAAGTGTTGTAGGCAGAGTCATTCGTTGTGGTCATGATCTACGAAAAAAGTATGTCTATCAATCTAAAAGGTATAGGGAAAGCTACACCGTGGAATCACTATCTGTAAAACTCTTCATCATATTTGCATATGCTGCATGTTTAATCATCATATCTAACAGAATATATATTATATAATCGATAATTTCACCAATGTTAGAAAAAACAATATGGTGAGTTACTATTCAACTTGGATATAAAATATATTATATACACTGAAACTTTCCTTAATCTAGCGATTGGTAAAGTGGTTAATTAGTGAATATACACTAAAATATCTAGGTTTGATTGTGATGAGATAATTGGAGATTAATGGAGACAAACTACAAAAGGTTTCAGCCACATGCAAATATAATTGTTCACCATAGTGGGATGCCAGTAAATTCTACATATCATGAACTTTTGTAGAAAATATAGAAATTGTCAGTTCATATTGTAACAAATTCTTCATAGTTTAGACTAAAATATATCACCACAATAAAAATGTTGGAACATAATAAATCATACGAAACCATTATGCAAACCTTCTTTTAACAAAAGCAAATACGTAAACTGAATCTTCAATAGTTAAGCTGTTCCACAATACTCTGCCTCACGCACTTGGGAGGTGATTAGAAACAGAGCTCCTGCAGTCACGTGGTCAACCAGTGTCTGGTTCAAAATGGCAACACTGCGTCATGCTTTCCTCATGTGGATCGCACAGAATGATAGAATGCCAACTCGTGTAAGGCTCGCAAACTGGGGCATTGGGACATCATCAAACTGCTGTCTATGTGACTCCGCGTCGGAAACTCGAGACCATCTACTTTTACGCTGCGAAATAAGTGAATAGGTTTGGGTATTGATTCTAAGAAGATTGGGATATACTCACTCTTGCTTTATCACTTGGACATCTTTTGTTGAGTGGTTATCTCTTAAGGATTCCACTGCTCCTCTGATACTTAAAAAAATTATTGCTCACACAACTATTTACAGTATCTGGGCGGAACGGAACAATCGTCTACATGACGGAACTTCGAATTTTCCTCCAATGATTTACAGGCCCATTGACCGCAACATCGGAGATACAATCTTGGGGAAACAAAACAACAAGAAGAGTTTCAAAAACCTTATGCTATCCTGGCTAAGGAATGACTAGGAATTCTTCTTCTTTTATGGATTACACTTTGTTTTTATTCTTTTTGCCAAAGTGCCTTCCATCTAGCCTTAATTTTTGTAAAGTTTTACAAACTCTTCTCATATTTATACGAAATTCAAATCCTTGGCAAAAAAAAGAAGTTAAGCTGTTAAATAAAGGCTTTATATAAATTTAAGAGGATGAGTAACATCAACGATCTATACTATAGAAATCAGCTTTAGTGTTAGATTTGTTAACTAATTATTTACATTAACGATGGGTCAAAGACCAGATTTTATGATCAACTTCTCGATCTAATGAATTATTTTGATTCGAAAGGGAAAATATCTAGCTCATATAGATATTTTACCATAATCTCACCGACCCCTTTAATATCTTTAAAGCAAAAGCACAACAAATTTTATTACTTTAGTACTATTTATTTAATTACTTTAACATTTTGAAGATATTAAAAGATTAGTGAGAGAACTTCGAAATGAAGGTAAATAGAGTGAGCTTGAGGTCCGAAGCAGAAACATAACGTTATGCTTGGACGCAATACATGACGTTTCTAACTCAGACTCGTCACCAATTGATGAAAAATATTACGGAAAACTGCATTATTGATTTTTTTTTTTTTTGTTTACCAGGAGGAGTCTGAACCCTGGACTCTAATCTTCTCATGCACTGCAACCAGCTTTTACTAATACTAATGACACGATGTGAAACATTTTTTCTATTTGGATTCAAACTAAGAGCACAACATGACTAATCCATGTGTTTACCATGCACTAGCCTACACACCGATGGTTATTATTAAAACTTTGATGCTATAATCATTTATAACCACGTACCAACTAATCGTTTTTTTGTATTGCTAATTCTAGATTAGATCATCACTGATAGTGTCAAAGAAACTGTTAGTCCATTTTTAAAAAATAATGAACAATCTCGTCATAATGTAATTGGAATAATATATTGATCAATCAATGTCATTTTCATTTATAAATACTAGAGAAAAGAAACCACCCTAAAAGAAAGAACTATTTTTGAAAATGAAAACCATGTGAAAGCATAACAGGTTACGAATTAACCTACAATTATACGTTTAAATAACCATAAGAGTACGGTCTAGACTAAAGCTATACAAATGAAGTTCATGCTATTGTTCTTTTGTCCTATTAGTTATGAATTATTGGGGTTAATTTTCACCTACTACATTATCATGTTTATCATTAACAATGATAAACTCATGACAACGAACAGATTTAACTATTTCTGAATAGATGATTAAATACGTAACGCATGGAATCACGAAAGACGCTTCAACCTACTGTCAAAACCGTATCTGAAAATGTAATGCCCCCAAACAAGATAAATATTTTTTTTAACAAGATAAACTAAGGCTTTGAATATGATAAATTTCCAGAAAAGTTATGGGTGAGTTTGGAAACCCCTCAACTTCTTCATTTTATAGCACACTTGCCATCTGAACCCTAAATTTTAGAGAAACTTGTGAGTTTTGACCGTTAACCATAATAACCTTATTTGTGGTCCTAACCTTCACTAGTATTCTCGATTTAACTATTTGTATATTTCATGTTGGACCTATGTAAGAAACCTTGCACCCATAATCTGCCAAAATCATATCTTAACTTACTTTTTATGAAGAAAAATCATATGTATCTTGAAGTTTAAAGTTTATCCGATGTATTTGAATGATTTTATCGGCCAGCTGTTAAATAAAGGGGACTTCTATATTCCCTTAGTTATTATTTAAGAACTAAGAATTATATTGTATTGATTGAATATTAATCGACAGCTCTTGACCAAAAAAAACTTAACTAATAGTCTCAAAATCTAGTTAAGCAGTCTATCTATCTTTCGTTTGGTTTATTTCCTTTCTGAAAAGTAAGACAAACGTGAATATTGTTAAATGAAACAAATTTGAAAATTGAAGAACATCTATCATTAACTTTTTGTTAAATTATGAAACTTTAGGTACGTAGAGACAAAATGTTAATGATTGAGAAACGGCAAAAAAGTAAGAACGAAAAACAACTGAGAAACGTAAATTCAGATGATAAGTACGTACAGTGTCACGTAACTATTTTCTTAGAAATGTAATTTGAGCACGAGCATCATAATTTTATCTAAAATAAACGACGAGATATAAACCGTATAGAAAAGTATTGTGCTACTATGTTATATATATATATATATATATATATATATTCAGATATACTATAGGTATATGTGAAATAGGTAGAATCTAGACATAAAACCCTTAAAAGAAAGAGTTGGCCTAAGCCGAAATCGACATGCATTCCTATGCAAAAGTTATATTGGTGTGGATTGGTTTTGTAAACTGGACATTTGTTTTTGCAGTACACCTACAAAGAAAAAAAAAATACTTTTAAGAATATATAATATTAAAATGAAAATTATTATGATTCCCACAAAACATTTTTTTTAATTTTCTTTTCCATACATATCCACAATCTTTCTTAATACTTCTACCTCTATATATACTTGAAGTCCCCAAATGCTAAAGCCGTGCCATCAGCTTTTGATTGAAGAGAAACACATACAAAGCTAAAATTAAACCTGAACTCAAAAACAAAGATCAAAATACACATGGCTATCTTCAACACTCATAATACATGGGCCTTTGCCTTCGGCTTGCTCGGTATGAACTTATCTCCTTTATATCATATTTAATATCATCATAACCTACATCCAGATTTTAAAATCAGTATGTCTAATAACATTATACTTTCATTATAATCGCTTAATTTTCAGGAAACCTCATTTCTTTTGCTGTCTTCCTCTCTCCCGTGTAAGTATTTACATCCTCACCTCACTAAAACTTGAGTATCTAAATATCTCAACAACACATATGTACTATGTTACTATCTCGCTATATAAAGATCATATCGATATAAACCAAACCAATTGGTTGTTTCGATATGTATGCAGGCCAACGTTCTATAGGATTTGTAAGAAGAAAACCACAGACGGATTTCAATCTCTTCCGTATGTGGTGGCGCTCTTCAGCGCGATGCTTTGGCTTTACTACGCTACTCAGAAGAAAGATGTTTTCCTTCTCGTCACCATCAATTCCTTTGGTTGCGTCATTGAAACCGTCTATATCGCCATATTCGTTGCCTTCGCCACCAAAGAAGCACGAGTATGTTCCTTAGTCATTACCAATCTATGTGATATATATTATAACTAATTATGTGCAAAGTTAGAACTGAGATTTAAGGAATTATAAACACTTTTAGGTTGTTTATAAAAAAACACTTTTAGGTTAATTTTAATTTAAAAATCAATAATTTAAGGTCATACGACATATGTGCATGATAGCTCGTCAAAATTTGAGTAGTCAAGCGAATGTTTTATTCATCTGTGCCTAGATCCGCCTAAAATATTCGGCTTCGTTTATGTGATATTGGTGCAGAGGTTTACGGTGAAGCTCTTGTTGCTAATGAACTTTGGAGGATTCTGTTTGATTCTCCTTCTCTGCCAATTCTTAGCAAAAGGAACCACACGTGCGAAGATCATCGGAGGAATCTGTGTCGGATTCTCTGTTTGCGTTTTCGCTGCGCCGCTTAGCATCATCGTAAGTATATTACACTAAACTCTAGGTAGTGTTACATTTATAGTAAGTGAAATATGTTTTAATTGATTTGATGAATAAATTAATATTGTATTAAAAACAGAGAACGGTTATAAAGACAAAAAGTGTGGAATACATGCCGTTTAGCTTATCCTTGACACTTACCATCAGTGCGGTCGTCTGGCTCCTTTATGGTCTTGCTCTTAAGGATATCTACGTTGCTGTAAGTCATCATAATCATAATCATAATCATCATCAGTTACGTGAAAATGGTTGCTTTTGTTTCTATGTACCTGAGCTAATAATATACGAAGTTATAATTATAGATAAAGCTAAAGACATGGATGCACAAAAGTATAACCCTTTTGTTTGGTATTATTGTCGTTTTACATTTTATATATCCCACAAAACGTTAAAGATACTCACTCTTCGGTCTATATTAAAAGAAAAACCTTAAAGATTTATCTTTTAGAAAAAAGTTCTATAACACATGGAATTGTTTTTTTTTTTTTGGAAAAACATGGAATTGTATATTGCACGTAACTATACTATAATTTGACGTGGATCTATAAAGGGTAAAGTTCATATATAAAAATAAAAAGTAGTTTTAATGCTTTGAGCACTAAATAACCTTTTTCATCTGTCGACTTCGCAGTTCCCGAACGTGATTGGGTTTGTTCTCGGTGCACTTCAAATGATACTTTACGTGGTTTTCAAATACTGCAAAACGCCGTCGGATTTGGTGGAGAAAGAACTCGAAGCCGCTAAGTTGCCAGAGGTGAGCATCGATATGCTGAAGCTAGGTACACTAGTGGCATCTCCTGAACCAGCAGTGATCACAGTCGTGCGACCGGTTAACATGTGTATATGCAACGATAAGAAAGCTGAAGCTGAAAATGGAGCCTGAACATCTGTTTAGACTTATCTTTTGCATTGTTGACTCTTATCTTGAGATGCCTACCCATCATCATCATGCACGTGTACTTTTCTGAGTTTATCAAGTGTGACAAGTCGAGGATTAATTCTCTTGGGATTTACATTTTCCTAAGTTGATTTTTTGTCTCTTCTTTTCATTATTAGTGTACTTAAATTATATGAATATCACTTATTTTCATTATAATACTGATCAGCTTGATGTTTTGTGTTTGAAAATTAAATCAAATTATTAAGCATTTAATTTTTAAAGAATTAAGTGTGATTTACAGCTAATTATTTAGCACTTAATTTTTCGTTCTTGTCAGATTATAGGTTGTTACAGATCTTGAAACTTCTATGTGAGAATGCGAAGATGGAATTAGTAAAGTCTTGTTTGATTTTTAATATGTGGAAGAGACTATGATACTCATAACCATACTTTACCGTTATTTCTCAAACATAATATCTTACAGTTACCCCTCTGTAGAAACATATAATAGCTTGGGGGTAATGGTATGGTACAAAGTTTGATCACATCATCATAATGATAATCATGTCACTTCTTTTTTTTTTTTTGAAAATGCACTCCTAGTATATATTTTCACTGCTTCATACTATAAATTATTTTAAAATTATATTTTACTTCAAAGTCTAAACACTTTTCGTATTTGATGCAGTTTTATTTATTATTGAATATTATATAACTAAATAAATTTTTACAAGTATTTTATAATTAGCTGAACTATATTTAGATATATTAAATGATTCTGTATTTTATTAGCTTAAAAATTTATATTATAAAAGAAAATATATTTGTCTCCAAATATAAATCATTTAGAAATTCACTGTCTTTGGCCAAAAAAAAGAAACTCAGTGCCTTAAACCAAAAAGTTAAAAATAAAAACGGGAATTCGGCAAAAAAAAAACTTCAACTTTACACAAATTGCCAAAAAAAATATGATCTTTTGAGCTGACAAAAAAAACACCAAACTTTCATTGAATTTATAATTAATTAACAATGTTTTCATTGACTTGCCAATTTAGCACGCCGTGAGCAAATTTAACCGAAATTAACTGAAACAACGTCGTTTTCAAATGAGATGAAACGACATCGTTTTACATGATTTGAAAATAAAAAGCAAGTAGACCCCTGGATTCAAACTCAGGTTGGTTGGATCAAATGACAAGGTATTTTACCACTGGGCTAGTGACACTTTCAAAGTAGTTACTAACGCATTTCATTTTATTTGGTACTGATTGAATATAAAAAATTCTCTAAAAACATAAAAGACCTTAAATTTCCAAGAAACTGAAAAATAAAGATTTTTTTATAAAATTAATTTTGAAATTAAATATAATTTTTTTTCTTTAAAAAATCAAAAATCTTCCAAAATTTTCAAATTTTAAATTAAATTAAAAATTGAAAATAAAGAATACTTTATAAAATTAATTTTGAAATTAAAATATTTTTTCTTTAAAAATCAAAATCTTATTCAATTTTCAACTTTTAAAAAATCAGATTTAAAAAAAAAATATTTTTAAAAAGTTGAAAATTTTGGAAATTTTTTGATTTTTTAAAGAAAAAAATATTTTAAGTAGAAGGTAAGGGTGTCTCTTTACCTTCTACAGATCCGCTTCAGAATCAACTCTCTCGATACTTGAGCTTTTTCATTTGAAAATTCACTGTTCAAATGCTGGATTTGATGTTTGAATGATTGAAAAACCAGAGAAAACTCATCATGTAGCTTTTTGATTCATTAAACCGCTTGATTACTAGCCTGCCTACTGTAACGTTGTTCAGAAGTCAAGGGACTTCATAGGATTGAGTGATAATTAGGGCTTGGTTTTGTGATGTCGAGCTTTCGTGTGAGAGGGAAGGTGGTGGATAAGGTTGATTTATGTAGGAAGTAACACTGGGCGTGGCGTTTGGATGTTTGGCCCTATGCGACTCTCTATGCTATTTGGTTGACTGCTATAGTCCCTAGCATATACTTTACTGATGCTACCATTGCGCTTGGTGCTCTTGTTGCTTCTCACATCTTAATCCTGTTTTTCACTGCCTGGTCTGTTGATTTCAAGTGTTTGTTCAGTTTAGCAAGGTAACCATTAGTCTTAAGGCTCTTTAGTCCGTTTTTTTTTGTTGTATATGTTACTTCAGTTGAAGGTTTATGATGGCTCTGTGTCTTTATATTGATTCACAGATTAACAGTATCAATCAGGCAGATGCATGTAAAGTTACCCCAGCCAAGTGTTCTGGTTCTAAAGAAGTTGTGCCTCTTCACTTTCGTAGTAAAGTAAGTTTATTCAAGAATTTAGGCTCTATAGTTAAGCTGCCACTATAATAGTGAACGGTTTTCCCTTTAAAGCTCTATGACTCTGCGATCTCTCTCTGCGCATAATATAATGAATTTAAGTCCTATACTATTTGAGTCCTATTCGCCTCGAAATGCTTGATTATTTCAATAGTCTTAATTCCATGTTTCCAACAGTCCTAAGTCTTTTGCTGTTTGCAGATGATAGGCTCGGCTGGCATCTTCGAAAGACATGGAAGAAATTTTCTTTGACTTCAGAAAACAGCGTTTTATATACTCGTAAGAGTTAGGAGCCTTTTCCAAGCTTCCTTGCCCCACAAAGGAAACATTTGGTCATTATCTAAACTGTACTGGTCATGGTACAAAAGCTAAAGTTGGTACTGCCACTGAGAAGTGGGGAAGAAACGTGTAAGTTTACTTGTTATTTCCTTTTACATGTTTTCTGGAACGAGTTTCTTTGTATATGTATCTATAACCCATTTCACTGTAAGGTGGGTAGCTGATGTTTTTGATTGGCAATCCTTTTTCACTTTTCTCTTAATTTGTGCGGTAGATTTTTTATTAATGTGTCTAACCAACCACTTTTTAGAACATTTCTCCGTTTGAATATATCCAAAGTGCATTGTTCTTTTATCTGGTTTGATACTTTGTTTCCGCTTGTTGCAGATTTGATTGTCCACAATTTACGTTCCAAACCATTTTTTTTGTATTTCAGGTGTTGTCTACTTGATAATGCATGGTTATTTGCTGCAGATTTGATACTTTGTTTCTGGTTGTTGCAGATTTGATTATAGTTTTTTTTAATCTTTCTATTGGCTATTGTTTCTCTAAGTAATGTGTTTCTTCCTCTTTTTGCAGGTTTTCTGTGTGGGTCTTTAGTGCTTGGATGAGTTCTGGTATTACAGTGTGTTCACACTGTTCATGCTTTTCACATTTGAGACAACAATGGCAAAAGGCCGGTTGAAGACATTAACCGACCTAAGACGTGTTAGGGGTGACAGTCAGACTGTGATGGTGTATCGATGCGGGAAGTATGTAATTGAATAGCACACAAGTTTACCTTAAAGATCGTTTCAGTATTACTGCTGTGTCTGAATAAGTAAAGTTTTTGGTGGGCGAAGCTCTTAGGTATGGATCTTCTGCCTGGAGATGTTGTGTCCATTGGGAGACCTTCAAATCAAACGGGAGGAGAGGATAACACAGCAACAGTGGACATGCTTTTACTGGTAGGAAGTGCTATTGTGAATGAAGCCAATTTGACAGGCGAGTCAAAGTGTCGCTGTGCCTCATCTGGCTATTTGTTGTTCTTAAGAACTCCTGATGTTGAGCCTTCGGTACTCTGCACGGAATTAGTATTCGTTCTTGATTATACTGTTGTCTTATTCGTATCACATTTACCTTTGCTGATAGGTTGACTTGTGTTGTTTCGATAAGACGGGTACACCCACGTCAGACGACATGGTAAGGTCAACAGAAGTTCTAGATTTCTGCTTGCTTGATTTTGTTTATTGTAAACTCATTTTCATTGCTTCTTCGTAGGAGTTTCGAGGAGTTGGGGGCTTGGCTAATTCTGAAGAAGCAGAGACTGATATGAGCAAGGTTCCTGTGCGCACATTGGAGATTTTGGCTTCTTGTCATGCCTTGGTCTTTGTAGACAACAAGCTGGTATGAGCAACTGATTTTTTTTTTTTACGTTTGGCATAGAGAAATTCAGTTTAGTGGTATCAGTTTTGCTGCTGTTCGTCTCTGGAATTTATCTTATTTATTTTTATGCATAAATTTGTTACATCAGATTTCTATTCTCCAAACTCTTCTGGTACATGCACACATGATTCTTATAATTACGAAATTTGGATTGGATGCAGTATACTTCTTACTTGAACTGAATGTTAGTGAACGAGTTAGTCATCTTATAGGTCATCATTCTGAAATCGCTTGTGCTTTGCTTTTGTATCATTATTCATCATTACAAAAATGTGCCATGTTATATTCTGTTTTCAATTCTTACAGGTCAGAGATCCTCTTGAGAAGGCTGCACTTAAGGGAATTGACTGGAGTTACAAATCTGATGAAAAGGCCTTGCTCAAAAAGTAATTATTGTCATCTTATCCTATTGTTCTGATTGTTTGTCTATAGTGGTTAGCCTTAGGAATACAATGCATATATTTTTGAGAATAAAAGCTAACTCAGGATGCATACTGTATTGAAAATAGTGGGTTCTTCTCAAAAGTTGATGTTGCGAGGTTCTCTTTATGGCTTACCTATTCATGTGAAGGCATATAGACATTTTGGTTGAACATGATAGATAAAAAACGATGTCTACAAAGAAGCAGTTGACTGGGGGTCATGGGAATTAAATTTTCCATAGAAATGCTAGTTGTCAGGAGAAAGAGTAATGTTACATGGGATAATGCTTTAGGCTCCGCTGCAATATGATAATCCCTAAGTCTACTTAATATTGAATAATATGCTTGCATGAGCCAAGCCTTGAATGCTGGTAAAATTTTCACTACAAGAAAACATATGATTAATGATGACAAATTTCGTAGTTAATTTAAAAGAGGCTTTACGACGAATTAACTATGAAACTCATTTTGTCGTTAATCATTCGTCGTAACGCATATTTTCTTGCTATTTCGTCGTAAAGTTATGAAGAAAACATTCGTCGTAAAGTAGAAGTAAACATTTCGTCGTAAAAGCCACGTAAGGTTTCCACGTAAAAAACACGCTAACTTTCCTCGTAAAGTCCACGTAAAACATTTCTCGTAAAGTTGACGTAAAATGTTCCACGTAAAGATTTCCTCGTAAAATACACGTAAATCTTTCCTCGTAAAATACACGTAAATGATTTTTAAATTTTTTTCAGATGGTTAGTTTTTAAATTTTTGAAACTTAAATACTTATTAAATACACGTAAATGTTTTTTTATTTAAATTGAAAATTACTAAAAAAATTAAATAATAAATCAATACGAAAAAATATTTTATAAGTATTTAAGTTTCAAAAATTTAAAAACTAACCATCTGAAAAAAAAATTAAATTTCATTAATAACATTTTAAAAATTAACCACCTAATCAATACTAATCAACAAATTCCATAAACCTATCTAAATTCCCTACACAAACCACATAATCAACACTAATTACCCTAAACTAACCACCTAAGCTAAACTAGAGAGGAATTAGAGAGTAGTACCTTGCTAGGAGAAGGAGAGGAATTAGATACGAAATGAGAAATGAGAAGCTTTCGGGTATATATAGGAAATCATATTTGTCGTAAACTCCTCGTAAGCTTACGAGGAAATAGCAAGGCCCGTGTTTTGTTTCGTCGTAACTTTCCCGTAGATTTACGAGGAATTAGCAAGGCCCGTGTTTTTTAACAAGGCCCGTGTTTTTTACTAGTAGTTTATGACGAAATGTGCTTACGTGGAATTAACGAGGAAATGTTAAATTTTAACGAGGAAATTACGAGGAACATATGTAAATCCCTAAACCCGAAATCCCAAACTTTCTAACTTATAACTCAATCTCTTCTTTCCATTCCAAACCCCAATTCCCTTAAAAGACAAAATCAATCATTCTTTTTAGACGTCACTGATTTTAGACGTCATGGATTGAGACGATAAGTAATGGAATTGGGGGTTAATGCATGTGTTAGTTTGTTTAATCATGAAAATTTAATTATATAATTTATTTTGTCTTTTAAGGGAATTGGGGGTTTGGGGTTTGGAATGGAAAGAAGAGATTGAGATATAAGTTAAGGAAGTTTGAGATATGGGGTTTTAATTTAGGGATTTATATATATTTCTCGTAATTTCCTCGTTAAAATAACATAGGCCTTGCTATTTCCTCGTTAATTAACAAGGAAGTTACGACGAAATCTGCTTACGTGGAATTAATGAGAAATTTTTAAATTTCGTCGTAACTTCCTTGTTAGTTAACGAGAAAATTATGAGAAATATATGTAAATCCCTAAACCCGGAATCCAAACCCCAAACTTTCTAACTTATAACTCAATCTCTTCTTTCCATTCTAAACTCCAATTCTCTTAAAAGACAAAATAAACCATTCTTTTTAGACGTCATTGATTTTAGACGTCATGGATTGAGACGATAAGTAATGGAATTGGGGGTTAATACATGTGTTAGTTTGTTTAATCATGAAAATTTAATTATATAATTTGATTTTGTCTTTTAAGAGAATTGGGGGTTTGGAATAGAAAGAAGAGATTGAGATATAAGTTAAGGAAGTTTGGGGTTTGGGGTTTGGAGTTTTAACTTAGGGATTTACATATATTTCTCGTAATTTCCTCGTTAAAATAACATGGGTCTTGCTATTTCCTTGTTAATTAACGAGGAAGTTACGACGAAATCTGCATACGTGGAATTAACGAGGAATTTTCAAATTTCGTCGTAACTTCCTCGTTAGTTAACAAGGAAATAGCAAGGCCCGTGTGTTTTTTAACGAGTGATTTATAAGGAATATATGTAAATTCCTAAATTAAAACCCTAAACTCCAAACTTCTTTAACTTATATCTCAATCTCTTATTTCTATTCTAAACCCCAAACCCCCAATTCCCTTAAAAAAACAAAATCAAATTATATAATTAAATTTTCATGATTAAACAAACTAAACAAATACATGTGTTGTAATCATGACAATCAGGCTAGTGAAGTTAGAGAGATAGACATAGATGGTGTCGAGAGTGACCTTACTTTTGCTGGATTTTCGGTAATGGCATAATGCTTATGCAACTTTACATTCTTCATATGTTTGAATTGTAATTGATGATCTGGTATCAACGTTGGTCCATAATGACTTAATCGTGCATCACAGGTCTTCAACTGCCCCATTAGATCAGATTTAACCACTGTTCTCTTGGAATTGAAGAATTCATCTCACGATTTGGTAATTTATATAATGCACACACACTCATATCATTACCAGTTGTTCATTCAGTTCCTTTTCTACCCAGTACAGATTACCTGCAAAGAAGTTATCTCAGTATTATATGTAGAAATTATAATTGAGTACAGAGTATATTATTCTGGTTCTTTGATTTTCTTACTCAGTCGCCATCTCCTTTTTGTTCATGGTGCTCATTTTTTCTTTAGTAATTAGATACATGAGATGTCTTATCCTACTTTCATGATTTTAGGTGATGATCACAGGTGATCAACATTGACAATTTGTCATGTTGCAAGCCAAGTGCATATTGTATCAAATCCAATTTTAATTCTTGGTCAATCAAGACCTAGTGACAAATACAAGTGGGTGTCACCTGATGAGAAAAAGATCATCCCCAACAAATGCAGTTAAATTTAACAAAAGTTTCTGTAGAAGTAAAGCTTATTTGTATTCTCATCTTGCACACAATCTAACATAGTCACATAAAACCAGCTGTATATGTTGGGACAGTAGTTCTAATGCGGCCTTTTTGTGTAGTTTGCTCTGTTATGATGATTGCTCAAGTAAAAAACATCTGAGACTTAGATGATTTTTTAAGTGTTGTTCTCCTACATAACTGAGATCCTACCTGATTTTTGTGTTCAGCGAAAAAGAGATTGAAATCCTTGATGAGACCCATGATGTATGCATTGGAGGCGAAAGCATTGAAATGATACAGGCTACATCAACTATTTTGCTCGTCATTCCCTTTGTCAAGGTAAACACACCTTATAATCTTTTTATCACTCAGTTTATTATTTCTTATTAGCTATACATAATAGAGTCTGACCCTAAAACCATTTCTCTCTTCAGGTTTTCGCGAGAGTCTCTCCACAGCAGAAGGAGCTAATCCTAACCACTTTTAAAGATGTAGGAAGAGGAACACTGATGTGTAGGGACGGGACAAATGATGTCGGAGCATTGAAGCATGTAATTCATAAAGGAATTTGAATCAGATGCCAAGCAATTGATGCATATGCTTTATTTTCTTTCTTTTAATTCTATTTTTATTGTTCATATTTCCAGGCGCATGTTGGAGTTGCCTTACTGAATGTTTTACATCCCTCGTCAACTGGTTCAGAATCTTCAAAAGATGATTCAAAGTCAAAGTAAAAAAAGCCCAAACTACCATCAGAACTAACAACTAACAAAACCGCAATTCAGAATAAGAAATGGTTGTCAAAGGGAAAGATCACACTCAAAAACCGCCACTTAACTGCTGTGAAACTACAAAGACAAAATTTAAAGAAGATGATGGATGAACTAAACAGTGACGAAGGTGATGGCCAGTCAGCTCCCTTAGACAAACTTAGAGATGCATCAATGGCATCTCCCTTCACAGCTAAACATGCTTCGGTTGCCCCAGTGACATGACAGACATAATCCGACAAGGTTGTAGTACACTTGTGACGATTCTTCAGATGTTCAAAATTCTCGGTATGAACTGTCTCACCATAGCTTATATGCTATAATGCTAAGTGTTTTGTACTTAGACGGTGAGAAGCTTGGGGATGTCCAGGCTACGATCAGCGGGGTACTAACAGCTGCGTTATTCCTCTTCATTTCTCATGCTCCAGCGCTACAAACCCTCTCCGCAGAGCGACCTCACCCGAGTGTCTTCTCCCTTTACCTCCTCCTTTCTCTCCTCGTACAGTTTGCTGTTCACATAACCTTCTTGATCTACTCTGTGAAGGAAGCCGAAAGACAGATGCCAGAAGAATGCATCGAACCAGATGCGACATTCCATCCGAACCTAGTGAACACGGTGTCATACATGGGGGGCATGATGCTTCAGGCTGCAACATTTTCTGTGAGCTACATGGGACATTCTTTTAACCAGAGTATCAGTGAAAACAAACCATTCTTCTACACACTCATCGACGGAGCAGGGTTCTTGGTGATCGTGTCTGACCTGTTCAAGGATCTGAACGATTCGCTGAAACTGGTTCCGCTACCAGAAGGTATGAGGAATAAGTTTCTCCTCTGGGCTTTGCTCATGTTCGTCATCTGCTACTCGTGGGAACGGTTCACTACAAGAAAACAGGCTAATACCGAGGGACAAAATCGTCGGTATGTCGTCGGAATAACCGTATTCCGACGACATACCGAGGAAATATGTCCTCAAAAAAACTCCTCGGAATTTTATTTTTTCTCGGAATTTCCTCGGAATTTTCTGACGGAATTCCGAGGAAACAAAATTCCGAGGAAACTGTGAGGACCATGGTTCGTCGGAAACGTCCTCGGAAAATTCCGAGGAAGCCCCTCGAAAATTCGAGGAACACCGCCTCGGAAAATTCAAGAAGCTCGCCCTCGAAAATTCGAGAGTTCTTCCTCGAATATCCAAAAATATTTTAAAAATAAATTAAATTTTTGAAATTTAAATTCGAAAATATAAAATGTTTAATAAATATATAAATGATTTTATAATATAAAAAATAGATTTTATATACAAAAACGTTTTCATAACCACAAAAATAATTACAAAATAGTTTTAATATATAAAAATAGTTTAATAATTACAAAAATAGTTTTAATATATAAAATTATAAATTTTTATAAATTGTTATTATACATGATTTATACATAGATATATGTATAAAAATTTTAAAATTGTTATTATACATGATTTATATATATATGTATAAAAATTATAAATCGTTTATAAATATAGAAAAAGGTTTATAAATATTTTTAGCTTTTAAAAAAACGTTTTATTATATATAGTTTATTACTGGAAACTTGAAAACGTTTTTAAAAATTGAAAACGTTTTAAAAATCAAAAACGTTTTAAAAATACAAAAACGTTTTCATAACCACAAAAATAATTACAAAATAGTTTTAATATATAAAATTACAAAATTTTTATAAATTGTTATTATACATGATTTATACATATATATATATATATATGTATAAAATTATTAAATTTTTAAAATTGTTATTATACATGATTTATATATATATATATATGTATAAAAATTATAAATCGTTTATAAATATAGAAAAAGGTTTATAAATATTTTAAAAAATTTTAAAACGTTTTATTATATATAGTTTATTACTGGAAACATGAAAAACATTTTAAAAATCGAAAAACGTTTTAAAAATCAAAAAACGTTTTAAAATACAAAACGTTTTGATTTCTAACCAAAACAAAAATAAATTCCAAAAAAACAACAATCAAAACAACAATCCTAACTTAAACTATCCATTCAATCCTAAACTTTCTAACAAACAACCTAAAATCCGAAAATCTAATCTCACAAACCCTAAGAAATTGAAAAACAAGGTTTTATAAGATACTTACATGATTTCGTTAGGAGAAGAGATGTGGGAGAGATGCGGTCCTCTCGGAATGGAGAGAGATGCGCCGAGATGAGAGAGATGAGAGAATTGAGAGATGAGAGAATTGTAGATGCGGCGGAGAAGAAGAAGTCTGCGGTTTATATTTATTGATTCCGACGGATACGGGTTCGTCGGTATTCCGTCGGAATCATTAAAGTTCTAGTTCCTCGAATTTCTCAGAAAATTCGAGGAAATTCGAGGAATACTGAAAATTATGACGTTCTCGAATTTCCTCGAATATTCCGAGGGAATTCCGAGGAAACAGGGTTTTGGGTTTCAAAACCTCGATTTTTTTTGTCGTATTTCATTTCTTATACAAATGTAATGCATACCATTGAGGATTCTTTGTATAGATGATCATAAACCATGAAATAGCAAAATTTCAAAATAATTGTAAGTATTCCCTTTAACGTTTATTAAAGTGTATAAGTGTTTCTCTTATGTTGTGTGGTTTTCATTCATGCAATCGTAAAAGTGTTTCTTATCGTCTAAAACACCAAAGTTTGACTTTATAATCTGGTTAAGACACTTAATGAAGGTTATATACGTGTTATTCAATCCGTAAAACGTTGTTTTCGGTTTAAAATCCCTAGTTCCTCGGAATTTCGAGGAAATACTGAAAACCATTCCCTTCTTCGGAATTTCCTCGAATTTTCGAGGAAATTCGAGGAACTAGGGTTTTAAACCGAAAACCCATACCTTCCTCGAATGTTCTCGAATATTCGGGGATTTCGACAAATACTTTATAATCAAATCCCTAAATCGAGAAGGTGAATTCCGAGGAAATTTCGAGGAAAAACTTAAGTCCCTCAGAATTTTTAAAATCTCCGTCGGTTTTTTCCGACGAATTTGGTTTCCTCGGTATTCCCTCGGAATATACCGAAAAATGTCTCTCCTCGAATTTTCGAAAATTGAGAAATTCGAGAAACCACATTTCTTGGTTTCCTCGGTATTTCCTCGGTTTTTGGTCAGAAAATTTCGAGGAACTCATTTTCCCTCGGTTTGTCCCTCAGAATAACGATGTTTTATTGTAGTGGTTGCTGCAAAGAAGAATGCAAAGAAGAAGAAGAAGAAGAAGAAGAAGAAGAAGAAGAAGAAGAAGAAGAAGAAGAGACAAAACAGATTAGGTTGAGGTAATCAATCATCAAATCCTTACACTTGTAAAATTTGAGAGTATCTTGTTTTGGTGGAGGAGCATTTTTTCATAGGTATCCAGAAATTGTGTTCACTGTTATAATTCATGGTTTCTTCTCATCTCTTCGCTTTTTTTTTATTGGTGCAAATAATAAAAGACGACAAAAAGAAGAACGTATCCCCATCTTAGTAAGTGGGTAAGCATCCTGTGTGTGAAGGTTCACGGTAGATCCATAGATACTACTCGACCACGCGTGTGTGTATATCGTTGGTTACTCACTTACTCTGTATGAAAGGTCCACGGTAGATCTAAAGAGTCTCGACCACGCGTTTATATATCATTGGTTCTTATACTTTAGTGGGTAAAACAAGTTTTAACTTTTTTTTTTTTTACCAAATAACGGCAAAAAAAAAAATTGAAAAGGGGAAAAAAAGGAAAGAGATGATTTTTAGGGATATTTGGCGGCTTTAGGTCTCGCCTCTCCTCCTCTCCTCGACGCTGCAACCACTTTCATTTCCTCTGCTTTGGTCTGGTCAGGTCCTATCTTGTCTTCTTCTTCTTCTTCTTCTTCTTCTTCTTCTTCTTCTTCGTCTCTAAGGTGCCACGCCGATCTCAAAATCTCTGGATTTTTAGATTTCTCATGTAATCAAATTTCAGATCGCGATTTCTTCCACGGCGTTGATTTCAATGCTTTTGATGAGATTAGGTTTACGCCGCGAAAAAACCCTAGCTTATGGCATTTTGTCCGTTAGGATTCATTTCTAGGTTTAGGTGTTTCTGGCGATCTCGCGTCACATTCAAAGCTCAGACACTAATCTCTCTCCTTGTCTCCTTGCAGGAATCTCGCGAGATAGGCTTTATGAGATGTCTGATAAGGTTATTCGCCCGATCAGGCTGAAACGGTCCACTATGGATCCCTCGTTCGTTTCTTCAGCTAGCTCCTCCTCCGCCTTGGTCAAAGTTAAGTTAGAGCAGGACAAGCACGTGGACTCTTCATCAGACAACAACAACAAAGCCTTGGTTGCAGTCAAGTTAGAGAAGGAAGAATCTGGTCTCCTCGTGACTACTACTACTACCACCGCGAGGAGAACCTTGAAACGAAAACGTCTCTCTGAGTTAGTTGAAAAATCCAGAAGATTCGCACAACACAGCTTCGAGAAACAGAGAACTAGCCAGCGAGGATTGACCACTCGATGGAGTACTGAAAGGTAGAGCCTTTTTGATATCATTCATTCATCTTTGTATTAAAGTTAATAGATTTTGTTTTTGTTAATATACAGGATTGATTTTGCGGAGCAAGTGATTGTGGATGTGTTGAAGGAGAAAGGCGCTTCTTTCGACTCGCCTGTTTCGCGGGCCGAGTTAAGAGCCACGGCTCGAGGGGAGATCGGTGATACTGGGCTTTTGGACCATTTGTTGAAGCACATTGATGGGAATGTGACTCCCGGAGGTGCTGATCGGTTCAGGAGGTGTCACGATACCGAAGGAACCATGCAGTATTGGTTAGAGAGTGCTGATTTGCTCAAGATCAAACGTGAGTCTGGGGTTCCTGATCCTAACTGGGTTCCTCCTCCTTGGTGGAAGCTTCACGGTGCCAACAGCGTGATCAAAATTGAGTCTGGGGTTGATGATGATGAGCCGTCTCCGTCTCCGAATCCTTCGGAGCTTAAGGAAGAGATGGAGAGAATGAAGAGGTAATAATAATATGGTTGCAATAGTTTAAAGCTTCGGTGGTGTTTTGTTTTTTTTTTTTGTTTGAAGTTGAGATGCGCTTGAAATATGCAGTGAAATCAAAGAACTTGTGTCTGAGTTGGCTCTGATTAAACGTGAATGTGGGATTCCTGATCCGGATTTGATTCCCCTTGCTCAATGGAAGATTCCGAGTTCATCACATTCACATTCACAATCATCTGCTGTTTCCTCAAAGCTTAGGGAAGAAATTGATCAAATCAAGAGGTAATAATATGCTTGCAATATTCTAAGCTTCAGTTTAAAGTCGATGGGTACTTGTAATCTCATGTTCTCTATGATATGTAGTGATATCAAAAAACTTGTATCCAAGCCAAAGTTACCAGATCATGCTGATGCAAATGAGGTGACTTGTTGAGATCATTTTAATTGTTTGTTCAAGGAAAATGAGCATATAATTAGAGACTTAGAACTGTTTGCATTTCTCTCCAGAAACTATTTAAGGAATTTATGTGTTGGAAGGTAAAGACTGAGAAGCAAATTGCCGAGATCTCAAAGTCGTTGACATCAACACAGGTCTAGACCAAAAACAAGTATAAGATATCTGTTTGAAGCTACTTGTCTACGATGTTGTAACCTAATAATGCTTTTGTCTACCATGTCTCTTTTTTTGTTGTTGTTGCAGGGCATGGTTAAGGAACTAGTTTCGTGGAAAGATAAAGTAGAACAGAAGCTGGTGGGAATTTCAAACAATGTGCAGGCAAACGGGACACACTCCTTCAATCCAGCTCCTCAAAGCTGGGAACATATATTGCATAATGCGAACTTGGATGACTTCACAGTGAATGGTTTCGAACCGTGGGATGTTGACGCTGACCTTATCGATGTTCTGCCAGAGGCTGTCAGGCCTGATTCGTACTCGCTTCCACCAAATGCTCGCAAAAGCTCGCTCCAGGACCATATGTGGTTTGAGGAACAGTCAGTGCTCAATTCCGAGATGCAAAGGACAGAGAGGTTAGAACGGTTGATTGGTTTCTAGATCCAGGAGTAGGTTTTATTGTTGATTGTGATTGTCTAATATTTTTTTGCTTCTCTATTTAGCTGCATGACCAGAGGTGATTCCAGAAGCTCCAATCAGGACAAAGCTGAGATGCCTCCCGGTCCAAGACCAGAGATTGACGACCCAAATATTGTTTCTCAGGTAAGATAGTCAAAACTTGTTATAAAAGCATTGGTCATTGAATTGGATGATCAATTTTGGAAAATCATCTAGCATCTAGACGGCTAGACCCTCTTATTATTGTTGTCTTTGAGTAGATGTCACCCATCTACATGGGAATAGTTTTACATGCAATTTTGCCAATGCTTCACATGATGTTTTTTTACAGGAAACACTGAAAGAGTTGGTGAATTGGAAAGCCAAAGCGGAGCAGCAGCTAATGGAAATGTCAGAGGCTGTCCGTGCTCTGCAAAGATAGAGTCGACCCAACATATACTAGGCACATGAATGATGGATTCACTTACATAGATTCCCTTGGAGACTTGTACAGGGTTTCTTCTGCTAAAAGAAAAGGAAAAACAAAGAGAGTAGAGATCAAATAGGCATCTGGAACTTTATTTAGGAAGAGGTAGAGAAGTGATCCTCTACATGAAAAGTGATATTTGAAGGTAGAGACGCTTTTAAACAGTAGTTTGTTTTGCTGTATATTCTCTCTGACTAACCGACTCTCTTATTCAACAACCAAGTTTTTGAGTAATCGTCTTTGCGTTCTGATTATTGATTTTTATTTGCTAATTAATCTAAATATATACAATGAAGATAATACACAGCTTAGTATCAGTTTCGAATAAAAATGATGAAGCATACAGAGAGTTAATGAACATGACAGCGGGCCTATATTGCGTAGATAGGTCGCAAGTAGGTTCCAAGAGGCGTGAGATGCTTTCTTATCTGGAGGAAAGGGAGCGTTCGGGTTTTGCTTCTACTCATGCAGCTATAGACCTTATGATGAAGATGAGAAAATCGCAAGGAGGCTTTTAAGGAGGAGGTAGATAGGATACGTGCAAAACACGTCAATAGAAGAGACGAGGGGGAGCTAGTGTTGAGCTCGATAAAGAGAAGAGTGTTGAGGGTTTCTTGGGTAACAATTGGTGAAGAGGTTGTAGTCACTAGGAGTACCAAGAAGAAGTGCTCTGCTTTTATTGTAATGGCTGCAAAAGATGGAGCTGTGAGTATTATTATTTTCTTTTTATTTTTTGAATACCAAGAAGTTCAGAGTCGAAATCTGTAATCCTTCAAATCCAAAACCACATAATATTAGTTTTGTTCAATCATTCGTTCAAATATTAGTTTTGTCCAATCAGTCATTCAAATTGAAGACCTCTACTAATACAATGGTCAAGGTTTTTTCCAATTAACTTAGTTTCTCTCATTTTCTATATATGTCAAGATTGTACTAGTGAATTGTCTCTCAATACTTTTTCTTATAGGTAGCAGCTACGAGAACACTGTATGGTAATCTCTCCATCCATTGCTAGTTGTACCTCTCCACAGAGAGCAGCACAGAGATTTTTGTGAACCGTATTAAGTCTAGTAGGTGCTGGTTATCAAGCTTATGACGAAGATGCGGTCATGGAGAGAGTGTTTAAACTTTGATATAGGTTTTCTCATGATTTGCTTTCTTTAATCTTGAATAGGTGTGTGTATTAACTAGGAATGATGACGGAGTATGCCATACAATCAAAGAGTTAAAAGCTTCGTTAAGAGCATCTCTGATTCAACACCTTATTTTAAGGAGAGCAAAGCCTCAAAATAAGAATTCGAGAATTGATTGTTCTAATCAAGAATTTTCAAAAAAATTCTTAAAATTTTATTTATTTGCATTACAATGTTTTTGACATTAACAAAAATTAGTAATAATGATAAAACTTCACAAATACATAAATAACTTATATTTAATATATTATACAACACACATATTACTATTATATAATAAAAGATAATATAAATTACATATACAATAAAACAACACATATACGCACAAATTCTAGAAAGTTATATATAAAATAACATATAATTTTTAAAAAATCAAATATGTAATATTTCAGTGTTTATGTAATTTTCTTTAATTTGTATTAAGTTTGTTTGATATGGTTTTATACTGTGTGAACTTTAATTTAGTGTAATGTAATATTTATCTTATTTTATTTTTGGTGTACTTAAGTTAATCAAAATTAAGTTTAGTACATGTATTTATAAAAAAATAATTATAAAAATCAAAAAGAAAATAAAAGTAGTTTTGAGGTTTTGAGATTTGGTTGGAATGACAAAAATTTTAAAATTTGAAGATTCGAGATTGGTTTGGAGATGCTTCAAGACCAAGTGGTTGTCACTATCATCCATATCACAGCCTCGTTCCTTGTCCTCATATGTTTTTTTTTTTGTAATGATTTAATGTTCAACAAGTTGTCATGTACATTCCAATCAATTGTTGTTATAGTATCTTAAATTCTACAAACTCTATCCTGTAAAACCCTACAAATGTTTTTCATCATCATCTTCACGACCACAATATGAGTTTCAGTTGTAACGTATATTTCGTTTTCTAATGTGGTTGTTTAATACCTTTTCTAGTTGGCATTTTATGTTTGTTTTGAACGGACTCGCAACCTTTTTCATGTGGTTGCTTTTTTCAACATCTATATGTTGATTCAATCAATACATACGCTATCTCGTCTGTGTTATTATTTAATAAGATAGATATAAGATAGTATAGCAACTGTAAGCTGTAAACTAAATAAAATGAAAATTGTGATGTTTTGAACTATGTAATATTCCTTCATGTGTCACACAATATATGATGTTTATAAGGTTTCTACACTTCACTTAATATGAGAGTATGGAATCATAGATCTTAAATGTTTTTTGACCAAAAAAAAAAAAAGATCTTAAATGTTTTGGTTATAGATACTGCTATGGATATTGATAGACCTCCGAGTAGAGATTAAGGCACAGAAACAAACAAAATGTGTCTGAAAGAGAATGAATAGAGACGGATTCAAGAGTTTCAAATCTTTTTCTTTTTCTCTTCTATCCTTGAATTCTTTTTGGGGTTTATAAAACGTGAATAAGATATTTTGCAGAAAATACACAACGTGTGAAAAACATATAGTATTTTACTAGTTAATAAATCAGGTTTAGGTAAAAACAAAGAATAGTATTTAATGAAAACCTCTGAACACGTTTGCCATTATTCAATGTCCTATTAAGCACCTAGATTAAGATACCTATCCTGACAAAGTGGGAAACTTTATACTTCTCGACAACATTTTCAAATAAAACATGTCATGTAATTTTCTTTGCTTCTCATTTTCCATTTTATATGAAAAGAAAATTAAATTTAAAAACTCAAATAGAAAAGCTAAGACATCATCATTATTGATAAAAATATAACCAAGTGTCCGAAAGAATTTCTTGATTATTATTAATGTTTATCTGACACATTATTTACATTTTTGGGTTTATTTAATTATATTCCTTCTTTATTTTTATTATTCTAATAACAAAAAAAATCATTGAGATATTTTCAGCAACATTAATCAATTATTCTTCAAAAAGTGGTTCATCTCTCTCTCTCCTACTCCTCAAAGTCACCTCTCTCTCTCTCTCTTCAATGCCTTAAAGTCAGTGTCTTTCCTCAGCCAAGAGTTTCCTTTCTTCTTCCTCCTCCTCTGCTTAAACAAAAGAACCAAACTTCAAGACTCTCTGAGAAAACCATGGCTAACAAACCAAGAACCAGATGGGTTCTTCCTTACGAGACCAAGAACGTGGAAGACGATTACTTTCTCGGTCAAATCCTCGGACAAGGACAATTCGGAACCACTTTCCTCTGCACCCACAAAACAACAGGTCAGAAGCTCGCCTGCAAATCCATACCCAAAAGGAAGCTCCTCTGCCAAGAAGACTACGACGACGTTTTGAGGGAGATTCAGATAATGCATCACTTGTCGGAATTCCCCAACGTTGTCCGGATAGAAGGCGCCTACGAGGATTCCAGCAGCGTCCATATCGTGATGGAGCTCTGTGAAGGCGGTGAGTTGTTCGATAGGATCGTGAAGAGAGGTCATTACAGCGAGAGAGAAGCAGCTAAGCTCATCAAGACTATTGTCGGTGTGGTTGAGGCTTGTCACTCTCTTGGTGTTATGCATAGAGATCTTAAGCCTGAGAATTTTCTCTTTGCTTCTTGTGATGAAGATGCTTCTCTTAAGTCTACAGACTTTGGCCTCTCTGTTTTCTGCAAACCAGGTTTTGATTTGATCTGGTTACTTACTTGATGATTTAGCTTGTTAAGAGTTCTCTCCCTACTATGTTTGTGTGTTGTGTTTAAGTTGATTTGGTTTATTTGATATGGAGCTATGGTTTTTTTTTTGTGGCAAACAAATTTTTGTATTTGTGTGTTTCTTTCAGGGACAACGTTTTCAGAACTTGTTGGGAGTGCCTACTATGTAGCACCTGAGGTTTTACATAAGCATTACAGCCGTGAGTGTGATGTATGGAGCGCTGGAGTTATCCTCTACATTCTACTCTGTGGTTTCCCTCCTTTCTGGGATGGTTAGATTTTGAAAGTGCCTTTGTTTCTTTCTCTTCACAGAGTGTCCATCAAGTGCTTACTCTCTCATGTGTTATGTTCTATATCCAGAAAGTGAGTTTGGCATCTTCAGAAAGATTCTACAGGGGAAAATGGACTTTGAGACCAGTCCCTGGCCTAGCATCTCAGAGAGCGCCAAGGATCTTATAATGAAAATGCTCGAGAAAGATCCAAAGAAAAGGCTAACTGCTCATCAAGTGTTGTGTAAGTTGTCATCTTCTGAGCCTTTAGCACACAACGGTGATTGATGTTTTCTTCTTTGTTTAAGGTCACCCGTGGATTGTGGATGATAAGGTTGCTCCAGACAAACCTTTGGACTGTTCAGTACTGTTACGCTTGAAAAACTTTTCTGCAATGAACAAACTTAAGAAGATGGCTTTAAGAGTCATTGCAGAGAGACTATCTGAGGAAGAGATAGGTGGGCTCAAGGAACTGTTCAGAATGATAGACACAGATAACAGTGGCACCATCACATTTGAAGAGTTAAAAGACACTGTGAAGCTTGTTGGTGCAGACCTTATGGAATCAGAGATCCAAGAACTCTTGCGCTCAGTAACCAAACAACTCTCTTCTTATTATTTATTAACTTTCACTATCTTTCATTTTCTCATTGGTGTGTGTGTATCAGGCTGATTTAGATGAGAATGGATCAATAGACTATGGAGAGTTTTTAGCTGCAACAATCCATTTGAACAAGCTGGAGAGAGAGGAGAATCTAGTGGCTGCATTCTCTTTCTTTGACAAAGATGGAAGTGGTTACATCACTGTGGATGAGCTTCAACAGGCTTTGAAGGAGTTTGGTATAAATGATTCAAATCTTGGTGAAATGATCAAAGAGATTGATCAAGACAACGTGAGTGGTAGCTTCTCAAAGATCTTTACTGCTTTCATTATGAAGATGCTTATGGAGTTTGCTTTTTTTTGTAGGATGGACAAATAGACTATGGAGAGTTTGTGGCAATGATGAGGAAAGGAAATGGCAATGGAGGGATTGGTAGGAGAACAATGAGGAACACTCTCAACTTTGCAAATTGGAAATCCTGTTCCTGATGAAGTCGATGAATGGCTAAAAACCTTCAGTGAAAGTTGACATTAATAACTATAAACAAACCATTAAAAGTTTGAGTAAAATATTTAATTCGTCTTGAGAGTTGACATTAATAACTTTAACAAAACATTTCCAAGTGAAAAATAAAATATAACTGAAAAGAAATGAAGAAACTATAACTTAAAAACGTTACAAAATCAGTTTAAAACAAAAAAGAAAATAAAGGAGGAAGAGAAAAACTTAGTTTGTTTTCTTGTTGTCTTCTTCTTCTTGTTTCTCAGTGATCAACTTCTTCTCTGCAGTTTCATCCTCACCTCCAAAACCGAACTCGTTAACACGTGTTTTGTCCACAGGGTAAACCCACCTTTGGTATAAGTATATCAAGAATATCACATCTGAAAACACACGCAGAGATTCATTAGAGAGAGTATTTTGCTAGATCTGAATCCAAAGTAGAGAGAGTATGTTGCTAGATTTTTACTCACCATCACGGAAAACAGAGAGCCGATGCAGAATCGGCATTTTGATGACAAAGGCAAAGAGATCGTCGATGATGGTGTTGAGGAACTTGTAAGTCATCTGTCTCCATGGTAAATGCGCCACTGACTTGAGCTTATAGTTGATGAAGAGCTGAGGACACATCATGATGAAACCTGCAAAAAACACATACACACCCAAACTCAAGAACAGTTTTGACAATGAGAGAATCTCAACAGTTTTTTTTTTGAGGATAGTTAAGGCTTTTTCTTTACCGAACATGTAGACACAGCTTGTTAATGAAGACAAGATCCACGAATACCAGCTCTTGTGGCGCTCGTAAGCGAGAGAATATATGGATAGTCCCACCACAAGGAGGAGTAGCACATAAGATAAGAATTTGATGGCAATGTCATCATACTCTTTGGTTTTGTTGCTTGCATAGGATTCACGGTCGTGGAACCTCAACCTTGGAATCATTCCACTTCTATCAACCTGTCAAAGTTTTGAATAGGTTTATTATATGTATAAGCAACAAACATCAGAGATGCTCACTGTAAAATGTTATAAGTACCTCTATTCGCATGGCTTTCCCTATCTTCCAGAACTCAATGCAGACACCAACTCCGGAACTAGCCAGTATCATCCATGAAGTGTCGTTGTCAAGCAGGTAGAGGAAGATGACAAACTGACAGATGAAGTTCAGTACAACAGACTTTGCAGACAGTCCTTCCATTGATTTGTTTTTGTTCCAGAATTGGATATCTACAGAGTAAGCAAAAAAAAGATAAGCAACAAGCCTTAGGCAAGAGGCTGTTATATGTTGGCTCTTACTTACCATTTTTGAATGCCAGGAAGTCGAATACAGAGTGAAGCATCGAAACACACATCGTGATGCCTAACAGATAAGGATTGCCTTCCAAAAACACCCTCTGCATAACAATAAACGTATTTACAATCAGATCCAAGAAACCAAGTATGTGTAGAGAAGATAATGACCAGATCATATGAAACATTAAAGACGAGAGTTACCTTTAGTTCGTCAGATTCACCATCAAGCATGCTTCCATAGCTACGCTGCATCTGGAAAGACTGATCAACTTGCTGAAACAGTTGCCACTTCATCATGCTTATAGGGCTTATTTCCAGATTAAGTGGTACTTCTGAGACTGTCTCATTGATTGGAATCATCTTGTCCCTTAGCAGCCAAAACTCATTGAAGTAAATCGTAGGATAGTAGTTTCCTGAGCTAGGTTCTACCAGCAAGTCTGTACATCTAAAGTTAAGTAATTGGGCAAGTATACACATACCAAGAGAGTTGTTTGAAACCCCCAAATAATAATAATAATAAGTATATCATCCTTTTGCCAAAATAAATTGAAGGATACGTGGAGCAATGTTTGGTGGTACACCATTCTGTGAATAGCTGTCACGAAATTGAAAACAGAATAATAGTCTATTAGTATGGAGTCACATTAATTCAATGTTGATATAGCCAAAACGAAAATCAAACTGCTAATCATTTTTAAATGTTATAGCCAATGTTCAAGAACCGTGGTTAAGCACCTTATAGAGGATTAGTGTTTATGCTAGCGCCTATGCCAACTGCCTAAACCGATTTTTAGAGCATTGGTTATAGCCATAGTAGACAACTTTAATTACTCGGTTAAATCTTTTTGGAGAATGATAAGAATCACATGTACCTCAAGATAGCAAGTGAAACCATCATTGTTATCTTTATTAATTCGTTTTTATATCTGTAATGGTTGTTTCTAGAGTCCTAAAATCATAATACTACACAAAACACAAGAACGACTTACTGAGTAAAATCATCGACCAGGTTAATGGTGACATTCGGTTTCCATAGAGATACCCATTCCACAGGAACTTCTTCCGAGTTCTTATCAACAACTTTCTGCAAACGTTGGTTTTGCGTTAAATTCATTATAACAAGACCATAAGGTCCATAACACAAAACTACATGCAATATTTCTTTCCATACAGGCATACCTCAACTTCTGGTTTGGATTCATCAGAGTCTTTGGGACTACCCAAAAGACTTTTCTTCTTATCAACTTTTCTCTTTGGAAAGTAAGTGGCAACAGCTGAAACAGTGAAAAGACAAGTCCAAACTCAGCTATAATACAGAAATCTAAACATTGATAGTTCTTTTTAATAAAAAGGAGACAAGTCTTACGGTGAGTCCTGCCAAAACTATTAAGAGGTTGATACTCAGGATCACTGGGGTCTATAGGGAAACCAGACCGAGCAAAGAAGACATGGGCATACAGACTTCCATTATTCTGTAGAATCTGGAACAACACAACATAAGCAAAGTTAGTAAACTCAATGCAGCTTCGTAATAGAGGTCAAAGCATGTGAGTTTTGTTTTTACCTCAGATGGATAATACTTGAGTGATCTTGTCCTAACACTCTCTGGTGTCCACACAGCATAAGGTATATTAGTCTCATGCCAATAAAGCGCACCTTCATTGCTAAAGTCGTTGAACTTCTCTTGCTCTGTAAGATAAAACCACATATCCTGCAGGACATAAAAAAAAACACTCATGAATCAAAATCAAATCTCAAAAACCCTAATTCTCTGAGTTTTGTTATTACCAATGATTCTCCCTTGTGGAAGAGATTGGTCATGAGGTGACGAGTCTGAGTGGGATCCATCGGTTTCTGCTTGGGTGAAAAGAACTTGGAAGCAAAGTACCAGAACACGGCGATCCTAATGATCCCGGAGATCGTGGAGCCGAAGCCTCGCTGCTGCTGAGGCTGAGCACCGCCGTTGCCGCCAGGTGCCTCTGCCACCGCCGCCGTTTGTGTTACCGGCGGGGCCATGTTATTGAATCGAGAGGAGGAGGATGGATGCTTTCGTTACGTACACGGCCGATTCGAGATGTGAGAAGTCGCCGAGAAGATCGTTAGAAAGCAGAGTTGGATTCGATGTAGAGAGATATTTAAGGGAGATTTTTTAATATTTTATTTTTTTGGGATGACGATGACGACGACGATGACGAAGCACTTCCAATGTAATGCAAGTAACAGTGTGACACACCATGTCTTGTCATGACTTAATGTATAATTGCATGTAAAGACCTTTATGTTTTAGATACTTTTCAAAATTTCCTATGTTTCTAGATTTGAATATAACACCCCTCAAACTTGGATTTGATTACCAGAAACAAAACATGAAGAACTAGTAGTTTTGTCTGTTACATGGAAACGGAAGCGGATTCTCGGAAGCGGAATCGTATGGAAGCGTAGAAGCGAGATTTTTTAAAAAATTAGAAAGCGGAAACGTATCGGAAGCGTATATTTATATGTGTGTATATATATACATATTAAAATATAAAATTATAAATGACTAAAAATTAGAACATCCAAATTAAAAAAATAAAACATTTATTCATTTATAATAATTTTAAATGATTTCATGCTAAAACAGTGAAAATATATATTAATTAAGTTTTAAAATATTATTATACTAATTATTTTAATATTTCGTAAATAATTTACACATTATTTTTGAATATGTATATGATACATCTCTAATAAACCCTCAATGCATAAAGATAATTTATAATATTAGTTTTAATATTTGTATATTTATATTCTCTATTTCACTATTATATAAAACAAAACAAAGTTTCTTATATTTTTATTTACTTATGACATTGTATTTTTCTAAACGAAGCGTGATTCCAAAACGGAATCGTAAGCTTCCAACGTGTTTAAAGAGGTATCTTTGGAAGCATTCGCGAGATTCCGAGAGCTTCCACAAGCCTCCGATTCGATTCGGTTCGGCTGAAGCGGACGATAACGAAGCTTCCATGCAACCTATGTTTTGTGTACCAGGCTGGTCTCAGTCATCTGTATCGTCGTGAACAGAGAAATTTAGTTACTCTTTATGTAAATATAATAAAATATGTAAATAAATATAATATAAAATATAAATATATGTAAATATATTAACCTGTTAACTTGGGCTTCTAGCTCGGTGGTAAAGGGTTCACATTTGTGAGTTCACCGGGTTCAATCCCTACCAGAATTAACATTTTGGCATCGCTGAGACAGAGACCGACACGTGGCAACACGTGACTAACCACTTCGTGGGCCAGAATACCTTTGTATAATTCAAAATATATATATATATATATATATATATATATATATGTAACTATGTATACATTACCTCTTTCGCAAATCATCTTTGCTGGAGAGATTAGTGTTCTTCTTCTACTCCTGCTGCACAACAACTTTGGCACGCTCCTGCTGCTGCAACATCTCGAAATCCTCCTCCTTTGCGTCTCTAATGTCATGTATCTGCTTGATGGACTCTGAGAAAAACCTGTCTTGTGCATCCATCTTCAAAAAAGGGTGTATCAGCACTCAGCAGTAGGTACCTCAAAACATCATCAAATGTGTGCTTTTCGAGAGAAACAAACATAACCTCTTCTCTGTTCTGCTCATGCTGCCTCTTTGTTCTCAGCCTAACGATACGGTTATCCTCTGCAGTTTTACGCAGCTTCTCGCTCAAAATTCCCAGAGACTCCTCAAGCGCCTTGGCGTGCTTGTTCTGTTTCGTCAGCTTGTTCTTAAACCAGTTTAGCTGCTGATTGTCCTCAGCGGACAGCGATTCTGCCTCAGCTTCTTCGTAATATTCTCCTGGTACGATTTCATCTCGTACTTCAGCCTCATTCTGCATAACGAATCATACAACAGAAAAAAAGAACACTGAATACATTCACAAGGACCAACAAGACTTGCAACGTGAATCGTCAAGAACCTTGACAGTGTTGATTGAATGCATCCATATCTTGCTTGGTTGCTAGGAAACCCTATAGCTGGCGAACACCTCCAGAAAACGAATTGCATTGACGGTCCCAAGCGTTTCTATCTAACCCTTTCTCAGCCAAGTCCTTCAGCTTCAAAATAGCCTGTGGTGCTACTCTCAAAGATCAGGACACTTATCCCATGATGGCCCTGTGGACTATAGGAATGGTGTGCTCCAATAGCAGGATACTCGTTGAAGTATTCCAGTAGCTTCGGGTTGCCCATACCTAGCCACTGATATATATGACATTAGGCCTGAAATTACCTCGGATATTACTCGGTTCCAAACTTGGCTACCCGAACCAAACCGAAAACTAAAATAACCAAACTGAAAAGGAATCCTGTTTTCTAAATACCGAACGGATACTAAACCTCTAGAACCGAAAGAACCAAACTGGAACCTAGCCCAGAACTATGTGACATAGTTATTTTTTTTCCAACTTAAGATATATAAAATAAAAGGCAAGTTTCACTTTATCATTGTCGTCCTCGTCTAGCTTAGTATTCATAATGATGACCATTGGAGGCCAGACAACTTCATGATCCTTTTCCTTCTCACGTAACCCCTTCCACTTCCCGTAAATTTCACACAGAATAACAGATGCCCCTCTCATCTTGAGATCCATGTCTAGAACTTCAGCTAGTTCCCTGTGAAGCTTAACTCGTCTATCTACCTTTGTCCTCGCATGACTAAAAGTGGTGGCACGTGGTACCTTCGTTGTGCACTATCTTCTCGATAGACATGCAATCTAAGCTTTCGAAAAAACTCTTGAACCATTTACTGTTCTTCTTTGTCCCATAGCTCCGTTGTCTCACATTAGAGTCGTCGTAGTAGTCATCACTCGCTGAATCTTCATAATAATCATCCGATTCCTCTTCCTCAGAAACATCACACCATTGTCTGGAAGCTTGAGGAGACTGGTGGGTGACTAATAAGTGAGGAGAGTGAAGAAGAAAGACAAGTAAGAAAATACAGCCTTAATGGGCCTTAAATTTAGCCCATTTATATTTTGAAATGAAAAGCCCAATAATAAAACCTTTCTTTTTTTACTCTTTAACAAACGACGAAGAAAAGCGTCCTTCTTCCATTGAAAGCATGGCGTAATTTGAGAGGAAGAAGCGCGAGATCTGAATACCTGAACTAGCAAAGCAAAGATTAGGCGCTACACAGAGATCATGGATAAGATGAATCATGCGTTTGAGAAGATGAAGATGATGGTGGGTATGGAGGTTGAAGAGGAGCAACGAGCTGCCGAGGAGGAAAGCTCGCTATCTTTCATGGATGATCTTAATCGAGATTGCGCTTTAACTACCAAACAGGTGAACAAAGCATGCCCACATTTCTTTTGTTTTTGTCCTCTTCGATCATGACAGATCTGCATTTGGCTGTATTTGTCAAATTTAGATTTAGGAATATGTTTTGCTAATATGTTTTTTTTTTCCTTCTCTGTCCGTTTCCATGAAAAAAAAAAAAACAGAGATTCTATGGCTTTGCAATTTGCTTGTCAGCAGGATTGACATGTACACTTTTGGTAAGTACAAACTCTTATCCTTGTTAAATAGAAAGGAATCCTTTTTCTTTAATCTTATGTGACCTTTTAAACGTTGTGGTTGAGCTATGTTTTTCTTCATCTATGTGGAAAGTTTTGTCCTTTGAATAGTCTTGGCTCCTTTACGGGTGATATTACTCTTTTTATCTTTTTTACCTGTGTGACAATGCAGTCAATGCTTGTTTTCTTCAATCCGGTCAAGTTTGGCATCACATTCACAATGGGAAATTTGATGGCACTTGGGAGGTCCGTATTGGGTTTTAGTTTAGCTTGTAACATTGCATTGTGTGGCAAAGTACTTCTCTGGTTATCTCTCTCGTTGGTACTAGATTTTGAGTTTCGTGTCCTTCTTGTATGGCAGCACAGCATTCCTTATAGGCCCACGGAGGCAGGTGACGATGATGCTTGACCCAGCTCGTATCTACGCTACTGCTTTGTATCTAGCAAGCATTATCATTGCCTTGTTTTGCGCTCTCTATGTAAGTTGGGTTTAGAAAATATACTGAGCTGAGCATAGTAAATATTTGGTAGTAAAATTGCGTTATTGTTATAAACATTTGTCATTTTCTCTCTGTACAGGTTCGTAACAAGCTGTTGACACTGCTGGCTATCATTCTTGAGTTCTCTGGTCTTATTTGGTATGTGAACTGTTATAACTTCATTGCTTTTACATGGTTGTCTGCATGCAGTCATAACTAGGAATGCGTTGCTGAACTGAATGATACTTATGTGGCGTATGTGGGGTCTGAGTCAGTCACATTCTCTTGGTTCCCTTCTGTTCTTTAAAACTGCAGGTATAGCCTGAGCTACATCCCTTTTGCAAGAACCATGGTTTCAAAGGTCTTCATGACTTGTTTCGACACCGAGTTTTAATCAGAGCCCTTTCCACATCCCACTGAGCTCTGTTTGTCTATCTTCTAAGCTGGACTTGTTTGATGCACGAGAAACCCTAAAGGAGCTATAGTCCATGCCATATGGACTGTCTTTGGAGCATGCTTTGGTTTCTGTTTGCTTCTTAACATGAAGTTCCTGTCCACACAAATCCTTTGCACAGTTTTTGTATACTAACCAGCCAGATGTTATAATTTTCAGACATTTTGAATCCTATTTGCTGAAACATTCTGAAATTTGAAGTACCACTATTTAGTTTTGAATGAAATAGTAATCTATCCATGGCATTCATGGAAAGAACGAAACCAGATAGTACAACACAACCTTATCAAATACTAGGAGATGGGACATAAAGAGAAAATTCAACAGAAAACAAAGAGAAGCAGAAGATAAAAGCTGGTTGGGAAAGTGAAGAAGCTCCTCTCTAGAAGACAACAGTGTCGAGCATGGTGCCTAGTGTCTGAACAATGTTGGAAGACATCAAGTTGGAAACATGTTCTTCCAGATGCTTCTTTGCGTCTTGTCTTCCCACATTCACTATCGCCAGTTTCTCTGGTGACAACTCGTCCTCCTCTTGTACCGCCTTGTTATATTTAGCAGCCAAGCTCAACATTTCCTGTTAAACACCCAGACAGAGACAATGTCAATGAACCTGAGTATGACGACATGCTTTTCACAAACAAAAAGACTGCAATCCACCCTATTTTTTTCCCTTACCTGCACCGTCTGTTCGTTTGTCTTGGAGTGAGTGTCAAAGCGTCTTAGCGTCAGGCCATCTGTCCATTTCTTCTTGTGGAGGTTTAGTAACATCTTCTCCTCAAGCTCGTTCTTCCTGTAGTTGATGGCTATTGAGTAATAGTGTCTGTTCAATCCATGAATCAAGGCCTGCGTAGTAGTATCCAAAAGTAAGTATCACAGACACCAACTTCAAGAAGAAGATAAAACAGGAAAGCCACGTTTCACAATGTGAACCATCACCTGGATGGACGGTTTGTTAAGGTGGCCAAGGTTGGAGGTTGTTTGACGAGGCTCTTGCCCAAGCATAATGGTCTGAGGGTTTATCGAGCGGAAGGCATCAATCACCACTTTGCCCTTCACACTCTGAATGGGATCAACCACCACAGCTACAGCTCGCTGGTTCAAAGCTTCAAAACTCTACAAAGGCACACAGATGTTCAACAAAATGAACATACATAGTCCAGTACAAACTATATACACAATTTCTACAAATGGAACCCAACCAGAACAAGGCGTCTGGCACAATGAGTAATACTAAGCAACTAATACAGTATGGAAGACAAAATGTTCACACAATGAGATTGCACTAACCAAGTATCAACAGAGTAGACACACATAGAGTCGTTCAACAATAAACATACATAGTCCAGAACCCAAACTATACAGATACATAATTTTTACAATGGAAACCCAATCAAAACAATGTATATGACACAAGGAATAATACTGAGCCACTAATACAGTCTGGAAATCAAAATGTTCACCCAGTGAGATTCCATAAACCAAGTATCAACAGAGCAAACACACATTAGAAATGTTCAACAATAAACATACATAGTCCAACACAAACTATATAGATACGCAAGTCTAATACACAATTTCCACAACAGAAACAAAATCACAAGGTATATGACATAAGTAGTAATATTGAGCCATTAATACAGTATACATAGAACAAGTATCAACAGAGCAAACAACACTACATACCTGTTGAGTATTAATATCAACACCGGAAAGCCAGCAACCAAACCCAGGATGCGAATGATACCAACCCACCACCATTTCAGGTCTGAAACACGATACAAGAAAAACAAAGGTTTCCTTATACATTCTGTAAAAGTAGTTAAAAAAGAATGAGACTTTTATACCTTCCAGTTTGTTTAAGCATGTCAAGCATATTAGTCTGGAAAACATGATCAACGGCTTCAACACTAACACCAGTCCCACTCTGAGGCATCGCGAAAACATCCACAACTCGCACAGTGTACTCATCCACGAACTCCCCAAGCATCAGTCCCATAACCTCCATAGGAACTCCAGCTCTACCTGCGATTGCACCACCACACAATCAATCCACGTGGCAATAACTCTATAGCTACGAATGAGATTAGAATCGATAATCATATAGAAAAACCCTAGGGTTCCAGAACAAAGACGGAATCACATAGAGCGGAGATGAATCCGAAACTCTAATCGGAGGTTGGGATTTGATGATTATACCGTGTTTGAGCATCTTGAGGAGGGCGAGGGAAGAGATGTAAACTTGCTCCGAGGTGTCGAGAGTGGGGGAATCAGGCGATGCGTGACCTAGACCGCCGCCGGCGCCGAAGATTCTCTGTAGTCTCTCCATAATCAGATGAAATCAGTCGTCGTCGTCGTCTTCTTCGTCTGCGTGAATGGGATCTTATAGAAAAGCTCGAGAGAGTTTTCTTTGTTAACAAGACAGGGATGGAGATCATGGATTCTCTCGTTAAGCGTAGTTGTTTACATATAAGTCCTCGTGGTTTTTATTCTTTATTACTTTTGACCTCTGAAGAATAAAATAATTCATTTCCCACCGGTTCAATTCGGAAACCGAAAAGTATACAGTTCGGTTATATTTCGGTTAATTCAGTTTTTCAAATTTGTTATTGAATTGAAAATAGATTTTTCAGTTAAATTTCAGCTAAATTGGGTAATTTGATTATATTTGGCTAATTTCAGTTAATTTAGTTTGAAATATTGGTATAAATTGATTTGGTTTAAAATACCGATTGCCAAACCGAATTGATAACCAAATAAATGATGAAATGTTTTAATCGGTTCATAAACGAACACGAACCAAAAACCAAATTTTGGTTAAGCATCTTCGGTTCGATCAAAAACCAGTCCTAATAGAGCAATAGCCTAATATAGGCAATGCTGATTTTTTTGTGTAGTGTGAATCTTCTCCCAATGTTTTTATTTGGCAACTTGAAAAGTTCACAAGAGCAACGAAACAAGAATTAAACTTCATTTCGTCAGGATTAAGGCTTCTTCAATATAACCTCTTCTCACAGATCTTGACCCTACTCAAACTCTAATGGATGGGAGAAAAAAAAGAATAATCTTTTGGGAGCAGCAAGATTTCTGGAAAGAAACTGTAAAGAAGGTAGGTGACTCAAAGATCAGGCATGCCCTTTCCTGTTTTAGCATCATATGTCTGCTCCCAAACAAACTCCATTGGTGTGTCCTTAGGTCCGGCTGCAAAAATATCAAGAAACAAAAGATTTTGCCAAGTATTAATCATCTGAAAGAAAAGCAAGCGTTTTCGATTCTATAGTGAGCTGAAATGCGCATATTGAGATGTTATATATATGGCTAAAATCAAGAATCTCCAGACTTTGAACATGTAACACATATTATTATTGACTCCACCTAAATTCTATAGGTAAAGAATGCCATGTATAGAGATGTTAAGCTTTTACGTACCAGTAGTGGGTCTTGGTGTAGTCCTTATCTTCAGAATCTCTGGACGAGGAATTATGGAACCAGATGTGCCTGTGCCTCTGGCAACTCTTACTTTTGTTCCATCCTCTAGATACTTTACACCAACCTTACACGGCCTCCTGAGGTAGAAATGGTGGTGTTAGACAAATAAGAAATCTTTCGCTTTGAGGAAAAAAAAAAGAGTAACTAGTGAGAGTAGTACAAAATGAAATCATAAATACATACATACCCAGTGACAGGATCAACAACTTGGACATTAGAGGCGTGAAGAGGAGCCTCTACCGTGAAAATCCCACCTTCGTGATCAGGGCCTCCCTTTATATGCTTCTTGATCTGCCAATTCAGAAGAGAAAAAAAAAACATGGTCTCAGTGAGTAGCTAAAGACTATCCCAGCAACAAGGCCAGAACATCCAAAACAAAAGGAGTTCAGTTAGAACAATTTAAACCACTGTGTAGCTAAATCCATGGAACTAGACACAATGATCATGATTCAGTACATATCCGTACTCTCAACGAAATAAGACTGATCAAAGAAAACATATCCACAGCGAGATGATGCAAGACAAGCTTACCAGATTCTTTCCTTCAACAATGACACGGTTCTGGGATCTGATGACACGCTTAATGGTTCCAGTCTCACCCTTATCTTTCCCACGGATTATCATTACCTAAATAGAATGATAAAAAACAATACATTAGAGAAACCAAACTAAAGAAGAGGAATGTACACTCACGTTATCTCCTCGAAGTATCTTCCAGTGTCTGATGAGTTTCTCAGCAGCTTTCCAACCCATGTCTCCTCCTAATAGAATACATCACAAGAAAACAAAAACCTTTTACATTTCAATTACAGAACTCATCGCGAAACTGAAATCATAGAGAAGGCAGATTCGACGATAATGATTTAGAAAGATCTGTACTTGATTCCGATCTACATCAAAATATATAGAATCATTCGGACAAAAAAAAAGGGAGAAAACTGATGCTTCGAAACGAAATCGCCGGAGGAGATTGGAAGGAGCTTGCCTGTGATGAATTGAACGAGTAAGTGAAGACTTGAAGATCAAACGAAACGGCGTCGAAGCTTTATGTGATGACGACGGTACAGGCGGTGTTAGCGACAGGTATATAGAGCTAAAACCCTAAAATCCACTGATGAATGATGTCATGAAAATTTGACAGCATTTTAGATGGTCACAAAATGTCACAACATTTTTTTTTAGTCAAATCTTAACTCTATAAACGTGCACAAAAACAAATCAGGACTCTATAGCATGATTAGCATCTATACTATATTTTAACAAGTGAGAATTAAATTTACTAATTTGTGTTCTTTATAATTTTAGGTTTAATCATATTTTATGCTCAACCATTAATTAATCTTGATAAATAATTTTAATAATTTAGCTGATTTTAACATAAAACTTCTTCGTTAAATTTATTTTAATGAAAAATTTACAGGGTAAACTTTTTTAACACAAAACCTCTTAATAACCATCAACCCAAAAATCTAGATATTATAACTTTACGAATAAAATTAAATATTAATATTTATCAAAAATAAAATAAAACACAAATAATAATATTAGAAAGAGTTTGATCATATATATATTTATTATATATATAATTATATAATTTAATATCTTTATACAAGTTTTACAATAATTTTATTCAATAAATTCATTATTTAGCTATTACATTTTAATCTGAAAAGCTTGAAATTTTAAAATAAGATATTATTTTATAATATCATATATATTAATTTTATAATGTTTTTACTTTTTATGAATTGGATCAATAAAATATTGATTTATATTCGGAATACTAAACATATGAAAAGTACCAAAACTGATTAATAAATAAAAAAGAAGTGATTATTTGTATAGAACCGAGCCGATCACGGATGTCTTTAAAATTGTAGACATCTTTTTGGTATACAGCCCTACTTTTGTAGCACATTACGGGCAGTAATGAGTTTAAACTAGACATGGGTTTTTACCCAAAAGTGAACCTACCTAAATCCGAACTGAAAAAATTGAAACCAAATTCAAATTGTTATACAAAAAATATCCAAACGGGATTTATGAGCTTGATACTTTGGAGTTTGGATATAATCAGAACCGAAATTCAAAGTAGGATCCACATATATTCGAAATTAATCAAATATGCTAGTATTTTATTACATATTAAGGTAGTTTTGATATTTTATAGTATTCTAAAGATTGTTGTAATTTGTTTTATTTGTTTTAACTAATCTTTAATTAGATTTGTGAATAATTTATATATTTTGAATTTTTTTCCAATTTTTCGGGTTAAAAGAAAAATATTTTGGACGATTTTAGACACTGATTACAAATTCAAATAGAATTTATGAGCATAATACTGAAAATCCAAAAATCCAAATTAACTGAAACGAAACCGACGGAGGAAACCTAGTCCAAACTTGGATTAGTTATAGGAGTCTCTGTTTAAAAATGCGGACGCCTAGCCGCCTAGGCGTCAGCCTAGTCGCTGCTCGGACATCTCGCGAGGCGATTTGAAGTTAATCGGCCAACAAGATCGTTACCCAATTAGGCGGTCCGTTAAACCGCTTACTCGGCCCAACTACCAACTAATCGGTCCAATAACCGATTAATCGGCCCAATAACATGGGCCTAAATTTCAAATTGTGATATAACTTACTGGACTTTAGAGGAAGCTCAGAGTCCAATCACCCTACAGTTTGATAGACATGTACACTCATATATAGAAACCGATGTGGGAACCCAGATTGTTCGCATATGATATCAAGTGCCTTAGCCACTAGGAAACATTGACTTCTCTGTAAATTGTGCATATGTTTTGCATATATCCATAGTCCCTGATTTATTTATGTTTCAATTGTATGATGTGCAGCTTTGCTAACAATTAACTTTTGTTAAAACCAATAAATATATATATATATGAATAATAAAATACAAAAACTATTACATTCTAATATATATATATATATATTATATTTAATTTAAACATTATAATAAAATAAAATAATAATTACATTAATCCCCGCATATACCCTGCATACACCCCGCTTTTTTAGTAACTCGCTAGGCCCGGAGTCGCCGCCCGACTAGCGCCTAGCTTAGTTCCGAACAGGGGTTATAGGTCAGCCCAACCCAAACAAAATACTGGCCGTTGAGAAATTATATATTATTCGGATCGAAGCTTAGACTCTGGCGCCATGGCTGCATTCTGTTATAAAATCATAGCTGTCAAGCCTGTTTTCATTTGCTTTTTTAAAGGATTTGCCCATGATTACTATTGATTTTTGACATATAATTGAAATTGAATATTTGTGCAGTTCTGACATGAAATTACTCGTCTCCTGGAAGATGTACATTTTGACCATATATCATGGTTCAATGTCAGTGAACCATTTTGAACAATCTCTGAGAATCCATCACGCTGGCCATGTTGATGTGGGGATAACTTCAAGTCTTCAACACTCGAAGAAACAGTGGTTACTTAAGCCATTTCCAAAATGTATTTCAAAAGATTCGAGATTTTTTTTGTTATGTTTTTCTTCTTTTTGGTTACGTGCCTCCTTTCAAAACTCCGTGGTTGATATCTTTCACACGTAACCATAATCTTCATTAGTTGTTCTTCTAACCATTCCCTTTTTATCAATAAAAAAACATAAATTACAGCTGGAATATTTATTTTGAGCATATATAAACACAAGTAGTCAAGTACAGGTACAACCATAGTTCATTGAACTCCTTCACGTCCAAAAAAAAAAATGGCAACAGAGTCGCAACCTAACCACCACAAGAAGCTAACGATTCCGTTAAAAACAAGAATCGCTCTCACCGTTATCTCCACCTTCACCAATAACGCTCAACGTCCCGACGGCTCCATCAACCGCCGTTTCCTCCGCCTCTTCGATTTTCGCGCCCCTCCCAATCCCAAACCAGTCAACTCCGTCTCATCCTCCGACTTCGTCGTGGATCCTTCCCGCGACCTCTGGTTCCGATTATACACTCCACACATCTCCGGCGACCGTATCCCCGTCGTGATCTTCTTCCACGGCGGAGGATTCGCTTTCCTCAGCCCCACCACTTACCCCTACGACAACGTGTGCCGGAGATTCGCTAGAAAACTACCGGCTTACGTCATCTCCGTCAATTACCGCCTCGCTCCCGAGCACCGTTACCCCGCTCAATACGACGACGGATTCGACGTCGTGAGGTTCCTCGAGGAGAATCGCGGCGCTGTTCTCCCGGCGAACGCCGATCTGTCGAGGTGCTTCTTCGCCGGAGACAGCGCCGGCGGGAACATCGCGCACAACGTGGCGATCCGCGTCTGTCGCGCGAGCTGTTTCGCCGCCGTGAAACTCGTCGGACTTGTGTCGATCCAGCCTTTCTTCGGCGGTGAAGAGAGGACGGAGGCGGAGAGGAGCCTCGTCGGGATGCCTCTGGTTTCGCCAGATCGGGCTGACTGGTGCTGGAGGGCGATGCTGCCGGAGGGAGCGAACCGGGATCACGAGGCGGCGAAACCAAGCGTGGTTGACATATCGGATCTGGATTATCCGGATACGATGGTGGTTGTGGCCGGGTTCGACCCGTTAAAAGATTGGCAGAGAAGTTACTATGAGTGGTTAAAGTTATCCGGGAAAAGAGTAACGCTAATCGAGTATCCAAACATGTTCCATGCGTTTTATATCTTTCCTGAGTTGCCGGAAGCTGGCCAGTTGGTTTATCGAATTAAGGATTTCGTCGAGGAGCGCGTGGCTTCACTCTCGGCATAAAAATTAGAGTATGATTATTTAGTTAACTAGATGAATAATGTATTATGGTATGCTTTCGATAAAAAATGTATTGAGGTACGCTTTGTCAATTAAAGTATCGTTCATGAAGGTATGCTTTTTATCGATTAAGGTGTATGATTAGTCTACTGTCATTATAGTCCAGTGCTCACAATTTTAAATTATCTTGTTTGTTATACACTTCACACTCGCTCTATAAACCTAACAAATTGCAAATGTCTTATCTGATCCGGTTCTGACTTCTGAGTACAGCAGAAATATTTGTTTTAATCTTTAATTTTCTTTAAAAATTATTATATAAGTAAAATGTCTGCTTTCTAAATTATCAAAACAATTTACTAAAATTAACCTAAAAATATTTATTGTCCATTAAATTTTAGATTTAGTCATGTGCCAAACACAACATTTGTGCGTATATTGTATGAGTTGATTACGTGTATGATGATGAGATCCAAGAATGCCAGCAAGTGAGTACATTTTTAGGAAAGACAAGTTGTTGGGTAGTTTGCCGCTGATGTGAAGCATACATAAATGCATTTTGGTAGCAAAGATTCAATGCTGATGCGGTTCTTATTTATTATATCCAGCTAACTTGTCTTGAAACCTCTCTGAGATTTGTAGTATTGTTTTGTTTCGTTTACACATAGACATGTCATATAAGTCAAATGTTAAATTTCTCACCATTCTTATTTTGATTTGTGTATGTACAATGATTTGTCAATGTAAACATTAAAAAAGAGGATGTGTTGATACAATCGGGACCAATATTTTTCTTTTGTTCATATTAGATCACTGATATAGAGGGCTGAAAATCACATAAAATAGTACACAACGGAGGTTTGGCATCAGTGCAGACGACCTTCAAGGCCATTGACAGAGACATCCGCAACACCATCACTGCAAGAAAGGATAGAAGGAAGTTCAATCTCCTCATTATTTTATGTATCCGGTGACTCATGTGCATCTGATTCTATTCAAAGTGTTCTCCTTGTTTTTTATTTTATTTTTTGCCAAGGAAACACAAAATTAGGCTTATGTAACCCTAAACTTTTCATTCTAATGATATTCACATTTTCGTAAAAAAAAAAAGAATATGGCTGGAAATGATTTTACTAATATATTAAAATAAATTACCCGTTGAAAAATGTAGGCTCATGTTTTCTTACCTTCTTTGTTAATATGATACTATTAGTATCACTTGTTTACACAAAATAATTGTTTTTTTTTGGCATTGGAACTTCCGTCTGTTTGGTCCTTTAAGACTATGTACAATGGGATGTTGAATAAAAGATTCAACAGTTGAATCATTAATATGGGATGTTGAAAAATGAAATTCGATGATGTGGATTAAACTGTGTTGAAAAGATTCAACTAATTGAATAAGAAAAAATGAAATTTGATGATATAGATTCAACTAGTTGAATAAGAAGGAAGTGGGGATCATTGACGAGACATGTTACTTTTCTAAAGTTTTTTGATATTTTCATATTTTCTTTGTTTTTTAAAACCAATTATTTTATTATAAATTAAATAATTTATTTTTATTTTTGATATGAAAATCTATCATTTTAAATTTTCTATCAATAGAGATTAATTTTATTTAATTTGGATATTAAAAAAAATAATCATTAATTTGTAAAATATAGTGTTGAATTTTATTAAACAAAACCATTGTAGTGATTAAAAGTTAAATATGTATTGAATGATGAGATGGAAGAAAGATAAAATGATGTGGAATGTAAAAAGATGAAGTGGAAGATGCTGAATCTTGAAACCAGTGTCAGATGATTTTCTTGTGTAAACCAATTCATTTCGCATTGAGTTAGGTGAACTGTTTCTCTCTTCTAGATTCTCACAATTACTTCCAAAAGTAAAGAAATGATTAAATACATATATACACGTAATCATAGTCTCACGTGTTGTATTTCAAGGTTAGACGATGTTCCTCTGGCTAATTGTTTAGTGTATCCCAAACAGGTCAATAATATCCCTTATATATTAATAGAGAAACATTTGAAAAGATATAATTTCAATTTTGTAATAATTAAAAAAAAAGTTTCAATGTTTATGTGTCAATCAATTAGATAATTAATTGGAAAAAAAGGAGGTCCAATTCAATTAATATGTCTCACTAGATATATTAAATCATTAACTATAGGGTTGGACAAAAAATCTGGATCCGAAAAACCGAACCGAATCCGATCCGAAAAAATAGTACCAAACCCGAACCAAAATTCATTAAATATCCGGACGGATTCAAAATTTTGGTAATTTAGAACTGAAACCGAACCCGACCCGAACCGAAGTATTTGGTGCAGAATGTATCCGAAATAGATTTATATATCTAAATATATTAACTATTTTTAGATTTAAAGTATATTAAAACATCCAAAATATATAAGATACTTTTAAATTTTCCAAAATACTTAAAATATATACAAATAGTCAAAATAAATGTCTAAAATAGCTAAAATATACTCAAAACACCAAAAATACTTAAACAATCTATTGATTCTCTATTCAAATGTTCAAATCAAACTAATTTATATGTTAAGTTTAGGTATTTACATATGTTATTTAAATTTATTTGTAATATATTATTTTATTTACAGATTTTGAGTAATTTAAAATATATAATGAACTTTTAAATTTAAAAATAATTTAAATCGGTATCCGAACCCGAACCGAACCCGAACTGAAATTTAGAAATACCCGAATGGGGCTGAAATCTTTGACCCCGAAAACCCGAAATCCGAATAGACCCGAACCGAACCCGAATGGGTACCGACATACACCCTAATTAACTATATAATATAATGTGTTACGAAACATTATATTAATCCAAAATATTAAAAGCAAGTATACCTTCCTTATATAAAAGCTACAAAATTACCTAATATGATTACATATTTATGACAATTAATGATTCTAAATAATAAAGATTTGATAACAATTTGAGTATCATTTTTCATTTTTGTTTAATTTTATATTATTAAAAGAAATTAAATAATCATATTAACCGTATAATTAAAAAAATCAGATTTTTCTTACATGTTATATTTTGAATTTTAAAACAGGTATAAATTACTTTGAAAATTATGTGATCAGTATCTTAATTGTTTTATATTATAACAAGATACAAATGATCATAAAATCGTATTAATATGAATTTTTATGTAATAGACATTCACATTAAATGATATATATATTAATTTTAATATCGTTTATATGTACCATTTAAAAATACATAAATATGTTAATTTTGGAATTTGCATTGAAAAAGTAACGAGACCTTAATATTTTAATTTTGAAATATTCATCGAAAAAATATCACATCAAAAATTCTGAAATCAATGGTTTAAATTTTTTTGTTACATAGATATACAAATGTTAATAAAATCATATGAGTAGGAAGTCTCAAAAATAAATGTTTATATTCAAATATACTATATATTTATGTTAACATCGTTGAAATTTAATTATATACCAATGTTTTGAAAACCGGATCGGATACCAACTCAATGTAGCTACTAGTTGGACCGGTTGGACCGGTTCAACCTGAACCGGTTTTCTATTTATGAAAATTATATATATATATATATATATATATATATATATATATATATATATATATATATATATATATATATATTATATGAACTTTACTTCTATATAATACATTCTATATTCTTTTCTATAATTAACTAAATATAAACAATAAACATAAATCTAACTATATATATACAGTAAAAAAAATTGAATAGTGAATACTATGTAAACTGAAATTCATAAAATCATATGATTTACAATTAAAATTATCATATTTATTTATTTTTACAACTAACATCTCGAGTTTTATGAACAAGGTAAAATAAAGATAGTATATGAAAGTCAAAAATATATTTTTCACATTGTTTCTTAATAAAATAAAAAATCAATTGCATAGTGATAGTTGAATACTAATTATAAAATATTAAATTTTAGCTACTAATAATTGAAAACACTTAATTATATGTTAATTTTTAAGAACCGGGTTTTAAAATTGACCCGGGTCACTAGTTTTATCGGTTTTACTGGTTTTCAGCCGGTTTTACCGGTTTTCAGCCGGTTTTACCTGTTTTTTACAAATCCGGGTTTTAAACCGAACCGAACTCGGCTTCTTCAGCGAGTCACGGTCGGACCGGTTCGACCGGCCGGTCCGATCTGGTTTTCAAAACACTGTTATATACCATATAAAATAAACAAAATGATTATTTTGATCTATTTACCATAAAAATATTGTAAATAAGCAAGATGTATTGTTTTGATTTATGTTATTACTATAATCTCCTATATATTAATTGAAAAACAATTGATTACTCTAAAAACTATAAGATTTTATTAATTAATATTTTTCAAAAATCTTACAAGAGATCGATACAACGAAAAATTATTTATAAGATATTGAAATCACCTAAGGAGACATGGAGTGCGTATCAAATTTGTTCTCCTAACTCTAACCCCCTTTCTATTCATCACAACACCAAAATAGAATATTTGGAAGTGTCGATTGACAATCTGAAATGGTAATGTTTTTTAAGTTCAGTCCATTGTTTTCCTCAAATTGACATGTAATAGTTTTTAGTGATTAACTAAATGGGTCACATGTATAGTAAAATGTGTTTTAGTTTAAAAATTGATGCATACCCAAAATCAATATGAACCATCATCATTTTCGTTTAAAATTTTGTTACAATAAAAATATAGGGTTGAGCAAAAAATCTAAATCTAAAAAACGAACTAAGTCTAATCCAAAAAATAGTACTGAACTTTAACCAAAGCTGGTTAGATATCCAAATGGGTTCAAAATTTTGGTATCTAAAGAACCGGAACTGAACCAGATCTGAACATAAATATTCGGTATTGAATATATCTGAACCAGATTTATAAAATTAAATTAAATATCTAATAATATATTAAATTAAACCAGATTAATATATTTATTATTTTTAAATTTAATATCTAAAAGAATATACAAAAAATATAAGATGTTTTAAGTTGTCTAAAATACTTGGAAATATATAAAAATAGTTATAAGTACATGTTTAAAATAACTAATTGATACTTAAAATACCAAAATACTTAAAATATCTTTTGATTTCCTATCTAAAAATTTAAGTTAAACCAATTTTTATGTTAAGTTTAAGTATTTTGGCCTACATTTTTCAAATTTATATGATATATTTTTTGATTTTTAGACTTTGAATAATTTAAAATATATATGAACTTTACTTTTTGATTTTTTTAAATAGGTTATCTGAATCCAAAACCGAACCAAATCCACGAAAATCTGAACCGAACAAAATCACAATGATCTGGACCGACATAAATCAAATTGTGCTCAAATATCTACCTCTAATCAAATTTAAAGAATGTTATTGATAACGAAATGTATATTCTTTATAACATTTAAATACAATATTTTTAAAAAATATTCACTTCGTGCAGGGCACGGGTTATTATCTAGTTACGAATGTAATGTGAAAGCAGAGGCATTACGAATGTAATGGGAAGGCAGAGGCATTAATATTTGCAGGGATGAAGAATAACTTTACCAGTAGAGTTCTTATTTAATAGACGTCTCTTGGATTTTTCTAGTTAAAAACTAAGAGACTGTCTCTTATTTTCGATAACAGATCTTCCATAAGAGACATGCATTAATCATGGTCTTATAAATACAAGAAACAAAATGTTTTTCTTTTTTTTATTTCTTTTTCATTTTTCATGAATAAATTGTTGACAAGGTCTAGAGTCCTCTGCAAGCCACAGTATTGCAACACGTGGACTTCGCTTATTATTTTTCAATCTTATCTTTATCGTTGCTTGTGGTTTGTAACCAACTATAATACCCTTTAAAGATTTTTAATGAAAACTAGGGTCGGTCCGGGCTACGCCCGGGATATTCCTTAAAGTCTTAATTTTAATTATATTTTTGTAAGTATATTTCGTATTGACATCTGATATAAAAATAAGTTTAATTCAATTCAATTTAATTTTCATCTCTTAAAATTTCTGACCTTTTTGGTTACTACAAATACTATAACATGATAAACAAAATGAATAAAAATAATTGATTCTTTGTTATGTTCTGAATATTATTTTATCTTTACTTGTTTTGGTTATCTATAAATAACTAAATGTACCTAAGTTAGAGCTTATTTTGGGTTTAAAACATTAAATTCATAACTTCATTGTTGATTTAAAAGCCCAGCAACTCATCTATACTGACTTTTTGATATATTTTTTCTGTGATTTAAATTTTAAAAAGAGATAAAATTTCAGTAAGTTATGTAACCTCGGAACAAGTATTTAGCTTTAGAAAACATTAACAGGTTTCAGACTTATAATATATACATATATAATGTTTAAAATTATGCATATAAAACATGTGTTAAACCTAAATATCTTTCTATTCTTTAATGAGTTAATCATAATATATACTCCATCTGTTTCAATTTAATTATTGTTGTAGAGTAAATTTTTTTTTCCAAAATAAATGTTGTTTTATAATTTCAATGCAAAATTTATTATTTTTATGTTATTATATTTTTTATTGGTTGAAATGTGATTAGGTGTATAGGTAATGATGTTTTTCATTTTGAAAATATGAAAAACTAAATATTTTCTTAAACTATGTGCACAAACATAAAATGACAACTAAAATGAAATGTAGAGAGTATAATATTATTTTAAAATTTCAATTCTGTCACATACACAAAACCTTCAATAAAAGTACAATCCTCCATCTACAACCAGAAAAATGAAAATTATAAACATATAAATTTAAATAAAGCAAAAGAATATCGGAAAGACAAGAAGTTGATGTTAAAAAACCGACAAATAATGATACAAACAAAATAAATTTAAAAGACATAATCCGAGTGCACGGAAAAAATCTCTAGTATATTTTAAAATACTATATAAATTTTTATATGTATACATTACAAAACGCTTTAATATTTATTAGATTGAAAAAATATTAATCATTTGTGATAATTATGTCATTTGTAAATATTTATATCCGTGAATGAACACGGGAAAATTTACATACACTAAAAAGGGTAATTTTGACTTTTAACTTGAATATACGTGGCATTATGACTATATAAGTCAGACCGTCATTGAATGCAATAATTAATTTTTAATAGTAGTTTGACCAAAAATTCTTAATTAATAAATCAAGTTGTCAGTATTAACTTAATTTGTAACTATATATATTGATCTTTACCTTTAAATGAACCATAGTTATCAATATAGTTCTTTAAGTTCCTAGAGTTATAAATTATAATCCAGTCATAGTATTTAATATCTTCCTTTCTCCAGTTCCAAACTAAAAAAATCTCGATTTCATACTTATATTGTCTTTCATTTAAAAAAGAGCATATCATAATCATCGTCTGAGTTGGTGTTGAAATAAATGGATTACTCGTTGAATTTCTTCAACAAAAACTTCACCAGAAATGAAACTGGAAATTCTTTTACTAATGATTATTTAGCTTATATGCAAAGAGATCATATTAATTGTTTCAATGATAATTTAGGTCAATCTTCTATGAATGATTGGTCTAATTCGTCTATTATGACAAGTAATTCTGATTCTAATTACCAAAGCCTGATGTCGGTGATGCCAAACCAAAATTTCAACCCTTATAGTCGAAGTTTTGCTTGTACTCAAAATCTCTCGGCTTTCCACACTCTCATAACAGAAACACCACCGAAATATCAATGTATTGATATCGATCTGGAGAAGAATAAGAAAGTGGCAAAGGAAAGCAAAAATTCGACAGAAGGCAACTTCAACACAGGGGGTTGGGACGAGAGTGAAGATATGTAAGTCTTTATATTTCATTCCTTTTTCAGTCTTATTTTTCAATTTTATAATAAAACTAAAAATAATTTTGACTCTCTAAAATTTTACAAATACATTATTATTTTCCTATGAACTTTTTTTTGTTGTTGACGATGTCATATTATACTCATATCTTGAACATGTAAAAATATAGAAAATTGAGAAAATTAGTGGAGCTCTATGGGACAAAAGGCTGGAAACAGATCGCAAATATGCTCGGAACACGGACAGGAAAACAGTGTAGAGAGAGGTGGCATAACCATCTTCGTCATGGCATCAAGGTGATTTTCATTTTTTTTAGATATTCCAATGCTTCTTTTGAAGAAAATAAAACCCAGATACAAATCACAATTTATATGTGTAGATAAATCCATATTGCATAATCATGATATATGTAATTTTTAACTTTTAATTTATATGTCAGTATTTACATACTTATAATATATATATATATATATATTGTAACTATTTTAATTTAGGTGGTAGATTTATAATAAAATTTGTAGGAATGACGGCAAAAATAAATTGTAAAAATATTTTCTCAAACTTGATAAAACGTGCAGATTTCCTATATTTTTAAAAAAATAATATTTTCAAAACACAAGTGATTTCTATTTCTCTATGCATATAAGTAGCTCATATATGCAATTTAAAAACTTTATGCTACTTTCATTGATAAAACTCATATGAATACACACAACAATATAGGAAATTATTATATATTGTTAAAATGCAATCAGTTACATAAATATATATTTATTATTATGTGATTTCAGAAAAACGCATGGACCGAAAAGGAAGATCAAATATTGGTTGAAGCCCACAAGGTTTTTGGCAACAAATGGGCCAAGATTGCCTTGAAACTCTGTGGAAGAACTGAAAATGCTATTAAGAATCGTTGGAATGCTACAAAACGTCGAGTGCACTTGATGGGAATGAAGCAAAGTGAAAAAAATGCAAACCCACCCCAAAATGTCATCCTCGAAAAATATATAAGAGATGTCACAAACAAGAATGAATCTCCTAACACCAAAGAAACAGACTGCACTAAGGATTATGATTATGAAAATGCTTTTGATGGAGAGATGGATTTGAGTCTGGATGTTACAACACAGACAACAGAACCATTGGCTAATATGTCCACAACATCATGCTATGTTCCCGAGCCAGCTACAACATTTTCATGGGATGATTACATTACAAATGTTTGTGAATCCACTGATGACTTTCAGATGCTCATGCAAGGATGGGACTAATTAACAATGAAGATAATTTCTTTGTTCATAATATTTCTTGTACAAACTAAAGTGATATCTTCTCTTTTTCCATCTGTTTTTATATATCTATTTATTTTTTGAAATGTTATTTTCTTGATAGATCAACAAGTTTTCATTAAATATTTTCAATAATCAAGCATTTACTTCTTATAGAATATATATATATATATATATATATATATATATATATATGAAACTCTCTTACACTGCAAGATCATGATCTAATATCAAAATCTGTGAAATTTTAAACTCAATGATGAAATTTTAAAATTGTGATTGGAAGACAATTTTAAATTAAAAATGTGATGCACCCTAAAATTGTAGAGGTAAATCTGAATTATAGGATTACATAACCATGATACAGGGTTAAAATTACAAACTTTAAATATGATAAAAAATCTTAATTTTGTGTCAAAATTACATTGTTGCAAAATCATTATTTGTATTATTGTTAAAATATTAAATACTACCAAAATTTTATATTTATGATTTTTTAATCTCATCTTTGTTTATAAGCTCTTTTCTTCCAATTTGAGTTTTCAAATCCTTCTAAATTAAATATAATTTGACTGAGAAGCATAATAATTTATATTAAATTAATAATATATTCAAAATTACACAGTTGCAAAATCATAACTTACATTTTTGTAATCTTATAACCTTAAATATATTAGGCATGACCTTGTGATCTGATTAAATTTAAAATTATATAGTTGGAAATTGTTATTTACATTTTTAAAAAAATTTGCTTTTTACGTTGCAGATGGAGATATAAGGGATACAGATACAACTGTTGATGAACTCGGAATCCCAAGAGAACTTCTCCCTATATGCTACCTAGGATAGCCCCTAACCACTTGCAGCATGAAGAAGCTGGTTATGAACCTTTGATTGATGGAGTTCAATATTAAATGATTATTTGGTCCACACAACCCTGTTCTTTGTTCGCCGCTTTCAATTAATCCAATCTGTGATAGGAAGCATTATAAACTTCCGGAGCAATGCGTTTCATTTTCCCAAATTAATGTAGTATTTATGATTATTGAATATGCGTTTCTGTCTCAATAAATCCAACCAGTTATATTTTCAGTCCCCAATTAACTACCCCCTCCGTTTCTAAGATTGAGGATGTTATTGGTTTCTATGTTTTAATGGATTTAGAAATCCAAATCAAATCATGTGTTATTGGTTTTATGATTTTAAAATCTATATACAAATCTAGTAATATTGGTTATATCTTATATGCTTTTAAAATAGATTGTAAAATCAAGTGTTATTCAATAACAAAGATTTGTTTATGGATTTGATTTGAAAGTATATTTCAATGAATTTGTAAATGTTTTCAACACCAAAATACAAATGCACAAATACAGAGGTAAACCTCGATATTTTGCTTGGATTTTGTATTTTTTTTCAAATTGTATAAAAACAAAATATAAAATATGTAACACTTGATCACAAGTAAGGTTCCACAGAAACGTAACTAATAACTTCAATGGATATGTCAATCGCCAACCATCCATACATAAAGCAAAAAAGCTATTTATCATAGTATCGTCAGTTCCTTTGTCCTAGTATTCCAGGAATAATGGGTTTTGAAGTCATTAAGTCAAGCTTGATGTTGTTCTCTTCCTAAACGACGAACTGTTTGTCAATGGCAAGACACTCAAGCTTGACGTTCCCATTCTCTTCTTGACAATTCTGTAAGAAACCTACCAATAAATCTCTTCACATGTAAATCCATGTACTTGATTTCAAAGTCTTATTTGAATTCTTATTAAATCCACTTATTTGATTTTGAAATCAGTGGATTTATCAAAAAAATTTAAATCCAAAAAAATTTCTAAATCCACTAAAATGTCAGAACCAAAAAAAAATTTCGTTTCAAAAAAATACATCTTTTACATTTTCAATGCATTTATTAATGAAAATTTGTATATTTCAAAAAATATAATTTTATTTATTAAAATCTTATTGGTTAAAATATATGGAGAATAGTTAATTAAGAAAATCAATACATTGGTAGCTAAAATTTTATATTTTTTTAATAAGTGTGAAAAATCTAAAACATACATCTTTTAGAAACGGAGGGAGTAAGTAATAGCATGCGTTATCATCCACATATTATTTGTATAGAACTGAAAAGTAAATATAAACTATGCGAGATAATGGAATGTGGAGAAACGTATAGAGTAACAGTTATAAAAATGTATAGATATATGGTAACTGTGGATTGAACGGTGCGAGGCGAGCGGTTCAACTGCGGTGCGGTTCTAGCAGTTATAAAAATGTATAGATATATGGCATATACAGAAATTTTTGTTACTGTTAAGTATGTGCGATGCGGGGCGGTTCAAAACATTCGAAGTCTAAGAAGAATTCAGGGTCTATTTTATAAAAAAAAAAAAAAAAGTTCAGGGTCTCGATCACTTTCACAAGCTAAATATATGGACCAAACAAAATATCGATCAAAGTTTTGATTTCTAAAAATAAAATAACAATAAAATTATAAAAATAAATATATTTTTTCACGATAAATTATGTAGTGTTCAAGCATATTAAAATATAATTAATGTGTACAATTAAATTTATTATTTATCTATACTATCTTACAATAATATTAGCCGATGATATTTGATAATTTAAATATTAAATATTTTCAAGAATATATAATTTATGAATATTAATCAATTAATATTTAAAACAAAAAAATGAAAATTTATTTTTTGAAAATGGATTTTGATAGCAATTAGGGAATAATTTGTGAGAGATTGACAGACTAATCTACTTGATGTCCTTAGCTTTTCAGTTGTTCCACTTGTTCAAAAAACAAATCATATTCTCTTATATGGTTCTTAACTTTTATAACCTTCACTATGAAGGTAGATTCATAATCTTTTGAAAGATATTGGTCCTTTACCGAAACAAAGATACGTCTGGTGTCTGGTGGTATCAAACGCACTTGGCCAATGTCGGGATAGGTCTTGAGGTCAGACTCATTGTCGAGGCAGAACGCAGGAGTATTGCAGTGTAGAAAGAAAGCAAACCATATATAAACAGTGGTGTCCCAACCATCCTCCTTCTTTGGCAGCTTCAAACAAATGAAAGTATTCAACCTCCACATATAACGTTGTATCCTGCACATGCCCCCACGTGTTTTAGACAAAGATAAACAATCAAGTTCTTTAACCTAGACGTGTTTGATCTAAACAATTTTGTTCATGTGCTTCTGTGTGACATATTACAATAGAGCTGAATGCTATTTTGTACCTTTCTCTTATTTATTAAGATAAAGATTACAGTCTTGAAGAAAAATACACACATATAAGAATATGAAAGAATCTAAGCTAAAAGCATATCCGAATACACAGCCTAGATTCATGTACACATGATCAAACAACAGAGAAAAGGTTGACAGCCTCTCGTAACGATTTGCTCTCACATGTTACTACTATCATCAAGCCAAGCATCTTTTAGACTTTTTAAGCTAAACACAATCAATATGGTAAGTTAAAATCTCACCATTTAGAACAGTTTGTCCGTATGAGCTATTGCGAGACATTGGAATCTCATGAGAGACCATGGCTGGTTTCTCTTTCTTCCACATTGAACCTCTACTCAAAGGAACATGAGAGAGCAAGCCATGAGAGCTAAATTTGCGTTTGGAGCAGAATGTGGGCTGTTCTCCAGCTTCCTATGTTTCTTTTGAGCACCTTTCTTAAACAATGACCACTATACCTAAGAGTTTATTAACAACACTATGATAAGTATTATACACTATGCAATCTTTTCGCTTTCAAGGTTAACAAATCTTACCCTGCATCGATTTATCCTAAACCAATAACAGCATCCGAAGATCGAGATAGGATAGCGTTGGGGTCTTTGATTTGCAAGAAGGATTTGATACCTGTCCGTACAGTTCTAACAAAGCTTCCACGGCTTCTTCTTTAGAATAGAATCTGACATAAGCAAACCCTCTTGGCCTACAGTTGACTTCATCCATTACAACATCCACTGAAGCGACCAAAAAGTTGAAGAAGAAAAAAAGAGATGTGTGAATGCAGATGCGTGAATAAATGCCGAACTAAAACTGGTTTGAGATTTAAGAGTCTGACCTCCAAGTACTCGTCCATACTGAGAAAAAGGGTTAATGTCTCTTCTGTACTTGAGAAAGGTACACCTGCAACAAAAAAAGTCCTTCAATTTTAGTGACAGTAGAAGCACTAAAACCCACATTAGGAGAAGCACTAAGACAAAAGACGTTGCTTTTACGTAAACTGAAAACTCACACATACAGACGCAACATAAAACCGAGCCAAATCAGAATAGTGGTCATATCAAATATGAAACATAAGAAATCACTAAAACTCATACGAAGACCTGAGGGGTCGCACCTCCACCGCGGAAGTACAATGATGTTCATGGGATTAAGAGTGTTCTTTTTATAGATGGAGATCAGCCGCTTAGAAGAGGGATAAGAAGCATTGAATGATTGATTGTGGTAGGAGTGGGTTGAAAGAGTTAAGGTTGTTAATGGCGTTGAATCAATGCATCCCGTAACGTACATGAGGAGATGTATCGAAGACAAAACGACATGAATAGAGATTGACACAGAGATTCATCACGAAGAATCGTCTCACACAACCTTCAAGACCTCCATTACCGGTTGGCCGAATCGGAGCTTGAGAATCGAGAAACTCTAAAAAGCTAGAGTCGCCATTGTTGATGAAGGCTGAAGCGTAAATGGACTACGTTTGTTTATTGTTTCAACCCAAATAACATAAATTAGAGCCCGTTAAATTTGTGCACTTCGATTAATGAAGTGTTGCGTTTTAACGTCTGTGACACGTGTCACCCTGGCAATGAGCGATTTTATGACGTGGCGTTCGACGTGGCGCACCCAGGAGAGAATAAACCCATTTTTATAATAATAGATAGATGTATTTCTAGTACATTTTCCTTAATTGGGAATATTTATATCATTCAGTAGACCTGAATGAATAAGGATGAGGTGTTGGTCGGTATTTCTTGTCATTTGGAAGCACATAAAATTTGATACTTCGTAAATTGATCACTCCTTCAAAATTTATGTATGTTGGGACGTTTTATATTGAGTCTTGCAGTTTTCCTCGATCCTTTGAATTTCTTTTTTATAAATAGTCACCTAAAATTAGTGGCAAACAAACAACTACGAACACATTGTGGCAAAAAAACAACTACGAACACATTCTTGATTTGACAAACACTGTAACTGGTTTGTTTAGCGAGTCCTACATTGTTAATACTTAATACTGACAGGGGTTTGTTAAGTTTTTGAATTAGGAGTTAACCTATGATTTTTTGGATAACTGTTAAAATGACGAATTTATTGGCTATGTATTTTTTTTTTTTGACAACGTTATTGGCTATGTATTTGGTGGAAATATTGATCATTTTATTTGCTGTGTATTTACCTTTTTGTTTGTTCTTCACATTGCTTTATTAGACGAACTTGGATGTTATGATTGACCCATGTTCAGAACTATCGTTATTCTGTGTTTCTTTGTCACCAATTTTTCTTTGTTTTTCATTCTCTTATAGTCATTAAGCTATAAACAAAACTGATTTCTTTTATTTCTGTCTATTATTTTTAATGTTTATTATGTGATGCTATTTGGAAGTTTGTGTGACTTATTAATCTAGATGGATGTGATGATGTAACTTCTGAATGTAATATGGCAATGTTTGATTGCTAAGAAAGAACTCATTCTTTGTAAAAAAGTTTTTGTTTGGGTTGAATAAATTTGACATTCATTAAAAAAATGATGTAAATTTTGGTATGTGCATATATCAGATTGGGTTGATAATTTTTTTTTCTGGTAATTATATTGTATTTTAGGTGAGCAATTAGAGTGGAAACTATTTGCTTATAAGCTAATTGTGGATGTATTTTATCTGTTTCTTTTTGTTCTTTTCTAGTGTTTTATGTGATATGCATTATTATATTTTTAATATTTCATCAGAAAATTGTAGTTCTATATTTTGGGCTACGCAGTGGTGTTTTCGGTTTGTTGTGTCCTGAAACTTTATTCAGTTTTGAGTTTTGCAAACACGATTTAATTTGACTTATAACATAGGAGATGTTGTCCAAGATATACGGTTTCTTTGTCTATTGAATATACTTAGCAATATAAATGCTTGGCTTCTTTACATAGAAACAATTTGCACCTAAAATTTGCTTGCTTTCGCTCGTCTCTCAAAATAGTCACTGGTTAACGAATTCTATAGAGCAAATCTGATTACATTGGTTTACAAAAAGGACATTGCTTTTTTTCCATTTGCCTCGTTAATACAAATACGTGAACATGTTCTCTGTTGTGCTTTTGTTTCTTTTTTCCCCGGTGATTAGTTGATCTGACTCTTTTCTCTTTATGTGATATTTGTAGTGAATAAGATCTGGAATCTCATAATTAAAGTGTAACATATCAGAAATTCACAAATTCACGAAATGAATCTTGTTCACAATAACACAGCACATTATTTGCTATAAGGTCTATTGGTGATAGAGATTGTGTTAGAAAGAACAAAATATTTACTTCAACTAAACTCTACAAAAAGTCATACCAACCAAAATTTTGAGAGAGATTATTCAAGTTTCTGAATAGTTACCTTAAACCAAGATGAAGGATCTAATTCTTGATCCTATACTATCTCTGAAATATTCTCGTCTTTTTCTCGATATTTAATTGACTTGTGCGTATCAAAATCAATCTCAAAGTAGTTTGGTCCTGTCCAAATGATCAACACACACGCACAATAACAACATTAGCACAGAGATCTGAAAACTAAATGTGCGATTAGGTATTGAATACTAAATGAAAAATTTGTAATACAGCCAGAGTTAAATATCAAAATAGCTGTCATTGTAAGTTTGTGAAAAAATTGGTTTTAGTAGAACTTAGCTGAGGACCCTCAATCTTCACCAAACCAGCCATGAATTTTGCCTCCTCATCCACGAAGGTTGAAATTTCAAGATGGTCTCAGCTCTAAACGTTAGGCTCGTCATAACATCAAGCACTTGAAATTTCGTAATGGAACTGTAGATTCTCTTGTGAATCATTTTATTTCCTCCATTTCACCATTCATAAATCTCTGCAAGAAAAAATAATATGGCGAAAAGAATCATTTTATTCGGGTAAACGTTATTGCTCTGAAGTTGTCTTGAACTCTCTTCCTCTCCACGCACATCAACAAACATCCTAAGCTCGTTCTCGGCGAGGTGCTCTTGAGTTGCCACAATTAGCTCGGTAAAATACCTATATTGTTCCTCCAGCCACCTAGTGTATTTCATATCGAACACCGCTGCTTCTGCTTCAAATTGCATTTCCCCATTTGTTCACAAATTTTCAGTTTTCAGAATCTACGGACTTTTCGTCATATAAATGAAATTGTTACGTACCAGAACTGATGTTTCCGGGACCAATGGATAGTCCACCTTGCTGTTGGCATCACGATATCGTTTGGCAAGTCCTAAGTCAATTACGTAAACCTGTAAGAGAGACTTATCAATGATACCATCCCCTTTTCGAAGTTCATAAAAATAAGAGAATTGGCAGAAACATACTTTGTTCGATTTCCAGCCTAGCCCATGGAAAATTCATCAGGTTTTATATCTCTATGCAGGTATCTTTTGGAGTGTACCTTACTGCGCTTCACGCCATGGCGAGTTGAGGATGCTTTGTTATATTGTTCTCCTGCAAAACCAATCCAAGTGATTCGATTTCTGACATTTTTCAGCTAGACACTGAGTACACTGCTGGTAAAAAAGCACCATTTCAAAAGTTCAAAGCTTGCCTCACTGATCGATTTAGAGTTAATTCATAGGATTAAACCGATGAACATGATTAAAGATTTAAAACATAACTGACCCAAATCAAGTCTCGAGAATGGATAGCTTGATTTGCAATGAATTAACCAAAATCGTAGCTCCGATTTGGCTGGTCCGGTCGAGACATCACACGGCGACGGGAGAGTTGCAGGTGGTGAGGACATATGGCCATGTAGCTTCTGCAGAGTAAGTCTTGACATTTGGGTGGAACGGAACTATGGACGCAGAGATTTATGTAGGATGAACATCAGGAGAGACAATGAAGAAGAGATTAAATATCACTACTGAATGATCAAAAGAGAAGGTAACTGAAAAATTTTCTGACGGAGATGTAAACGAAGTGTAAGAGTCGGGGAAAATCGGCTGTGAGTCTGTGAATGCTTCACCCGAAAATAGGAATAGGAAAATGGGCCTCTTTGGGTCAAATAAAAGTATAAAGTCAGCCCATTTTAGATTTTATTCGAGAAAATGGTTGATGTGGCGGAAATCTGTCTTCCTATTGGACGATTTGCAAACGTGTACACCCTCTCCATCTATCTTATTCTCCTTTTAATATTAGGTTAGATATGTTGACAAAAAAAAAAATGTTTGACAAGGACTTATATAATCTACAAAACAAGGTGGGGCAATCTAAATGATTTGCAGCTGACATAGGCCACATCCAAAAATAATAGTATTCTCTCATTTGTTAAACAAAAACCCTTTCTTCTTCCCTTTCTTTCTCTGCAGAGCCTGCAACCAATTAGCAAAACAAAACAAAAAAAAAAGTAAGTAATCTTTGCTTATATCTACTTAATTGTGGCTGATTATTTTACAGTGTCTTGTAGAGATAAAAATGTATTTACCCTCATGGTAAATAATCTCAAAGTGAGTACTATTGCATCTCTTGAGCTGTCAAAGACAACAAAAAATATCAATATCTTATAACGGGAATATGAAACAGACATAGAATGAACAATAGGAACACACAAGACACTATCATTTGTTTGATCACTATGTGATTCTCCCCTACATTTGTCTATCTAATTTTACTGAGATTCATACCTCATAGGATCATAGGACCATTGATCTAAATCAAGTTTAGACAAAGCTCATAGACAAATGTATCAAGCTGAGATGAATATGCTGATTGATACAATTTAAACTCACAAAGTAACCTAAACACCTTGTATCAGGATCATCAAACTAGAAGTGTTTTCATGGTCTATTTTCCACTTTGGTAAGAAAGTCGAGTTCAACTTACCAGCAAAGGTCTGCTGATCCATGACCTCCTCGTAAGGTATACTCACTACCATCAGAAGCAGTTATAACAAATGCTTCAGGCTGCCCAAACGGGATTGTTACCTAGAGAGGGATCAGACGAAGGATTGTTACATTCCCGAGAAAACCAATCAAAGAAAAAGTCATTAACATAAAGACAGAAACGAATAAGGCAGCAGAAGTCTTACAGCAGTTGAGGATGAGAACTTTTCTGCGACCATGATATCGTTACTACACTTGATACTGTAACCTTCTCTCTTAATAGATAACACAGCTTCTTCCCATATATCCAAGAAGCCAGTCTGTTCAAAGCCACAAGTATTTGAAGTATTAATCCAAAGAATACATAGACTAAACCTAGGAGTTGGAATAGAAGATGTTAATACCGAAACAGAAACTTTGTATGAAGCATGACCACTATGAAGAGTCTTCTCTATATGGCTCTGCATCTCTGGATCTGTGAAAACAAAAGAGGGTTACTGCTACCTATCTGTACTCCAAGCAAGCCTAAAATTTAAGGGAACCACTGATGGATAAACTTACGGCAAGCTATCTTCCGATTTTCATTGGCGAAGACCTTTACAAGCTCCCCCTGAAACAAAAGTAAAAGCACATGAAAAACTAAAACTAAGTCTGCAGGCTACAATACTGTAAGCACACCAAAAGCAGCTCTCATGCTAAAAAGCTCATTCATGCAGAAAAGATACTAACCTTGCGGTTCCTGTCATCTAAAGGCTGAACTTCAATAGCAAGATATAAATCAACATCATCAGCAGTGACAAGATAGTTTGGCTGCTTTGCTCCTGCATACAAAAAGTTTTGTCAGCGCTTATTTCCACGTAAATATGGCCAGGAGGAGGGAAATGTACCGTCAATGTAATTCACAGATCCATCTTCTAGATGACACACCCACTGCCAATTTGATGAAGAGAAAGATTTAGATGCAACTTAACATAAATAAGAAAGCACTTCTGTCTTCTCATTCGTATGTACCTCAAAATTACAACTTGTTGTTCCATTAACAGAGTAGCCACAAGCCTGAAGCTCCTGTCCAGGATAAGGCTCTCCTGAAATTTGGAGGTCCTCTATAGCTGGTAACGGGTCATCTTCCTCAGCTGTCAAAATATGCCGTTATGATTAATCCGTAAAGGAATTAATATGCCATTATGATTAATCCTTACCCTCCTCGGATGAGGAAGACGGTTCTTCAAGAACGGGAGATAAAAGAGGAGAACTTGAGGAGCTAGGAACATCAAACGCAGGCACATATGGTGGATTTTTGGTATCAGACTCTCCTTCTGCATCGTCCATCGCTATCTTGGCGAGAGGCTCACGAAACTGAACATGCTTAGTTGGAGTGTCCTCTACTTGCTTCCAACCACGAGATTCATCTTCACTAGTACCTGGTTGTTGCTGAGGCATCTCAAAAGCTGCCGACTGTCTGATACACATAAAAAAAAAGATTTAATCATCTAACTATTCAGTAAGCATAAAACCAGGAGAATACTAAGAAGCAACAAATTGATCATAATCATAACCATACTCAAAAAAGTTTTTTAAAAAAGGATGAAGTCAATGATCCAATAAACTGGCACCTAGTGACAGATCTATAGACATAAACCGACACAGAGAGAAGAAGAGCACCTTATTTGGCCTATGATTAATCTGATTGTTTTGAGAATTCTTTTGAGAAGTGGGATTATCATATCGCCCAGAGGGGACATGAATTTATATAAACTAAGCATAGGAAAAAAATCCTTTGAACAATCAACGTGCAGGGAGAGGGATATTAAGATTAATTAGCCTATAACAAGGACTATTCAGGGTCAGCACAAAGATTCAAGCGTCAAGATTAACTGCTAAATAAAATAAACAACTTGTGAGCCTGTTTTACCAGTCAATAGTCATCGCTAAAATGAGTCAAATGACTTTTAATTTTTTATAGAAAAGTTAAGATTTAATTACAAACAAAGAGGCAAGATGTCACTAGTTTGCAAACAGTTTGAGATAGCAATCAATCCAGTGGAAAACTCACCCGTTCACTAGAGGTGAAAACCTTCTAGAATCATCAAAATTGAAGCTACTCATAGTTGAGCTACCTGGCTCATCTTGCTGCGAGCGCTTTGAATCCCAGTCCATAGCTGTTTGATCATATAGAGAATCTTTCGTCTGGTGAAAACACAGTAAGTAAATTTAAGACTCATTTCATTCAAAGCTTATGATATAACACTTGAGGGATATGAAAGTACTGAGTGTGTTAACGCTACACCAGCTGCGGGCAAAGGGGAATCATTCGAGTGGTTCACATCTGACTGCCAAGGTGCTAATTGATATTCTGACTCCTTTAACTTTGTCTAGTCCATCAAAACAAATCAGAGAGAATCATCTATCAAAGGTTGGTAGGAATAAACTGCAACTGAAAATGAAGTAGACACGGGGATTTTCAACAGATATGACCATAACCGCGTAAAATACCTCAGTAAGAAGGAGCTTCTCTTGTAGATGCTTAAATATAACCTGAACACAAATGACCATAACTATAAATATCATTCACTACTTTAAACATAATGCAACCAAACACCTCAAACTAATGAGTTACAGCATACTGTTTAGAAAAAAAAAATATATACAAGCCTAAAACTGAATAACAAAACATAAATGTTAAGATTCCGATAAAAGTTATGATAGAAAAGACAAAAAAAAAAAAGATAACAAGAGACATCACTTTAGATACTGGAACTAACCTTCACATTGCTAACAATAGACTGTGCATCAGAAACCTGTGGTTGTAGAGAATACTCAGATAGAAGAGGCAACAAGTATGATACAAATGTAGATTTCTCTTGCTGTGTAGCCTAGGGAAAAAAAAAAACAGAAAGTCAGATTCGCTTCAACTTAAAAAGTTATATTTTACCTAGTTGCATTATGAAGTGGTCCAAAAATTTGAGGACAATGAGATGTCAGAGGCAAATCCTATTTTGCAATTTCAATCATTCATAGTGTTCACCCTAAAGGGTACCAAGGATACAAGATAGTACCTGTAAGGCATATGTTAGGCGTATATTTTCCTCAATTATCTCTTGTCTGTAAGAGAGAGCTTTAGATGCAGCCTCAACAAGATCTTCTTGCTGTTGATCAAATGCCTTTGTTACAACAGCAAAAAGAATTAGAATTATTTCAGCCCAAACAACTTTCAAATTGAAAAGATTCAGTACATGAAGAATTAAACAGGTAAGAAAGAAAAAGAAGGAAGGAAGAGACCAACCTGACGCATGTAGGCAATTCGTTTTTCCAGAACATACTTTTCGTTGCGAGTTTGAGCTTCCTAAAAAGAAACCCAAAATGTTAGTCAGATGCTTTCACATAAAATAGAAACAGAATGCTAGGGATGAACCAAAGGCAAGCATAAAAAGCTAAAGATCTGATTAAGTCATTTACTGTTATGCTTATTTATAGAGGGCAAAAACTAGAGAGTAACCATAAATAAATCCAAAGGAGCTACGAAAGTAAGTAACATAAGATTACCATGTCTAGCTAGCAGCTGCAGGACTCACCTTAACAGAACAGTCAGTTAGATATCTCCTCAACTGCAAAATTTTTTGTTCGTTTTTCTGGACCTTGTGAATCAGGTCCTGCATAGGTACATACCTAGTCAGGCAAATATTTTTTCCGTTTACACCAAGAAACCAAGACGTAGAAAGTGTAAAGGAGACCTGCTTCCAAGCATTTTCCGAATCATTTACTTCTCCAACCGGCATAAACCCATGAGCAGATGAATTGAAATGTGTGACATGCGCTCCTTCCAACTGCGTTCCTTTGACAACGCCATTAACCATATTTTTCTCAGAGGGGTTCTCAAAACGATTACTCACAGTAGCTTCTTCGCCATTACAATTGGCATGGGAGTGAACAACCACCATGCCTAATGAATCGGCATCTGAAGCTTTGATCACAGCCTGCTTCAGCTCAACTGGCTGGTGAACCAAGCGAGAGACAGTAGTAGCATTTGAGTGATCTCCAATATTGGATGTTTGTAGCAAGGATTCATCTGATTTCTAGGCAGGATAGAAAACAAAAGCAAAACTGTCATGTAAATCACAAGTAACTAAACGAAAATAGCCTCAGAGAAATACTAGTTCTTTCAGCCGACATACTTACATATCTAGCAAGTTCCAGAGTACTTCTCTGAAGTTCAGCCTTTAAACGGCTATTCTCATCCACCTGCGTAGAGAAAAAAACACTTTCTCAGTGTTCTAAAAATCGGTCTCTCGCCCAGTCGGCAAATCGAGTCTAAGCAAGACATTTTTTTTCCAAAAAGACTTTTTAAAAAATCGGTCTAATAATCCTCTATAAGACCCTTAACCACCATCGAACATTGCTAATTCTCTTCCTAACGCTAATAAATCAGACATTTCAATACAGAAATTTGCACAAAGCTCCAGGAAACGGAGTGCATGAGGAAGTACTAAATGCCCACAAAACTGAATCAATTCCAAACAGAGATACATGAGCTAATAGAGAGAGAGAGACCAGACCTGCTGCTTGATGGTGGTTTCAGCAGCTTCAACAGCTTTGATGACCTGCAACAAGTTCTCATTTTTAAAGTCGTTCTCCAGCAAGCGAGAAGAATCTTCAAAGCCCACTTGAGAAAATCTCTCAGCAAGTCTCTTCTCATGCCCGTTCTCCATTCCCATCCCCATCCCCCTTGCTCAAAGCTAAACTAAAAACCCTCAAAAACTGGACCAAAGGAGACTACTTTCCTCTCCCCCTGCTCTTCTTAATGCTCATGATGTCATAATGAACGCGTTTAAGTAACCAATCTCGCACGTATGAAACAGGACCAAAACAAGAAGAAAAATCCGACTAAGGAAATTTCAAAGGAAAAGAAGGAAATTGAGTTTCTGTAATCACGCGGTAACGAAAAGCCAAAGAGAGAAAAAAGTTGGATTGGAACAAGAAAGGAGGAAACTTTCCTCCCTTCCTCCCCTGTTGTCGTCGTCTTCTTCAATCAAACAATCAATCTCTCTGTCAAGTGTCCCTATCAGTTTTTAATTGGGAGTGTGCTGACCTTTGACTTTTTAAATTTGTCAAAAAAAATTCTTTTTAGTTACAAATAATAATATTTAATGGGTTTGTAAATAAATAATTGTTTTTGTCAGTCAAATGAGAGAAAGTGAAGACTATAACCATAAAAATATCAAAAATTCCCAAAATGAAAATTAGATGAAAAATATATTTTTCATATTGTTTTTACTCGAATTTGATTCAATTTTTTAACAAAAAAAAGTTAAGGAAGAGACACAAAATTTGATAAAAGCAGAAGAAAATTTAAATTTAGATTTATCGATTTTATAATTTAGTTAATAAATTATTTTTTACCAATTTTTGTATATTTTAACGAAAACAAATTTCTTTTACAGATTTACATATTAATATATTAAAATTAGAAGAAAAACATATTGAAAATAAAATTCATTGAATATAATATAAATGAAAAATATTTTTATGAAATGTAGTTTGAATTCTATTAAAATTTCTATAAAATCAAATTAAAAGAAACATCACTATAGAAATATTTTATAATTTTATTTTTTCCATACAGAAGAAGTTTAACTATAAAATAATAATATCAAAATATAAACTAAAATTTTCTTTTAAAATAAAATAATACTATAATTTCAAACTTATATTTATATTTGACTAAAAACATATTTATATTATTTTACTTATAAATTAAATTAATATAAATATTGATGAAAAAATATTTAGCTCTGTTTTGTTGTGTTCACCTGGAAACCTGGGAATGGAGAGAATGATTTGTATGTACTGATAGGAATGTATACTTTTAGCAATCTTATACACAATAAGATCTTTGCTTCTACCTCCATTGATATTAGCGATTCGTTACATTCATTGCCTTAGTCTCGTTATTGACTGCCTAGTGACTAGTGTTAGCTAGATAGGTACATGTATAGACTCATCTTAGAGTTGGAAGAAACGAAATGGTTGGACTTGGATCTTTGATGCCGATTCTTGGTTTATAAGGGGACTCCAGTGTTTTTCATGCTCTTCCTTTTCAAGATCAAGTTCCAACTTGGGAGTTTACTAGATTTTAAAGTTTGGAACTGAGACTGACTAGAGTCATTGAAATATTGATGAGAAGGTTGGCTTTTGAATCACGGATTCACGGTGGTGTAGGGATGATTCAGGCTTGAAGATCACAATGATTATGCTAGCTTTAGGACATGAAACTAACATAGTGGAGAGAAAGTATCAAGTGTCAGTGAAAATGGAATGGATATTGTACTGACTTTGAAGGAGTGAAACAGTTTCTTAGGTATTCAGGTGATTTTTACGATGCAAAACTTCCTTCTCTGTTGGATCGAGGTGTCTTTTAGCATATGAATTGCTTTGTTTGGATCATTTTTGTTCATATAGTGAGAAATATGAGGATAATGCAATCTAGATTCATTGTTCTTTAGCAAGTCATCATCAGTCGCGTTTGATCTTGGATATAAAAAATATTGGATTACAGAAACTCAGGTTTGTTGACAGCACATCTAGGCCAGGGCCAGTGGTAATGATGATTGATTTTCAACTTGTATTGTTTGTGTTAGGTCGATCGTCGCCATGTAAATGTGACTTCTCTAGTGAAATGACTTAAATGACAATGCAACACAGTTAGCTAGGTACGGGTGAGGACGAAGGGATACCTTTAAGAATTTAAACTTAGAAACGGTGAAAATTAACTGTTTTTTATTAGAAAAAAAAAAACAAGATTATTCTGCGTATCCAAAAGAAGGTGCGTTTTTAGATTTTGAATTGTGTGCTTTGAGTAGGTGTGTGTACTCCATGTGCTATGTGATAATGGGGATCTCTCCCATGGCCTGGCCCCATGCAATTAGGTCGTCCGTTTATTATCAAAGCCTAACCTTCTTACCATTATACAGATGACTGAGACATTTATTTTCATTTATATAAATATTAGTGACAGGGTCCATGATAGTAAGATATTTATCATGAATAATTCCCAAAAATGTGTTGCTGTGAAATAATGAAAACATATATGATGAGTACATATAATCAGGATTGGTGTCAGTGGTAATTAATAGTAAATGTAAATGTGAAAACTGAGGCATGAACAATGTGAGAAATCCTCTGTAAAAAAAAAATAAATGAGAAAATGTTTTTTTTTTTTGTTCTGTTTGTTTTGGAATTTGAAATAGAGAGAGAGAGGGGGAGAAAGAATAGAGAAGACATCATCTCTCTCTCTGTTGCATCTGCCTCTGTTTTGATTCTCTCCCTTCCCTTGGGTGCTGTGTTCTCTGTCACTCTTCGTCCCTCTTTTGGCCATTGAAGAGAAGAGTAATCAAATACATATTCTCATCCATATTACTATTGCTCCTCGAAGATCTTCCTTCTTTTCTAAGCGAACATACACACACGCGCGAGGTTTTCCGATTTAAGAGTTATTTTTAACTGTTCCTTCAAAAAAACTTCTCCTTTCAGTTTCTAGATCTCTCTCCCATCCAAATTGATTCATTCGAGGGGAGCAGAGGAAGCAACCCGGGAGTGAGATTAGCGTTTTTATTAGATTTTTTTTTTTTTATTAATTGGAGGGAGAAGAAGAAGAAGAAGAAGAAGAAGAAGAAGAAACAAGTTAAGATTTCAGATTTGGGGGTCAGCTATTGAGAAGCAGAGATCTTGATAAAAGTTGATTTGAATGTCATCTCCATTGCAATAGTTCTGTTTCCGACATGACTACAAAGCGAGCCTACAAGCTACGTATCCTTTATTTCCATGTTCTATCTGGATTCTAGTTTTTTTTTTTTTAAGGTTTGCTCATATTGATTTAGCTACACAATTGTTGTGCTTGATCTGCTGCTTCTATTCTTAGGTGCACTCACTCACGAGATCTGTTTTTATCTTTTGTTTTTTTCTTCCCGTCGACTAACTTAAGACCTCTCTCGAGACTTGTGTGTTTTGAATTTTAAGACTTGTGTGTCTCCTCATCTACTTGCATTTGCTTAGCCTTGACTTTTGTCAATGGTGTGTGATACAAAGAGGAATTTGTGGCACATTCTGCTGCTGTCAACTGCCTCAAGATCGGTAGGAAATCATCTAGGGTTCTGGTCACTGGTGGGGAAGATCACAAGGTCAATCTCTGGGCTATTGGTAAGCCCAACGCCATTCTGGTCAGTTCTCTTCTCCCCCTTCTACTGCTTCTGCTTCTTTTGTGACTTGCATGTCATGTAGTAGCGTGGTCTCTCTTTTTCTGAGTGTTTATCTTATCTCTTTTGTGGTCAGAGCTTGTATGGGCACTCCAGCGGAATTGATTCAGTGACTTTTGATGCTTCTGAGGTCTTAGTTGCAGCAGGAGCTGCTAGTGGTACCATCAAACTTTGGGATTTGGAAGAGGCAAAGCGTAAGTTCAGCTGACCCTAGCCCTTGTTAATTTGCCTATGGTTACTTTATACGTTCATTCACTTTGCTTCCATCTCCAGTTGTGAGGACTCTCACTGGTCACAGGTCGAACTGCATATCCTTGGATTTTCACCCTTTTGGTGAGTTCTTTGCGTCTGGTTCACTAGACACAAACCTCAAGATTTGGGATCTAAGGAAAAAAGGTCCCATCCACACTTACAAGGGTCACACTCGTGGAGTCAATGTACTCAGATTCACCCCAGATGGTCGCTGGGTTGTATCTGGAGGAGAGGACAACACTGTCAAGGTTGCTACCTGCTTTCAATGTTGGTCCTTATTTTTTACATGGAATCTTTTCTTCTTGTTCTTTCTGTTTTAAGTGGATATAATATGCAGTTTTGTCTTGACCAGGTGTGGGATTTAACAGCTGGAAAACTGTTGACCGAGTTTAAGTGTCATGAAGGGCAAATCCAAAGCCTAGATTTTCATCCTCATGAATTTCTACTTGCAACAGGTTTGCATTACTCATTGAAATTTTGGGATGATTTACATGATATCAACGCATAAAAACTTCTAGGCTAAGAGTGAGTGATCACAAATATAACGTTGTGTGACAGTGTCATGGCGTCATCTTCTTTTGCGTAGCTGTGAACATCCTGTTTTTTTTTTTTTTTTGCCTGTGGTAACAGGTTCAGCTGATAGGACTGTAAAATTCTGGGATCTTGAAACATTCGAGCTAATTGGTTCTGGTGGACCTGAGGTACTACTCCCTTTACTCTGAGTCAAAGTTGTTGGCATCTTATTGTTCAACCTACCTGTTGATATTCTCATTTTTTTGGTAGACTTCTGGAGTCCGTTGCCTGAGCTTTAATCCAGATGGAAAGACGGTGCTTTGTGGATTGCAAGAGAGTCTCAAGGTAAATCAATATCATCTTTTGAGGATTCCTTCTTTAGTTTACTCCTTTCCTTTGAAAATAGACATGCCTACTCTCTTTACATTACTCTTGTAATGTAGATTTTCTCGTGGGAGCCCATTAGATGTCATGATGGTGTGGATGTTGGATGGTCAAGATTGTCAGATATGAATGTTCACGAGGGAAAGCTTCTTGGTTGCTCATACAATCATAGTTGTGTAGGCGTGTGGGTTGTAGATCTCTCGGTATGACTCTCTCTCCCTCTATATTATTTATTCTTTCTCTTTAACTTGTGCCCCCATTCATTTTTGGATGCGTGGCCAGTGTACTGAGCCATGCAATGCTGGAGACGCTGCTCAGTCAAATGGTCATCCAGAGAAAAGATCTAGCTCAGGAAGAGATACAGTACTCAGTGATAGTAATTCGAAGAGTATTCTCGGGAAACAAAACATAGATACTTTATGGAAGGAAACAAAGTCTCTAGGACGCTTATCTGTTTCTCAGAAGGCCATTGGAAGGTCATCAGGATCCCAAAATTCAGATTCTTTGACAAAAGAATCGAAGCCAGACGTTGCTAAGGAGTCAAGGACGTTATCATGTATACTTGCTTCTATTACCTTTCTAGTCTCTTCTTACTTTGATGTCAGAGCTGATTAAATATTATGCCACTTCTTGTTTTCTTTCTGCTGTTTGAAGCCACGGGAAGTGTACCAAGCACTCCTCATAGGATCAGTTTAACCAGTGTTTCAAAGGTAGCTTCTGGTGTCTATAATGCTGCGTCGTCAAGGAGAAGTTATACAAAAGCTAACCAAAAGGAGAATCTTGTCAATAAGGCAGCAGATTTTGTTATAGTCCCCAGAGAAGACCCTAGAATAGAGCAGGCGACTGAATCCAGAGCAGAACTTGACTTAATTGCAAGAACCATGCCTTATTCGTTGCAGGCGGCTGATAAGTCTTCAGTCCTTGAAATGTCCGAGTCTCAGCCAGTTGAACAAAGTAATCAACCAGATAAGAATACATTTCCAGGTGGCAAGCGGAGCGCAGCTGAGCGAAGCATCAATTTTAGATACAGGAGACATGACAGGAGTAGTTCAAGGTCACGGATGGGATCACCTTCAAGCAACCTCGATGAAAACTGTATGTTGATGTGTCTTCGTATCTTTTTTCCTGTATTAGTGCAAATATGAATGTCAGCAGATAGTCTTACTCTATTTTGGCATCCTAAAAAGTGTTCTATAGGTTTAGTATTAATGAGATTCTTACTCCAGTGAGAACTTATAGTGCTCTTTAGGTGCTGCGTATTCAGATGTGTAGTTTTGCCTTAGCTATCTTGAGTTGCGTAGATGATATTCTCAGTTCTAAGCAGCTTTAGTCTTTGTTTCAGATCACTTGGTAAGCCACAGATCAAATAGAGATCCAAGTCCCACTGAAAGTTTGAAAGGAGGTAACTCTTTCGACCCAGCTTTCACCTTTTTATCAAACCTAACTTGGTAACTCGTGTGTCTTACCATATCAGGAAGTTTCCAGCCACTCGTCATAAACAGGGAGAGAAGAGGACGATTTTCCAACTTCGACGGTCCTGTTTCAAATTTTTCGGCTGGAAACGTGCCGGCTCCTAACATCCACCCTTCAGATATGGTAATAGCCTTGAACTCTTTGTGTGTTTCAGGTTGAGATCTTGATGCCATAACACATTTGACTGTGAAGTGCAACAAAAGAGGGAAACATGAATTAGAGTAATGAACAAAGAGAAATAGTTTCTGATTTATTTAGTCTCACATATTACTGTCTTTAGAGCGTCTTAATATACATATGTTTTGCTAGTGATTTTATTCCCCTGAGCCCCAGAGATAATACATATTGTATTACCTTCTGTGTAGTTCAAGCAGAGAGGAAACCATTTACCAGTTGAACAAGGGACTAATTCTCCTTCTGAAGACAATATTGTTGAGGATATAATGGGGCAGCACGATCAGTTTGTCAGCTCTATGCAGTCTCGTTTGGCTAAGTTACAGGTAACATGAAAGCAGTCAAGTTGTGATGATAATGTTGTTGGCTCAGTCCTAATCAGACTAATAGCTTCAGTAGAGTATTTCATTTGCCTATATATGCCTATCCACTACCACTTTAGAATGCTTAAATCACCTCTCGTTTTCTTACTTAAATCGTTTTGCCAAATTCACAGGTAGTTCGTAGATATTGGGAAAGGAATGATGTAAAAAACACGATAGGTTCTATGGAGAAGATGTCTGATAATGCTGTAAGTATCTTGTATTTTTATTAATAGCTGGATATCTGAGAAAGATTATCAGCTCAAGCAACTCTTCATATTCATTTGGTTGCAGGTTACCGCGGATGTACTGGGTATAATAACCGAGAGAACCGAGATTCTGACGCTGGATACTTGTACCTCCCTTCTTCCCATCCTAACAGGTCTCCTAGGGAGTGACATGGATCAGTAAGCATTCACTTTTCCATAAGAAAATAATGGCAGTCTTTCTGCCAAGTTGACTATGCCTGATGGAGGCAAAGCAGTATACGCTCATAATATTTCTAACATTATCTTGTATTTAGGCATGTGAGCGTTTCCCTTGACTTGCTGCTTAAGCTGGTTAGAATGTATGGGTCACCAATCTACTCGTCATTGTCAGCTCCAGCATCTGTTGGTGTAGATATCGAAGCTGAGCAAAGGTTGGTGTGATTCTCAACCTTAGCTGCATACCTAAGCCATCATGTATACTCTTATGGAACTGAACAGCACATGCTTAAAACTGCTATGTAGGATCGAGCGCTACAGTCGTTGCTTTGTGGAACTAGAGAAAGCTAAAGCATGCCTTCCTTCTCTATCAAGGTAAGGACTGTAGCTTAGTGATCGGTGAAGATTTTTATATAGTTCTCATTAATGTTTGTAAGAATCTTATGTATCTGTGTTGGTGGCTCTGTGTAGAAGAGGAGGTTTGGTGGCCAAGTCTGTGCTAGAACTCAACTTAGCATTTCAGGAAGTTTCATGATAATCACTCCTCAAGTCCCAATCCTCTGCTTGTGGATTCGGTTCACCAAAGGGAGTCTAACATAAAAAACAAAAAAAAAAACTAAAGCTGATGATACTAGAGTTAACCAACAGAGTTTCGGAAAGGTAATATGACTCCCGAGTTAGCTGCTTCTCTGGCGACTAATCACTCCATCATGACTTTTTATCATCCAGCCACTAATCTTCTTCGTCTATAGTTTGTGGGAGCAGAACCCTCTGTATTACACTACGGTGGTGTGTGTGTGTAGCTAAGAATTTCTGCTCTTTAGAAAGAGACATGTTCAGTGTTCTTCTCTCGACTCAGCAATAGATTCTTTCATGGTGTCTTATATTTGATCCCCTCAACGTTCTAAATCTATTATTGTTATTATTAAGTAAACGAGTACAAACTGTAGTTATACAGTTTTGACCAATGATAACAAGACGGGAACATATAGTGAACCAGAAACAATTGAATATCATAAGCTTGGATTCACTTAGAATACTACGAAGAGGATACTTATAGCCGTGGTTTCCCATTCCACGAACCGTAGAGTGCAAATGCGTCTCCTTAGCTTTCATGGATGGTTTAACCCCGGGTTTAACCTTTCTCTCTCTTAGAATCCTTTTTTTTTACAAGTGTCAAAAGATTTATCGAACCAACCTCTTTGTCTGAACCAATGGAATCTTCTTCTTCTTCTTCTATGGTGATCAACCAGGGAGAAGACTCCACGGGCATACAACTAGAGTCTAGAAATGAAGAAGAGGAAGAAGACTCTCAGTCATTTGTGAGCAAAGGAACAAGCTTTTCAGAACACACAGAATGACTAAAAAACGTTTCAGATATCTTTTTTGATTATTTAAATAAAGAAAATATCTTTCTTTGATTTGTCCTATTTTTCTTTCTATCAACCAAAGAAAATATCTTTCTTTGATTTGTCCTATTTTTCTTTCTATCAACCTCATCTAACAAACTCAAACTTATCTACTCTAGTTTTTGATCCCATCCCATCTAAGTTGTGAAAGATGGTAAGAAAATAAAATACCAACAGCAGAAGATATATTGGTGCCACAGACATATATATATATATATATAATCATAAAATACATCTAAAATAAAGATCATTTATTTTTTATAACTTTTTTTAAAATAAAAAAGCACACATTACTTCATTCATGTTCATTACTTCATTCGCGTAACCACTACGAAGTTTTTAAAAACATAACATATATGAAGAACCGATATCTGAAGAACATTAGGACCACCCGATTTATGGGCAATCGATATGTTGTCTGCCTTGGCAATCGATATGTTGTCTGCCATGTAGGCAGGTGTTTTCAAACATTCCCACCGGGTAGTATCCACCATAGACTCTGATGTCGCTGAGCATAAGGGCCAGACAATCAGTGCTCTTGTCGTTAAGGTATTGGCTGTACGGACATGCAAACACCTTGAGGGCAGCACAACATTCCTTGTGTGGGTAATGGGGACCTTTGCATCGGCTTCTTAGGATCGTGTAGTTCATATTCTGAAAGTCAATGGGACATCGAACCTTTTCGATCTGAATCAGGTTTCTTGATGAATACACTGTGTAAACACCATATGAGATGAAAACTGAGAGCAGAAACAAGTGAAGAGAAGTTGAGAGGAGTTTGAGATTCATGATTCTCTGTGTGGTTGAAAGAAGTGCGAAGATACCTATGATATATGAAGACACACTGTGAGTGTGTGAACAGACCCAAACCAAGTTCGTATGGGCCAGGGATGGGCCTGCTGCTTTACTTGGACAGAAGTTCCAGGCTTGATTTGATTGACATATGTTTCTTCCTCGGACGAGATAATAATATCAACCTCATAACAAACTCCAGCTTATCCACTCTAGATTTGATCACACCCCATCTAAACTTGTGAAGATGGTTAGAAAATATATACCAAGATTTGTTTCCACACGCGTATATTACATGAAATAGTAAAAATTTCTGCTATTTGGAAAGACACATGTTCAGCGTTCTTCTCTCAACTAAGCAATATATTCTTTCACGGTTTCTTGGTTTTGATCTCCTGAACGTTCTAAATCTTTATTATTATTATTATTAGTATTAAATAAACGATTACAAACCATGACTGTAGTTATACAGTTTTGACAAAAGATAACAAGAGGGGAACATATAATTGTTTCAGTGCAAAATGCATCTCCTTAGCTTTTATGGATGGTTTAACCGTTCTCTCTCTAAGAATCCTTGTGTCAAAAGATTTCCGAATCAACTTTTTTGTCTGAATCAATTAAATATTCTTCTTCTAGGTTGATCAACCAGGGAGAAGACCCCGCACTCAGACAACTAGAGTCTAGAAATGAAGAAGAAGAAGACTCTCAGTCATCTGTGAGCAAAGGGAACAAGCTTTTCAGTAAACACATAATGACTAAAAAACGTTTCAGATATATTTCTTGATTAATTAAATAAAGAAAAGATATCTTTCTTGATTTCTCCTATGTTTCTTTCTATCAACCTCATCTAACAAACTCAAGCTTATCTACTCTAGTTTTGATCCCATCCCATCTAAGTTGTGAAAGGTGGTATGAAAACAAATACTAGCAGCAGAAGATATGTTGGTGCTACAGACGTGTATATTGATGGATAATCATAAATTACATCTAAAATAAAGATCAGCATCAATGTTTTTTTTGTAGCTTATTTTTGAATGAAAAAGTACACATAATGCAATTATCATTACTTCATTCATGTTTTTTACTTCATTCATTCATATTTGTTTTTTTATGTTTTTACTTCATTCGCGTAAACACTTCTATGTTGAAATTACGTATGTAAATCTTATATTTATAACAATTTTTTAAAAAACATAAACTATATGAAGAACAATATTGATGAACATAAAATATATGAAGAACATTAGGACCACGCGGTTTATGGGCAATCAACATGTTGTTTGCCTTGTAGGCAGGTGTTTCCAAACATTCCCACCGGGTATCCACCATAGAGTCTGATGTTGCTGAGCATAAGGGTCAGACAATCGGTGCTCTCGTCGTTAATGTTTTGGCTGTACGGACATGCAAACTCCTTGAAGGCAGCACAACATTCCTGGCGTGGGTAATGGGGACCTTTGCATCGGCTTGTTATGATCGTGTAGTTCATATTCTGAAAGTTCAATGTACATGGAACTTTTTCGGTCTGAATCAGGTTTCTTGATGAATACACGGTGTAAAAAACATTTGAGATGAAAAATGAGAGCAGAAGAAACAAGTGAAGAGAATTAGAGAGGAGTTTGAGATTCATTATTCTCTGTGTGGTTGAAAAAGTGCGAAGAGACCTCTGATATATATAAAGACACTATGAGTGAGAACAGACCCAAACCAAGTTGGGCCAGAGATGGGCCTGCTGCTTTACCTGGACAGAAGTTCCATACATGATTTGATCGACCTATGTTTTTTCCTCGGACGAGATAATAATATCAACCTCACAACAAACTCGAGCTTATCCACTCTTGATTTGATTCCATCCCATCTAAACTTGTGAAGATGGTAATAAAAAATATACCAAGATTTCTTTCCACATGTGTATATGGATAATTATGAAATATATCTAAAATAATTTAAGGTCAACATCAATTCTTATTTTGGTGCATCTTTACAAACAAAGACGGAGATACTGATTTTTATAATTAGTCTCCTTCTCCATGACCGACTCTATTCACACTCTTTTAACTTTGCAGCTATCTCTTTCAAAGCAAAGAAGAAAAACATAGGGATGCATAATGGTGATGGAGTTTGAGAGGAAGATGAAGAAGCTAATAAGAGGCATGTTATGGAGAATCATCAAAGCAGAGATTAAGAAGACGAAAGACAAGAATAAGAAACATATCAGTTTAAACTACGATCCTATTAGCTATTCTCTTAACTTTGACCCACCTAAAACCTAAAATATGTTCTTCTTGCTGTTTTTTATATCAGCTGGTGTGATACATGTGTCTGTTTAGTTCTCTTGTTTATGCTATGTATAAATGTTTTTTTTTGTAACCCATAGCAGAAATGTATTAGAGCATCCACAACAATGATCTCTTAAGGGTGTTCTTAAGAGTAAGATAATAATATTAATATGAACACTACGAGAAAACATATTTTTTACGAGGGCGGTATTCCTTGTTAATTCGTCGTAATAGGGGCTTTACGACGAATTAACGTGGAAACGCGTTTCGTTGTTAAACGCTCGTCGTAACGGAGGATTCGTCGTAAAGTCCACGTAACGTTTACGAGGAAAGAATTTCCTCGTAAAGCGGAAGGAAAGTTTTCGTCGTAATGCACTCGTAAATCTCGACGTAAATACCTCGTAGTATTTCGTTGTAAAAGACATGTAATACTTCCACGTAAAGTCGATGTAAAGTTTACGAGGAGTTTACATCGACGCCATGTAAATTCCTCGTAAAGTTTACATCGACTTTACGTGGAAGCTTACAACAATTTACAATTCGAAAGATATAATATTAATTAATTATAATTATATTAATTTATAATATTTGAAATAAAATTAAATATAAAACAAAAATCAAATTTTTAAAATTATAAATTCATAAAATAATATTTAAATTTATAATACAAAACAATGTCTAAAAAAAAGTACTAAAGGCCAACATCGTCGAAGTAGTTGGCGGTAGGCGTTCGGTCGAAGAAGTTCCTGCCGGGATCCGGCTGTTGCATCCTCGAGCTGCTCGTCTGTCCAAAGCGGCTGCATGGTCGGGTTTCCCACCGCCATAATATCCAGCAAACTCGAGAGTCCAAAGCGCCTGCTGGGTATCCAAGCGAGCCTGCATCCGCCGTTGTCCTGGTCCCGTCTCGAATGGTATGACAAAGTCGCCCTTGCAACTTCATTAACGGAACCTATTCCGACCGTCCGTCCCTTCTTTCTAGGAGCCACCTATATATAAAGAACGTATTTAGAGTTAATAATATATATACTCAAACAAATAAAATTAAATTTTTAAAATTATAAAATTTTACCTCCTCGAAGATCCGGTCGATCTCTTGGTTGACAACTTGACGGTAACCCATCTGCAGACTGTTGGGTAAGTTCGTCTCTCGCTCTACAATCCGAGTAGCCACGTTGAAGAGTTTCTCGGATGCAGGATCAACAAAACCCTCCGGTGTGGCGTGAGTCATCTTGAATAGGTCGGAGAGAGATGACAGAACTCCTCTTCTCCAGCTAATAAACAAAATAATAAATAAATTTAATTAATAAATATAAATTTAAAAGAATTTAAATTTTAATTTTAATTAAAACTTACAACTTCAAGACGAATCCGGCATGTGGTTTTGGCGGTTCTATGAACCATGGGCAAATTGCCATCCTTATCCTTCGTTCTTGAAGCGGAGCAGGAGTTGGCTTTACGGATGGAGCTGGGTAGTTGCCAAAAGGCAATGAGACCATCCCATGCTTCCTTTGTGACCCGTTCGCTTCCCTCATAGCCAGTAAATCTCCCACTTGTCCTTCCAGTCCGATCACGGTGTTGCAAAGACGAGGCTTTGCCTTTGCAATGAACTCCCTCTTCACCCTCTCGGTGATTCCTACGGACCAGTTCCACTTTTGCTGAAAAAACAAATTTTAAAAGATTAGAAAAATAATTAATTATTTAAAAATATAAATATAAATAATTATATGTAAATATTACAAAATTGCTTAAACCACGTCGTCTTGGCGTGTTAGTCGAGCTCCAGTTGGGATAAGGGCGTCGTAATATCCCTTCATCGTCTCGGCACGCTCCGGCCAACACGGTTGTTAGCCCCAAACCTGCAAATATAACAAATTTGTTAAAAAATTGAAAAATTTAAAATTTAAAATTTAAAATTTAATAATTTAATGTACTTACCAATAAGTACCCGGGGGTCTATCGGGGTCCAGAACGTCTAAACCCTCTCGTCCAGGCTGGGCAAGCAAATCCTCGACGGTGTATCTGAATGGTGCATAGCAGGCACCCGCAATCGGGATGAACTGCGGCCGGTGGAGCAGGCTGATCCGGGCGTGGTGGAGCTGGTGGGGGAGGCATCTGAGGTGGAATAGGAGGAGGGGTCGAAGAAACTCCCCGAGATGCCTGAGAGTCCGGAACAGTCCCCGAAGAAGACGACGGACCGGTAGATGAAGATGTGCCATCGCCAAACAAGTCGGCATCGTCGGTGCATCAAACTGGTTTCCTCTTCCTAGGAGCCATCTATAAAAATTAAAAAAAATTAATATCTTTAAAGAATTATTTAATCAAATTTCCTAAACTAAACACCTAAACTAATCCCTAAACTAATAACCTAAACTAATTCTCTAAACTAACCACCTAAACTTAAAAAAAAAAAAAAAAGAGAGAGGTACCTTTGTACAAGTGGGGAGGATTTTGAGAGGAAGTTACGAGCAAAGCTCAGTAACAAATGAGCTCTGCTATATATATAGAAGCGTTGTCCTCGTAATTTCGTTAATAGCGTTCGAAATTACCAGGCCCGCGTTTTTAAAGTTTACGACGAATTTACCAGGCCCGCTTTTCTGTATTACGACGAATTTACCAGGCCCGTCTATTTTATTTTACGACGAATTTACCAGGCCCGCTTTTTTTGTATTACAATTTACGAGGAAAAGTATGAAACCCCAAAATCAAATCCCTAAACCCCAAACTTACTCATCCTTACCATTATCACTCTTTCTATCTTTTATCCTCTTTATCCAACTAAAACCCTTAACTTCAACAAATTAAAATTTTAACCCCAAATAAATATATATTATACAAGACAATATATAGTACACATACATTAAGTATCTCATTTAAGTAATAAAAAACAACATTTGGTACAACAAATTTTAAGATAAATACAACATTTGTTACATATATTACATCATTCTGAATTGTTTGAGTTCTCATCAACATCGAGAACAATCATCGTCGTCACTACACTCGAACTCGTCTTCACGTGCTTCATCTGTCGCATCTTCGGGAAGATCTTCATATTGATGGTTATTTGGGTCGATCAAAAGAATTTCATCAGTTTGTTGATCAGGAACCTCAACTTCATTAATAGCATCTTCTTCTTGCAACGGTGGTTCTTCTCCAGCAATAATTCGTCCACGAGGTGTAATTTTGATAGTAGCCAACCAATTAATCCCAGAACTTCGAAGGCGAGGGTATGGAAGAAAACTAACTTGTTCGGCCTGGGAAGCTAGGATGAAAGGCTCAAATTTGTTGTATCTTCTCCCAGAGTTGACATCCACAACACCAAATTTGTTAAACCGAACACCTCGATTCTCAACGGGATCGAACCACTCACATTTGAAGAGGACACATTTTAGCTTCAATAACCCTGGAAATTCCACTTCAATAATCTCCTGCAAGATCCCGTAAAAGTCTGTTTCGCCTTTCACACATATTCCATAGTTACTTGTTGCCCGATGACTTCCATACTCGTATGTGTGAAAGGTAAAACCTCGTGTGAAGTACATATGTGATGTGGTGACCTTTGCTACTGGACCTTGGACCAATTCGTGAAACCATACAGGGTAATATGGATCATCATACTCAACCTACAAAATACATCACCGTTAGAATAGTACCAAAGATTGCTTAATTTTAATTAAATATAATACCTGTGATTTTAACCACTTGACAAAGTGCTTTTCTTTTCTTCCTTCCACTTCAGTTTCAGATATTCCCGGTATTGCTTCTTCAACTTGAGATACAAACATGCTGCAAATTAAACAAATGTATCATATCATATAATTAACAACAATAAATATAATTAACAACAATAAAGATAATTTTACCTTTCAAACGAAGACGTGATTGCATCCCCACAGTTCAGCATAATATATGTGTGGGCACTATGCTTGTCCTCTTCACTAGACCACCAGACTTCTTTCAGCTTACCACCAAATCGTCCAATTTGACAAAAAAGTCAGGAACACCGTCTATGGCATATGACGAAGGTACTCCACCATCATCATATCTTCTAGGAACTCTTTTCCTTGTGCGGACGGTTGGAGCAAAGTAGTAAGGCGTGAAGTTAGAAGTTTCTGCTGTCAAACTCCCAGCAATGATCGAACCTTCCACCTTTGCTAAATTTTTGCTTTTCCTTCAAATGTTTCATGTACCTCTCATATGGATACATCCATCCGTTGTGAACAGGTCCACGAAGTAATGCTTCGACGGGAGGTGAACGACTAGATGCTGCATCACATCAAAAATGATGGAGGAAATATCTTCTCAGTTGCACAATATGATGGGAATGTTCTCATGAAGTTGTTCGATGACTTCTTCCTTGAACGTCGTGTGCTAAGATCTCTGAAGAATGCTCCAATTGCTGTATGTTGCAAAATAACCCAATTAATAACATTTTATAAACATAAGGAATATACTATTAATTAATATTTACCTGCAAGTGCTTCATGTACATTTGTTGGAAGGAGCTCAGCAAAGCGAATGGAAGTAGTCGTTGCATAAACACATGACAATCATGACTCTTCATTCGGAGAACTTTTGACCCTTTTCAACACATCTTGACAGATTTGAAACATAACCATCAGGGAACTTAACTTCGATGAGACCCGTTAAACAAAGTTGTTTTCGCTTCGATGACAACCGGAAGATGGGAACGAGGCTGCCATTGCTCTTGATATGTAACTCACTTCTCCAGCAAATAGAAGGTAAGTCCATCCTTGACTTTTGTTATCTTTTGTCTTTCCCGGGCGTTCAATATTGTATTCATGATGTTGTCAAAAGTTCTTCTCTATGTGCATCACATCCAAGTTGTGGCGTAAAAGAAGATCCTTCCAGTAAGGCTGCTCCCAAAATATACTCTTCTTATGCCAATTGTGAGAGACTCCATATCCTTCAGGCATATTTCCCGGGCGTGCTTTCCTCCACGCCGCACGGTTCGAGCGCCATAATAATCAATTTCTGCTAGGTCATTTGCCGGTGAGATATGGAGGAGGACTATCTCGACAACTTTTTGTATCTAAACAATGTCTTATTTCTTCGGTACGGATGGGAAATGGGAAGAAATCGACGATGACAATCAAACCAACAACTCTTTCGCCATTCTTCGGTTGAAAAGCATCTGTCGATCCACGACAAATTGGACAAGATAATCTTCCATGAGTTGTCCACCCGACAGCATCCCATAAGCAGGAAAGTCACTAATCGTCCACGATAGAACTGCTGCGCATCGTAAAATTGTTTTTCATGGAACAATCATACGTTCTCACCCCTTCGACCACAACGATTGTAGCTCTTGTATCAATGGTTGGAGAAAACATCAGCGACCGTTTTGGATGCTTCGCCAAGGAATTAATATGGTTAAGAATAAAAATTCTTGTTCCATACACATGTCGGCGGCAGTTATCTGAGTAAGAATGACTGGCCACAAAGAATATTGCCTCCCAGACATTCCGAATGGACTAAATCCATCAGTGCTTAACCCAAGATAAACATTCGAATATTGTTAGCGAAATCTGGGTATACTTTGTTGAAATGTTTCCACGCTCTTGCATCGATGGATGAGCAATCTCGCCATCCTTCTGTCCATGTTCAGCATGCCACCTCATCGATGCAGCAGTCCTCTCAGATTGATATAATCTTTTAACCTATCTTTAATTGGTAGGTACCACATCCTTTGGTACGGTACCCTATTCCTTCCACGTCCTTGCGGTTTGAATCGTGGTTTCTTGCAGAATCGACACTCTTCCAGGTTCTCATCGTCCTTCCAGTAGATCATGCAGTTGTCGATGCAAACATCTATCATCTCGAAGGCAACCCGGACTATAAACCAATTTCTGAATCTCATAATAAGATTCAGCCGACAAATTGTCTTCGGCAAGTACTCTTTCAACAACTCCGCCCAAGAATCCATGCAATTCTCAGATAAATTATGATCCGTTTTAATATTCATCATCCTAGCTGCTAGAGACAATTTAGAGAGACCTTCTCTACAACCAGTGTAGATTGGTTGATTTGCAGCATCTAGCATTTCATAAAACCTTTTTGCATCCAAATTAGGTTCTTCTACATTTTCAGTTTCATGAGCTATTGTTGTAGTTGTTTCTAAAATGCATCAGTAATCATGTCTTGAATCCTATCATGATCTACCATCTGCTCATTCGATTCGGTTCTTCATTATTACCGGGATCCTCAAAATGATTATTACTACTGCTAGCTTCATTTCCACCATAACCCTCTCCATGTTGATACCAAATATAGTAATGCGGTGTGAATCCTCTATTTACTAAGTGCTTCCATACAGTTTCACTAAGTGCAAATTTTGAATTTTGCATTTCGACAAGGGCGAACATCTTCTTGCTTTCGTGTGGCGGTGTAGAGCCTGCCTGCTGCATGAATGTCTCTAGCCCCTCAGAAGGTCTCCGTCACTCTACCGTGGAATCTTTATGTGAATACATCCAACTCCGTATCTCGTAGATATTGTATCCATCAGCCATTTTTTTTTTGAAGTTGTGTGTTTTCATTTTTTTTTCTTAGATTTGTTGGTGTGTTTTTAGCATTGAGAAATGACATATATATAGAAGATTTTCAAGTTTGGTAGGTAAAGGTATAACAAGTATTTTACAACGAAATGTTTTACTACGGTTTACAATTCTTTTATATCGAGTGTACATCAACTTTACAACGAATTCAGTTAGGTATAAAGCACACTAAATACACGTTTGGACCAAGTATAACTGTTACAAGTTTCGTCGTAAAGTAGTTGTAAAATTACAACTGCTTTACGAGGAATGGTAATTAGCAGGTTCCGTCGTAAAGTAGTTGTACAGTTACAACGCTTTTACGTGGTAGATAACATTCCTCGTAAAGCCGTTGTAACTTTACAACTACTTTACGACGAAACATGTTCGATGTATTATTACCTCCACTTTACGACGAAACAACATTTCGTCGTAAAGTTCTCGTAATGGACTCGTAATTTTACGAGGAAATAATTTCCTCGTAACTTTTCGTTGTAATGCCCGCGTTTTCTTGTAGTGGAAAAGTAAGAGAGATGAGAGAACACTCAAGGAGAAAGGAGATATAGTGCTCTTAAACAAGAACACAACAATCAAAAACGAGAGCATGTTCTAATAGGTGTCATACTATTATTAGCTTGATTTTATTTGTGTTTAAATTTAATTATAGCATAAATTTATATTAGTTTTATAATTTGAGAGCATCTTGCTAGAACTTTTATAGTTGCTGATGCTCTTATTATTAACAGTCTGATTATCATTTTAGTTTTTTTTTTGTCTCATTATGAATCCATTATTGTTACATTCTAATCAATTAGTATTTAAAGATTTTCATGGAGTCTTATAGATTAAAAAAAATAAGAATATAAAAAGACAAGAGGTTTTTTTTTCTACATTAAAAAGAAAAGAGGTTAGATATGTTTTTCAATGAAAAAATTCTTCTAAGATTTAGAAGACCCAAATGACATATATCTATTGTCTAAGAGTTTAATTTGTGAGAAAATAAAATAAAATATAATTATAATTGAAATATTAGTTGTTAAGAGATCATTTATGTAGTCTTTCTCTAATGAAGATGCCATAAACCATCAAATGGAAATATATTCCTGACTATATAACTTTTCTTAGTTATTTTAGGCCATCAACATTAATAGTCATTCCATAGGTTTCTCAAACATAAAACATATTAAGTAAAAAATGCTAGTTTCATGTGAGAAACACCAAAAATATTCTGAAAAACTACTAAAAAACTTGTCAGTTAACTACTAGCTGACGAACTTTTTAAATATGCATATCATTTTTTTTAGTAATCAACACCTCCTGATTTTTGAAACATAAGTTTCAGAAATTGAAATGAGTTAATGCTCTATACATATATGGCTGGACCATTATTTGCGTTTTAGTTGATTATTCAAGACCCAAGACCATTTTAAGATACTATTGGGTATTATCCAAAACATCTAGCTATTAAATGGGCCTTATTAGCCCAACTATTTTACTCGCAAAACCCTAATTAAATAGCAGCAGAAGCGAATCTAAACCGTTCATTTGCATAGCTTATGCAAAAACCAACGGTGGATTAGATCGCCAGCTCATAGATCCGCGTCAAAAAAGCACAAAACAATTAAGTTTTCTTTTTTTCGGCGGGAAAACAGAATTTCGTTTCCCTCTCAATCACACTCCCCCCCTTTTCTTCTTCTCACCGCTTCCTCTAAAACTGTCCCCTCCTCATCGAATCGATTATCTCCGGTGAGAAAGTTATCGCAACAGAGTTTTTATTTTCTTCTCTCTCTCGTTACCAACGGTAGAAAACGAAAGAGATGGCCGGTGGTGGTGGATCGTCGAAATCAAACGCACCGAAGCAGAGGAAGAGAGTGGAAGCCGAAACGAAAGATGAATCTGCAAGCAACAATACCTTACTCCGCGCTAAAGATGGCAGCGCTTTCGCTAGATGGTACTGATAACTTTCGATTCCGATCTGAGATTTTGATTTGGGGGGTTTTTCTAGGGATTCTTCATACGGTTTTGTGAATTTAATATGATTTTTCAGTGAAGGATGTAACAAGAACGTAGCTGTTGCGCTTATAAGTATGCACAATTGCAGCCTCGACGCCAAAATTCGAGTCAATCTCGGTAAAAATCTATCTCTCTTTTGAGTGTTCATCGTCGCGTAGTGACTTGAGTTGTGATTACTAGCTTATCTCTTTTACTTTTTCAGAAGCTCAAGTTGTTGAGATACAAGCTGAGGCGAAGAAGAAACCTGTAGAGAGGTAATAACACTCGTTAGACTTACTTCTTCTTCTTCTATATGTAATATTGAGTTTCTTCCTGGTATTTGTTATGGATTCTTCAGGAAGAAGTCAACATCTGATGAACCTAAGGCAAAGAGAGTTAGGAAGGCCAAGGATGAGAAGAATAAGAAGAGCTCTACCGTTAACAAGCCCAAGCGACCTCTTACTGCCTTCTTCATTTTCATGTAATTTTTCATCCTTGCATAGTCGCCTCGTTTTGGTTTCGCTGGTGCTTGTAGGGATTGTGCTGACATTGTCTTTCCATTTTTGCAGGAATGATTTCCGCAAAACTTTCAAAGAAGAGAATCCTTCCTCTAACGTTAAGGATGTAAGTTGTAATCGAGTTTGTTGCTTTTACATGAGCTAGTATGCTAGTGTTTATGAAGATTTAATATACAATACTATGCTTTCTATATGATCTTAGGTCGTATCAAAGTTTGTTACTTTACATGAATTAGTATGCTAGTGTTTATGATGATCTAGTAGACTATGGTTTCTCTATGATCGTAACTTGTAACCAAGTTTGCTACTTTTCATGAACTAGTATGCTTGTGTTTATGAAGTGTTAATATACTATTTTCTTTGTATATGATCATAGGTTGTCGCCAAGTTTGTTACTTTACATGATTAGTGTGCTAGTGTTTATGAAGATTTAATAGCCTATGCTTTCTGTATGGTCGTAGGTTGCAAAGCAGGGTGGTGAAAAGTGGAAGTCTTTGACTGAGGAAGTAAGTTGCTCTGTTCTTTGTCTCTTCCCTTACTTTCATTGTGATTTGCTTATTGTGTTCTTACTCTGTTTGTGTTATTTGATTGTTTAGGAAAAGAAAGTTTATTTGGATAAGGCTGCTGAACTAAAGGCAGAGTACAACAAGTCACTGGAGAGCAACGAGGCTGATGAGGAAGTATGCGTTTCGTTATTAATTGTTTGTTTTTCCTTTTTTCTCACTATAACATGGAAGTTTGGGTACTAAGATGATTTGATGACTTTTTCAGGAAGAGGATGAGGAGAAAGAATCAGATGATGCTGATGATGCTGAAGAGAAACAATCTGATGAGGTTGAGGAGAATGAAGTTGTGGACAAAGAACCTGAAGGTAAAGAAGAAGAGGAAGAAGAGATTTTGGATGACTACTAGCTATATCTCTATTTGGGTCTGATCTGTTGAAATGGATTTTTAACTCTCTATCGTGATGGTTCATTGTATATTAACCTCTGTTTTGGTTAAACTAGTTATCTGAAGGTAGTTGTGAGCAGGGAAGCTTTTGTACTTAGTGATGTAGAATCGAAGTTATCTTTTTGGTTTAGATCAGTGTTTTAATCAGTTCTGTGGTCTGCTTGTTGAATCAGAGTGATAATATTTTTATTTAGATGAAAACAGAAGTATACAAGTAGAGATTGAAAACAATGGAATAGTAAGAAAATAAGTAAAAGACAAATAGAAGATATCATCTATTTTTTCAAGAATTACTTAAATTGGTAGGATTAAGATCAATCAAGTCAGCGTTGGACTGGCCACCTTAAACTGTGTATTTGTTTTCACTTCGTTGTCTTCCTGCAAGGTGGTAACGGCTTGCCACACAAGCAGAGGTTATGAAGATAAGCAGCTGCAGGAAAAATGTTGAGTGGTCTTCCTTGTGGAATCAGTCCGCAGAATCTGTTGGCTCTGAAACTCACGTGTTTCATCGCCTTGATGTTCAACAAGCTATCCGGGATTCTTCCCGTAAGTGCATTGATCGAGAGGTCTAGCCAGTTGAGCTGCATAAGCTCTCCTAAAGCTTGAGGTATGACTCCTGAAATGTGATTTCTTGAGATATCTAGTCTCACAAGTTCGACAAGGTTTGATATTGAACTTGGGATTTGTCCACTGACTCTGTTGTTCCCTATGTTGAGTACTTTCAGGTTCAAGCTCTCTGAGAAATCTGGGATCCTCCCTGAGATTTGGTTGTTGGTGAGATGGATCTCTTCCAAGAAACGGCTTGTCTTGTCGTTTAACAGGCTTGAAAGTGAACCAGTCACTAGATTTGAACTTAGATCAACAGAGGAGACCCCTTCTGGCAACTTGAGCTTTGAGAGATCTAACCTGAGCTGGTTCTTTGAGAGCTTCACTTTCTGTAGACTGGTCATGTTAGCGAGAAAAGCAGAAACATCACCTGTGAGAAAGTTGTCAGACAAGTCTAGCGAGGTCACGTCGTGTGGTCTTGTTAGCTTTGGAAAGGCTCCTCTCAGTTTGCAACCAGCTAAGTTAATCTCCGTGAGTCGCTTGTCTTTAATCCAGTTTGGAACTGCTCCAAGATTAAGGTTGTTGTAGGAAAGATCAACGGACAGTAAAGAAGGAAACCCTCTGCTTCCTACAATAGGCAGAGGATCAGAGAAATGGTTTCTTGAGAGATTAAGAGACCAGAGATTCTGCAGTCTTGTAATGGATGATGGTATGTGACCGTTGAACTTGTTGCTGCTCAAGTGAAGGCTAGAGAGAGACTTCAAGTTGCTGATTCGATCAGAGAGTGGTCCGGTCAGATCATTTCTCTCCAACCACATGTCCTGAAGCTTCACCAAGTTGTAAACAGAAACTGGTAATCCCCCGGAGAATCTGTTGCTGGAGAGATCAAGAGTTGTTAGTTCCTGAAACTGGCCTATGAACTCTGGGATTTGTCCAGATAGCACATTGAAGCTGAGGTCAAGAGTCTGAAGCTTGACAAGGTTCTTGAACGTCACTGGGATTGGACCAGAGAGAGAGTTTCGAGCCAGCATCAACGCAGAGAGGCTTCTCAAGCTCCCTAAACTCGCTGGGACAACGCCTGAGAAGCGGTTTCCAGCCAATGAAAGTATCTCCAAGAACGGAAGATGGCCTAAACAAGAAGGAACACTGCCTTGGAGAGAATTATCATCGAGCACTAGCTGAGTAAGACTAGTTAGCTTAGAGAAGCTGTTAGGAATCGAGCCAGCGATGAACTTGGTTCCGGAAATGAACAAAACCTGGAGAGATCCGAGGTTCCCCAGCGAAGGTGATAACGTGCCTTTCATGTAGAGAGTAGGCTCGTTCAAGGAGTTTCTCAACACCAAGTTTGTGACTTTCCCGGTGGATGGATTGCATTGAACACCTTCCCATTCACCATTGCAACAGTCTTTGCCAACCCATGAAGACAGAACTCCAGTTGTGTCTTTGATGATGCTTGATTTGAAAGCTAGAAGTGCTGCTCTGTCTTGGCTTGTGCAGATGGTTTGTGATGATGTGTGAACAAGAAGAGAAGAAACAAGCAAGAGATTCAAAACCCATCTCATGTTTTGCATTCTTGGGAAGATGGTTTGATTAGTTTAACACAAGAATGGTTAAAAATAAGATCTTTTAGAGGAACCTGACAGGAGTTAACTTTGACTTGTAATGGTATAAAGGTGAATAAATAAAAAGACTGTTTTATTATTGTTGCTTCACTTAGACAGGAAGCTGCAAAAAGATATTTTTTTTTTTTTACTTTAATCAAAGAAAAAACTCTGAGAATTGATGGGATCTGGAAAAATATATCAACCTTTACTTATAGAAGTGGTGAAAAAAAAAGAGAATATTTTTTTTTTGAAAATTTTACACAAAAGGCCATGAAGAGATTCACATGGTGAATTGTGACCGTTGGATGAATCACGAGTATCCCTATTGCATTCGAACGTTGGAGCGCAAATCAGTTTGAATAATATTGTTTACACTGTTAGCATTCTTCTTCTTCTCTGGGATGTTCTAGCTCTCAAGAGGGCATCATTAAATAAATTCATGTGAATTCGTGATATAGGATACTATTTGTCTCAATACAGTAGAAATTTTCGAAAAAGATTGTTAAGTCAGGATTAAATATGCTTGTGCACTGGTCGTTAGGCTTTACTGTGTAGTAAGTGTTTGACGAACAAATGATTCAAGCACCAAGTATTTGATCTATGAATTATGTTCATAACCATGTCTTAATGATACTGATATAAATACATAAAGATTCTTTTTGTCTGAAAAGGGAGACTAATAGACGATAACTAGGTGATTATAGTTTAAATTTCTTGTTATGGTTGAAATAATCAAAATTATCATTCTCAATTTCTTGAACCAATTTCCTTAAAAGTAAACAATTCTCCACTACTATAACATTTTTGGCAAAAACTACAAAGTTTATTTTTGTAAATGACAATAACACGACTCCCAAACCCAACAATTATGTGGTCACAGGAGGGAGCTTTTCATAGACCAATAGAAATGCTAGAAAGTATAAATAATGATAATTCAACTGTAAATAATCCAATAACAACTTGGTACATCATTGATAATCTTTTATTTGTTATGATCATTATCCAATACAACACCTGATTACTTTTTGTTGAGCATCAAAGTTATTTTTAGTCTACTTTTCATATATTATCTCTTGATTCCATAGCATGTTTTATAATCTGATTGTACGCTTTAAAATAATTATATTCAAATATGAATAGTTCTTCTATTTTAATTTTATTAAACATATGATATGAGTATAATCCGTGATTAGTCGTTACTACTTTAATCCTTTGATATATATATAATGTTTCATACTGCTTTTAATAGAGATACTATATACTCACCATCATCATCAATTTCGTCATGGTGAGAATAAATATGGTTCTGAAGATCGCGAATCTTATAAACAAAATTTTGAACTTTATTTGCCGTTATTCGCTGTAAGGCTTTTCGAGTTCATATTGTTTCTTAATTTTCTTTCTATCAAGTGTATTCCAAAGCGTCAATTACGGCTTGATGTAAGAACGGTCCATCCATGTAGGACATAACCCTGCATTATATATTATACAACACACATATGTTAAAAATAATTTGTATAGGAGCATATATATGTTGACTATTGATCCAACGACATGTATGTATGCGCCTCAAATGTGGTGGACGGATTAATGTCTCCAGATTTACATACTACATGTACCGGTAATGGCCAAATTTTGAGTACAACCGAATGAAACCTGTCATAACCTCAAAATCTTAAATAATATTATTTGTATGTCGTACAGTTCTGAGCTATCAAAACTTTTCTTTACTAAAATAACTTAAAAAGTTAACCTAAAAATTTACTTAAAAATGTTCATAATCTTTTAAATTTTAGATCCGGTTTTGGTGACGACCAGCGGTTCCCTCGGCGGAGCTGATAACCTGGTTCTCGAGAGTTATGAATAAAACATTTTGTACTGACCACTGAATCTTGTAGTTAACGTAGAAAAGGTGTTTACAATTTGAAATGCGAGCAGTGTATCGATCAGCTAGAATCGACCATAGAGGATTAGGAGTCGTCAGTGACATAAAAAAAAGGATTAGGAGTCGTTACTCGTTACTAAGTTTAATATTAGAAAGTGTTTTTGACCCTACTACATGTGCACTTGACAACCTAAGAAAAATTAAAATCATTCTACTTCGTCTTTACTGTTGTTTCTTGTTGGACGAAATTGAACCTCTCTCTCTCTCTCTCTCTCTCTCTCTCTCTCTCTCTCTCTCTCTCTCTCTGTCCTTCTGGGGGTCTTTTCGAGAATAAGAAGAAAAGTTGAATCTTTCTTCTGACATAAAGAAACAGAAACTTCGTCCAAAAAAAAAAGAAACAGAAACTACCATACAAAAGTATCAGAGTTTTCGAACTTAAGCCCAATAGGTCTTAAACAAAAGCTTAAAGCCCAAAAAGTTGTATTTCCAAAGTCCAAACGGAACGCTTATTCGGAAATCTTAACCGTTTGGTTTAGTTCGGTGCCGTGATACTCTAACCGACCGATCTTAATTCGGTTTGATTCAAGTTATTAATTTGAAGTTAATAAGCATTTATTAACTTCTACATAATAAATTGCAAAGCGTGGATAATGAAGAAGACCTATCACACAATACTCAGTAGAGATGAGATACTTGCACGAGAAGGAAGGATAAGAGAGGAAGAAAGGCATTTTAGGGTTACGATACCGTCTCCGATCTGATGGAAGAAGACGGTAGCAGCGGTGCTAAAGTGGGATGTTCGAAAATTTCATGAGAAATCAGCAAAATATCGTTTCGATGTTGAGTTGCCACCTGAGAGTGTTGTGTTAAGCAGCTCCTGACTTACGCAAGGAACTTTCTAGAGTTCTGCTCGTTTCAAGCTCTCCATCAAGTGATGAAGCACCCTGATTACTTAAGTGATCAAGAGTTTTGTCAGCTTATTTTCCATGTTAATGTTGTCAACTAGCCATACAAATAGACCAAGTTCTGATGATGAGAAGTTATTCCGAAGAATATCTCTATCTGACCGTGTCTGATCTACATAAAAAATAATACATCAATAATCTTAGTTTCTTTTACTAGTGAATCGGCACATACATTTATTGCTCCTGAGGATATGGAACCGAAACACATTAATTTCTAAAGCAAAGGTCGAGACCAGCCCGCCAAGTTCGTAGTCATATCCACTAAATCTGAATAGTCCATCTCAAATCCGATCAAGTGGACTTGCATATCTTACATATAGGATGCAAAGACAGAGATGATTGTCATTTTTGGTACTTCAACGGCTTCGGTTAGGATGCAGTGTCTCCCTCTAAGCAGGACTCAGAGGTTGATGATGAGGACGGGTGGTCTCTGTTCTACTCAAGTCCTACAAGTATGGCAATGCAGGTTGTTTCCACTTTTTTTGCTTATGCGTTTAGTTAAATTTGGAAGGAGTTGTAACACAGTTTTCTCCTGAAAAGATGCTGAACAGGTTGATGAAAGTCTGTTTGACCGGAGGCTTTTGCAAGAATTGCTTCGCTTTGTCCTGCCATTGCAGATGTAATCACTGTACATAATCTTTTTGATGCATTAACTAGCTCGTCAGGCCACAGGCTTCATTTTCTCGTATATGAGAACTAGTGGGCTATATAGGTCGAAAATGGTAAACATACTTTGGACTTGAAATTAAGCCCTTCAACCATTTTAGACATGTTTTCGAGGTGAATCGATTTAAATCAGATATAATAGAGTTTTACTGAGCCAAATATTAGCTAATTATAATATCCTCTAGAAATATTTGAAGAAATAAAAAGAAAACACTCGAATTCAAGAGTAATAACAGGGAGATATGTCTGAGAGAAAGATATAGAAAAGGTCCATCTTCAACATCAGAGAGAGAGAGAGATAACTACCAGCAGCACCTCACCACCAACGGCGGTAGCCATAGAACTTGCCTCTGTAAAAGAACTTGTAATCACTGTGAGTGAAACCGAGTTTTTCCACCCACGAGAAAGCAGCTTTTTCATGCCTATCTCTCTCATCCTGATCTGATGTCCCAGGCATGTTCCACACGTTACCAACGGCCTTGTAAGTCATTGCTCCAAATGGAGGAAGCACAACTTCTTGACTTTCCTTTCCTTTCCCTTTCACCTTCTCATCTTCTCTAACAAATGTTTCTGAAAATTCACATGCAAAAAATTGTTTAGATCTACGAAAATAATGAAGAAGAAACAGAAAACGTAATCAGTCAAACACTTTTTCATTTGTCATACTAAAAAGCTTTTGAATAACCAGCAAATTAAACTGAAAGAAAGCAAGATAACTAGAGAGAAACTAGATCGAACCAAACAATGCTATTAAGGTTTCTTTATTAATTATGTGGATAATAAGAGTTACGAACCCTTACATCCGTATTTATAAGTTTCAAAAAACGATTTTCTATTTCGACCTAGAATGCCGACCTTTTACTACAACACCGGATTTAAGTCACCCTTAAGATTAATAGCTTTCTAATAGAGAAACACCAAAATTAGGAAACACACAATCATAATCATTTAATTATCTCCTGATTAAAATAATACTACAACTCAATCAACCTCAATAAATCCATCTTCTCACCAAACCATTGCTAAAATATCTATCAAAATTCATATTCTATTAGTTATATAATGATGGTTTCCCTATATGAATACCAGTGTATGATCACTACTACAAATCTTCTCCGCTAAAGTAGCATACAACTAACAAATACAGATTGCCTGAACTATATCTGCATCTAATTGCATTGTAAAGCTAATGTTAATTAGTTTTCAAATAACCGAAGTACCTGGAAAGTCGGGTTTCAATTTATGGTACGTTAGAAACGCAGCAGAAAACTCCTTCTTCATGCGTTTCACTGATGGAATTTGATAAATAGGATACCTATAACGTAATCTCCAAGAACTAACTTAATATATTTGGAGTAAGACAGCAACTATCATCAAATATACATCATGGGAAGACAAGCTAATCACTAAGCAACGTGTTTAAGATATAAGTAGGCTTAAACTGAATAAGATGGTGGAGAACTCAGACATACCAGGCTATGGACAACCAGCTATCTGGAGAAAGATCTGAACTTGTCAGACTATGCAAGCCACTGTGCTGCTCAGCCAGTAGCTCAATCTACAAAACATATAAGCAAAAAAAAAAAAATCACTTGGACAACAAATCCAACATCAAAGAGGGAAACACAAGATGCTGTGAGCAAAAGCAAATTAAAACACCAAGAAAGTATAAGAACACTTTAGAGAGAAAACATGATTAAAACAAATATCCGTTTTAGAGTTGTATATTGATCATGTAAATGAATAATATAACATCATCCAATCTCCGATATTCATTTTTTTTCTTTGGGAAAACTTTCTTATCTATTAAGACTATACCAATGAATCTTTTCATATGACTGGTGCACCAAGATTTAACTCATTCCAGAATCAACATAAGACAAGTATACGATACCTTTGAAGTCAATGGGTACCTCTCGTGCGGCTTTTCTAGCTCGTTGTATTGAAAATAAAGGTAGCTTGAGCTATCATCTGTTGCTATCGACGAGCTCCTCCTACGTTCAGAAAACGAAAGAAGAGGAAGAAGCAATTACTTGAAAGAACAACACTAGCAAGACATACAATATGTACTTATAACCCAACACCAAAGAAGCAAATGATAAGAGAAACCTAACCTTGAAGAAGAACCACCTTCGTCAGCGAAGGGTTTGATGGTGAAGATTTGCATGGCCGAGAGTGAAGGAGCATAGTACGAGGTAACCTCTTCATCGATGCCTTCCAGAGAGAGAAAAAGAGGAACTTCAGTACCGTAACAGCTCAACTCTTCATAGGCAGACCAAATATCTCCGAGGACGATGTGAGGCTTTCTCACTTCTTTTGCTTCACCTCCTGAAGCTGCCGTTGAAGAAAAGGACGCTCCACTTGGCTGCAATCATTGAATGGTTTAACGTTAACCGGGTTGGGGAAAAACCTAATCTCTTATTTTCTTAATAAGCCCTCGTATTATTTCAATTCTTATAAATTGATACTCATAATTCTTATTGTCAAATTTGGTTGCTAGAGAAGACGAGTTCAGATAAGGTTCTGTCTCTTGTAAACATATCATCATATCGTAGGTTCTTCTAGCTTCTTGCAAAGCTTCGTATTAGATTTGACCAAAAAGGATATAAACGCTACCTGAGTACGATAACAAACAGGGACAAGAGGTGAAGTACGTGCGAGAAAGCTCTGGTAATTAGAATTAACTCTGGAGGACATTTTCTTCTCACCAAAGAAGTAAAATATTACTGAAAAGAAAAACTTTTAAGAAATGGTTTCTGATTCTTACAGAGATAGATGAAAATTGGAATGGGGGATATATATGAAATGAAACTGTGAAACTGTGAAAGAAGGTAATAAATTATTCAAGGGAAAAAAACAAAATTAGTTTTAAAAATTATTATATTTCTAAAACATGGCATATTAGTCTTCATATTGGTCTCTTCTGTAATTGTTTTTATTACCATTTATTACCAGTGGACCTTATTTTTTCTTCCTTACGTGTTTAGATTTTTCCTTTTCTATTTGTTATTTAAATATAATAATAGAATAAATGACTATGTATAACTTCATCAAAATTCAAAATATTTACGGGTTATATATGGTATTATAACTTTGACTAAATGGAATAAAATTTCAGAGAGTGTTAATAAAGAAAAATGACTAATTTGTAAATAACATATTGAATAACATGCATAGTTTTAAAATTTTATTTTCTAGTGTGGACTCTTACGTTACATTGTATGTGATGACATAGTATGTGCTGGATTTTATTTAAACTAAATATTGACTTTTGTTTGTTGCGTGATTTTATTTCTAAAACTTATTTGAGAACCTCAAAAAGTGTGCGACTTTGTGATTGGCTAAGTACTGTAGTTTTGTAATTATTAGTTAATTATATTTCAACTTTTTTTGGAACAAAACTATATTAAACTATTAATATTAAAACTATTAGGAATTCTCGGGAAAGGTACTAAACGTTCGGGATGCGCTAAGAGACAGAGAGTAAAAGAAAAGAACAAGAAAGTTTTAATGTGCCAGAATGTATGTGTTGCAGGAAGGTTTTGGTCTAAGAAGTACTAGATTCTGACCTGACCTGCCATTCAAAAGGTGGATATATTTTTTGTTTTAAACTATTTTTGAAAAATTTAATTTTTATATTTGTGTTTTTGTAATCATATTTTTGTTTAATGTTATTTTAATTTAATATATTTTTAGTAATTATATTAAATATGTCAAGTTTCATAACTCTACACTTGTGTTATATGTATTTTAGGAATCATTTTTAAACTTTATTCCTAAACTCTACAATATATTATATTTTCTTAATAGTTACCTAACATAATTCGTCAAGAATATTTGTATCCAAAAACCCCAATTCGGAATCGACCCGAAAATCAAAGTCTTATACTCTATTAGACATGGTTTATATATTTAGTTCTTAAAATGTTATATCCGAAAATCAATATCAAACCCAATCCGCAACGAAAACTGAACATAATTTTTGAAAAATGTTTGAAAAATTAATTTTTAATTTATTATGTTTATATATATGTGTGTAAATGGGTTAATATGGTCTTCACCAACTTTAAGTAAAATCATATTTAATGAATATTTTTAATCGAATAACCCGACAAAAAAACTGTTAAAGTCCGTTAATCGTAAAAAAATAAATGTCATTAATAATCCGTTCCACTATTAATTAATATTAATATTAGTTAACTCTATTAAAAATTTACTTAAAATCCGTTAAACCCTACTTTAACATCATGTGCTTTGTTAATAAATAAATTTAATATCTGTCTATAACATTCACAATTTAATAAATTAATGATTTTTTATAAAATATATCAAAGTTAATTACGACCTGAGATTATACTGTAATTGTTGGTGAAAATAGTATGTATTTTATTTTTTAATATCAGAGATGAGAATAAAAAATGAAACTACTATAAGTATTTTATTTTGTACTATTTCTTAACAAATATAAAGTGATTATAAGTTAATAATCAAATTTTATACTTTTTAGCCGATACTATAAAGAGTAATTAACATATAATTATAGAAATATATGTCAATAATTTAACTGTATACATAAATCATTCATATAAAATAATGTGTTATATTAATCAAATAAAATGTGATGACAAAAAATAATAATCAAATAAAATGTTTAAATTCTCAAAAAGTGTTGAGATTATTGAATAACATAAAAAAAACAATTTGGTTGGAATACTGACAAAAGAAACAAACTTAACCTCATAACATGCTAATATTATCGTGAATAGTGATGATTCATGTACATAATGTAACAGATTTCATTCATAATTTTAGTAAAAATAGGTTAACAATTTGGATTTGATAAAACCGAGAAAGAAGAGGGTGGTACCGAGATTTTGGGGTTGGAAGTTATAAATGATGTGTTGATTAATAAAAGGCAATTACATGTAAAAGTATGCTATTCAATTCGGAAAATTTAGATGCAGTTACATTTTAAGTTGGACATAACCTTTTCTCAATTGGTCATGTTGCTTTTTTAATAGAATAGATTTTAGCGTTGAATAGATCCATTAATTACATTAGAAGTGTAAACATGTGTTTAAAGGAAGGGTGTTTATTCTTATACAAATTACAATGGAATAATCAGATCTGGAAAGAACTATAAGCCTGGAACTATCAATTCTTAAATGCTCAACATTTATCAAATAGTGTGAGAAGTAAGAACAAAAAACATCTATTATTTCTCCAAGCTCAGACCTTTGACTAGGGAAATTTTTAGTGATTGAAGCCGGGTCAGGAATCTCAGCAAGTTTTTTGATGGATAACTGGACAGCTTGAGGTCCAGCAATTGATCTCTTCCAAATGAACTTAGGAGGGTGTATTGAATCTGAAATTTGAAGTGATTTGATTTTTAATGAGTTTTTAGATGATTATAGGAGAATTTGAGATTTGGTGTGATTTTTGTTAAATAACTCTAGAATCTCATCTAAAACCATGGGATTTAGATTTTTATTTTTATAATTAAGAAAACACTCTAAAAATACCTAAAACTCTCTGAAATCTTCAACTTAAATTTTGTTCAATAACAGTGGATTTTAGAGTATTTTATGAACAAGTTCAATAACACCGGATTTCAAAGTGATCTTTAAAATCCATGTTTGAATAACAGTGAATTTGTCATTTTAAAACAAATCACCTCACACTTAGATGAATACACCCCCTTAAATTTTGATGTAATACGCCTTTCGCTATGATAAGTTTTTTGAGATATGGGCAATGATCAATGGACCAATTTTTGTGCCAAATTAGTTTTTGATCGGGTTGGACTGCTATATACTAGTTGGATTCACTTATATCCATTATAGATTCGTTAGGATTTCTTCCAACTTTCGATATGTACTCTATTCCAAATAATATGTTTTAAAGTTATTTTAGTAAATGCTATCTAATAGATATCAGTATAGTAATATGTCAATGAATCTGAGTATTTTTAAGATAAAATTTGTAAAACTAATTTCTGCTAAAAATCTACTTAGATCAGGCAATATTTTATTTGTGATTTGGTTTCCTTGGTAGGAAGGGTAGTAAATATTTTATTATACAAAAACTATGAATCTTTTTAATAGATATACAGAATTGGAATAAATATATTATTTCTGTAATATAAAATAATTTCACCAAGATATTGTGCCTAAAAATTTATGAGTAATATACAGAACTAAATTTTCTTAATTGGAAATGAAGTAGTTATCATTGTAACAAATTTATAAATAGAGGTATAAGTTCATTTTATGAATATTCATAGTTTTATATACAGAAAAAAAAACATATAGAAAAGATGGGTAAAAATTTGAATGTGGTATGGATGATGATGATGATCATAGCAGTGTTTGTGATCGGAGGTGAAGCAAAATCAGAAGTAGAATGTAGTGTGATTTGCCGTCCTCAATGTAAACCGTCATCATCAGCGAGCGAATGTTCCGAGTGTCACAAAAATTGTAACCAATCTCCACCATCCGCAAAGATAAAGATTCTGAAGATTCAAAACAGCAAGAAACAATATGGTTTACATGACCAATCTACAACATAAGCGATGATTGTATTGATGAAGAATTAACCCAGATTTAACTTTAAAAATTACTAGATTTTGACCCGCACTTAAGAAGCACGGGTATTTTCTTTGTTAATCGTTAAGTCAAATATTAAATGAATTTATATCTATTTTATTTAGAAGATGTTCTATTATTATTTTCAGTCCGGTACAATGTTTTCACCGGTGTTTTGAAACCCGACCCGGACCCGCGATTGAACCGGTAAACTCGGTGATCCAAAATAAATCCGGTTCAGATTTTGGGAAAAAACCAAAATTTAAAAATCTGCTAAAAATCACTAAAACCAAATAAAAACCACTAAAACCCGGAATCCGGTACTGGTTGAACCACTGGTTGAACCAAAACCAATGAACAATTTTCTTTTTTTACATATCCAAACTATTATTTTATGTTTTATAAAAATATTTAAGAAATACTTGACTTAGTTTTTATATATTTTTTTTATATCTAATATTATTATATAATAAAATTAATTTATATATTAACCTGCGGTTCACCCACGGTCAACCGATGACCCGGTGACCCGGAGAGTCATCCGGTTCAGTGCCCGGGTCGGGTTTAAAAACATTGGTTTTCACTGAGCTTTCATATCCGATTCAGACTTATGGTCGAACCGATAGATCTAGTTATTCGTATAGAGTCAAGTTAAGATATAATAAAATGAATATGGTAAAAATACATTAAAATAAAAAACTATTATTAATGCAATGAAAAGAATATTAATTTGATTTTTGTTATAGATTTTTTGATATATCAATATATATTTGGCTTGTATAATAATTGTTTTTTATGTGAATCATGTTTCTGGTTTCGATTCTTTGCTGTTTTTTTTTGTAGTGTGTTTGGTTTCGATAGAGTTAATATTTAACTGTAGTTATTGTAAACATATATGTTTTTAAAAATATAGTCACTATATTATATATCTAAACTAAAAATTATGGTTGAGATATATGATTACAAATTTGTAACTAAGTTCTTAAATTATAATTTATTTCACATAGATTTTAAATGTGTTTTAAAAGAATGAGATTTTCTATTTTTTTTTAAAACTAGGTGATTTTCCCGTGCTCATGCACAGGTATAAATATTTATAAAGCAAATACATTTTAATAATTTACTAATATTGTTTTTCAGTTTTTAATTATTATGTTACTTATATTGTAATCAATATGCATCGCTTATTTTTAAATAACATTATGTTATTTTAATTAGTTGATTAGATGTATAATTTTGAATATATAATATCTCGACTATTTGATTATTATTTGGATATATTAGATATCATTTACTTTTCTGATTCAACTAAAATATTTTTGTTACACACATTAAAATTTTGATTAATTTGTTAATTTCATGTAGTTTGATTCTTTTCTTAGATTTGTAAACATATTTCAGTAAGAATATGTATAATTTAATATATATTGTTTTGAGAATCAAATAATTAAAGTACACTAAACTGTTGATCAATTCAAAGTTGCATAAATAAATATAACATTGATAGTCTTTTGAAACCTTATGTATATATATATTATACAAAATACTTAATTGTAATAGTTGGTTAATATATCTCTAATATTATTTGGGAATTTCACATTTAATTAGTAATATGTTGAGTCGGTATATAATTTTTATATATAAAAATATTATTATAAATAAAATATATTATTTTTATCAAATGTTTGACTTTGTATAAAAAAATTGGATTGGTCTAGATACTCATTTTGTAGGTAAATTGTGTTACATATATTCCGTCTAATTCAAGTATAACTATTTCTAATCTAATTCAACCAAATCGTATTAACTATATTCATTGTATTAGTTTTGTTTTTCATATAAATTATAAAAATTACTTAATTGTAATAGTGGGTTAATATACTTCTAATATTATTTTAGAATTTCATATTTAGTTAGTAATATGTTGAGTCGGTCTATATTTTATATATATATATATAATTATTATTATAAATAAAATGTATTATTTTTATCAAATATTTGACTTTGTATAAAAAAAATTGGATCGGTCTAGTTACTCATTTTGTGGGTATAATGTGTTATATATATTCTATTTAATTCAATTATAACTATTTCTAATCTAAATCAACCAAATCGTATTAACTATATTCATTGTATTAGTTTTGTTTTTCATCTTAGATTCGTAAATATATTTTTGATTTCTTATTAATTTAGTATATGTTAATTTTCAAAATAAAATTATAAAATAAAGTGATGAATGGTAAAAAGTTTCATAAAAATATAACCGATAAATTTTAAAAGGGAAGATAAATTTGTTACTTTAATATCAAGATTATTTTTTCTAAACTTTCCTTTTTATGAAATCTTATTATATATAAAAACAATTTCGTTTTAAGTTTGATAAATATTTTCTTTATCATATATGTTATTTGAAAATATAAAAGGGAATTTAAATAAAAAAAGAAAGATTAAATTAAGTTTTGTTAATTAAATATATCTTAGTTTATATTATTTAACTTACTTTGAGAAAATAGATTGATTTAAATAAAATGCTTAATACTTTTCAAATATATCTTATGTTGTTCAAGATTATCTTTTAAAAAGAAAACTTATTTCTTTACTTTAAAATCATGATTATTTTATGAACTTTCCTTATTATGAATTACACTATATATAAAAGATATTTTCGTTTTTAAATTTATAAAAAAACATTATTATATAGGTTACTTGAGAAAATAAGAAAAAAGAAACCTAAATAAAAAAAAGAAAAAAAATAATAAAAGATAAACATTTAATAATGATAATTTTACATAACTGATTTTGTTAAGGGTATCATTGTAATCAACCACCGTGAGAATTAACGTGAGTGTGACACGTAGGAAACTGACTTCTCAAATAATATTATAGAGATATATGGTTAAGCCGAATGGGCTTCAATCTTAACAAATTACAAAGTTAAATTTCGGCCCAAGTCCTTTCGTCGCAACAGTATCTACTAGAGATGGCAATTGATGTACTGGACCGCGGGCCTGGGCTTGTAAGGGCTTGGTGTGGGGCGGGTTTGGGCCGATATATTGGTAACCCGCAAAATAGCGGGCCTTGCGGGCTGGGTTTGTTTGGTACCGGGCTTGAAGCGGGAAATCCCACAGAGATCCGCGGGTTGCCCTAGATCCCGCTTGCCATCTCTATCATTTTCCATTTCGCCTCTTCACCTGAAAAAAAAACAAAAAGAGACCGAGAGAAAGCTTGTATGATGTAGTCCACCGCAGGAAGAAATGGAGCTCCCACGACTGCCGTTTGTTGTCCGCCGGTGCTTCTGCTCACCACATAATCTCGATCTGCAGCAGAGAAGCTAAACAGAGAAAGGTCCAACAAAGTCGATTCTTGTTCTTAACAAAGTCGATTCTTGTTCTTTGATGTCTCAAAAGCTTCAGTTATTTTTTTTTTTAACAAATCCGACATGCATGTACAACTTGTAAGCTTCAGTTAATTTTTTTTTGAACAAATACATGGCTGTTTAAGTTTGCGAGTTTCAGTTATCTGAGCTCCAAGTAGCTTAAAGACTTTTCATTTTTGAGTTTTTTAGGGATCGTACATCTATTGAGCTTGTTTTAATCAATCTAGTGTATCACATGGAATTGATTGATCTTTGATTTGTCACAGGTTCTGTGTGAGTTTGTTGAAGGAGTCAAGTCTTTTAACAATGTTCTGTGGTGAGGTGATGGAGAGATGGTGGACATGGACACGTCTGGTTCATCTTCTACTCCTGTTTGAAGTTAAGACAAGACTTCTTTGATTGTGTCTTACTGTCTTTTGTTCAGTAGTTTATGATTTTTTTTTGCATTGTAGTACTGATATAGATAGGCAAATTATCTTGTGTTCCGTATCTGATATTCATCTTCTCGTGTTGTCTTTGTTTATGTAGTGTGGTGAGGTGATTGTGACTTATTGTCTTGTGCTCAGTATGGCTATGAAGCCTGAGGTTGCTCCAGAAGATGGGAAGTTCGATTTCTTGGTTTCTGATCTCGAAGCTATGTTTCCTGAGGGAATGGTGGATCATAATGTTGCTCCTGTTTATAAAGAGGTGATCTCTTTAGACCTTGTCTTGTTCTGTTTCTGTATGTTGTTTTGTTTTCTTGGAAGCAATTTGAGCATAGAAGCTTGATGATATTGACTTGACAGTAAAAATCTCTGCTTTGATTTAGCTTTTCTTCTCTAGAAAGAACATCTTTTTCGTTTTCTCTAATGATTCAGTATCCACTACCAAAGAGTCTATGACAAATTACTTCAGTTAACCAGTTTATGTTTTGATCTTTTGACTTGTAAGAAATTTATGTGCAGGGGAAGGAGGCGTGAGGACATCAGATTACCAGCCTTTCATTCCGATATAGCAGCTTCAGGACCTCTGGTTAGTCACTGTCTTGTGTAGAACAAGTAGGAATTGATAGGAGAACTCTGTATATAGTTAGGAGAACTATGTATATAGTTAGGAGAACTGGCTGTCTTGCTTAGAGCTCGCTGTATTGATAGGAGAACTCACTGCCTTGCTTAGAACTCGATGTCTTTCTTAGAACTGGCCATACTGATAGGAGAACTCGCTGTCTTGCTTAGAACTACTAAGAATTGATAGAATTCGCTGTCTTGCCTTGATCTGTTGTTTGATGCATGTCGTTTGTGAATAGATAGCAAGTTTTAATTTATTTTTTTGGCATTGCAAGTTTAAAATTTAAACTATAATTTTTTTTATAAATTTAGTTAATATTTTAAAAACCCTACCACAATTTATCGGAGCCGTAAGTTAGAAACTTAGAATTATCGACACATCAAAAAACCCTACCAAAATGTGAGAGAAGTGAGAGACCATGGCATCCAGAGAAAACTCAGAAGATCAGTTCACCTTCGATACTGACTACTCGCCACCAGATACCTGTGACTTGGGGACTCAACAACTCTTAGCCAGACTTGCTGCAGAAGAAGAGATTGCTGATCTCAGAGCTGATGGTGTTGATGATGGAAAGAAGCAATCAACCAAAAGAAAGCACATCAGTCTTGTCGATTCAGGAGATGATTCTGATGTTCAAATTACTCCCCCAGCGACCAAGCCTCGCAGGAAAACCACTTATGGAACAGCCACACGGAAGCCCATGTTGCAATCCACTCTAGATGGTGGTAGTGGCTCGTCCGCACGGGCTTGTAGTCAGAAGAATGTCCCTTTGAAAGCTGTGATCCGTGGAGGGAGAAGAACGGCATCGACTCAGGGCTTGTCTAGGCAGGCGCGAAAAATCCAGGGGTCCTCTAGTCAGTCGCAGAAGAAGAAGAAGATCCAAGAGGACATACCGGATTTTGGTGAGGAATTGGAAGATGAGTTGGACGAGGCTGAAATCGATTTGCAAGAGATGGAGAATAGGCAAAGATCAGACGTGTGGACTGATTTCAAGGTGATTGAAAAACCCAATGGAGATTTGAAAGCTGTATGCAATCATTGCAAGAATGAGTATGCTTGGTATTCTCACTCGCATGGAACAAGTGGGTTGAGAAGGCATCGGCTGAGATGTAAAATGTATCCAAGGAGTGGAGGAATGCAGCAACAACTCAATACTGAGGGAAAAGTAGTCTCTCGCAAGTATGATCATACTGTGTTTAGGCAGTTGGTAGCTAAGACAATAGTCCAGCATGATCTACCATACTCTTACGTGGAGTATGAAAGAGTGAGAGAGACATGGAAGTATTTGAATGTTGATGTCCAATTCATCTGTCGAAACACGGCGAAATCAGATGTGTATCGATTGTATGAGAGCGAGAGAGATACACTGAAACAGGAATTAGCGAGTCTTCCTGGACGAGTCTCCTTCACGTCTGACTTGTGGACGTCAGTGAAACGTGAAGGTTACATGTGTCTGACAGCACATTACATTGATCGGAACTGGAAGTTGAACAGCAAGATCCTGTCGTTCAGTGCTCTACCACCACCACATACCGGTATGAATGTTGCGATTCACCTCCTTGATACACTGAAAGAGTGGGGTGTCGACAAAAAGGTGTTCTCTATTACATTAGATAATGCTACAAGTAATGACTCAATGCAAGATATTGTGAAATCACAGATGAATCTGACTGATGATTTGTTGTGTGGAGGCGAGTTTTTCCATGTCAGATGTGCAGCTCACATACTTAACCTGATAGTGCAAGATGGTTTGAAGGTTATTGGAGGCGCTTTGCACAAAATAAGAGAGAGTATTAAGTATGTGCTAGCATCGGAAACGCGTGAAGAGTTGTTTGAAAAATGCGTGGATGCTGCAGGTATAACTGACAAAGCGGGTCTGATATTGGATGTGTCGACGAGATGGAACTCGACGTACTATATGCTTGAAAGAGCCATCAGGTACCGTAAAGCATTTGTTAAGTTGGAGACATTTGATAGGAGAGGTTATAAAGTGGCGCCTACAGCTGAGGAATGGACATGAGCTGACAAGATATGCCAATTTCTGTGCCCTTTCGCAGAGATCACATCACTGATGTCAGGTTCTAATTACCCCACATCGAACTTGTATTTCTATCAGGTTTGGTCGATCCATGAATGGCTTCAAATAAATGAGTACAGCGAAGATGAGATTGTCAGAAAAATGGTGCCACCAATGAAAGAGAAGTTTGATAAGTATTGGGATGAAGTTAGTTGTCTTTTTGCGATGGCAGCAGTCTTTGATCCACGTTTCAAGCTTTCAATTGTCGAGTGTTGCTTAGGGAAGGTTGACATGAGTACACGTGATGCAAAGATAAAGAACTTGCGCCAGAAGCTGAGCATTCTGTTCGAGTCTTACGACAAAAAATCCAAGGCTAACTCACCTTCTACAGAGCCACGTGAGACGGTTCCACAAAATGCCAATTCTGCAGGACCAAAGGGACTGTTTGGGAACTACCATGTGAGTCTTTTTAAAATTTTCAACTTTCTATTTTTTTTTTTAAAGAAACAATTCGTGGTTTATTTTTTTTTCCATAAATTTCATAGGCATTTTTTGCATTTCGCAAAATCAACGGTGCTGCTACTGGAAAGACAGCTCTAGAAGCTTATCTTGATGAACCTCCTCTGGACATTGATAGTTTAGAGAGCTTGGACATTCTCCAATTCTGGAAAACTAACACTCATCGTTATGGTGATTTGGCTGCAATGGCTTGTGACCTGCTTAGCATTCCTATCACAACAGTGGCTTCAGAGTCCTCATTTAGTATTGGGTCGCGAGTTCTTAACAAATATAGGAGCCGTCTACTCCCACAAAATGTGCAAGCTCTGATATGTACTAGGAACTGGATCAAGGGATATGAGGCTTATGAAAATGGTAAATTACTCACGTTATAAATTTTTTTTAGTTCCATTATCTTTAATACTAATTAACTGAAATTTTTGAAATTGACAGATGATGAAATTGATCCTAAAATTGAAGAGGAGACATTACCATCTTTTGACTCCATTGCCAATGCCGAAAATGATGATGCAGAAGTTTGATATGTTCTTTGATTTGGTGTTTGGTTTTATTACAAGTTGAGATTTCATGTTTAAGTTTCTTGGATTTGTTTCAGTTGGACGAGGTGTTTTTTTGCTTTATTTCTTTGTAGTGACTATGCTATGATTTGGTTTTTTTGCTAAAGAGACTATGCTATGATTTGGTGTTTTGTGTTTTGCTTTATTACATATGTGTTTTGGTTAAAGACAGTATGAAAGAAACTGTTTTCCAGTCAAATTATGTGAAAGAAACTTACGGCTTTACCACTCTGGACAGTAACAAAGAGTCTGGTCGTTTTTAATCCCTAGGGCATGATATGTTCAGCAACAAGTATCAGAACTAATAAAATGTATAAGCTGAAACGATCATGTAATATCTGATATAATAAAACAATCATGTGATAAAATATTTGTTTTGTATAAGCTCAATATATTGATCTGGTAAGAGTATTGGCGATCATGTTCAGGCTATGTAATTCTTGTTTATGTTTGTTTGTGCAGGTAGAAGCTGGAAATGCAATATCTGATGTCCCGCGGGACGACCCGCGAAGGCCTATATATTTTGCGGTACGGGATTGGGCAGCTAGTTTGAGTACCGCATCCCGCGCGGGACAGGCCCGCCATGTACCGCCAGAAGCCGAACCCGCAGCGGTCCGGGACGGGACGGGACGGGAGAGCCCAATTGCCATCTCTAGTATCTACCGACAACATCTGGTTCTGTTTTTTTTTCTTGTTTTAGACATATCGAAAACAAAAAAAAACGCTTCTCCGATGGCGATTCAGTGAACAAAAAAGAAAGCGGCCAACTCGTTCCTCTACGATCTTCATCGGGTAATTTTTTTTTGTTTTTGTTCATTTCTCTATGATCTTCGTCCGGTATCAAACAACTAGAAAGAATATCTGGTCCTGATTCTTTTTTTAAGGACAAATCAAAAATTCAAAAAAACGAAAGGGTTCTCCGATGGCGATTCAACGGCCACAAGAGATCGCCGCCGACTCGTTCCTCTCAGATAGGAACCGGTAGTTATTTCTATCTTGTTTCTTTTTTCATACATATATAAACAGTCAAACTTTTTCACTTATTGAGATAAATCTAACATTTGTTTTTTTTTTTCCTTCAAATTGATTTTTAATAAAGCAACGGGCCAAGCCCAAAGGGTCTAAACCCATTACAACCAAAACTTAAACAAAAAACCAGAACTACAAAATACAAGGCCGAAGCCCAAACCGAATAAAACATAAATGGGCTCCAAGCCCAAAATCCAACTCAGCCACCGACCGAGTCAGCTCAGCGTGCCTCGGGGAAGGGAAATCGGACATGTGTGAAGATCTATCCTTCGGTTTGCCACGCGTCACTCCCCTTCAACCCGACCGACACCGCCTCACCAAGACGCCGGGACAGCCAATGACACCAAAGCTTCGCCGGAACTCCCAAACCATGGAGCCTCCGACGAAAAAACAAACCGCTTCCCTGAGCTTCCGCCGTGGCCTTTACCTCGCCACCGGCTTCTTGTAACGGAGGCCTTCATCAGACTAACCGAAAGCTCCTCCCACTGTTTGAGAAACGCCTACTGGACCATAAAAGTCCGAACCCCACCATCTCCTCTTCTCGTTGTCGCCGTCGTCAGCGGAGAGCTTCAACCCTCCTCACCTGAGCCTTCACCATGACGACAAGAGTAACCTCACGACTTTCACCAAGTCCACACTAGAATCCAAATACCCAAAGATCTATGGGTCCCGAAACCGACAACGTCGAGCTGAGTAAGCCTCCACGCTCCGGAACAAAAACCGACGGAGATGGATCTGTGGTAGCCTCCTCTCCTCGGGAACTAGAACCGGCAACGGCAAAGCTACAAAAGCATTCACCTCCCGGAGAACAACCGGCGACGACAGATCTGTAAAAGCCTCCATCTCCCGGAAACCGACTTTCAAACAATCTTCACTCGCCTTTTACTCCCACCAACAGCGTCTTCCCTCCAGACGCGGAACCACCAAAGAAAGATGTCCCAATCCAGAGCTCAAACAATGCGGTTAGTGAGAGGAGGCGAGGAAGGGCAAAGGGAAAATAATTAAACGGGAAAAGGAAAGTTCCGGCGACGGCACGGACGCTCACGCGCCGGCCGTACGCCGGAGACGATTTCAGATCTCCTTTCTCTCTCTAGGTCCTGGACGTGGATGACCACTAAGACGTTGTATGCTACTTTGTTTTAAAAATCTAACATTTGTTAAAAAATCAGGAATAGTTTGTATTTTGTTTCCGAGACAAACTAAGAAAACATCGGACATATCTGAAGCAATCTCCTACAGAACATGTAATCACGATTTTTTTTTTAAATTGTTAGTTGATGTACAAATATTCATTGTTTCTTGTTTCCTAATTTTTTTTCAGGGATAATAAATCTTCTAAGCTGTAAAAGCAAATAATTATTTGTTCTGTTTGTTGAAGAAGTAAACGTCAAAAGGTAGACTTTTTTCATGTTTTATTTGCTTTGTTGTTCTAAAAAGAATTGAACAACGGTTAACTCAACTTACCCATTTTTTATTTATATTGCTCTGTAGTATCTTAATAAGAGGGTGAAAGCATCCTGGAGAAACTGGAACCAATTGATAGTGCATTTCTATTGGTTATAAAAAGTCTGGGTAAGTTGATTTCTTCTAAAATTACTATGCAACAGAACAATATCGTACTGTTTAAGATAGTATACTGCTACAATTTTTTTTTCAAAAAGAACAATTTTGGTATTAGTTAGGTATATAAAATTATTTTTTGGTTATAGACAAAAAATAATAATTTATAAACTTACCAATCAGGATGTTTGAATCAAGAAAACAACTTTCTATGGTTTTGAAACAACCAGATTAAGAAACATGTTGTCATCTCGGTGTGTAGATTCCGTGATTTTGGTGTTGCCATTAAAAGCTATTAGATACTTGTGATTAGTTGATCTGAAGGTCCATACTCCAACACAGAGATGTTTGGCCAATTCAGAAATGTATGTCTTCTTTCACGAGGCATGGATTTTTGTTCCCTTAAAATCAATATATTTGTTAGCTTTCATCTTAACAAAATCAATATATATAATTCACAAATCTATTTAGAACATTTAACTTACATTTGCATCACATAGGATTAGTAAGTACCATAGATTCTCCAATGTCTTTTGTGTAATGTCTCCATGTATGAATGATCTTCACTCGGATGCGACATGAAGTCTTGCGTGGTTTGACATCGCTCAAGAAAGTTAGCTGCATATTGTTTGCTAATTTTTTTTTCTGTATCTCTAGGTTTGATTAGTTCGTGGTTAACTGACCCTATATTTATAATAAGTAAGTGGTACAGCGGATTTAGGTTACGCAAATGTAGGTCAGATATTTTTAAGAATCCAAAAACTGTTATTTTGTGGAATAAGGAATATTTATGCGAGTATATTGTAATTAGAATATACCTTTTTAAGTTAATATGAGTTAATGCTAATCCAATGAAAATAGCCTACTGTAAGTATAAGGAAAACAATATTTAATTGTGATATTAAATAAAACTTGTAGACGAAGCAATATAAATATTTTCAGATTTTGTTATTAACTATTGTATCTACAATATATTGTTAACAAAAAGATTTGCATAATAAACTTGAATTAATTTTTTTAAGATAGTTGGTAACGATTTTGGCAATAAAATCGCCGAGTTTAAATTTAAATTTTTGCCTAATTTTTTGCTATACCAACGGTAGAAGACTATTTGAATCATACCGATTTGATTTACAATTGTTTGGTTTGGTTCGTTTTTCTTTGGTTTTCAGATGATGGATTGATGGAGGTAATCAAGTCAAGCATGATGCTTTAGCTTCGTCAATGCTTTGAGTTCATGTTTCCTCACCATTTCTCTGGTAAGAATGAAATAATTAATATACTGATAAGAATGAACGACTATTATACTGATATTGATAGAGTTTGGGGGATAGAATATATAATAGTGTTACTAACATGTTATGATGTTATGATAGAAAGCTTGTATATTAGATTTATATTGAATAAGGTTGTTTCAATTAGGTGGACGAAGGTGGTATTGATAGCTTGTATATTAGATTTATATTGAATAAGGTTGTTTCATCGGGTCAGTGTTATAGTGTTCAAACTCAATATTATTTTCATGGTTGTAATATGAATGATCTCAATATATTGAAGAAGCATTATTATTTTTCCTGTACTATAAGTTATACAAACTACGGCAGTCTCATCACATCTTCTCTTTTTAAATTGACATTGATAAGTTCCGCATTATCAATGGTATAATTGAAAAGCATATGCGACATCTATATAGGTCCAACATTGAACCACCACGATTTTATATCTATAGACTAAACATATTCGACATTTATACAGGTAAAAGGATAATAAATTATTGTTAGACTAATATATGGTATCAATTATGGTAGGCGAAATAATAGGTAGACCAATATACTATTAGTTAAAGGGAAGAGTCCAAAATGACTTGTATATGTAGATATATTTAACTTCATTCTCTTTTGATAGAAAAGTAGATATATTTTATCCTTATAAATAACTAGAGATTTTCACCGCGCTACGCGCGGTTAATGTATTTTAAAATTTAATATTTTTATGTGTATGTAAATTGTTGCATTTTATATTATGTTTAATTTTAAAATTTAGTATAATTAATACTAATTCTTTTGTTATTTTGGATGTGGATTAGATCATCTTAATTGAAAAATATATATTGTCTCATAAATAAATAAATAGGAAGAAAATAATTCTCAAATAATGCGCTTAATTATAATATCATTAGAGATCATGCATGTTATTAATGTGAGTGTTCCAAAAAAAATTGTTGTTAATGTAAAATCAATTTCTGAATAGTGGAATAGATCTGAAAAAAAATTGTTGTTAATGTAAAATCAATTTCTGAATAGTGGAATAGATCTGAATCCATTTGTAATATGTTTGATGGTGTACATAATAGTTTGAAACATAAAATAAATTAGAAGTATATAAATTAAAATATGGAGGTAGTTGACAAAACAAAAAGAATAAGGGATAGATTTACCAAACTAAACTAAACACTGTTCTGTTTTTTTCCTTTGTTTAAATTAAAAGTTTTGAGTTATAGTTATATTTCAGTTTGAGTTTGGTTTAAATCATATAAATCAAAAAGGTATATAATGGGTTATTGGTTTGTTTTTAACCAAAGCAAAGTCAAAATAATTATAGATAGGAGTGATACTATAAATATTAAAGTATGATTATGAGAATATAAATATTAAGTATGATAACATAAAGTAAAAAATCAAATAACCAAAAAATAGTATATAAATAAAAATATTAAATTCTATATATAATATCTGATTAATTTTTGTAATACTTATTTGGATTCTTTATTTATCATATAGAAATGTTAACTTATGATTGGTTGATTTTTTGATACCGATACCACCGTCTTATTTTAAAGGTCTATTAATTACTTTAGATAATTTTGGTTTACTGAAATGAAAATGCTGTTTTATATGTTATTTTTCCTCAATTACTTTGTAATCATTTTAGTGTTCTGCACATAGTACTCACTGTTCATGTTTTGTCTATTTAAAATATTTCATAAACTTTTTCGTATTTATATTGTATGTTTGGTCTGTGGTTAGTTTTTAAATTTCTGATGTTTTGTTTACATAATGTTATCTTTTATAGATTCTAGTTACAGGAATTGATACAACTATTAAATGCAGTTTTTTCAAATGTTGCTTTATTTTATTTTATTTTTCTATTTTTACATTTATTTTCATTTTTATATTGAGTAAATTTTTTTATTTAATTATCAGATTTAATTTTTTGTGATTTTAAATATTTATTTTTCACCATTAAATATATTCAAAGTATGCTAATTTGTCGGCAACTAATTTGCTTTTCTTGATTGGCTTTACTATTTGAATCTGAACTTTCTTTCATATATTAGTTTAAATGTTAGTTTATTGAACTTTTAAGATGGGATTGGCGGAATCTTTTTGATGAATAATCCGAAGTAAACAATTCAACTATTTTGACAAAAGTAATTGAAAGGTTTTGTGGATAATAAAGGAGGTCTAAATATTGGAAACATGAATTCCTTTATACAGTTTGAAATTTAAATCATTTAATATAATTTAATTATCAAGTTATATAGTCGTTGTAAATTATGATTGAATTTGATTATTGATTTAATATTAAATGAGTTTTTATATTCATTAATTTGTTTTTGGGTTTGTAATATTGTCTCAATAACTTCGTCCAGCTCTTCTTTGTTATAGGGTTTCAAATTTCCTGAAAACATCACATCTAACACACCAACAATTTGAGGCTCAAGCCCATGTCTATTATCTGATCTGCTTCATGAAGTAGCAGACCGTTGCACGAACTGACCACATCATACCGTCTCAATCAAACAACCAGGAGTGGAAATCACAAATTTTCACACACCCTTGTGCTATCATCTTAAACCCCAGTTCTTCAATCGACTGACCACCCACTATAGAAGGCACCCCAATCCTAGATAATAGGCAAACTTGATAGTTTCCTCCCGAATCTAATGAGCAAGCTCCCGAGTACGTTCTACAACCACAGCGTAAGGTCCCTCAGTTTCATTATCTTAGCTCATAGGCGATAATCTAGATATGTAAGCTAGCATGGGCAAAAAAAAGGTAGAAGTCTTACCAGAACCAGTCTCTACCATGAAGAGTACACCACAATGTTGCATTCAAAGTGGTATAAGCCAGATCTTGTAGATTTCTTGTAAGATCTCTCTACAGATTTCAAAAGCGTATGATTGGCTCGGATCCGAATCTATAGAGATATCCTTGCAAAAATAAAGAGATGTATGGTTAAAAACGTAAGGGGTTGGATCTACTTAAAACTCTGGTTTTCACATACCTTGTCAACATATGATGAACATTATTTGATCTATATCTACCCTTTGGCCTTACCTGCAATGTGTGAATCCATAGCGATAATGCCGAGTTGTAGCACCGACGTAGGTTTGAAGCATTTTGATTTTTTTAGAGCTAAATAAGACAAAACAGGGAAGTGGAGATGAAGTTTCATAACTGGCCTTCACTACTCTCTCTAGTTTCATACTACAGAGAAAACATTTGAGATTTATTAAACACGATACACATAACCCAGTGTCACTACAACACGAAGGCTAAGTGATGGTACAACTGAGTGAGACTACCTGAGAAATTATATTTGTATGCAACTGCTTTCTTGAGATAGGCACCATTGAAGGTCGAACAACTGAAATCAGAATCTATCAGAATCTATTACCTAAGGAATAAAACAAAGTATTGTTTCATCAGTTTGATGGTTTGTTGATTAAGTTGTTATTAGTTTAAACTGTGGAAACGTAAATCACTAAAACAAAAGATCAAAACTTTGAACTTTGTTTATGTTGATCCCAAGCTGCATCACAAACGAAACTTAAATATTTTACCTGAAATTTCATTGGCATGAACTGTTTTGCTGCAAAATAAACAAATGAAACTACTTCAAAAAATTAACAAAACTTCACTACTTACATTTAGAGAATTGTCCACGGAACCAGAAAAGAGTCTGCTAGCTCCAACATATAAAGAGACAACTCCAAATGTGTGGTCCGTAAGTGACGCAGCCCTATGAAAACGTAGTGGCAGTGTTGTATCTCCAAGCGAAAGTAAAGCCATCCTGCACATAGAGAATGCTATATCCCTATAAGAACTTGTTACTTACCTAAAACCCAATAGACCTGTAAATTCTATAACACAGACAGTGTTTTCCCAGTCAAAAAGATAATCTATGATAATTTTTAAGGAGAAAAACAAAGATGAAGGATAGGCATGATGCTAAAACACAATTCTACTCGGTTTAAGAAATATATTACACAGTCAGTTAAATAAATTTATGTACTCATATTCACCTGAAGATTAGCAAGTTTTATTTCATCTCATAAAGATTTTGTGAAGAGAGATGTTTACCAGCTTGAAAAGAAAGAGAATTTCCCATTTTGATTTGGAGATTGAATAATCGTAATTCAGAGATAAAGAGTCTTCTTTCAAAATCTTCTCGAATACCGTCTTTCCGTTTCACTGGGTTGTCCATCTTTACAATCTTCTACGCTCCTCTCAGTGATGCTCGCGCATGGGATCAAGCTCTGATCGGATAGAGATTACAATCCGGTTAATATACTACTCAAGAGAAGAGAGGCTAAAGTAAAAGGTTTATACCTTGAGATGATCAGAGGCGTTGCAGGGATTTCGCCGTTAAAAGAATTAGCAGAACCACCGAACAGATCTATTCATCATCAGTAGAGCTGCCGTTGTTTACACTGAGGAACTTCAGCGGTGCTTCGATATTTGCCTTGCCTCTCGGTTTTCTCCTCTATGACGTTCTGGACTAAACAAACGGAAAGCTCAAAGCGGAGGGGCCCTTTCCTATTGATTTCTCAGTTTGGATTGCCATCGATTGCTCTGATAATTTGGTTTCCGTGACTTTGGTGAAGGGGAGAAGTAAGAGAGATGAGGAATATATAAGGTGGGGGAGGGGATGGGAAGGAAATCGATTCATGCCGTTAAGATTTTAGCAATAAATATAGGAGCTTAATGAGTTTTTTAAGAGGAGAACCGGAAGTTGTAGAAACGATTGAATTTCTCAGATGAGTTTGAAGAAGACGAAAGCTATAGATCATGACACGCAATAGGTTTCGTATAAAAGGTGGGCCAAATAATGATCTAATGAACAAAGTGGCCACGTTGAAACTAAAAACCTGCTTTGGAGATATTTATTTACTTTGATAGTTGATGATGTGGCTATTTGATGTATTTTGATTCGCTGAATTTTAATGTCTACGTGGACAGCCTCACCATTGAGCATATCTTCCTTTTAATATAGGTTAGATATTATAATTTTTATACTCACCCTCAAGTGAACTTCATATTGGTGAAACATAATTAACTTAATATATACATACACATAACTATTTCGTGATCCTTATAAATAATATTATAATTTTTATACTCACCCTCAAGTGAACTTCATATTGGTGAAACATAATTAACTTAATATATACATACACATAACTATTTCGTGAGGATAAAATTGATTAAATCAATTTATTCATATATACTTTTCGCTGGAAAACAATTTAGATATGACTTGTGAATGAATGCATTGGGTTGTCTACAAATAATAATATCAAGTTTTGTTTCGTCAACCATACTCGTAAATGATTAAAGTACAAATTAAACAATTTTATAAAGAATGACTTTTTTTGTTTGTTTCCGTACGTTATATAGCTTCAAATTTGGAAGTTCTCAGATATGGTTTAGCTTCTAAGTACTATATATATATATATTTTTTTTTTTTGAACAGTAAAAAATAAATAAATATTTTTTGAACATAAATTATAAAGTTGTATCAATAAAAACTGGCAAAATTTTGTCATATATCAAGTTGGACATCCCTATAATTGTTAAATAACTAATTGATGATGCTCGTATATTATAGGCGAAATATCTTATCCGACTAAGACTATGTACAATGGGGGTGTTGAATAAAAGATTCAACAGTTGAATCACTATAATGGAGGTATTGAAAAATAAAATTTGATGATATGGATTAAACTGTGTTGAAAAAATTCAACTAGTTGAATAAGAAGAAAGTGGAGACCACTAACGACCACTAACGACACATGTCACTTTTTAAGGTTTTTTGACATTTTTATATTCTCTTTGTTATTTAAAACTAATAATCTTATTATAAATTAAATAGTTTATTTTATTTTTAATACAACTATCATTTTAAATTCTCTATCGATAGAGACTAAGTTTATTTAATTTGGATATTTAAAAAAATTATCATTAAATTGTAAAATAGAGTGTTGAATTATATTAAACAAAACCATTGTAGTAGATTGAATGTGTGTTGAATGATGAAATGAAAGAAAGAGAAGATGATGTAGAGTGTAAAAAAATGAAATGGAAAGTGTTGAATCTTGAAACCATTGTACATAGTTTAAAGTCATAGACCCCGAAAATGATAATACTATAAAGCTTGAAATTGAATGGTTTTGTGACGGTAGGAATACTATGATGGACTATAGTTTAAAGTTACTAAAGTTTAGCATAAGACACCGAATATTATTCAGGTCCATTTGTATAATCGATATTACGCACTTCAAATAAAAAAATGCATGATTTAGATGTCGTTATGACATATATATATTCTTTCTTTTCAAATGTCTCAATAACAACTACCGAACCTTGCACCAAAAAACAACTACTGAGTCATTCGTATCTTAACAACTATCTGATCATTCACCTATACTTTTTGAAATACATGTACCTGTTTATAATCATCTATAGCTAAATACAATGTCCACTAAATTCTATCATACATATACATATTCAATATATATATATGGTACATACACCATGTGAGTATCACATGGGTGACGATTTGCTGAAACAACATGTATTTTATAAGGTGGGATCCAATTCAAATGGATCTCCTTTATGTGTTTTTATACTATTTTCTTGCTTTTTATATTTTAAATAAATAAATTATAACCGATATTTCTTATTGTAGCATGAAACTAAAGAAACAAAGGCTTGAGAAGGTGGCAATGCCAGCGCAGAAAGCTCCAAAACCACGACATCCCCTTCTGCATGCTCAATTTGCTCTCACCTATTAAAGAATGTTACGTAATATATATCTGATTTATTTTATCTCGAGTCATGTTGCAATTCATTAGGAAACATATAGATATATGTGAAAATTTAAAATCAGACTAAAAAGAGAGAAAAGAAAAGTAAAAAAGCTTTGCTATTTTGCCAACTTGTAGGTAAAAAAGCTTACCTTTATTTCTTTTCTTTTTAACCTTATTCTTCTTTTTAACATTTTTGGGCATCTCTGATATCAAAACTTAAAAATTTTATTTGATATGGGATCCTCTAAATTTGAAATCTTAATGGTTTTGAGACATTTGAAGAGGAACCATAAAATTGCACTTGTAAGTTGTTTTGTCACCAGTTCTTGAGATTCATTTACCAGTTGTGTCCTTATATGGATTTGGTAGTTACAAAACCTTTATCTGTTTATTTGTTTATGTCTCCTTTAACTATATGCTTATTTTCTAGAAAAAAAGAAGCAAAACATAACATATGCTTGACCATCTCATTCATTGCCATTAAACAAAGTGGCTTTATGTGTGTTGATGACCCATACATGACTCATCCTTTACAACAAAGTTCTCAAGTCTCAGAGCTTTGTTTCAACTGCCTCTGGTCTCTTTGTCTTTCCCTTTAAATAGCCATCCCACCACACAGTTTCATCAGCACCATCACACACAATCTCTCTCTCTCTCTCTCTCTCTCTCAAGATCAAGATTCAAGATTCAAGATTCAAGATTCAAGATTCAAGATTCAAGATCAAGATCACTACTCAATCCTCCAAGATGACAATGAGCACAGTCCACCAACAAGTTCTAGCATTTCCTGCACTCAAGACTGCTCCCGCAGGTTACTTGCCTGACCCAGCGTCCATCAACAAGCTCCAAATCCCAACTTCTTCCAAAACATCTCAACAAAGTAAGAGAAAAACGATTCTGCGTACCAATAGCTTCACGGATGGAGCTAGAGATCAGAGCAAGTTAGGACCTAAGCTGACTGAAACAGTCAAGAGAAAGCTATCATTGGGAGCTAAGATCCTTCAAATGGGAGGCTTAGAGAAGATCTACAAGAGGCTCTTCAGAGTCTACGATGAAGAGAAACTCTTCAAGGCCTACCAATGTTACCTATCAACAACCGCAGGTCCCATCGCAGGCTTACTCTTCATCTCATCAAAGAAGATTGCTTTCTGCAGCGAGAGATCGATAAAAGTGGCTTCTCCTAAGGGAGATCTCACTAGGGTTCACTACAAAGTGTCAATCCCTCTGTGCAAGATCAAGGGAGTGAACCAGAGTCTGAACACGAAGAAGCCATCTCAGAAGTACCTTGAAGTGGTCACAGTGGATGGCTTTGACTTCTGGTTCATGGGATTCTTGAGCTGCAAGAAAGCTTTCAACAGTCTCGAGCAAGCGCTTTCTCTCGAGCAATATCAAGGAGAATGTTGAAGAGGAAATATTTCATTTCTAATTTAACCTATATATTTCAATCTAAGTATGTTAGGACAAAGCCTAGAAAATTCAGACAATATTGTACAAAATCTTGTTTTTATAGCTTTAATTTAATCCTTTCGTTATCTATTGTTGACAAGAGCAAAGAGATTGAGTATCTATACTGATCTCATCTGTTTGTCTTAATCACATTCCCATCGTGCACCATATGCGTTGAATTTAAATGTGAAAAGTTTGAAACGAATGCATAAACCTGTTCATAATCAATTTCAACTATAGCTTACCACGAATTTTCGTATATCTCTAATCGTAGTTTGTCGCTACTTCTCATTCAACTTTACCGATAAAAACTAAATTTCGTCAATCATTTGTTACAAAACTCTAAAACCCTCTAGGAGATGAAAAGAATAACTCTATTGTCTCAAATAATGTATATATATATAGTTTATCGACGCCTAGCTATCTAGTAATGTTATTGATGAATGAAGATGAGACATGGCAAAAAAATCAGCAGAGTTAGCCATAGACGACTATCTCCGACACCGCTGTGAAGCCGCAAACAACGAGCCAACACCACGAACTTCGACACACGCCGACAGCAAGGGCTAGAGCTCGCCTCTGAGATAACTGGAACCTCCAGAGCTCACACGGAGAGAGAATACAGCAAGCGTTAAACCAAGACGCCAAGGAAGAACGACAGAACCGTTTCAACACTCCTCGCACCCACCAGACCACCGGAATGTGTCGGGTTTAGTGAGTGGGCGAAGTTGGTCATGTTTATGTTTTGATTTGGGAAATTTTTGTCGGGCTTGTAATCGGACCTTAATATCCATTTTTGGGCTGATTAATATTTATTTTAATTAAAAAAAAAAAATCAGCAACATGTGTAATAGTAATAGGCTAATAGCTCTTTCTAATAATTGAATAAAAAATTACGTACGATCTTGAGTCCTATCTAAGATTCCAAGAGTTTACTAACAAGATTGTCCCCTCAGAAACTCAAAGTTAATCTCAAGATTCGATAGAACTTTTCAAGGCAAGAAAATTTTATTTTGACCGAAAAGAAGTCAAGAGTTAACGTGCAAAAAAATATACAACAAAGCTAATATACTTGTTAGTTTAGTTAGTCCAAACGTTTACCAGAAACCAAAAATGGTAACTATCTTTATTATCTTAGTATGAAATTATACAAACGAAGACATCAGAAAGTCAAAATGCCAACGCAGAAAGCTCCCAAAACCACAACACGTCCACTTCTGCATGACTCAATTTCTCTGACAGATTCATAAAGCGTTACGTAATATTTGATTTGATGTTTTATTGCTTCCTGCATGTTCCAATTAATCAAGAAGCATATCGTATCTTCTATCTATATTTATTTAGATGTCTTTTCAAAAATGAAAGTTAGGGTTAAAAAAAAAGCTTTGTCGGAATCTAACGTCATACCGTGTGGTCATTTTTGCTTTCTTTAATACTTTTCTGTTCTTTTTTGGATCTTTAATTCTAAAATTATAACTTTGATACGTGATTTGATATTTTAAACGATCAATCATTCAATAAAGAGTCCTTTATTTACACATTTATGTACTGTAAAAAGCAAAGCAAGCATATGCTTGATCTCTCTTCTCATTGCTTTTAACACACCAAAGAAAGTAGCTTTAACTATGCGACTTGATGACCCATCCATGACTCACCCATTACCACAAAGATCCTCATGTCTCATCAACGATTCAAAGCTTTTTGTTTTAACTGCCTCTTGTCTCTGTCTTTCCTTTTATATAACAGTTTCACAACACGGTTTCATCATCACCACATCACACACGGTTTCACCAACACTCAAGATCATGATCAAGATGAAGGTTCAAGATCAATATCACTACTCAATCCTCCAAGATGACACTGAGAAGAGTTAAATCAACAAGTTAGTGCATTTCCTGCATTCAAGACTGCTCTGGCAGGTTACTTGCCTGATTCAGCTTCCATCAACAAGCTCCAAATACTTTCAACTGTCTTGAGCAGGCGCTAAACGGCCGACGAGCAGTAAACCGCAGTGGCTTTTACTCAGATGAGAGCTAATCAGCGAGGGTTGATGAGAAAATATTTTTTTACTCTTCACTTGTTTCAATCAGAGAAATGTTAGGAGAGAGTCTAGAAAAAACAGACAATATTGTACAAACTTGTCATAGATTCCTTAATTACATAGACTTTTTTCCACATACATAACATATCGAAAAAATAAAGAAATTACGTTGAGAATCTAATCTAATCCTAACTAAGCACACAATGTAGAAAAGCTTCAGAGAGGACCCGCTGATGGACCATATATAAGCCACGAGTGCACTCATACACCATTGAGCACTTCTGATGGCGGTTTGTTATGTTTGGTCAGCAACAGACACTCAACCAATGAAAGTCAATGAGTGGAGACAGAGAGACATGTGTTATTATCTTTGTCTTCTTCCAGTTTCTCATCACCGTGGCTTTCAGATACAATCCTGTTAATGATATTTTTATTAATAAATAAAAGAAAATGATTTGTGAACCTTAAAGCTTATATAACTTGTGTGAATCAACTGAACTCAATCCCTAAGAGTAGAAACTCTTGAGACTCATATGAGTTACTAAAACGTACTTCCTCTGTTTCTATATGAAGGTTCCACGAATCCTCAACCACCTTACACGAAACTAGATGCTCGTCACTAACTACAATGGAACACGTTTTGTAAACTCCATTTCCAGGTGGTAAGTTCAGCAGAGACGTTCTCTGAAGTGTGATCCTTCCTCCTTTGCTCGTTACATCTTGTCTTCTAACCTTTGAGATAAGCCTGTGTGGTCTTCCCAGAAGCTCTCTTACACACCTCACATCTCCTGCAGCAAGAGCAATAACGGACTCGTGTACTGGACGAGACTTGTCCTCTTTCGTTTTGACTCTGAACCCTCCTCTGTTGTCTCTTTGGTTCCACAGATTTGGTTCTTATCCATCAAGGAGTTAATGATATAAGCGCTGACACCATACTCTTTCGCATAACCTCATATGTTTAACAATGATTCAAGTGCTAGTGTACGAGTGGAAACAACACAAGCAACACTCCCCTGTGAATGAATGAGGTTCTCAAATGTTGAGCAAAAATAATTCAAATGAGATAACCCAAAGTTAACAACCTTTGGCTACACCACCTATGAACCAACTCAAAATGTTTTAACAGAATGATTTAAATGTCAAGAGTAACAAAAAAAAGAACACCAGAAGCAACACTCTCTCCATAGTCTACTCTACTGCGGAAACTGCTTCGGAAAATGATACTCATCATACTGTATTCTCTGAGCCAAAAAAAACCGACCAGATGAGAAACCCTGCAGTAACTCGGATTCCTCATTAGTCTCCTACGCTACGCACACCGTGAGTAACAAGTCTGTGGATGCTCCTCTTGGTTGATCTTTTATTAAGCAATTGGGATGGTTGGTTCACCAAGATTCACAAAGGCCTCAGCACGGGCCATCCTACTCATGGCAGCGTTCCACGACACCAAATGGTTCAGAAACGTGTTTATGTACTTAATCCTCTCGTTCTACCACCCAAGAATAAAAATAAAAACACTCATTAGCCTTTTTCTGAACGAACATTAATTAACAAGAGATGGTCAAAACTGAAGCTAGTTTCTTTACCTTGTAGTCCAGATAATAAGAGTGCTGCAAAGTAAGAAATTAAAACCAAATAAATTAGAAGATTCAATTTTTGTTTTCTAAGTGTTGAGAGGAGATAGTATTATTACCTCCCAAACATCCAAGTTGATGATTGGCTGTAAACAACAAAAAAAAGAGATGTGATCAAAAGGAAACATCAGAGTATATAACAACAAAACTAATGAGACTCTCACATACAATATCGTCCCACACTAGTGGGTTAATGGCGTTTGATGTTTTCACCACTTCAAGTCTCCTCTCTTCTCTCTTTACTGGAAAAAGAAAAAAGATAATCAAGAAATTCATTTTCAGGGTTATTCTATAGTTTCCAGTTAATTTATAACAAGTGAAAAGCTTTGTAAGAGTATCTCACAAACAAGCCAGACCCAGCCAGAACCAAACTGAGTAAGAGCAGCGTTAGTAAACTTCTCTCTGAAATTGGTAAACGACCCAAAATCTTTCTCAATCTGCTCAAGAACACCCTTTATAGGCATGTCACCACCACCAGGTTGCATTGACTCCCAGAAGAAATCATGGTTATAAACCTTTAAAAACAACAAATCTTTCCAACATCAGCTTGTGACCTGGAGATGATGTAAGTAACAACAAACAGAAGTTACCTGAGCAGCGTTGTTGAACTCAGGCAAAGGATTCCCGTTGTTATATGTCGCCTTGATAAGCTCTTCCATGGTGTATCCATAGAGTCTATCATCTTTCCCTAACTGTTTATTAAGATTGTCCACATACCCTCGGTGGTGTTTACCCCAATGCACTTCTAGTGTTCTTTGACTCATATACGGTTCCAAAGCATCCTTATTCACAATCACTGTATTAGAATATCATCAAAAGTCCTAAGATCACTAGACAGTTCAACCCAAGTAACTAACTTTCCACCACTTAATGTACTTATTACAGAACATCTAAACCAAACTGGGAAAATCTATATGAAATGAAACATCTTTAGACCATAGTAAACGTTTATGTCTCATTTAGACTTACAAGAGGATAAGGAGGGGTCTTGAGACCATAGTAAGCTTCAACCTTTAAACCACCTCGTCTCCTGTGCTGATTACACTAAACAGAAACCAAAAAAACGAAAACTTCAAAAGCTTTAGTGACTGAAAGATAACAGGTTCATATAAAGCAAAAACCATTTCAATGTCTCGATAAGGAACCGAACCAGATGGACAAGATTGGAGGATTTCAAACGTAAACCAGAATCTGAAACAGTACAGAAACTGCTTGTCGTCACAAGACAAGAAGCCATTGTTGTTCCCTCCTCCTCCCACTGTCGTCGCCAAAATCACGCCTCTGCTATGAGTTGGAAGCTTCACTCCTGGTTTTTTACAGAGAAAGGGACCTTATCAATCTGTTGGTTCGATTCGGTTAATGTTATAAACTATGAAAACCAACCTGCATGTTTTTAAACTCAGACCAAACCAGTGGTTAGACCGAATTAAACCCTGACCAGAAGACAAATTTGGTTGAATGGATAGAAACTGAGTTTGTTTGTAATTTACTACCAAAAATTATTTTTTATTATTTTTATCTTTTAATCATAAAATAATCTTTTTCTAAAAAAATCATAACTTAAAATCAAATACTTAATTTGATATTTTAAAATTAAAATATTAATCTAATATTTAATTTTCATTTGGTTTGTACTTAAATAATATTTCAAACAGAAATTTTAGTAAGTAAACTTAACTATATTTGTAAAATTTTAACGAAACAAACTAACAAAACATTATGTTTTTATATTTTTATGATTAAACTCAATTGTATTCAATTACTGAACCATATTAACTTATGGTCAAAATATTTTTGTTTAGATAGATAAAACTCGAATTTCTTTGTTATTATCAAAATATTTTTTTAATTATTTTTATCTTTTAACCGTATAAATAATCTTTTTATTTTTATTTTTTCAAAAAATCATAACTAAGAAATATTTAAAATTAATTTTATATATTTCTTTCAGATGAAAATTTTATTAAGGAAACTTAACTGCATTTGTAAAATTTTACCGAAGGTAGTTAACAAAACATTATTCTATTTTATTTTTGACTAAATTTCAATTGTATTCAGTTGAATCCAATTGAATCCGGCCAACGCATATTAACTCTTGATCGAATAAAAATTCTGGTTTATTTACCGGTTCGGTTTTAAAAAATATTCTCCGGTTAACCAAAATAAAGGACCGGAAGGAAGCTGTGCAAGAGCTTAACGAAGCAAAGGGTTTTAGCAAACACTGAAAGATTCTTTGATACTGAACAACGCTATAGCGTATCCTCTGTTCAAGCCGTGAGCTCAAGCCTCAAAGCTTAAAACCCTCTGGTTGTGGTTATCCAGATTGTCTGAAAAAGCAATCCTTTTTTAATTCCAGTTTGCTAAATGGCCGGAAGGGCTGCGACATCGTCGGCTAAATGGGCAAGAGAGTTTTTAGTGAAAAGGGTCTCGTCGAATCCTCTTGGGGGAGCGATTAGAAACTGTTCTTCTTCGGCTCCTGGAGCTTCCTCTACACCTAAAGTCCCTCACTTTTCCAAGAAAGTAAGCAACTTTAATGGAATCTCTTGTTCAAATTAATCAAATGCTTATTATATAGTAGGGGGTTATATCTGGTGTAGTAGAGTTAGATCATTTTGGCTATTACAAGAGCAAATCAGTTTCTCAAGTAGTTTAGCTTTGTCTGAAAATCTGTAGGGAAGAATATTGACAGGAGCTACCATTGGTCTGGCCATAGCTGGTGGAGCTTATGTCAGTACTGCAGATGAAGCAACCTTCTGGTACTTTCTCAATTAGTGCCTGAGACATTGTCTTTTTCTCTCATTGTTACTTCCTTACCTTTCATTCCATCTTGTGTGTTGGACAGTGGGTGGCTGTTCTCAGCGACAAAGGTTGTTAACCCACTCTTTGCTCTTCTGGATGCTGAGTTTGCTCATAAGCTGGCTGTCACGGCTGCGGCACGCGGGTGGGTGCCTAGAGAGAAGAGGCCTGATCCACAGATCTTGGGACTTGAAGTTTGGGGAAGGAAGTTTTCAAACCCAATAGGACTCGCTGCTGGATTTGACAAAAACGCTGAAGCTACAGAGGGGTTGCTAGGACTTGGGTTTGGCTTTGTTGAGGTAGGCTCTGTAACTCCAGTTCCACAAGAAGGCAACCCCAAACCACGCATCTTCAGATTACGCGAAGATGGGTGAGAATCTCAATTATCTTTTGATGTTCATGATCTTTGCTTTTCTTGATGTGTTCTTGTCCTTGCAGAGCCATTATCAACAGGTGTGGGTTTAACAGTGAAGGGATTGTTGTGGTTGCTAAGAGGTTGGGTGCTCAGCATGGTAAAAGAATGTTGGCGGAGACATCAGGCACTTCGTCATCTCCGAGCGATGAAGTTAAACCGGGGGGAAAATCTGGACCTGGTATACTTGGGGTTAACCTTGGAAAGAACAAGACAAGTGAAGATGCAGCTGCTGATTATGTCCAGGGAGTTCATAACTTATCCCAGTATGCTGATTACTTGGTAAAAAAAGAGCATTCATTTGATCCAATCTACCATAGAGTTATGTGGTGCTAAGTTTCGTTTTTCTCTACAGGTTATTAATGTTTCATCACCCAACACAGCAGGGCTGAGAATGCTTCAGGGAAGGAAACAGTTGAAGGATCTTGTGAAGAAGGTTCAAGCTGCTAGGGATGAGATGCAATGGGGTGATGATGGTCCTCCTCCTCTTCTTGTGAAGATTGCTCCCGATCTATCTAGAGGAGAGCTTGAAGATATTGCAGCGGTGCGTTATACTTTAAAAAAAAAAAAAAACTCAACACTAGTCTCCAAGTAAATGGCTCTTACCACATTGTATTGGTTCGTGTAGGTTGCTCTTGCTCTCAAGTTGGATGGGCTGGTACGTTATCTTTATACACGCACTAACTTCTGTATGTTGCAAAACCATAAAAGCTTCATGTAATGATGATACTGTTTTTGTCTTATTCTCCCATAGATCATATCAAATACAACAGTCTCGAGGCCAGATCCTGTAAGCAACAACCCCGTGGCAACAGAAACAGGTGGTTTGAGCGGGAAGCCGCTCTTTAATCTCTCCACCAACATGTTAAGAGAGATGTATACTTTGACACGAGTAAGTTTTTTTCAATCTAAAAAGGAGATGATCTACTGTCATATCAAGAAACTAAAACATTTCTGTTTCGGCTATTTTCATGACCTCTTAGGGAAAGATTCCACTGATAGGCTGCGGTGGTATTAGCAGGTAAACGTCTCAACATGTTTTTAGATTGTGAGGAAAACAGAACACAAAAGTTTGATTCAGATGAATTGTTTGTGTGTGTTTTTTTTGTAGTGGTGAGGATGCTTACAAGAAGATAAGAGCCGGAGCTACTCTTGTTCAGCTGTACACTGGGTTTGCCTATGGTGGACCTGCTCTCATCCCACAAATAAAGGTTTTGTACTGGTCTTTTCTTGGATGCGGGAAGTTTAATAAGTCATAGATAAGTCTAGAAGCTACATTCACAATGTAAACATCTCTTTGTAGTAGTAATCAACTCTGCATTATGGCTTCAGATACTAATATTCATGTCATTTTTTTGGTGGCAATAGGAAGAACTGGTGAATTGCTTGGAAAGGGATGGCTTCAAGTCGATTCAAGAAGCCATTGGTGCAGATCACAGATGATGAAACAAATAGAGAGGAGATAAAATCCTTTGCTTACAAACCAAAACATTGATTCTGTTGTTTCTTTCTACATACACAATAAAATCATGGCTCTTTTCCCATTTTCTTGTTTTATGGGAAATAACTAAGCAACATTTGTTTTTCTCGTTATAACTAGTTTTCAACTTTTTATCATTAGTTCTCTTAATATTACAGCACAAGTTTGTCTACCACACAAAACACATCCCAGTTGAGATCATAAGAGTCGTAACAAAACTGATCAGACAATCTCAAAACGTCAAATAGTAAAAAGCAACTAGAGAGAGAGAATTTTCACGACGTGGTTGCAGCTTGTAACTGTCTAACTTTAGACTGCAAGACCATCCCTGCTTCATCTGCCACGCTTTTCTTCTTGGCCAACACCTGCATTGAATAAACAATTCTTGAAGCTTAGGAATAGCTGTAGACATAGAGGTCTTTCAAACAAAAGGGTACTGGAACAACTTGGCACTGATGCAAGATTTTGACGTTAATATATACTCATTGAAACTGTGATAGACAAAGCGAATAGGAAGGAAAGACCATGCTTGAAGCTTGATACGGAACCAATAGTCAAGAACTAATAACAACTACTGGAACATCAAATCAAATGAAGAGTGAAGTGAATACAATACATTATAAACCAATGCTTCATTGCTCAAAAAAAAAAAAAAAACAATGAGCCAATAAAGTTTCATCCTTTTAACCATATACTAATATTGAACATTACCTCGAAAAGTTGTTCATAGTTGGATTTCAACAAGTTAATCTTCCTCTGACAATAATCTTTACCATCCTCCATTCTTTTCTACACATATCAAAACACTTCAGAGCTTCTTTCACAACGAATCTTTAATCACATTCTAATAATGATTCTAATGTATACCTCGATGAAGTACCCAGTGCCGATATCAACAAGAACCTTATCAGCTTCGTCGAGTGTCCCTGGCACGTAGAGAGACGCGGTGAGTGGTACGAGCATCTTCTTGCCTTGAGTTCGAAGCGAGAGATCGTTGAGAGCTCCGGCGGCGGATTCGAGGCGGGCGTTGGCTGTGCGGATGTTGTTGAGACTGTCTTGGAGGAGGTTCACTTCTAGATCCGCTTGCTCCTTCAACGCTTTCAGCTGATCGATTCCCATCTTCTCTAGTTCTCCTCTCGCCGATGATGACGACGACGCCATTCTCTCTCTCTCTCTTTCTCAGTCGCGTCTCCTCCGTGTCGGCTTAACTCTGTGGCCAATGCACTTGTGTCCGCTTCTAGACGATGTCTGGCCCATTAAGTGGAGTTAGTGTCAGAGACAAAGTATGGCCCATTAATATCCGTACTAAGGCCCATATAAGTCCATTTGGTATGCTTTTAGTTTTTACTAATTTTAGTTTCCATTTAACCGAGTAGAAACTGTTATGTTATTTAAAACATATACTTTACGAGTTGAATATGTTTTTGATACTAGTTTATTAGTTCTTTTCATATTTTTTAAAAAAAATTGTATAACTGTTTGATATTTTTGTGTATTATAATTTAAAAAATTGTTAATCTGCAAAATGATAATAAATCGTTTTTTCCCAGAATTTGAATTTCAAGTTTATAGATATAGAATAATTAATAAATCATTAGTCAAAACTATACTGAAAGAAGTGGATTTTCAAGTCAAATTCCTCTTTTCTTCCCTTTATCCTCAAGTCGATATTTTCTTATAGGATAAGTGTCGATATTTGATCACCACTAGAAGCTCAAGCGGAAGCACTGCGCATGGCCATACTCCAACTCAAAAGACTAACTTCAGCCCAGTAACATTTTGTGGTGACTTAGCTGTGCTTCATAGGCAACTTGCACAAAACCAAGAGCTCCCAATAGACAAAAGACCAATGTGATCCTCGTGCCCAGCTTTCATTGAAGATAATTGGCAATCTAGCCAAAGAAGGAAAAGCTAACTTCGGCTTCTTAAAAAATCCCTAAATCTCGTAATGCTCAAGCTGATATCTTGGCAAAAGAAGGTAGAATGCAAAACATATGCTATGAGGTTCATGGGAATCATGTGTTAAATTTGTTTGTAATGTTTAATATGAATATGAATTAAGCTGACGACAAAAAAAAAGTGTCGATATTTATCGTAGAATTATTCTTGGATTTACCCTAGGATGAACCTGTAGATTTACCAACCAATAGTATTTGATTATTTGATATATTTTTAAAAATAAAACAAAATAATAAAGATTTTCCAAATTATATTATGTTTTAAAAATAAAAAGATAAAATACCTAAAAATAGCAATAATTGTAAAAAAAAAATATTGTTAACGTCGTCAGCACAATACTAAACCCTAAACCCTAAATCCTAAATTTTAAACTCTTGGATAAACCCTAAACCTTTAGGTAAATCCTAAACCCGGAATCATAAATGTTAAAAACTAAATTTTAATAACACTAGACCCTAAATTCTAATCACTAAACCCTAAAATCTTGGGTAAACCGTGAACCCTAGAATTTATGATTTATCCAAAAGTTTATGGTTTACCCAGGGGTTTAGAGTTTAGTGATTATGATTTAGAGTTTAGTGTTATTAAGATTTAGTTTTTAACATTTTTGTTTTAGGGTTTAAGATTTATCCAAAAATTTAAGGTTTATCCAAAGGTTTAGAGTTTAGGATTTATGGTTTATTATTGTGCTGACGGTTCAACAATATTAATTTATTTATTTTTTGTAACTATTACTATTTTTAGGTATTTTTATCTTTTTATTTTAAAAATATAATATAACTTGGAAAATCCTTATTATTTTGTTTTTTTTTTAAAAGATATCAAATAATTAAATATTATTGGTTGGTGAATCTCACCCCCCTAGGGAGTGAACCCAAAAATAACTTCTTATTGTGGGGTTCATCTCTTTTTAATGTGTGAATGTCACTATATAGTAAAGTCTTAGGGTGCGATTGAATAGCATATATAGCGATAACTTTCTGGTGGAAAAAATTTTTACTCTCACTTCAGCTGATAATTCACCGATCAAGTGAAAACAGATTTTATCATTTTTACTCTAGGTACTGTTTGAATAAAGGTAAACATACCACTTTGTTGTCTCAGTGGAAATGCACACGTAAGGCTGATTTTACATTTGTTTTTTTTATCTTATTCATATAATCTTTTCCACTCACTTACTCGGATATATTTACTCTGATTCCCTTCATTTAATTTACTCTCAGTTCCTTTAGTATTTACCAATCATACTCTGAGTATTTCTATAATGATTTTTAGAGTATGATTGGATAGCTTTTTAGAGTAAAATAACAGAGTAAAAGTTGTTTTCAGTTGAGTTACTCTGAAATTAAACCAATCAGGATAAAAATATATGATTTGATGTAGTGTAATTTTTTTGTCTTTATGTAGATAACAGAGTAAAAGTTTCCTTTCTCTTTCCTACGGGGTAAAAGTTTACTCCAGCGCAATTTTGTACTAATTATTTTATTTTCTAATTATTTATTTTCTATTCATTTTCTTTAACTTCTATTTCACTCGATTACACTAAATTTACCAATCAGACCCTTAGTAATCAATTCCATCTGATTCTTTTGGGTAAGATTTACTGAAACTATTTGACAGTACATTTAATACGGCAAAGAGCTGGTAGAGTGATGCTATTTACTTGTTTGTGTCGGTCCAAAATATCAAATTTAAATTAATTTCATTAAAATATTATGCCAACCTATATAAATTATTCTAAATTATTTTGAAAGTAGGCAAGAATGGGACCATATCAATTATTGATGGTTGGGGTCATTTTAGATGATTCGACAATTAAAAGGTACGGGATGTTTTGATACGTGATGATTAGGAAGATCTCCCCACCAATAATTATTTGATTTGGTTATTTGATTGATTAGTGCCAACCTAATTTGTCTAACGAACATAACTAATCTTGTTTCTTTGTCTACAGAAACCCATCTAATCACTTTGATAGTATTCATCAAAATAGAATTGTGTTCAATGAATGTATATAACATTCTGCAGACGGAGTTAGGATCAAAGATATGAAACTACAGCTAACGTTATCAACGTATTAGAGCATGTTTATTAGGGGTCTTTTAGACTGAGTCTTTTATCGTAATAGAAGATACAGTCTCTTAATTTATAACTAAAAAAGCAAAGAGACGTCTCTTATGTTTCTTATTTAAGAGACGTTTCTTAGTTTTTTTAGTTAAAAGCTAAGAAACCGTATCTTATATTACTCTAAAAGACCCAACCTAAAAGACTCCCAATAAACATGCTCTAAGTCATTAACCGTAAATATTTATGTTGTATATGCGTTGCATGATTTATTTTACAACTTCAAGCTTTTAACATACTATTACATGGAATAAAACTTTATTTTTCGTACACCTGTCCTTCACCAGGATTTACATTACAATAGTTTTTTTTTTGAGAAATACATTACAATAGTTAGAATAAAAAAGCATTATAATAATCAATTAGTAATGTACATACAATAAAGCTCCGATTGAAATCATATAAACACAGTGCTATGTTGCTTATGGACCCGCCACATATTTGAATAAATAATCTCAGAAAAGAGATATCATAACTCTTTTTGGTTTCAGTTTTTGTTAGAATTTAAAAGCAAGCTTCTAGAACAAAACTATAGAGAACCTGATTTAAAATTTGTCACCTTCTATGTTACAAAAGAAAAACAAAAGTTGTCACCTTCTGGTTTTAACTTTCTTCTTCTCGACCACACCTTCAAACTGTTCTGCATCTGGCTCCATGGCGATGCGCCGTCGCCGGAGGAGCCTCTTCTCCTTAATCTCGTTTGTCTCTTGCTGCTCCTCACCTCTCTCTTGCCCTCCGATATGTATGTGGTTCTGGTTTGGCTGTGTGATGACAGGCCTTTTCAGGTCCTAATCAAATGTTGTAGAATACAAGATGTCAATCCAATTCTAAGAGATTCTAATGCAAAGGGAATGCAAGTTCATGCTTAATCTAAGTCTATCAAGATGAGAGGATGATTATGAAACTAAGACAATAATAAAATGCAATAAAAGATTGAACTTTCTTTCTCAATGAGGCAAGGGGTTCTTGGACAAGGAACCGACTTTGGGTGATCAAGATTCAATCCAAGATGCTAACTTTTCAATCAATCTAATTCCTTATGCCTAGACAACAAAACTAAGCAAGCTCTATCCCTAGATGAATGCTCTTTTGCAATGATCACCCAAGTACACCAAATCCCTTTGGCATGATCAAAGCAAACATGGAGAATGAGTCTAATAAGCAATCCTAGCTTCTTTGACAACTAATCCCTTAGAAAAGCAAGCTAAAAGCATAGATGAGTTGGTTCGGGCATTTCATAGAACACCTTCCGCATGAAATGCCTATGGCTCTATGTTTGAGAGGCCAACCCAAATATAGCAAGAAGAACACCAAATCAATGCAAGGAGATGATAGATCTAACACTAAACACCTTGGATCTACTCCTAATCACCCTTAGTCTCCCAAGCCCATGAACCCTAGATAGATTTACTCACTAATACCCATGGAAAACCTCAAAATCAATGATGATTCAAGGCTAAACATGATTAAAGAAAGAGATAATCTATTAAACACATAAGAAATGATGTAAAAGGATCAAATATCCAAACTTTCTTCAAGTTCTAAATATGTTTTGAGAGAAAGAAGTTAGATCTCTTAATGAGATCACAAGAGTATTTATACATAGCAAGCGGAAACATAAAACAAAATACTAAAATGCCCTTGGAAGTGATTTTCGACCAATGAGAAGCAAGGAGAAAGGAAGAAACCGAGCCACCCGGTAGTGTTTGTCGGGCGGGTGTGTCCAGTGGGTATGTCCCGCCGTCCGGCCCGTGCCGTCGCGGCCTCTCAGGCAGTGTGTTCGTCGTGGTGGGTGTCCGCAGCGGGGCGTCGCGGGTGTGTGTGGCCGTGTGTACTAAATGCTGCTGCTGGGTAGGAGGAATGGGTCGTCCGAGTGTCCTGTCCGGTGGTCGGGCCGTCCGAGCTCGCCAGCATCGAACGTGCGGTCGTCCGTCAGGCGCGCCGGTGTCTGGCTGGGTGAGGCAAGGTCGGTGTCGCCCGTCGCGATCCAGTCCGTCCGTCCGTCGGGTCCTCGTGCTCGGGTGGTACGGGCGTCGAGCTCATCCAGCATGACTGATGGTTTGGCTCGGTATGGTCACCGGGTTGCTTGACGTGCTTCCATTCAATTGACCATAACTTCTCCAATATGACTCCAAATGTCTTGAAATCACTTTCATTGGAAAGCTAACTCAAACTGCCATGCCTCCACCAAATCTTAGCATCAGAAGGTATTCCTAAGGCCTCTGTCAATGTTCATCTTTAAACCCTTCTTTTTCATCATAAAACTCCCAAACATCTTCAATATCTCCAAAGTGTGCTCCAACACCTAATAAGGACTTATGAATGCAAAATGAGCCTAAAGATGCCTAATGCCTAATCTAAATGAGCAAAAATGCATAAGATATGATAGCTAAAAACATGTAAATATGCAAGACATCACTGTGTCTGCCGTTTGTTTGCTCTTCGCGCGCGGAGCTTCTACAAAGGTGAGACCTTGGCTTCGTCTGGAATTACAACGAGGAGATCTCAAGGTTGGGTGGTGGAGCAGTCGGCTTTTAGGGTTCATGGTGGAGATCGATTTTCAATTTTTTATTTCCCCGGATCTCTGCGTCGTTTGAAGGAGTTGAAGGGTTGGACCGACTAATCGTCTATGGCGGTGTCGTATGGCTATTGGTGGTCTCAATCGAACTCAGTGGCTGGTTCCTTGGTCCTCTCCGGCGTCGGCGAGTCCCATTCCATCCCCTCGATTTCAAGTGAGCTTTGGGAGTTTTCATTTCCGAGACGTGCCTTAGACCCATGATACGCAGGCGGAGATGGTATCTGGTTCTTCGGGAGCTTCTCCAGCTCTGGCTCGTGTGGGTGTAGTTGGTGGTCGTGACAGACAGTCGTCTATGGCTTCTCGATGACCCTCCGTTGCTCCACTTCACTTCTGATTGCTCCTTTACGGCATCCAGTCCAGTCCTCCGTTTTGAAGGTGACGGCTTTCTCACCGGAGCAAAGTCTCAAGGCGTAGATTTGTTACAACCTCCGATTGACTCCGGAATTTGGTATCTAGCAGCATTGCAAGCGGTCCATCGGTTCTCGATGGTCGGAATTGGGAGGCGATCCTCGGGAGTCATTGGTCGTCTCGGGTCAACAATTTGTCAAAGCGCACGTCCCAGTGTCGTATTGGTTCTTTGGTGCTATGCGACAGTGTAGCTAGACTTTCTTTGCAGGTTTATGAGACTAACTTGGCAGGATGTGGCGTTGAGCTCAACCCGGTTTTCATGTTCGGTTTGTGGCGAGTTTGGATACGGACTTCTCTTGGTAAGAGCAAGGTACGTCTTTCTGATCGTCTAGCGCTTCATCGTCGTGTTGATTATAAGCTTTGAGGAGTCCATCGAGCACTAGCTACTCTAGAGACGGCATGGGAATTCCCGGCATCTAAGGCAACAAGGAGAACCTCACGTTCCCGTGGTTATCGTTGATGGATGAGAACGGTTCTCGATTCCTGGGAATTTTAAAAACAGACTAGCGGATTGTGCCGGGTTTAGTGGGTGGGCGAAACTAGTTCTGTAATACATTGACTTGGAAATTTGTTCAAATCGGGCTTGTAATCGGATCTGAATCCCCGCTTTAGGGTTGAATAAAAATTTAGTTCAAAAAAAAAAAAAAAGAGAAACGAGTCGAATCTTTTATTATCTGACTAACGTAATGACAAACCAAACATCTAAACACGTGACATAAATTCCAAGGCAATAAATGTTGGAAGACATTTCACGATTTCAGACAGTTGACACATCTGCTTTGTCTTGTTTTTTTTTTTTACTTAATCCGTTTATCCCCTGAAACTCACAATACATATATTTCCGAAAGAAAAAAAAGTTACTGAAGTATGTTCATCCTCCAAGTTCTATTTCAGCGAAACAGTCACACTTACATAAAAGCTTTTTTCTCTCAGTAAATGCAGAGAAAGAAACCAAACAAATACGAAGTCTATAAAATTTATTAAGAAACAAAGTGGTTAACAGCTTGCGCAAATTTGCTCACCACAATTGTTGTAGCACATAACACAATTAGCAAGCTATATATAATAGTACCTGAAATCTTGAAGATGGCTCTGATTCGCCGGAATAAACCAAACAAAAGGGGTAAAAAAAACTCCACGCTTTCTTAATTACCCTACATGACATGACGTACTTTCAGTAAATCTTGGTCCCAACAAAAACAAAAATTATCTCGGACACAACACTTAAAAACTAGATTTTTTAAGCCCTAACCCTAATCTTAACTTAAAACACTAATACTCGCAGATCACTTCTGGAATCAATAAACTAATCTCTAAAAACTAAACAGCACACATAGAGAGACAGAGTTAAGCAACTCGAGTAAACAATGCAAGAGATTGGCAATAAAGAAACATAGATTAATATTTATACACTGAACTAAAAAGGGTTTAACTTCACCAACAAGGCATCAACGCTGTTCATCATCCACTCTCCGACCCGACCCGGGAGCTCCACTAGATAAAGAAGCAAGCAGATTAAGATGACCCGGAAGATAGTTCCCGACTCTAGCTGCCGAAGCTTCACCCACTGCAGCTTGTTGCTGTTGCTGCTGGTGGACAAAAAGTGCAGCTGCTTGTTGCTGTTGTTGTTGCTGTAAGAACAACTCTTGTGTAGCTCCTGCGGCAAAGCTCCAGACTTGTCCGAACTCTGGCCTCGCCGGAACCGCCCAGAACCCAGATGGTGTATCCTCGTCGGCTCTCACACGTTTTCCGAGTATAAACGGTGAGGAACCTAGCAAAGGTTTACGATCTAGAGACGAGGACAAACTGGTGGAGTTTCCTCGGAGTGAGGCTGACGCGGTGGAGAAACTCGCCGGAGTTGTGCCGGTTCCTGTCGCGGCTATGATAGAAGGCTCAGCTTGACGTAGTAGCCACTCTATAGTTTGACCGTCCGATTTGTGACCGAGCTCTCTTGTTAGCTGGAACACACGAGCTGCGCAGATGATAGGCATACGTATCCTTCTCCCTCTTCCATCTACTTTGCTGTGTCTATCTTTCGCCGGAGATTTCTTGACGGCAAGAGCTCCGTCGTTGCTGTTAGACATGTTTGGAGTAGATTCTTGGAAGAGAGAATAGTGGCTCTTGATTCTCTTATTACTGATACACATTCAGAGGGGATGAGGAGAAGAAGGGAAGCTAATGATTGAGAGGAAGGAGCTGGTGGAGACAGGAAGGAGAACACATGTGGGTGGTGGGTCCTTTTCACAGCTCACTTCCTCTCTGTTTTTTTTTTCGCCTTTCCCTTTGTTTTTCTAATGGGACATTTTGTTTTGTCACGACGCGGTGGACTTCACTCTCTTCACGCTAGGTCAATGGAATTTAAGTTAGGCTGCTACAAGAGGTAAATTTTTAATCTTTTTACTATTTACTGGGTGATTGTTCTTTTGGTTCGAGATCAAATAAAAACTCAGCTTTGAATCTGGATACTAGCACAGTAATATCAATCCACTGGATATAAAAGGTTTATACGCTATCCAAAGCAACTCATACTAAAGCCACAATTAAAAAAAAAAATTGGGACGATTAATCTGGTAAGTTGTTTAATTCAACTATTGAAAAGATTGAAGAAGGAGACAATCAGTGAGGTAATTGATTGGTAAGTAAACTTTGACATCAAAACTTATTAGGGAAAATTGTTTTTTTAGGCCAAAAAAAACACTAACATTGTCCTATTAGACTAATTTCAATTTTGCATCATTTCTCCCTCTAATACCCTTTAGTATTTTTGAAAATAAATTAAATAAATAGTTTTACAAACAAAAATAAATTGGAAAAATAGCAAGTATTGATGAAATACCTATATCAACTTAATTGTATTTATTCAGTTTTTAAAAATGTTTAAATCATAATTTCATATTCTATTCTACAGAAAGTAGAATTGGCATTCTACGACGTAGAAATTAAAATCTACATTTTTCACTGAATCTACTAAGTTTAGAATACGTGATCTACGTAAATAGTAGTGTTCTAAAAATATTTATAATACACATTCCGCGCTTAACATATCACTCTAAAATATGTAGAAATCGGAATCTACACTTTACTATAAATCTAAAACCTGTAGAAATTAAAATCTACACATTACTCTAAATCTAAAAATCAGTAGAAATTGAAATCTACACATTACTCTAAATCTAAAACCCGTAGAAACCAAGTTCTACTTATTTACAGTATTCTACGGATAAAAATAATCAGTTCCGAAAAATATGGTAAGAAAATATTTGGAAATATTCAGTTTCTATATATTTAAAAATTCGATTTATGTAATATATTTTATTATACTATTTAGATTGGGGATTTTTTTTTATGTTATTAAAATTGTAATATATTTTATCATACTATTAAATATATCTAAATACATTATAATGACTTCGATATATGTAATTACGAATTTTAAATTAAATTTTTGATTTATAAATATTAATTACGAATTTATTTATAATTTTTGGAAATATTCAGTTTCCATATATTAAAAATTTTTGATTTATGTAATTTATATTTTATTATACTATTTAGGTTGGGAATTTTTTTATGTTATTAAAATTGTAATATATTTTATTATACTATTAGATATATCTAAATACATTGTAATGAATTAGATATATGCAATTACGAATTTTAAATTAAAATTTTGATTTATAATTATTAATTACGAATTTATTTATAATTTTAAAGGTATTGTTGCCATTTTGAAAATTGTTAGTCTAATAGGACATAACGCATACTAGATTAGTTTAATGAGACAATGTTAGTGTTTTTTTGGCCTAAAAAAATAATTTTCCCAACTTATCTATTTTATTAATTCAGAAGTACACTTTAAAAATACCCCCTAGATTTTTAACTTATTTACAATGGCATGCCACTAAGACCATTAATTAAATTTCCTATTTTAATGCTTGTCTTTTTTAGTTCCATTAATGTGTTGTCTTAAAATAAAATTTAACTTCCCTTCTGTAATTAAATCAATTTCAATTTTATCTTTATTATTAAAATAGTTTCCTAATATTTCCTAAAATATTTTTAGCATTAATATGACGATTTAATAATTTCCTAAAATAACTATTTGTTATATAATTCACTTTTATTAATTCTTTACAAATCTTAAATCAACATTTTAATATATTATATATCCATAAAATCTGAATAAATGAATTGATGTTACAAAATCTATACTTTATTTATCTATTTCATGTATCTTACTAACTCATAGTTATTTATTTCGACATATTTGAAATTATCGAAATTGAATAATATATTTCATATTATTTATTTCACATATTTGAAATTATCGAAATTGAATAATATATTTCATATATAATGTATCATTATCTATCTTTTATTTATTTTCCGTATTCTTTATATAATACTAAATATTTGTGACACATTTGATTGTTAATAAAAATGCAAAAAAAACTCAATGTAATAAAACTAACTATTACAAATGCATCATTGGTATAAGGAAAAAAAATAAAAAAATAAAATAAATACCTGCCCGGTCGGGCGGATCAAGGTCTAGTTAAGCTATATATAGTTCTTATTTATTTATTTACATTTGGAAATATTATTGGCCATTCAATTTAAATATCTGCAGTATCACGTGTTTTACGTGGAGTAGCAAATGTCCAAAATTTCAAAATTCCTTTGTCGACACTAAAGAAAAAAAATACTCACATTAGTTGAGTCTGCTCGATCCGTATTTCACAATAAAGATTCGGAAACTGGCGTAAGTTGGAAAAACTTTGTATATTACAACAACATCACATCCCATGCTAAATAGTGAAAAATATAAGTGCTATATTAATTTATCATTAAACTTTACAGTAAGTTATGCTCAAGTTGCAATATAAATACAAGACCGAAGTAATTTACTTAAGCTATTAATTCCCACTGAGTCTGACCTTAAGAAGAAGTGATTAGTCGCCGTCTAAAGAAAAAAAGTGATTAGTCCACTTGGCGGATACGCAAGATTTTGTTATGTTGGTTGTCTTATCGAGATTTTCTTCTCATTAGTATATCGTAAAAATAATTTATTCATGACCTATGCACGGAGAGCATTTGCTAATATATATGTTTTTTTTTTTTGCTAAAATTGCTAATATATATGTTAATTACTGTCGCACCTTAAACAAATATTTCACTAAACGTATTTTCTTATTGTTAATTTACACTTTATGTGAACCAATGCAAATGCAATCATGAGCTATGGCCTATGTTTGTTCATGTTTCGTTTTTCTGTAAAGACTGAACCGCTAACTTGAGACCCAGTCAATCTAAACATAAATGTGTGATGGAGTGAATACGATAGATAATAGTAGACTCTGACGGTAAACTTTATTTTTTTCTTTAAAAAACGAAATAATATATTCTCCAATGGTTTGCTTCATTTTTTTTTAAATGATATTCTAAATATATTATATCACCATTTTATTATTAATTATAAATAACATCTTATATTTTTCAGACTCACTAATTTTATCCATCTATTTTGTTTTAACATTAATTTAACCCAATTAGTATTTATTATAAGGTAAAATTAATATTAGATAAAATTATTACTTATAATATAAATAAATAAATAAATACTTTTAGATTTTATTAAAAAAATTACTAAAGCCATATATCTCTTAAGTGACTAAAAATGTATTTTTAAAACAAAAAAATGAGCTTATCTTATTCTAAATTCTTCTAAATCGAACATAAAATTATCAGAAATTAATAATTTCATGTTCTTCGTTATTAACATTCAATTACACAAAAGTAATAATATAAACTTTGAAATTAATTGGATGACATTAATATTTCTAATTTGTTTAAGTACAAAATAACAAAAAATAAAAATTAAGGATTAGTTTGTAAATAAAAAAATTTATCTTCAAAATATGAAAAACTGAACAGTATTTCTTCAAAATTCTTCAAAATTTGAAGAAATGAAGAAAAAAACAAAGTACCATTTGAGTGAAAAATGAAGCAAAAATTGAAAAATGAACACTTCGAGTATTACCAAAAAGAAAAGAAAGACACTTCCATTATTTGTCAATCTATTTTAAATTCCAATTTGTTTAATTGTTAATTTTTAATGAAATATGTCATTAACTAAAGACTAATCTGTTTAAAACTACCAACTATACAATTAGTGGAAACCTCTTTAAATAAAAAAATTTCACCAAATTATTTGTGATGAAGTGAACCGTGATCAACATGTATCACCGGTTAGCTTTGTTGGAACACCAGAACAACAGCTTTTTGCCCGTGTTAATTAACCTTATTTTGAGAGAAACATGATGCGGAACACATCTGCGTTTACGTAAACAGTTACTCTCTAGTTGGAAAATATGTTATAGTGATAAATAAATAGTATGATTAATAATATAACCAACGTCCATTCCATTGTGCTTCTCAAATGAAGTGTACTAAAAGAAGGTTCAATTGCCACACAAAACAGACACACAATACGGCATTGGCTAATCAGAATAGGTAATAAAAGACGGAAATAGTACTTCTTCGTTCATTCATCTCTAGAAAGGAAGAGTAGATCTCGTTGAGGATTAATCAGTCTTGGCCGTTGGATCGTTTTGAAGATTAGGCTGAGCAAGCTGGATATGGTAATTAAGGTCAATCTCTGAAGGAAGCGTAGTGAGCTGAAGAACACTGCTTGGTTGTTGCTGATGGTGATCATTGTAGTACTGAACCTGCTCTAAAAACTGTTGATACTCCATTGGTTTGGTCTCTATCCCAGCTTGCTGAAACTCAATCGCCGTACGATGCTCATCATGAAGCTGCAATATGCCGGCATGGATAGTAAAATATGTCACTTTAATCCAAAATGTGCAAACAGATTAACATTCTCTAGCTAGTAACCAAACTTACCCAACGGTACATATTGTTGTTATCGTCTTCTAGCATCCGCCTCTACATATGCATAAACATGGTATTGATCATTAATTAAACCCGCCATATGACCATCATTTATAGAAGAAAATATGAGGAAATAAGTGATACGAGATGCGACCTTTATGCTTAGATTCCCCAACTGTTGCTGCAGCAACTCTTTCTTCAATATATTAGCATTAAAGATAGAAAAAGGGAGAAATTAAACAAAACTGTAATTATATATTGTTTTAAGAGAATATATTGATATGAGCAAATGCTAGGTTACCTTACGCTCACGGACTTTAAGGACAGAATGTTCGAGCTGTTGCTCTAGTCCATCGAGCTCGTGTGGAGGAATGGAGGCTAAGTCATGTCCATGATATGGACGCAGACGAAGCTCAAGCCTACATGTCTCCCTTCTTAGTACTTCAATCTCATGGCGCAGTTCCTCCTATATATATGTATAAACAAAAACTTTTTTTTTCGTTGTTTTGAATTGGTAAGATCAAAGTATATATTAAGTATGCGTATATATATTATACCCGGTCGTCATTAAGGTCAGGAAGTTGCCGTCCTCTTTTTGTCAAATATCTGTCAATGAGCTGAGGCATCCTGTCAATATTGGTAATTTTGAAACGTGATCAAATTAGTATCTTCAATCTCACAACGTCAAGACTAATTCGATAATCAATGGAGGAACACCGAATTCAAAAAAAAACGAATCTAGTTATGATCTATATACATATATACTTTGACAAATAAAAGGATGTCTAAAAGAACTAGTTACAAGAAAGAAAAAGTTTGAGAGGTGTTTTCCCTTCTTTGTTTTGTGAAAGAAAACTTAGAACTAGAATACTTATATTCTCATGTTGTAAGACCAAATACAATGGTGATACTCCCACATGAATCCTTAATCATATTTTAAGCTTATATTTTTTTTTTCAATAGTTAAGGATTCAAATCAAAAATATTCGTCCAATGGTGATCCCGAAGAAGGAATCTTTAGGAATAAAATAATATTTTTTTTTAAAAAATTGAAATTTTATTAATTGCATTATTAAAAAAAAATATAAATGATTGAATAGTATTCCAAAGATACTAATTATTAATCTTGATTACCAAATTTATTCCAAATGTTTTCGATCAAATCATTCTTCAATCGATCATGAGTTTGCCTATCACGAAGATCATTGCGGTCGGGAAATGTATCATTGAACAATGTAGGAATTTCGTTTAGGACCTCCGAGGTTCTGGAAGATTCTCCTTCTTGAAAATCTGAAATATTAACCCGGTTTGTATAACCATCTCGTTCATCATGAACTATCATATTGTGTAGTATGATACATGCTCTCATAATCTTCCCTATCTTCTCTATGTCCAATGTACGAACCGGATTTTTCACAATCGCAAACCGAGCTTGCAATACTCCAAATGCCCGCTCGACATCTTTCGGGCTGCTTCTTGCCATTTAGCAAATAACGCTTGTTTGGGACATTGAGGGAGTGTGATAGATTGGATAAATGTTGACCATTTTGGATATATACCGTCTGTGAGATAGTATGCCAACTTATACATGTGTCCGTTGACCATGTACCTTACCCTCGGAGCTCGACCTTCTAAAATATCGTCAAAAACAGGAGACCGATCGAGGACATTAATATCGTTTAAGGTACCTGGAAGACCGAAGAAAGCGTGCCATATCCAAAGATCTTGTGAAGCTACAGCCTCTAAAACAATCGTCGGTTTTCCGGATCCACGTGTGTATTGTCCTTTCCAAGCGGTTGGGCAGTTTTTCCACTCCCAATGCATACAGTCAATGCTCCCGACCATCCCTCGAAAACGCTGTTTCCAATATAGAGTAGTCGTTGAAGATCCTCCTTTGTAGGTCGTCGTAGATACTCATTGCCAAATAACGTATAACTGCGCCGTGAAATGATGTAAACAAGAGTGTGCTGTGGTGTCAGCAAGTCGGAGATATTCACAACCGAGTCAGCTGTACCATAAGCAAGCAATAATACCGACACTTTTGTAGTGATGATAGACCCCACCTCCGGTTGCATCTTTTCTCTGCTGAAAGAATATAAAGTTCTGCTTGAGGGCTCGACAATATGCAGGAATAAATTCTTTTCATGCGAAACGTCTTCTAAATATTTGTGCCGAGTATGTCGGGTCTTCACTGAAGTAGTCATTCCATAACTGATCATCTCCTCCTTCACGGTCTCGTTCAATATAAGCACGGTTCACCTCATCATCGGGTTGGTCCTCCACTATGTCGTTGTAGTAATCTTCAACGATTTCATCAACAAGTTCGCCTATTCTTCGCCTGACCATCGATGAAGATGATGACATTTTAAGAAGTCCTAAATAAAATTTTTCATATTAGGAATATTATAAAACTTTAATTTTGAGCTTTTTTAATAATATTTATCATATTTGGAATATTATAAAACTTTAATTTTGAACTTTTTTAAAAAAAATTTGTCATATTAGGAATATAATAGAACTTTAATTTTGAACTTTTTATAAAAAAAAATTCATATTAGGAATATTATAGAACTTTAATTTTGAATTTTTTATATAAACTTGTCATATTACTAATAATAAAAAATTTAAGTTTGAACTTTCATTTGATTCTTTTAAACTTCAAATTTTAAAAAATCCATTTTGGTTTGTGATTTTACTAACCGCTTTGATCGACTTGTATGGTTCGGCTTGTATGGTTGGCACTGGTCTTGAAATTATTTTGCCTGCGTTTGATATGTTAACACAATTTGGAAAAGGCTTGTAGTATTCATGTTCAAACATGTTGCTTGTTCAACATAAATTAACAAAGGCAAGATTAGATTACAAACATAAATTAACATGTTGCTAGTTCGAACATAAGTTCGAACATAAATTAACATAAGTTTTGATACAAAGAGAAGCTAGACTTGAACTTCAACTTACATATGATCCGAGGAAAACAATGAGAGTAGATTACAAACTCTCTGAAAACATGATACAACTACTACACAAAGACTACAACTACTACTTATAATACACCCGTGCTTCCTACTCCAACACCCGTGACTTCTACAGCTACACCGTGATTCCTACTCCATCACCCGTGATTCCTACTCCATCAATTCAAGACCAAATGCACCCGTGACTCCTTCCCACATGCGTGACCTGTCAAAACAGAGTGACAAGAGTTAGTAACCTGTCATAACCATTAAAACAATCAATAATATGATATATCTACACAAACGATCAAGTACACAAACAGTTCTACCTCAAAAGCAAGATTGAAAATAGATCATATCATTTCGACATTAGTTTGAGCATGAGACTGTTTTCCATATCTGAGAGAGGTTCTTTCTTAGCTAGTAAACGATCAAGAAGCTTTTGTTTAGACAGTTTTTCCTTAATTTCTAAAACCCCATGTAGCCTCGACAACTCCTCCTCCCTGCCACTCTTCTTCTTCTTGGTACTAGCCGCTTTAACCCCGGAGGTCTAAATTCTGGTTCGACACCTTGGGCTTCTTCGTATCCACCTCCACAGATTGTTTGCGCTTCCTTTCCAACCTCCTTAGCAGGATAGTGGGAGCACCATTTCTGGTCGTATCTCAGCTCCCTCCAGCAGTGATCCATGGTGAACTTGTAGCCGACCGTGTTGAAGAAAATGTCCAAGGCGGTTTTCATCACATCATCATCGTTTTGCCCACTTCTCTGCCCCTCGAGCCGCATCGTAGGAGCCACAGAACTTGGATACATCGCCTAATCCTAGACCATCTCTGCTTGCAAGAGGTGGTCTCTCTCGGTACTGTCCCAGCGAGGAGAGGACTTGCGTTGTAGTACTCTACTATACGCTTCCAAAGAAGTGGACTTCGCTCGTTGCTCATCACAGGTCCTTACTGGTGTTAAGCCAAGCACCAATAAGGATTTTATCCTCTGTGGAGACCATTTCTCCTCTCAGAACCTGAGGCATTTGGATTTATGAAGACTTAGCCCGAACGCGGTAGAAGAGCTCACAGAGACTTAGCAGAACGTCGGGAGCACTCATGACAGGAGACTCATCAGGACCTTGACTACCGAACCAAAAAGGTTCTGGTGAATCAAGGTCAACTGGAATTTGACTAAAGAGAAGTTTACTAATTTTTTGTTGGTTAGCCATTGTTTTAATTGTTTCTCTGTGACACTCTAGTAGTGACACAGAGGGCTTAAGTAAGCCTTCTACTCGATTAATAGCAATCAGATCAGAGCAGTTGAGAAGGTGGAAAGCAATTGAGTTCATTAACTACTCGACTAATTAAAGTACAATGGAAGATAAACTAGCTACTAGCAAATAAAAGCGCATCAAATCACACCAGCTCATATGAAACAAGAAAGCAAATCAAACCTAACCAACATTTAATTTTCCTTCCGGTTTCGAAACTAAATTACTACAACTAGTTTCTTTCCAAGCAAATCAAACCTAACCAACGTTTAATTTTCCTTCCGGTCTCGAAACTAAATTACTACAACTACTTTCTTTCCAAGCAAATCGAACCTAACCAACATTTAATAAAAGAATTACCTCGTTAAAGAAGCAAAGCACGTACGCCCCAATCCTTTGAATCCTTTCCAAGTATTCCTGAAAAATAAAGAAGTAAACAATCAACTTTCACACACTTTCAATATTTGTAATACATATGAGAGATGAAAAAATAAAAGGAAGTAACTCACCTAGCACAATAAGCAACACCAACCCTAACACTAAGCTAAAGACCATTAGCTTAGCTCCTGATTTCTTCTTTGTGAACTCGGAAACTTGCTTCTCAAGACGGAGTAACTTCTGCTCACGTTGATTCGCTTCACCCTTAAGCTCATTAAGCTCCTTCTGAAACTCTCTCAGCTCCTCCTCCACCGCCACGTCCCACCATTTCCAGACGTGGCAGTCTCTATCATCGGCATTGGGGCACGTTATGTAACGTCGGTATGGATCTTTTGGAGTTTGGGAGTATCCGTGAACTGGCTCTGAACCACAGTAGCATGTCCTCGGGATGCCATCATCACCCTCTGGTGAAGGTTCCATGTCAATGGCTTCTGCATTCCACCGAGTAATCTCAGCTTCAGCCGCGTACATCTCACCTTCGCTTCAAGGAGGGAGGTTAAGTCCGAGAGTGTGAGGATGAAGAAGGCTGGCTGTAATCAGATCGTCCCATTATCGTTTATCTGCAACCAAAACAAGTAATAAACACTTAGTTAAGGACCAATAAAATCAACAGCAAAGAACGAGTAAGAACAATTTAAAAGCACAATAATCAAAAGCACATGAACGAGAAGGTAGCAAACCAACGACAAGGAACAAATACAATATCAAAAACAGTTAAGAAACGGCAATCGATTGAAACCCGATACGGTTTCAATCCGTATAAGACAAGAGAGGAGATCCGAGACCGATACAAACCAAAAACGTTTCGAAACCCTATCTAAACCCCCAAAGAATCCTGAAATCGATTTATCCCCAAATATTTTTGAAACCCTAATTTGAAAATTTTCTCAAATCGGTCGAAATCCGAGAACCAAATCCTTAATACAGAACAAACAAGATGGAGAGTGATCTCTAATCGATAAATTTACGAGTTAAAGCTTCGATTTACCTTACACGAGCCGAGGAAGAGAGATCGAGCAAAATAGTCTCGAAATCGCCTTTCCCTCGAGAAGAAATTTTTTTTTCGGTTTGGCTCGAGAATGATTTTTTTTTCCGACCCTACACAAACCAAAGATAAAATCGACCCACTCACCACGTGACACGTTGCTAAGGATTGAATCCTTAAGTCCGCTGCGACGGACCAATCCTTCTTCGATTTATCGCTAATAATAGTATTTAATTACAATTATACTTAAGGATTTGTCTTATGGACCGGGTGAAATCCGCCGTTGGACTTGGTCTAAGGGATGTAGGTGAATAATCGTTTATGACTTAGATCTACAGCGATCTAACCACCACAGCTTTTTAATTAAATGTACTTTAATCGAATATTTTTTTGACTAATACTTTAATCGAATAATTTAAAAACACGTATATAAATGTTGTAAATAACTAAATATTATACATAGTGTTCTACAAAAACAACTTTGAGATATTTTTATGAGAAAGGTTGTTCAAGAAATATCAAATCTTTGTAGATCTCTTTGAAGCACTGGTGTAGAAAATATATTTTAATCAATATAAACCAAAGATGATTATATATATACAAATAAAATACTGTAAGAATAAATATATAGTATCAGAGAGATTCTGGGCCAAATTAAAAGCTTAGACCTTTTACGTGGTACCTGCTACTTCAGAAACTAATGATGAAAACTGTTTGTTTACAAGCACGAGGAGCTATACATATGTCTCATATCCTCATTTAATTAGATCAATACAGTTGACCAGAAAAAATATATTAGTTATATATATACACATGTATGTATAGATCTCTGAAACCCTAATTTGAGAGAGAAGAGAGAGGAGAAGAAGAAGGAGCTAACTTGGAGGGTTCGGAGCAGTACTGGGTGAGCTTTCCGGTGGCGGAGAAGACGATGAGACCGATGTGAGCATCACAAAGAACAGAAAGCTCACGAGCCTTCTTGATAAGACCACTTCTTCTCTTGGAGAAGGTCACTTGCCTTGATGTCTTATTCTCTATCTTCTTTATCTCGATCTTCCCTCTTCCCATCTCTCTCCTCTTATTCCCCCCTTCCTCTTCCTCCTGATGATTCAAATGTATATGTGATGTGGGTACACATATGCAAAAGTTAGATCATCTAAGAAGATCATCTAAGAAGAAGCATCGATCTCTAATTAACTACAAAACGAATAAAATAAATATACAAGAATCTAAAACCCTAGAGTTAATTACAGGATTCCTTTCAATGATAGTGTGATTCTTGAATCTTGAGGTGTGAATTAGAGAGAAGCGAGAGAATTCGTTTGAGTTTGTTAGTTGTAGTCTGTAGATATATAAAGAGAAAAACAGGAGAAGAGAGAGAGTCTTTTAAAATACTTGTTGAGTTGTGTTCTTGGGATGATCTGGAAATGGAGATCAGCAGGATGACACAAAGTGAAGAGAGGTTAATGGGGAATGATATGCTTAATCAGACTTTCTCGTTTCTCTTTATATAAATTCTGTGTGTAGCGTATGGTTTCAGCTCACCATTTTCTTTTTTTTTTTTTTTTTTTTTTGGTCAAAAAGCTCACCATTTTCTAATTTCATTTCTCTCTCTTCTCCTTTCTTACTACATCAGTTTTTCTAATTTGAGAGTGCAATTAATGTTTATATAAAGCTTACGTATTTCAACATCAACAATTTCTTATGGCAATTAGTGTTATTGCGTTATGCAGTAACCATTTATGCTCGTCTCGTGATATGTCTTAATTTTTTTTAGCAAAAAAAAAAAGATGTGTCTTAATTTTCACCTTCAAACTATGTGTGTGCGCTCCTATCGTAAACATAAATGAAAACCCTTTTTCCATTTAAAATAATATTATATCTATATATATATATCGTATACATAATATGTACAGCAAAGTGAATTAACCAAGATATATACCCAACACTTAACTAGCAGGTAATATATAAAATAAGTTAAGATATCAAAAATTAAAACAAGAAGTTAAGTATTAAGTTGTAATTAGACATGTAACTCATGACAGTTTTGGTAATTTCTTTAGCAGAGATAAATCCCTTTATAGTCAAATTTTGGACCACTAAATTATTTGATCTGCTAGCATGACACAACCAACACGTATAATGAATCCAAAATGGAAATTTCATGAAAATATGTTATAAGGAAAACAAAGTTACCACAAATGGCAAAAAGGCAAAAGAGAGAGAAAGAGAGTACCAAAGGACAAAGTGTAACAATACTTGAAAGTGGCTTTTTATATTTTCTTACCCACCTCCCAAGCGCCCTTTTAATATCTTATTTCGATAAGATAGATTATCTGTGAAGTTTATCTCCTATTTTTGTTTTGCTAAGAAGTTTATCTCTTACTTCTTTTGAGTCAATTAATTAAAATAAAATCGAATTCAGATATGAGATGGCATAGCATAATCCATGCTAGTATGCTACCTTCGTTTCATAAGAAACACTGAAACACTAGTTAATCTTTTGTATGATTTGAATTATATAATAATCTGGTTACAATATAAGAGGAAAACCAGAGAGGAACATGTGTTTTTAACACTAGACAACAACATCACCACGACACCACACGAAGCACCGAAAAATATTGTAGCTAATATGTTGAGTTTTAATACAGTATACATTTTGGCATCTATTCATAGCAATAGAAACTAACTCAGTAATTGAATACATATACGATAGTATCATAATATCAATCCATTTAAATTGTGAAGTATAGTCTTTTCCTTTGAATTTTGTGTCACAGATTGTAAGGAGGTAGAAAGAGAACTCGTTTGTTCTGTCAGAGACTCACAGGAAACATGTTATGGTTTCCAAATTAGGTAACTAATTATTAGAGAGGAACAGTTGGGTCCAAGGCTGTTTTCATCATTCCAGCTATCCCACTATTCTGCATCCTATTGACCACATGCAAATACTGTTTAAGAGATGTAAACTATTGAGTTTTTATCAAGTAACATGCCTACTTAAATGATAAATATTGTTATGATTATTTCATTTGAGGCTTACGTAAACTCTAGACAGAGTGAAAACGTATGACATAAAAGATTACAATATACGACGTTAGCGTCTTTATGTAATTCAGTGATTACCGTTAGTGTTAAAGACAACTTTTGGCCCATAGCGATGATGAACCGTCCGGTTCTTGCAGACTAGATGCGCTAAACGAGTTCCTCACGCTGTGTCTACCACAGGAACTGCTGTTTCTGCTCTCCTTCTTCAAACTGAAACCAGGTTTAGATTATTGGCGTCTTCTCATTGGCTTATCAGAGCTCACTTCCTTGGACGGGTTGGATGATCGGTTGAACTCGAAGATAACTGCATCTACCAAGCTTCTGGATTTCTATGCTGGTTTAAGGGAGTATTGGTGGGATGGGAAGGGTGTGAGGCACTGATCATTGTCTTGGAGATGAGAAGCTTCTTCTTTCTTGTAAGCTGTCATCTCTAAACCTTTTAGTAGCTCTTCTGTTTGTTGGTTTCAGTCCATAGTAGCCTTGCAAGGAGATCATGGCTGGAGAGATTTTGTTTCTGAAGGCTTCAGCCTCAAAGACTGGAAGAAATCATGGAGATAGGATTACTTGATATGTGGATGCCCCTTTAATTCAAAAACCAACCGATTCATTTATTGGCTTGCTTTCTGCTCTTCGTTCTTACACTGAGGTTGCAAAATTTAAAGGAAGTAGGTTCTATGAATAATCGATATTATTGTAAACTGAGATTTTAAAGTTTTGATGGCCTATAGAAAGACCAAGACGCAATAACTTTACACGGTTCCAGTATTAGTTTTGGTACACTGCAGCGACATGATTACAATAGAATCTTTGTAGCCGCTTTGGTTTGCTGCCTAACCAACGGAAACAACTGTTAGTTAGCATGTTCTTGTTTCTTACAGTTTAAGACAAAAACAGAGTTGAAATTATAACATTCAGCCTATGTTTCTATTATGGGTATGTATGTAATAGAATGCTCTGCCATTTTCCTCATCCGACATATCGAAGCAATACTCCATTGTTTCCAAGCACAAACCCTTTCTTATCATCCACAAATCTTCAAAGAAAATACAGAAAGCTGATTAGTTTGTGAAGCCTTTTTGTGATGTTTGGTTAGAGACACTCTTACTTGACTGCGTATAGATTAGCTGCGATATTATCAGCAGCTTTGTCACGGTTCCATGACTTGCCTCCGTTTCTTGTTCTCAATAGAATCCCACTCCCTCCTGCTTCCATGCTTCTTCCTGCAATTCACACAACACAATCTACAACAAAAGAGTTGGTGTAATCTAGACAGTGGAGAACTGGTTGGAACAAAAACACACACACAAACTGATGCTAAATAATCAGCTAAAAAATGGCAGAGCATTCTATTACATACATGTTCTTGTTTCTTACAGTTTAAGACAAAAAAAGTAGTTCATTCTTATCACTAGTTACTTAGATCAAAAGTCTAGTCGATTCGTTGTTATACATGCTAATACTCCTATCGACATTTGATCTAACTGATGCTAAATAATCAGCTAAAAAATGGAATCAGCCATGAGAAAACTGATTGTGCTTAGATCCTGTGCACTACGACATCACTTGTCCTAGGAAGGACAAAACAGAAGGCAACACAAGTTCAAAAATGCTGACATATCCTTACCTGCCCATGTCAAAAAGAAGTTACCATGTCTAGAAACCGCGACATATCTTCTATCTGGTGAACGATTAACGGCACTGAAGGTTCCAGTGTAGTAACTAGCACCACTGATCCCACTAGAGACTGTTCTGTAAACACCATTGTAAGAAAACAGAATCAGATACTCTCTACATTTGTCTGGTCTCTATTGAATTTGGACAGGGAAAACACAATGAAGAACCTGTTCAAAGTAGCTGAAACTGTTTCTTGAACAGCAGCTTTCCAGTTATATCACTTGTTAAAAGTACCATAATATCACCTTCATCGGTAACCATGTCTGCACTCTTCTCTCCAGTGGCTACGAACCTACACAACAACACCATTGTAATCAGTGCCGTGCGAAGGTTTTCCGGGTCCTATGGCAAAAAAATGTTTCAAAAAAATCTATTGTTAGAAAAGAATAAAATTATAAACAGTAAAAAGTTATGTATATTACAATAAAATAAGATTTACTTTATGATTTTTAAAGACATTATACAAGATTAAATTTTACAACTTCATACTAATGATTTTCTGTTTTACAAAGAAAAATTTAATAGACTAGTTTATATATATAGAAATATTTTTATATATGTATATGCAATACTTTGTATTTTTACGGTAGCTATATATGGATTATTACATCAAATAATTTGTGAAACACAATTAGTAATTTGATAGGTTATACGTTAAGAAAATAATTAAAATATCACAAAAATGAAGACAACGGAACTGAAGCTAATGAAGAATATCATTTCTTCAGAGATCAATAACATATTTATATACACAATCTACAATATGCATAAGATGAATACAAATACTTCTAGTAACATTTTGTAAATAAAGAAAATAATATAATTTGGTATCTGTTTTAGTTAAAAACTTAAAATAATTCGTTTACATTTTTCTCTATCAATTAATTTATTTTAGTAAAAAAAATCAATAAAATAAACGGAATCCTGAAATTAGATGAGAAAGTTTGGGGCCTGGGACTGTTTTTCTATAAGGGTGAACACGGCTCTGATTGTAATCCACAAGCTCTGAAAGACTAAAGCCATTTGAGGAAACAAGCTTAATAATACCAAGAAGCTGAGAGCTTAATGCGATTTGATCCCAATTCTCTCCAGCATCAGCAGTGTACAGTTCTTTTGGGCTCTAAGAGTAACGAAATTTTAAGCCATCAAAGCCTATTGAATAATAGTCCACAAACTTCATCATATTTGTATTGTTTTACTTAATCCATTTAATTTGTTTGATCCATTTTTTAATTCAAAGCTTAAGAATTTCATTAAAGCAGAAATAGATACCAAACATGAAACAATTAAAAAGTTTATAGCGGCTAAAGTCGGATCTTTATCTAAAGCAAAAAAAAATTAATTAGTTCATCACTTGGTTCTATGTCGCTCTTTGTCTATCATTGCCGTCAATGGGAGGGTGGGATGAACGAAAAAATAGACAAAACTTTACATGTTGAGATGACACTATTATTTTCTTTTTGTGAAGTATTTATAAATATTTCAAACAATAAATAACACTGCTAAGAAACAACTCTTAAGTAATCACAATACAAAGAAACAAAAATAATTTGCTTTCAAAAAAAAGTAACAAAAATAACTTTTAGTCGTAGTCAAATTTATATGCACAAGGATAACAAAATAACTTCCAATTGTAGTCAAATTTATATCCTCAAGGATGAAAACTGAAAAGCAATCAACTTCGAAACGTCTTTTTCTTTATAATCTTAAATCTTAATTGTTGTAGCTGTAGGCGTCAGCTTTTTTGTCTCTTTTGCAAATTCTCATGAAGAAAACTTTAAAATTTTCGTATCAGTAAACATGTTCTTTAACGTTAATAAAAAAAAAGAGAGAAAAAGGTAGAAAACACGTTCCTTGAGTATCGTGCAGTCTAATCTTAGTCGGATTTATACTTTGTGAATGTACAAACGGCTTTTTTCTGGGGAAAGACGAAGTTTGATCTGGAAACAATTTTATATATGAGTATTTTGTTTTCGTATATTGCATGTAGTATTTCTCAGTTATGAGTTATAACGAGTTTAATTCTCAGTTATTATAAATTTACAATTATTTGTGTTGATTATACAATGAAAGAAGAAAGTAAAGCAGAAGCTCCTTGACATTAAAATACTAGTAAAGAGTTTGGTATGTCATTTCTCTCAGTATGTGTGGAAGCTAATCTCCCAGAATTTAATAGATTGACCCACCACATAGCGGAATATCTCAAAAAAATAATTATAATGCGTCGTTAATATAAGAGTATTCTTTATTATGTATGGTCCAAAATCCAAATGGTCCATACCATTAAATTCTAATATTACTATTCTTGGATCACAGAAAATCAATGATGATTTCTCACTTTTAATCATAGTTTAGTGACCAAAATACTAATGGAAATGTGAAACAAATCAAGACTTTAATCATTATGATTCTACAGCCTGGGTGTCTCCATGATAACTTAAAACATTCTAGAAACAACAAAGAGATTACACATTTTTTAAAGGTGAAATTTATACATTTACATAATCCATATACCAAATTTTAAAACCTCCTAAACCCACCTCCCAAAAAAAAAAAACATGCTCTAAACACATCATCCATCGATCGATCACATTCTCATCTAAACCGAATTGCAATAATAGACACATCACTACTTTAACTCTCACTTAACCGACAATTTAAAGTAATTAAACCGGAAAATCTTCCCTTAACCGTTAACCCCTCTGCCGGAGACAGAGGGTTTGGTCTGATCATCTTCTTCGTCAGATTCTGAGCAGATAGATACTGAGCTCCGGAGCTCCGTTGCTATCAGGATTCATCATATAGAAAGCTTCAGAGTCACGCGACCCCACGATTCTCTCGAACTTCGCCCTCATATACATTATCTCTCCTCCTCCACCGCCGCCGATGGATGTCTCCTCCGTCTCCGGTAAAACTCCGGCGCCCATGGAAACCATCTCGAGCGCCTTGAGAACTTTCTTCTCCTTCTCACCGCTCTCCCTCCTCGCCGCGAACCCACACTTTTTCCCGTTGCAGTAAGTCCTCCACACCGGCTCCTCCACCAACCGCCGTGGAATCGTAACGCCGTGACGGCGGTTTCCGTTTTCTTCTTTAACTTCCTCTTTGGTCTTGTCGCATTCCAGAGCGATCCTCACGAGTCCCGAAGCCATCTCCTTGACGAGTCCACTGATCGGAGTAGCGAGCTCGATAAGAAACGCCGGCGGGGAAGTTGGGTCTTTCTGGACGGAGAAGTGCACGTGTCCGCGGCGAGATCCGAAAAGGGTGCCCACGACCCGGGATCCGAGTCCGGAGTTGTTGTTACCGGGTCGGGCTCTGCTGAGAGAGGAGATGACTGAACGGAGACGAGAGACGGCGAAAGTTTGGAGCTTTCTTTTGGGAGTTATTACAGAAGAGGAAGGGTTGTGTTTGGGAAGTGGTTTAGTGTTGTCGGGAAGAGGATTATGGGAAGAAACGTCATCGTTTTCGTCTGATCCGACTTTTGTTGTCCAGTGGAAACTGTTGTGTCTCTTGGAGGCAAAGTCATGTGTGTTTGGTTTCGCCATGGAGAGAAGCTGAAGCTTAAGGAAAGAGAGAGGGGAGTTTGTGTGTTTATGGATGTGGTAATGATCAAAGAAGCTGGTGTGAATTTAACTCCAGGGTTTGGTCTATTTGGTGACTCTCTCTATCTCTTTACTCTTTTCTATATCTCTCTCTCTTGTCGTTGTGAGTGTGTTGGTGTGAGAGAGAAGATAGATAATACATTTGACAGAGAATCGACAGTAACTTGACCCACCAACTCATCTTTGTAGAAGATTTTGGAAAATAAAGGAGAAAAAAAAGAGAAATGTAATAGTTTTGTTTTGTGTGTAGATTTGTCTTTTGCTTTTTAGTTCATTATAGGTGTCAAGTGATTCGACTTGGGATTGATTTTAGCTCCAAATAGAAAACTAATAACTCATACACTGAAGAGGGAAAAAAAATAGTTTGGTTTTGTTTCTCTATGATCTTTTTCAACTCTACTTAATCATTTCCATGATCTTTATTGTTTCCATTATTCCCTCTAATACCACTCTTCTATTCATATTACTCCTTATTTGATAGCTTGTTATTATTAATATGGTTTTTGAGATAGATTTGTTTATTGCTAAAGAATTACTAGGATTGTGTTGTTTTGTTGAATACTTTGGGAGAAACACGAGAAAATGACAAAAGAAAGGAATCTGGAGACAAAGTGTGTGTGTAGTTGTTGTTTCATTTTCGATGTGGGGTAATCACAAAGAGCCTCATTTTGTTTTGACTCCTCCCCTTTTTGACTTCAATCTTTCATACAGTAAAAAAGTGTTTAGTACACTTATCATATACTCCTCCGTTACATTATGTCAAAATCTTTAGTCTACATACAGCCTCTCTAATCATTTTAAAGATCTGAAAGACGTTTTCAAACTGTTTGTGTCTATACTAGTGAGGAAAGTAAAAAAAAAGTAGTTGTCACAAAAAGAAAAAGAGTTAAAAAACACTCAGACAACTCAAATTATTGACACATACGAGTTCTGCGGCGAGTTACAAGCTTTTTGTATGCATCAAACACCATTTGGAACTTAAATCACGCATGCTATGTGCAATAATGCAAACAACTAACTACAAAGCGCTTTGTGTAAAATTTCATGTACCAAAGTTCAGTCCCATCACTTAATACATATATCTATAATGGCAGTATTAAAAGAGTAAAAGATGTTTATCAACAGACCACAACCATTATAGTTCCCGTTAATCCAACATATACAAACACACCTCATGGTTCTTATAAACGAATTTTCATCTCAATTAATTTTCTTCTTCTTCGTCAAGAACTTGGAGTCTTTGTCCCAAAGCAGATGAATTTCATCGATTATTGTGGTTCAAATCATTGTCTAGCCAAAAAAAAAAATCATTTTGTCCAAAACTATTGTGTATGGTGAATGGACTTATACAGGAAAGTTTATTGTATTCAACTATTCACGAATGATGGGGGAATTCTCATTTATCAGATGTTTTCAATATTTCGAATCATTACAAAATATTCTCAAATAAAGATTGGTGTGACATGCCATTGATGGGCATACAACATTCGACAGGCTTTGTCTTGTATCGAAGAATAAAACGATTCTATAATTCAAATTGTATTAATTGATGTAACAAAATATGAAAATGAAGTTATATAGTTGGTTTTTGACGTCATAATGGAGATAGCTCCGTTGTGGATCTTGTGATTCTCGTTGTTGTCGGGTGCAGAGTAAACCGAGGCCTGCGAACTGACACGTTACTTCCGGTGATGGTCCTAGTAAACGAAGTACCTTGCCCTTCTCCGGTTAACCCGAAGCCTTCAATGATGTCATCATTCATAAGTGGTAACATGTCTATTCGTAAATGTAAAAAAGCGAAAACATACGAACAAATAATTGAGTAAGACTACAAAGTCACACTATATCATAAAATATTTAAATATACGAAAGTGCTGGTAACATGTCTATTCTTTATTTGAAACCTCGTGAATAATTTTATGTAAAAAGTTATGAATTTACATAATGATATATATTCCACCATATTGAGATATAAGATTTAACCGATCTACATTCATACCTGATCACTTGATCAGCTGATCCACTTTGAGTCATAGTGACCTAAAGATTTGGTCTAAGTAGGAGTGGACAAAAAAACCGAATCGAACCGTTCGAACCAAACCGAAACCGATCCGAACCAAACCGAAACCGATCCGAACCAAACCGAAACCGACCCGAACCAAACCAGAGTCTATTATCAAATAGTTTGGTTTAAGATTTTTCCAACCCCAGCAAACCAAACCGAACCCGATCCAAACTAAACCGAACTGATAAACCAATATGTTTTTTTTTTAATTATTTGAATTAATCATACTAACAATATAAATTATACTAAAATCCTAAGATTAAAGTCACTGTTAACTTTATTAACGATGTTGGTTTTTTTTTTAAAAAAATTGTATGTACTTTAGTTAACTTTGGTTTCATCATGTTCTTAAATTTTTTTTTTGTGGTTTTAAATTTTTTTCAGTTTTATATTAGATTTAATTTACATAGTTTATTTTTAAGAGACGTTATTAACAATGTTCTTTTTAATTTTCTATTTAATTATAGTTAAGTTTAATTTGATTGTGTTCTTATCAATTTTTTGTGTGTGTTTTAAAAGGCTTTTGTTTCAGTTTTATATTATATTTAGTTTACACAATTTCTTTTTTCATTGTCAATAATATGATGACTTCATAGCCATGGATTTATGTTTTAAAACATGATATCTCTTAAAGAACTAAATTAGGAGAATCCGATTGAACCGAACCGAAATACAAACCAAACCGAATACAAACCGAACCAAATACAAACCGAACCGAAACCGATCCAACCCAAACTAAGTATGGTTTATTTCAGTTGGAAAAATTCTAGAACCGAATTAATCAAACCGAACCGCATCCGAACCGAACCGATAAAATAACCGAAGTGCCCACCCTTAGGTCTAAGTGCTAGCAAATCGATTAAAACAAAACAATTTTTCTAAAGTAATATTTTTTATTATTTTGATAAAAAAAATGGTTTAAGCCCTCCTAAACACTAATCTCATATGCTTAATGCCTATCAAATTTTTTGAACATTGTTTATTGGTTGTATGCTAATAGCAACAACATTAACTAAATCACTTCACTAAACACAAGAATCCATTCAATGTAATCAAATCTTGGTTTATATTAGCTTCTTTATATTACTGGTTCAATTACACTAAATCACTAAAACACCATCAAACTTGCAAACATTAGGAATTTAGATAAAAGTCCCTCTGTAAACTCATAAAATCGGATCCACCATATGTACTCAGAATAGAAGTAACACAAAACAAGAAAAGCTTACTAACTACATCTGAATCAGAAGTATTTTCAGATCATAAAAACACTAACTTATATTATACTAAGACTAAGAGCATATAGACATATGCATTTGCACTTACAAGGGAACGTTAAAAGGATGCTCTTTTCATTTTTATTTTTTATTTTGCCAAAGAAAACCTTAAGTTTCCAATTAGCTTTGCAGACTTCTCTGGTCGGTTTCGGGATGGTCAGTTCCAGGCTGTTCGGTTTCTGGATGTTCGGGTTGAGGAACCGGAGCACCTCCATTAATTCTTGCACGTGCTTCTGCAAACATACGCTGTTGCTCAGCTGCTGCTTCCTCCTCAGTCATTTGAGCTCCACTGTTGCATTTCACACTTCTCTGCGTGTCCTGCCACATAATTACAAACGTAGGAGAGGTACATGTTAAAAGGGGTTTCTACTTCATCTTCCAAGTATCAAGAGAAGTATTATTACCATGGTTTCATACTTATGTTGCTCATAAGCAGCATACACTTCCTCAATATATTCTCCAAAACCCAGAACCTGTTTCATAACAAAGTTTACGTCTTTATGCTAAAACTTGTTTCTTTGTTTGGTAAGGATGCACAAAGAATAAGACTTTTAAACCTGTAACGCCTTGAGAACGTGTTCAGGAGCAATCGTCTATCCTCTTTGTTACAAACCTCATTAGATTCTGAAGATACAAGATTTATAAACTCTGCAAAAACAAAACAAAACACAATCAAAACTCTTCCTCCAAGTAGAATAGAGAGAAACCTAAAGAGTCTAATGATCTTTATACTTACACAACACTCAGTAAGAAGATCTTGAGCATCTCTAGCAACACTGAACATCAGGTGGTACCATCTCCTTTATGATCTTAGTCATCGTAGCTGAAATCAAACAACACATCAAATAGTTTCTCAAGCTAATTGAGCTAGATTCACAAAGCTAATGATCGATAATAATAGAGTCCCACATCGTTAATGATGTTGTTCCTTGGGTAATATATAAGTGTATGAGCAATCCTCCACTCTCATGAACTAGTTTTTGGGTGTGAGTTAGGCCCATCACTAATATGGTATCAGAGTCCATAGGTGTTTAAGCCCATCAGATGATTTCCATATAAATAGTTGTCTACCTATGTAGACTATAAAAATGGCCCATCTTGTTTGGTATTTCCGAAATGTTGGTTTTGGGCTGTTTCCACTGGACTGGTGGCCTAATGGAGTCCCACATCGTTAATGATGTTGTTTCTTGGGCAATATATAAGTGTATGGGCAATCCTCCACTCATGAGTTAGCTTTTGGGTATGAGTTAGACCCATCACTAATAGATGAGCGAAACAGTAGATTCATGAAACTAACCTTTAGGAAGCGAAGCGTCTTCCTTGGATTTGATGACTATATCCATCAGATCCATTGCTTAAATCTGCAGAATCAATCGAGCTTAAAGTTTACACGACGATTCGGTTATGGGGCAATCAAGAGATAGGATAATCGGACTCACCGTAACTGAGTCAACACGGTAAAGAGACGAGTCGCGGCGAGATCTTATCGGAACGAAAATGAGCGTGGAGATAGTTTTAGTGATTTAATAGAAACTGGAATTAATTTTTATAAATAAATCGAAAACCTAAATGGGCCTAGAAAATAACCCAAACCAGGCCCATATCTTCTTCATCGTCTCAGGAAACGTCTTGAGATTCTTCTAGGATTGGTTGTATTCTCCTCCTCAGTGGTGGAAGAGAGAATGGGGTTAGAGGAGGATGATTTCGTGTTTCACGGGACGCCGATAGAGCGCGAGGAAGAGATCGCTAGCCGGAAGAAGAAAGCAGTCGCAGGAGCTTTTGGAAACCTAAGAACTCTCCCTGCTTGGAAGCAAGAAGTGAGATTTTTGGATAAATATGATTCTTAGTATTAAGTTTTACAATGCCCAGGTGACTGATGAGGAAGGTCTGAGAAGGTTTCATGGAGCATTTACTGGTGGATATTCTGCTGGGTATTACAATACAGCGGGGTCAAAAGAGGGTATAATTTAAAGTTACTTGGATGTTTGTTAGATTAGATACTTATCTGTGCTTTTCTGTTTACAATCTAAGTTTGTTTGCCTTTATTGTCTGAGCAAACACATGAATGTCAGTCATGAAGTGCATACTCATTAGACCATAATAGAATGTAGAATTGAAAACCAAAACTTCAGCTGACAAAAACATCTCTAATCTCACTCTATTTTCCACTACAATATGGAATTTAAAGTAAATCTTCTCCAACCCTACTCTACTTTACTCGATTTTCTATTTCACAATAGATTTAAATAGAACGATTATTCCAGATAGTAATGAATTTACTTTCCACTTTAAAATGGAATAGGATCAAAGTAAAACTCAACTTCATTATGGATTTATTATATATTATTTTGAGATGCGCTAGTGAATTAACAAAATAGAGTATTATATTAGAGAAGCTCTGATGAAATTGACATGGAACAAGTTGATCATGGCTCACTGGAGTCTCCCTCGGCGAGCTTCTCTAACTTGGCACCTACTAAACGTGAAACGAAACGAAATTGAATCAGAATTTCGATAAAACTAGAACCTGACGATGCTCCCAGTTCCAGACGGAGACGTGATCGGAATCATCAGCCGTGACAAGCCATGGATGCGTGGGATGTACCTGTATCTTCACAATCTTACCGTTGGTCTGCCGGAACGCTCTCGCGCACAGCATTTTGATCAACTAAACAGCTCAAGAACCTGAGCACGATTGCATCAGCAATTCAGCACTGACGATTCGGATTCACGAGAAAAAAAAAGTTCAGCTACACATTCAAAATTCAGATCCGAATCAATAGGATCCACAACCGAAGAAAACTTCTGTAATGTCTTCGTACTGAAATGTCCAGTCTGTTACACACAAAAAAGCCTACCAAAGTTTTAGCCCGTCATTTATTTATTTTCATCTTCTTAAAAAGATATAAAACAATTATTTATGATATTAACTATAATTCTTTTCTTTTCGTATTCAAATTGATGTTTTCATGCATAAGTCGATGAAATCTTATGAATACAAAAACTTACTTTTACTATAGTTTATATTTTCTGGTAAAATATTATTAATGTATATGGTGATTTTTGTTAGAAGGTAAGTCTCCGTGAGGAGTTCTATATTCATCGTATCAATATATATACATGATGAGTATCCTTAACTATAGGAATAGATATACATGAGTCAAATACATATTTATCTATAATGATTCGATACTTATCGTATCTTATCTAACACTCCCCCTCAGTTGAAGCGGCAGAGGCACGAACGCTGAGACTGTTCCGAAAGTCCAAGAACAACGTAGATGGTAGAACTTTGGTAAATATGTCAGCGAACTGCTGTGCTGACGGAACATGAAGAACTCGAACCTCACCGATAGCCACCTTTTCACGCACAAAGTGTATATCTATTTCGACATGCTTTGTGCGTTGATGTTTGACTGGATTTGATGACATGAATATGGCAGAAATGTTGTCACAGTAGACTACCGTTGCGCGAGCTATGGGAATTTTCATTTCAAGTAACAGAGTGCGAAGCCAAGTTGCTTCTGAGACAGCATTTGCAACACCTCGATATTCAGCTTCTGCACTCGATCGAGAGACGACGTCTTGCCTTTTAGACGACCAAGACACGAGATTATCACCAAGAAAAACACAATAGCCTGACGTAGAACGTCGAGTGGTTGGACAACCAGCCCAATCAGCATCGGAATAGGCTACCAGAGCAGAGGTTTTTGACTTGTGAATCCGCAAACCATGAGTGATAGTGCCTTTTACATATCGAAGCACACGCTTAAGCGCATTCAGATGTGATTCTCGAGGATCATGCATAAATAAGCAGACCTGCTGGACGGCAAAGGCAATATCAGGTCGAGTAAAGGTTAGATACTGGAGAGCTCCAGCTAGACTTCGATACAGCTTGGGATCAGACACTGGTTTGCTATCTTCAGCGGCAAGCTTGGTCTTGGTATCAGCCGGTGTAAGGCACGGATTGCAATCAGTCATGCCAGCCCGGTGAAGAATGTCAGCAGCATAATTTTGTTGTTGTAGAAACAAGCCTTGATCATTACGCTGAACAGAGATGCCAAGGAAGTGATGAAGTCGACCAGGATCAGTCATATCAAACTCTGTTTTAAGCGATGTGATGATCCGGTCTAGAAGAGATTGCGACGATGCTGTGAGAACAATATCGTCCACATATAAAAGAAGGTACGCCGTCTCGGACTGTCGAGAGAAGATGAACAGAGAGGCGTCAGACTGACTTTGAGAGAATCCAATCTTCTTTGCGAAAGTGGCGAACCTGTTATACCAAGTTCTCGGAGCTTGTTTGAGGCCGTAGATAGCTCGCTGAAGCAGACAAACATGATCTGGTTTCGAAGGATCAACAAAGCCAGGCGGTTGATGCATGTAAACTGTTTCTTCTAAATCTCCATGGAGAAACGCATTCTTAACGTCGAGCTGATGGAGCGGCCAGTCACGCGCAGTGGCAACGTGGAGAACTGTTCGAATGGATGCTGGCTTCACAACTGGGCTGAATGTTTCTTCGCAGTCAATTCCAGGTTGTTGCGACTTCCCATTAGCAACCAGTCGAGATTTGTGTCGTTTCAGCGTGCCATCTGCATGAAATTTGTGCCTGTAGAGCTACATAGAACGAATGATGTTAGTAGCAACAGGTCGTGGTACAAGTTTCCATGTTCACGTTTAATATGAGCATTATATTCTTCTGTCATAGATGGATTCCAGTTTGGGTCCTTTGCAGCCTGTATATGAGAAACAAGTAAGGGAGAAATGGTTGTATCAGTGTGTAGACACAACGGAGTTCGTGGTTTAAAGATACCACTTTTGCTGCGAGTGACCATTGGATGAATAGATTGAGATGGAAGAGAAGTAGATGGTGTAAGAGGAACACTGGACAAAGGACGATTTATAGGTAGTGGTGGTGGCATAGGAACAGAAGGAGGACGTATAGTCGGAGTAGAGAGATTAGCAAAAGGAAATACCGTTTCATCGAATGTGACATGGCGGGAGAGTATGATTTTGCGAGTGTGCAGGTCGAGGCATCGATATCCACGGTGATCAGTTGGATATCCAAGAAAAACGGATGGAGTGGACCTAGGCGCCAATTTGTGAGCTGTTCTAGGTAGTTGATTGGGGTAGCAGAGACAGCCGAATGTGCGTAGATGAGTGTATTTGGCTGGCCTTTTGAACAACTTTGTGAGAGGTACTTCGTTGTTGATGGCAGATGAAGGCAGGATATTCAGAAGATGCGCCGCCGTGTGGAGTGCTTCTACCCAAAACGTGTGTGGCAATGATGCTTGATGCAACATTGTTCGAATCATGTTATTGATCGTACGAAGCATTCTTTCTGAGCGGCCGTTTTGCTGCGACGTGTATGGACATGAGAACCGAATTGTTGTTCCTTGTGTTGCCAAGAAGTCTTTGAGAGACTTGTTATCATACTCCCGACCGTTGTCACATTGTAATGCTTTGATTATGCAGTTAAATTGAGTCTGCACATATCGAGTAAAGTGAAGATATTTTGCAAGTGTATCACATTTTCGATGAAGAGGGTAAATCCATACAAAATGAGAGTATTGATCAAGAAAAAGAAGATAGTATTTAAAGCCACTGACACTTAGAACAGGGGAGGTCCAAATATCAGAATGAATAATGTCAAAAGGTTGAGAAACACTGCTATTAGAGGTAAAGAAAGGGAGTCTGGTATGTTTACCAAGTTGACATGCTTGACACAAATTTGTCAAGTCAGTCTTACTAAAAGGAAGAGAAAGCGAAGAAAAAATACGTTGAAGAACTTGATCATTTGGATGACCTAGTCTTTGATGCCAAATAGAAGAGCTGTTGTGCGAAGACGCTAAAGCAAGAGGACGTTGAGACTGTAGAGATGGCGTGATAGGGTAGAGAGGTCCTTGACTATTGCAACGGAGTAATGTTGTCCGATTGCGAAGATCCTTAATAGACAAACCAAAAGGATCAAATTCAAGAGAACATAAATTATCAGTGACGAATTTGCGAACAGAGATCAGGTTTTTAATAATAGAAGGACAAACAAGCACATTACGAAGATGAAAAGGTCGAGAAGGTGAAGGAATAACTCCCTGACCCAGTTGAGTAACTGGTGCAAAGGAGCCGTTTCCAACGATGACAGAAGGTAACTTGCTCGTATTAACAGTGGAACATAGAGTACCTTGATCTGATGCAATGTGGTTTGTTGCTCCGGTGTCAAAGGACCAAGCCGCATTGCTAGGGTCTTCCAACGTCATCGTGTTGAAAGTGTGTGCTAGATTTGCAGGTATGGTTGTGAGCATTGGGTGCGCTACAGAGTTGGAAACGACTGAGTGAGCTTCATTGTGTTGATGAGCGCCTGGACGTGGACCGAGGATCCCCGGTTGTACCATAGTTCCAGGGTTTGTGTACACATGTTGTTGACCCGCTGGATAAGCATTCATGTATGGCAACGGTTGTTGAAGAAACGCTGGCCATTGTGGTTGACCAATTTGCCAATTCTGAGTGCAGAATGGAGTATTCCAGTTGTTGGAGCGTCCACGACCGCGATTGTTGCGACCACCACGTCCACGACCACGATTTCCACGGTATGAGCCTCCATTGTTGTAGTTGAATTGATTGTTGTTGTTGTTGGAAGTGCTTCGTGGTGCAGAGTCCGTATGCAAGACAGCAGGAGCAGATGCATTGTCGTTATGAGAGACAGACGGCTTGACTTGTTTGTTCAGGCGATCTTCTTCCATGGACAGCATCGACCGTGTCTCAAGAAAGCTGGGAAACGGGATCCTGTGTTTGATGACATTGATGATGCTATCAAATTTCTCAGATAAACCGTTGAGAAGGTGCATCACCAATGATTTCTCAGAGACAGGTGAGTCGAGGTTCGCCAGCAGATTCGACAGCATCTTTAGTTTGTTGCAGTAGTCGTGAATTGAGAGGTCTCCAATTACAAGGGTATGTAGGTCGTTTTCAATCTGCAATGCTCGTGCTTCTTTGTTGTCTCGGAACAGATTTTCGATTTTCAACCAGAGTTCTCGAGCCGTACACTTGGTTGTGAGAATGGTCTCGAGAATTGAATCTGAAATCGTTCCATAAATCCACATCTTGACCAAACCATCGTGTTCCTTCCATTCTTTCTCTGTGGTAGGAGTCGATAGTGTAGAACCATCGAGATGGCCAAGAACACCAAAGCTTGTGCAGTGGGTTTCAAAGAGTTTTCGCCATACTTGGTAGTTAAGTTTTGTCATATCAAGCTTTATGGGAATATATGCTTTGATTTGAGCGATACCAAAGGGCTTGTCATTGGAAGAAATTGCGACAGCCATGGCGAAAAGGTAAAACAGAGGAGAATAGAAAAAATTTAATTGGGAGAAGGGAAAAGAGAGGGAGAGAAAGCGGAGAGGATCGAATAGCGTGGGTGCTAATTAAGCTTCTGATACCATGTTAGAAGGTAAGTCTCCGTGAGGAGTTCTATATTCATCGTATCAATATATATATACATGATGAGTATCCTTAACTATAGGAATAGATATACATGAGTCAAATACATATTTATCTATAATGATTCGATACTTATTGTATCTTATCTAACAATTTTAACTGATGCATAGAATAGTGATACATAAAATTTGTTCTTTTTTGCTAAAATACATAAAATTTGTTCTTTTTTGCTAAAATACATAAAATTTGTTACAGCAAGTAACTTGAACTCAGGCACTTTGCTTGAACAAGAACAGATTTCACCGGAGAAACCGAAACTATAATAGATATTATCCAAAATTCACATTTATACATGATATTGTATATATATATATATATATACATATATCAATATATATTAATAAACTATAATTTTTTTAAACTTTACATAAACCATAAATTAATGCATCATCTTCTAATTTCCACCACAAACAATATAATATGAAAGCTAAAAATATATACATATATCTTTAAAATTGTGATGGCAAAAAATATCTTATAATTGTTACTTTTATTTCATTTCCTCTTGAAATTTTTAATATCGTCGGGAATCCTTTAATTCATTAGTTTTACAAGTAACACTTGAGGAGCTTGATGTCGAGGATGAAGATGTCTATGCTGGTAAGGACATTATAGATGTTTCCCTAATCATGGTTGTTCGTCGTTTTAAGCATATGTATCTCTGTGGGGTTTGAACCGTTTCTCTGATTCTCGAGGAAGCAAACCATTGTCTGTCAAAGCAAATAACAAGCGTATTTTCAGTTCTTTCAGGTTATGACTTTAATCAGAGTTATGTCATAGAAGATGAACAGCCAGTAAGACCTAGCAATGATAATACATTGAGGTTAACCTCAAAAGAGCATAACGTTCTGCCAGGTTTTGGAGCTGCTTCGAATTCTGAATACAGTGTAGAGAGGTATAACTCAATGTCATCACACAATTCCACTTCCAGTGGAGCTCTTGCTCAGAATTTCCGATTACATTACTTTCATCTGCATAATAGTCTAATTCACATCATTTTGTTTTTTTTTTCTATATTTTACTAGATTTGAGTGTAACTTATTATAAAGTTGTAATCTAAGTTGTCTATTATTATCAGTCGTATTCACTCCAACACACATTTATTTATTTTCTATATTTTACTTTCATCTCCAGCTCTCCGTCTTCTCTCCCCGCATCTGGTTCTCCGACACCATCTTATTTTCCAATCTAACCTTCCTTCGGCTTCGCCCCCTTGTTACAAATCCGCCAACTCCCACACTATCCCCCAATCCAGGTCCCACATCCTCTCGCTCTCTTTCTCCTCTGTCCCTCGATTCTGATCAGGATCAAGATCAACCTGATCTCAACCCTTCCCTCAATCTCGATCCTGTTGAACCTGATCTCAACCCTTTTGCTTCCCTTCCTCTACGATCTTTCCGCTCTGACATTACACTCTATGACACTGTATTACTATTGATCCATACATTGTGTACAAATTTTGTCTTAAAAATAAAAATCCACAAAAATACCCCAACTACATTTCTTTAAGCTTTGAAATACCTAAATTTTTTTGCTGTCCAGTTTAATATCTCAACTAACTATTTTACTCATTTTAATATACAAACTTTAAAAACTATTCCCATTTAAATATCCAAACTTTTGTTTATTTTAATTAGAAATATTAATAAGTTTCAAACAAAATTTAAAAAATCTCCAAAATTTACAAAACATCTCAGAAAATTCTAATTTTATTTTCTGTTTGAGAAATAAAAGTAACTAAACTGTATATAATCTTAAATTTAGAAATAAAATTTTAAGTTTTGAAGTATTGTGTTTAGTTTGTTTTCTGCAATAGAAAAAAAAATATTTATTTTCCTTCAAAATTTAAGTTTTAAATTGTAAAATTTTCTCCCTAATTTATTACCTTCTTTCTTAAATCTTAAAAATAAAATTAGAATTTTCTAAGATTGTTTTGTAAATTTTAGAGATATTTAATTCTGTTTGAAACTTATTAGTATTTTTAATTAAAATAAATAAGTTTTAGGTATTCAAAGAGACATAATTTTAAAAGTTTGTATATTAAAATGAACAATATAATTAGTTGATGTATTAAACTGGATAACAAAAAAGTTTGGATAGTAAAAAGCTTAATGAAATTTAGTTAGAACTTTTTATATGGAATTTTTTCTTTTAAAAAATATTAACCCATACAATGTATGCAAAGCTTGGTTTATATTAGTTTCTTTATGTTAATGGTAAAATAGACTAAATCACTAAACACCATCAGACTTGCAAACACTAGGAATTTAGATAAAACTCTCTGTGTAAGCCCATTAAATCACATCAACCATATGTACTCAGGATAGAAGTAAACACAAAACAAGAAATGCTTACTAACTACATCGGAATCACAAGCGTTTCAAGATCGTAGAACACTAACTTATATTATACTAAGAAGACTAAATATGCATTTGCACTTACAAGGGAAGGTTAAAAGGATGCTCTTTTCATTTTTTTTTTGCCTAATAAAGCCTTATAGGCTCCAATTAGCTTTGCAGATTTCTCTGGTCGGTTTCAGGCTGTTGGGTTTCAGGATGTTCGGGTTGAGGAACCGGAGCACCTCCGTTCATTCTCGCACGCGCTTCAGCAAACATACGTTGCTGCTCAGCCGCTGCTTCCTCCTCAGTCATTTGAGCTCCACTGTTACATTTCACACTCCTCTGCGTGTCCTGCTACACAATCACAAACGTAGGAAAAAGTTAACAGTCTCTCCTTTATCTTCTAGATAGTAAGAGAAGTATTACCATGGTTTCATACTTATGTTGCTCATAAGCAGCATAGACTTCCTCAATATATTCTCCAAAACCCAGAACCTGTTTTCATAACAAAATTAAAAAAAAATTTTGTGCTAAAAATTGTTTCTTTGTTTGGTAAAAGAGTACACAAAGGACAAGACTTTAAAACCTGTAACGCCTTGAGAACATGCTCAGGAGCAATCGTTCGTCTATCCTCTTTGTTACAAACCTCATTAGATTCTGAAGATACAAGATTTATAAACTCTGCAAAAACAAAAACACAATCAAAACTCTTCCTCCCAACTAGATAGATAGAGAAACCACAAGGAGTATAATGATCTTTATACCTACACAACACTCAATAAGAAGATCTTGAGCGTCTCTTGCAACACGAACATCAGGTGGTAACATCTCCTTTATAATCTTAGTCATCGTAGCTGAAATCAAAAACAACACATACAAACATATATAGTTTCTCAAGCTAATCGAGCTAGATTTTGACAAAGCTTGTGATCCGATGAGCGTAAGAGTGGATTCAAAAACCGAACCTTTAGGAAGCGAAGCGTCTTCTTTGGATTTGCCCACTATATCCATCGGATCCATTGCTTAGATCTGCAGAAATCAATCGAGCTTTAAGTTTACACGACGATTCGGTTATGGGGGGGGGCAATCAAGAGATAGGATAATCGGACTCACCGTAACTGAGTCAACACGGTAAATAGACGAGTCGCGGCGAGATCTTTATCGGAGGCGATTAGGGCAAACGGAGAAACGCAGATGCGCGTGAATCCCACTCGAAGGCGCGTGGAGGTAGTTTTAGTGATTTAATAGAAACGGAAATAATTTTTATAAATACATCGAAAATCTAAATGGGCCGAGAAATTAACCCAAATTAAGCCCATATCTTTTTCATCGTGTCCCCGGGAGATTCTGGGATTGGTGTTGCTCCTCGGTGGTGGAAGAGAGAATGGGGTTAGAGGAGGATGATTTCGTGTTTCACGGGACGCCGATAGAGCGAGAGGAAGAGATCGCTAGCAGGAAGAAGAAAGCAGTTGCGGGGGCTTCGGGAAACCTGAGAACACTCCCTGCTTGGAAGCAAGAGGTGAGATATTTTGATTCTTCTACCCGTCTCTCTAGTTGCTGATGAATTTGGATTACTCTAGGCTTTCCGGTTTACTGTAGCCGGTTTAGTACTGAGAATCATGTTTAACGGAGATTAATGTGTGTAGCTGAGGTTTTGGTATTCGCTGTAGCCGGTTTAGTACTTGTAATAACGTCACTCTGTATATATTGTAACATTCTGTGGGAAGATGTTGAGTTCTTATGTTTGACATGCCCAGGTGACTGATGAAGAAGGACGAAGAAGGTTTCATGGAGCATTTACTGGTGGATATTCTGCTGGGTATTACAATACAGTGGGGTCAAAGGAGGGTAGAGTTTTTAAATTTCTTGGATGTTTGTTTGATTAGATCTTTATCTGTACTTTTATGTTAACAATCTTAAGTTGAATATCAGGCTGGGCTCCACAGTCATTTACGTCGTCAAGGAAGAACAGAGCTGGTGCGAGAAAGCAAAATATTTCAGACTTCCTTGATGAAGATGAAAAGGCGGTATGTTTCATGTTCTTCTCCTTGTTAGATTCTTCAATGCTTTATTTCCATGTATTGCATAATCTGATAATCCTGCTGTGACACTTCTCAACGCTAACATGGAAAGTGGGAATTTTTTATTTTTTTACTATGAGGGAAGACGTACATTATTTGGAACGAAGTTAAGCCACTCTAATTGCCTTTGTATTTCAGGAGTTGGAGGGACAATCACTGTCTGCGAGCTCACAATTTGACACATTTGGTTTTACAGCAGCCGAACATTCTCGCAAGCAAGCTGAGAAAGAACAGCATGAAAGGTCTCTATATATTTTTGTGTCACATTACTTAGTGTTTTTCATGCATTGTTGTAGCTTGATGAGAGTTCAAGTGTACATCAGATTTCCCACGTTTTTCTTATTAATCTTTCTACTACACGTTGCAATCATCTGGAATTTTCTTAGGAGCTATGTTTAGGCTATTTTTTCAGGGTTGCTTCTTTTTGCTCTGGCATGAGTAATAGTGTTTAGACATTGTGTGATAGTCTAATTTTGATAAGAATTTAATATGTTGCTATAACTTAAGGCTCTTTTTCTTCATTTGAGTTGGCTATGAAGTTATATCTGTACACTTTTTGAATTGTTTGTAACATTTTTTTTACTGTATCACAGGCCATCAGCCATTCCTGGCCCAGTGCATGACGAACTTATTGCTCCAGTTTCGGAATCAATTGGTTAGTTTTGATAGCCTCTTTAATATTTTGAAAAACTACACCAAGCAAGGAGATCAAAACCATGATGATAGCCTTTTTTGGTTCTCTTTATTTTCTCCTATGCATTAAGTAAAGAAATCCTGATCTTACATATGCTTTTTCTTTTGTTTCAGGTGTCAGACTTTTGTTGAAGATGGGATGGCGGCGTGGTCATTCAATAAAGGATGTGCGTGCTGGTTCAGGTTTGAATTTGTTTAACATGCATCAATCCATAAAATTTATTGTGCCATTGGCAGTGCGTACCCAGTACCTTTTTTTTTTATCTTGGAACTTCACAGATCTTACTCTGGTTTTTATTGATTTTACTCTACTCCTAAATCTGTACTCTGAGTATGTTAATCCATGTTTTAACATGTTTCTCTTTGGTACGGTGCAGATGCTCGTAGGGAAGCTAGAAAAGCATTTTTAGCCTTCTCCGCTGATGAGAATACTAAGGATTCTTCAGACCCACTGGTTTTGGAGAGTGAAGTGAAAACTTCTCTGGATCCACAGATTAATGAAGATATTAAATTTTCTGAAACCACTCCTGTGAGTCAACTTTCTAGTTTCTCTTTGCAAACGAGCTTTATACTGTTATTTGTAATTGCTATTGCTGTCATACATTTACTATTCATATTTTTCTTGAAGTTTCCAATCTAAATTTCGTTTCAGAATAAATTTAGGACTGTAAGTACAACTTCTAATCTGCTGTAGAAGTTCTTTAGATATTACCCACAGAGACATTGAGTCTGATGATTTTCTTTGTTCCTTCACTATCTGTTGCAGGTGTATGTTCTCAATCCAAAGCAGGACCTGCATGGTTTAGGATATGATCCTTATAAGCATGCTCCTGAGTTTAGAGGTATCTGGTTTGGACATTCATGATGTATTTGCTGTCAAAGAATTCTTGTCACGAACTTGCTTTCTTTTTCTGAATTGTAGAAAAGAAAAGATCTCGCTTGTCTGCCAGTAAGGAGGCTGGCTACAAAAAACCTTTGTCAATGAAGGAAAGTCTTTTCGGACCTAACTGTAAGATTTTGACTCACCATTTTCATTTTTCCTCTTCTGTGCTTTAAGACACGTACATGCTCTACTGCATATCTCTATGCCAGCTTTTGGTTGCTTCTAATATGAGTTGAACAATCAGCAGGAAAGTGTTACGTGTGGGTATTGGATGAAGTAAGATAAGAGCAAGTAACCTTGGTTAATTAAAAGTAACCATAGTCTAGTTACTTTATGGTTTAGTTACTTTATCTATATATTAGCTGGTGAGATGGGGAGAGATTTTTATCGAGAAATTAGAGAGTTGTTGCAGAGAGATAGTCATAGTTTCTTTCTTTGTATAACATTTCCGATCAATAAGAGCGTATCTCAACTTTGATTATGAGTTTTGTTACCTTTTGAGATCCAAATCGTAACAAAGTGGTATCAGAGCCAGGTTCGATTCCGGAGAACCCATGTCGAAGAAAGCTGAAATCGATGAAGTGCAGGAACGTCTGCAACATGGCATGAGGAGGATGAGACCGTTGGTTGCGGAGCAACAACCGGAAAGGGACAGAGTGGAGTTCCCGAAGCCGCCATGGTTGTCCGAGAGCGGTGGAGCAGATCCTCATACCAGAAGCATATGGAGAAGCGCTTAATCGAAATCGCTTTGGAGAGAGGGATGTCGATGGAGGAGATAGAAGAGATCCGAGCCTTGGTGAACTATGACAGGCCGGTGAGGACGCTTGAGGAGGAAAGGAAGGCTCGGGTGGAAATGTTGGAAGAGTGCAGTCGCATGATTGATCAATGGGATGAAGAAGATGATGCGAAGAAAGCACATACGGAAGAAGAGACGATGGCTGTCGGAGGATCCAAGGAGAGTTTCAGTACGAACCCAAAACCCTATCATCGGAAGGACAGAAAGGAGAACGATCTGTCGTTTCTGGTTACACAAAGGAACGACGAAGGATGGGCACAGAGGTTTGGAAACTCGTTTTCTGGGTTCAATGAGAATAACTCCAGAAGCTTGGCTGGTAGAGTGGAGCAGTACTACGAGAGGGTAAGCTCACAAAAGACGAAGTTTCATGAGTTTAATGACAAGCAACATAAGGAACACAAGCAAGAAGAAGGAAAGCAAGCGGAAGCTGATATGGATGATTCCGATCTGGGTCATGTTGAAGGATCGACGCACAATGGTGAAACCTTAATTTGTTGGGATCAAAAAGTGGAGCCATACTTTGAGAGGGTTAAAGATCCAAGAGAGGAGTTGCTTGAGCCCAAGAAGGAGAAGTGTGCCCACCATGTGTTCGATCAAATGTCTGAGGGAGGTGTAAGAGTAACAAGGAAGAGAAAAAGATGGAAGGAACTTTTTCTAGATATTGAAAAGCATTTGGAGGATACTTTAAGATATGAAGATAATGTTAACTGGGAGATGCTAGGAGTACAAATGGAGAACACATCTTGGAGACAAAGGAAAAGTTTGTTGGAGTGGCTTAACGGAGTTAGCGCCTGTCGACTGGTGCACAACCGTCAAAGAATTGACGGGAAATGGCTGCTCGTGTTCAGGAAGGAGAAGAAGACAATGACAGAAACTGCAAAGATTTTTGGGGCTTATGACAGGTCAAAACGATGCAAGAAGACCAAAAGAGGATTGCTGAGTGTAATGACGAGATGGATGCATCATCATGTGGGAAAAACTGCTGAGAAAGTGAACAAAGAGACAAGTGAAGAGATGGAGATAAGCACTGATCAGTTGATTGGACAGAGGTTGCTGTCGCTGAAGATTACAGTGAAAAAGCAGAGGAGTAAAAGGCTGCAGCAGCATAGGAAGAAGCATTTCAAGTCTATCAAGGAGGATCACTGTAGGAGTATGAGAAAAGAGAAGAGGGAGTATGAAATGAAGAGAGGCAAGCTTGAATTAGAGCAACTGAAGCTGATGCAGGAATTTGATAAAGCTCTGAAGAGACTGAAGAAATGGATGAAGCATAAGTTCAAGCAGAAAAATCAGAAGGAAAGTATGAAGCTAGATGGTGCAGTGATGAAGATTAAGAGATTGCTAGCTGTCACAATGAAAAAGAGAGCAGAGCTGAGGTTTCAGTGTATGATTCAGGGAACGCTTCTCTCACTCTTTAAGATAGGATGGACGAAGACCTTGTGGAATTGGAAGAAGCTTAAGATCAATTATATGAGACAGAATATCAAGAGTTTCATGACTGCAAGGTTTGGTGATCATAAGGTGAATTTGAGAGATGCGAGAATGGGGTATAAGGTGACAAAGTTCAAGCACGAGCTAGAGACTGTGCAACTGCTGCAGGGACGTAAGAAGGGGCTTAAGCTTCCGAAGTGGATGAGGCGTAAGCTCAAACTCAGTCACAGCTTAGAGTGCAATCATCCCATAAATCTCTTAAAAGCATGGAGTGTGCAATCAAAGAAAAGACCTTCAGGTTACAATATTGCTGTTGTGTGGAACTTAAAGCGAGGACTTGATCTGTCTCGGAAGCAACGTAGGTACAAGCAAAGGTATAACAAGGATCAGTGGCTGCATAGGGTGGAGAGAATGATCACTGCTAGTGCTGCTGGAAAAAAAATGTACCTGCTGCTACAGAGACATGGAGGCTATGAACAAGTGATTAGCTGCGAATGGGATCCAGGTGGAGCAGGTTCTGGTCAAGCAGAAAAGGTGAAGAGAGTTGGCACTGATGAGGACACCCTGTTGTTGGGTCATTACCAAGCAACAAGGCTGATAAGATCCACCATTCGAGCTATAAAAGCTACAGACAGTGGTACAAAGCGGAGGTTCATTGGGATTCTGCTGTTTGAGACCTTGATGGAAGCGAGCTGTGAAATTCGGAAGGAAGGTGGAATCAATTTCAGGGTCATGGAATTGTACAAGGTCACAGAAACTGTCATTGCAAAACATCTAGAAAAATCTGCAACTGGGATAGAAGATGTGAAAGGTGTGAACTTCTGGTTCAAGACGAGGGAGAAGTGTCGAGACAAAGACAAGAGCATCCCAACACCAATAGCAAGGCAATATGAGCGTTTAGGAAACAATCGGGATAAGGTCAGGTGGGAATTATTTTTCAGTGTCTGTTTGGCTAGGAAGGTATGGGAACCAGGAGGGGTTGTTTGCACACCAGTTAACAGTGACGCAGCAAAGAAGCACCAAAGTGGCAGTAAAAGTGTTGAAGATACAGGAAACAACAGTTTCTTTGAAATCATTGCATCTGCTCTGCCTTACTTCACTTATGAGATGTTCCATGTGCCAATACCACCAGAGATGACCTTCACGCTGCTTAAACAATATTGTGTTGGGTGTTGGAGTTACGGGAGTTACAGCTTGTTGCGACACAATGAAAAAGAACGTCATCTACTGCGTTTTCAATTCTGGTTACTGGGTGAGAGAAAAGAGCAACTACAAAACATGCTTAGACATGAGGAAGAGCTGAGCAGGGAGATGTGGTTCTGCCTTAAGCTACTTGAAGGCGATGATGCTAATCTGGAGAAAGCCATGGAGTGGGAAAAGGCATACTTCACTCGGGCTTGGAGCCAGTTCAAGGCTTTGGATTGTTACTGCAAGCTACACAGTGAACATATAGAGAATGAGAGTTGGCAGAAGGCAGTGTTGGTCATGGTAGAAAACTCTTTCAAACAGGTTCTTTTCTCCAACTCAAAGCAACAAGACGGTGCAAGCTATATGGCTATTCCATTTCTTCAAGCAGGGGAATGGGGATAGTCAGGATGATAAATGCTCATGGAATTGGAAGGTTGCTACCATAAGCTGTCACTTTGCTTCAACCTTGAGGACAAGGTTGATTTCAAAGAGGGAAGTAATGTTACGTGTGGGTATTGGATGAAGTAAGATAAGAGCAAGTAACCTTGGTTAATTAAAAGTAACCATAGTCTAGTTACTTTATGGTTTAGTTACTTTATCTATATATTAGCTGGTGAGATGGGGAGAGATTTTTATCGAGAAATTAGAGAGTTGTTGCAGAGAGATAGTCATAGTTTCTTTCTTTGTATAACATTTCCGATCAATAAGAGCGTATCTCAACTTTGATTATGAGTTTTGTTACCTTTTGAGATCCAAATCGTAACAGAAAGATTGCTCCTGGTTTTGGCATTGGCGCACTTGAGGAGCTTGATGTCGAGGATGAAGATGTCTACACTGGTAAGGACAGAATGGCGATTTCCCTAATCATGGTTGTCTTTGTTATAAGCATCCGTATCTCTGTGGGGTTTGAACTGTTTCTCTGATTCTAGAGGAAGCAAACCATTGTCGGTCAAAGTAAATTATTTTGGTTATACAAAGTGTTAATGCTACAATAACAAGTCTCTTTCATTCTTTCAGGTTATGACTTTAATCAAACTTATGTCATAGAAGATGAACAGCCGGTAAGACCGCCCAATGATAATACACTGAGGTTAACCTCAAAAGAGCATAACGTTCTGCCAGGTTTTGGAGCTGCTTCAGATTCTGACTACAGTGTAGAGAGGTATAACTCAATGTCATCAGTCATCACAGAATTCAACGTCTAGTGGAGCTCTTGCTCTCAGAATTTTCCGATTACATTACTTTCATCTGCGTAATACTCTAACTCCCATCATTTTGTTTTTTCTATATTTTACTAGATTTGGTCCTCCTAAAATCCCAAAAGACTTTGTGGCCCGGCATAAGTTTCTTGGTCCTCGGGAGGCTGAAACCAAGCCAACTGCTGTTCCTCCAGATGTTCCTCCCCCTGAAGATAAGAATCTGAAACTTCTGATCGATGGGTTTGCAACATTTGTTTCTCGCTGCGGGAAACTGTACGAGGATCTTTCTAGAGAGAAGAACGAATCAAATCAGTTGTTTGATTTTCTTCGGGGAGGTAGCGGTCATGACTACTATGTAAGAAGGCTGTGGGAGGAGCAACAAAAGCGCGGCAATCAAAGTAATCTGCAATTAGATGGTAAGGTCCCTCCAAGCGTTGAGAAAATGACTGCAGAAAAGCGTGGTAGCTTATTAGGGGAAAGGCCATTGCAGAAAAGTTTGAAAGAAACTGAAACCTCTGCTTCATCTCGAGGATCCTTCCAATTCCCGACTAATCTATCTGACACATTCACTAAATCCGCTTCATCTGTAAGTAAACAACTTTACACCCTTATATTTTTAGCCTGATCACGCTTGGTATACGTGTTCAACCTTATAATTTTAGCCTGATCACGCTTGGTATACGTGTTTCAGTGAAGTGATCTGCCTTTGTTTCTTTTCAACTAACATTCTAGATACTTTTGTCTCTTTGTCTCCTTGAAATAGCAAGAGGCAGCTGAGGCTGTCAAGCCCTTCAAAGATGACCTGGCAAAACAAGCCAGATTTGAGCAGTTTCTCAAGGAGAAATACAAGGGAGGGTTACGTACAACAGATTCCAGTATATTTAACAGCATGTCGGAATCAGCTCGTGCTCAAGAAAGGCTGGACTTTGAGGCTGCAGCTGAGGCGATTGAGAAAGGGAAAGCTTACAAGGAGGTGAGACGGGCTACTGAACGCCCAATCGACTTTCTTGCAGGAGGGCTGCAATTTACTTCCGGTGGAACAGAGGTATGTCTTCAGTATCTTCATTGCGATTATTATGTGCATTGGGGGGTTTTATGCTCATATGTACTTTTTCCTTTAAACAGCAAATTAAAGACACTGGAGTAGTAGACACGAAATCAAGTAAGACATACCCTAAAAGGGAAGAGTTCCAATGGCGTCCTGCACCTCTTCTGTGCAAACGTTTTGACCTTCCTGATCCTTTCATGGGAAAGGTAAAATACCCGATTCCTTGCTTCTCCTTCCTGGAATGTCATTTAAATCTTATATTCTTTGAACACTTGAAAATGGGTTGTCCTATAATGTCTTGCTCTGGAACGTATTTGTTGGTGAAAGTTTGCATATGATTCATATGTGATAAGATACGTTAACAATGAATTATGTGCATGTTGAGATGGAAAAAAAGGACAAGAAGCCACTGGTTCTACTGCATCTATTTTGGTTAATGTTTGTCATTTACACTGGCACATTGTATTGATTTTTTAAAGGACTCCTACAAGGAGTACAATATTCAGTTTTCATGTTCCTGCTTATGCGTAAAAGGTAATACTTGATCCAGTCTTATAGATTTTCCCTTAAATTTTACAGCCGGGAACTGCTCCGCGAGCAAGAAATAAAATGGATTCTCTCATATTCTTGCCGGATACAGTTAAAGCTGTATCTGATCTACAAGAACCTCAGAAAGCGACACCAGTAGAAGAGCCAGAAGTCGAGGTACAAGTGGAGAATGTGGAGAGACCTGTTGATCTTTACAAGGTAAGGAGGGCGTCTTTGTCTTAGAGTTTTAATGCTAACCTAATTTGATATTTTCAATCGATTAATATCAGGTTATGTTCACTTGTAGGCCATTTTCTCTGATGATTCTGATGATGATGATGAAGAACAACCTATGAATGGAAAGAGACAAGAGGGTCAAGAAAAGAAGAATGAAGCGGCTGCTGCAACTACATTAAACCGACTCATAGCTGGTGATTTTCTAGAATCTCTGGGGAAAGAACTGGGTTTCGAAGTACCTTCTGCTGTCACCTACCCGGAAGGAACCAAGCCAGTGAAAGAAGATAACAAGTCCAAAGGCAAATCCGATGCAGATTCTGAGAGAAGACCTGAAGCGAAAGAAAAACCAGAGGAGAAGACAAGCAGCCTCAAACTCAAGTCTGAAGGAGAAAAGAGTGCAAAAAAGAGAGAGAAGTCGCCAAGAAACTGGAATGCTGAAGAAAAGAATACAAAAAAGAGAGAGAAGTCGCCAAGGAAGTGGAGTGGCGGAAACGATCTATCTTCGAGTGAATCCTCAGGAGATGAACGTAGGAGAAAACGTTCCAAGAAGGATAGGAACATAAACAATGATTCAGAGAGCGATTCGTTAAATGACTACCATAACAGGGATAAGGGAAGCTCAAAATCAAGAAGAAAGAGGAGAGAATCTTCTAGAGAGAAGAGAAGTATCCACAAGAAGCATCATACAAAGCATTACAAGACCAAGGACTCCTCTTCTTCACGGTACAGCATGGACGAAGACCGGAAAGAATCGAAACGGGAGAAGCGGAGGCACAGAGACTGATACCAAATCAGAGCACTTGCATACTTCTTTATTGTGAACATTGAAACACCATAGAATTGAGTTATGCAATCTCTACACTGTTTTGATGGACAAGTCGTATAGCAAATGATGAGCTTAGTTTATATCACATGATACTTTTGTTTACCCTTTTATTTATTAGATTGCGTACTTGATAAATCTTCAATACTATACATAAAATACATATATTCTTATCCTAAGTCTAGACTGCATGTGAACTGCATATAAACGAAAGTATGCCATCATAAATTTCACTAATTTTGATTAAATCCATTTAATTAAACTAGTACTACATTAAAGCCTCTAGTATGTCTAGAGGGTCTCGAATCAGCTAAACAAAACGCGCCATTAAAATGGAGGGCATGATACACTTGCTGCTGCTGCTGCATCGAGCGTTACGTTTCGTCGGGAAGAATCCAAAACGGCACGAGCGGTCTCCAAAACGCCTTGACCGCTAACATAATGACTCCGACACACAGGCATATAAACTTCAGCTCCTCCGATCAACTCCGTCGCTCTCTCCTCCGTCTTCCTCAACGTAAACAAAGCTCTCTTCCCACACACCTCACACCTCCACGCCAGCTTCGTCACCGTATCCGCGATCGGAATCAAATCCAGCACAGACCCGAACCTCCTCCTCAGATAATCTCCGTCCAATCCCGCCACGATCACCGTCTTCCCCTCCTCGTCGGCAGCTTCGCGGCAAAACTCGTAGAGATCGTCTCCGAAGAACTGCGCCTCGTCGATCCCGATCACGTCCAACCGATTCTTATACGCATCGAAACCGAATCTCTCTCTGAAACACGATAGATCCGGGAGAGACCAGCAGGGGAACTTCTCTCCGTCGTGACTCGCTATCGACTCGGCGCAGTACCTCGTGTCTTTATCCGATTTGATGACGGCTATCCTCTTCCCGCTTTCTCGCTCCGCGAGGATTCGGCGGAGGAGGGTCGTGGTTTTCCCGGAGAACATTGGGCCGACGACGACGTGTATCTCTCCGGGAGCAGAGACGGGGGAGGAGGACGACGACTTGGATGCCGACGACGAGCTATGCGCGCGAAGAACCGTGGCTAAGAGGAGGGAAGGTTTAGGGAGGTGGAGAGAGAAGGGCGGCGCGAGAGATGGAGAGATTAGTGTTCTCATTGAAGCAGCGAACATTGAGATCCGCAGAGGAGGAAGATTGATGAGAGAAGCCACAGGGTTTTCGCAGCTCTTTCTAAACTTGGTGAGGGTTTAAGCGTATCGTCTCGTTTAATTGAACCGTTTTCAAATCATGACTTCGGTTTAACTTAACCGCTTTCTCTTACGGTTATGTTTATTTTTGAACCACAACGGTTATGTTATTATGTATGCCATCCATTTCTAGTACAGTAAAAACTTTACAAATCAATAATGTGAAATTATAGTATTTTATTAATTTATAAATTTAACGAAATTTTCTTTTTAAACTTTTAAAAAAATATTATAATTTAAAATAAGTAGAATATTCAATTTTACGGTATCATATATTTACTATAGACTTTATATATCTTAAAATATGTATCAAATAATATAATACTAGGTGATTCTCCTGCATGGGCACGGATATAAATATTTTAAAAATAAATATATTATAATAAATTAATTTATACTTTCAATTTAAATAATTTTATAATTTATATTAATAATATTATATTTGAGTTAAACATGTAATTTTATATATGTAATATCTAATTGGTTTAGTTTTACTTAAGTATATTAGATTGCATTTACTTCTTTAAATTCAACCATAATATTTTTTTTTTTTAATTATATTAATATTTTGATAATTTTTATATTTTAAATTTAAGTTGGTTATTCTCTTAATATATATTTTTGTGAGATTCTGTATAAAATAGTTTCTTTTTGAGAGTCAAATAAACAAAATAAATTAAAATATGGATTGACTAAAAATTACATAAAAGAATGTAAAGATAATATTGAATCTCATGCATATTAATAATATTATATTTGAGTTAAACATGTAATTTTATATATGTAATATCTAATTGGTTTAGTTTTTATTTAAGTATATTAGATTGCATTTACTTCTTTAAATTCAACCATAATATTTTGTTTTTTAATTATATTAATATTTTGATAATTTTTATATTTTAAATTTAAGTTGGTTATTTTCTTAATATATATTTTTGTGAGATTCTGTATAATTAAGAGTCAAATAAACAAAAAAAATTTAAAATATGGATTGACTAAAAATTACATAAAAGAATGTAAAGATAATATTGAATCTCATGCATATATATTATACAATAGAAATAAATTGTTAAATTTAGTTAATATGTTTTGAGGTAACCATAATTATATGCATGAGATTCAAAATAACATAATATGTTTTGAGGTATCCATAAACATATTTTAGTGAGATTTTCTGTAACATAATATGTTTTGAGGTAACCATAATTTATAATGATAAAAATTAATAAAAAATATTTTAAAATAATATGTTTTATTTTATTATTTTATTAATATCAAGATTACTTTTGTTAACTTTCCTTTTTATGAAATCACATTATATATGAATATTATTAAAATTTTCATTCTTAAAATTGTAAATATTTCCTTTTATTATATATGTTATTGGAAAAAAACTAAATAAAGATTTAATTATACAACACAACCAAATAAAAGGAAAATAAATTTAATAATAGTAATTAAATATAATATTTTAAATTCATTAAAGGTATCTCCGTAATCAACCATCGTGGGAATTAACGTGAGCACGACACGTAAGAAACTGACTTCTCAAATAATATTATAAAGATGACAGAGAGACAAACGAAAAAGTTGGGATTCCTTTCTCCCTTTAAAATATATGAATCTCTTACAAAACATGCACCCACCTTGGAGAATTTGCGTAAATTAACTTGCACTTCAATGAAAAACTTGAATTGGATGATGTAATGGTGCACTTGAAAAATGACTAAGCTATACGACATAAAATAACTATAACCAGCACATTTGGTGAACTTTAAAGAAAAAAAAAATCAGCATTTGTAATATTTTCTACGTCACAGCATTTTTAATTTGTATATGTCAGATTAATTAACATGTGCACTTGTAATTTGAAATCATTTGATTAACAAAAAGAATAGACCTTATACTTTTTCCTATATTACTATATCAATTTCTTGGCTTACCACCTATTTCGTTGGCAAGATACTATCGTCGTCCAAGACCATCCATTGCTTTGTTATCGTCAAACCTATCTGTGTATACTAATGCTGGATTGAGTTTCAAGTACAGACACTATCACTGATGACATATATATATATATATATATATATATATATATATATATATCTGTATAAAAGTGTTGGATCGAGTTTCCAGTATATATAGACACACGTTTGTTGAGTCCAAATGTTGCCATTTGTAACGTGTATAGAAACCAGCTCAACGTTAACAACTTATAATATCATAATTCTTTTGGATATTTTATGATCTGACATCTAGTAACGATCATGACTGTGACTTTGATCTGCATAAAGCTTCGATGGGTTCAGGTTGGTTCAAACGTAACTTGCAGAAAAGAGGCCCATTGTCCATTTCTGGAAACAAGACATTGCCTCTCCGTTACGCTAATTACATTTTGACATTCTCTTTCGAAGCTGTTAACCATCATAATCTCTTTTGAAGTGTTCGGTTTCTGCTTTATCTAGCCTCGAAATTCAAGTTTATCCCTTAATATCCGTCTGAAAACGATGCATTAATTAATATCTTTGACTTTTTAGTAGTTTGTGTTTACTTTGGTCATTCTTTTCTTATTATATGATTCACACGTGACAGTTTTACATTTGTATTATCATTATTCACGTAGGTAGGCCACTTTGATTAATTTACGCTAATGGTACATCATCTTGAATCGTTTCGCATTTTCTTTTTGTATACTTTTAAAGAAACTATACCAGTCCTAGGATTTTCTAAATAGACGAATATATTTTAAAAGTAAAATTGTGAATGTGGATAGCTAAATACGTGCAAGTTAGCATCCACCAACCCTAATGGTAAAATATTGATAAAACAATTAAGAAACAAGAAGCCATAAAAAAGATATTACACCTTGACAAAAAATGTTGAGATTTTGTCAAAAAGTATCACTAGAGAGATGTTAGTTAGTGGAGAGAGTTTCCAAAATGCTGAAAAGAAACCCACCAAAGATGTCAATACAGTTGTCTTCATGCAGTTGTGTCGTTAAATAGCATCTAACATCTTAATTAAGTTTAAGCCCACACTAATCTCTCTCTCTCTCTTCCATTTTGATGATAAGACATCTAAAACCTAACATGGAGTCTAGTCCCTATCGCTCTCATCATTGTTTCGACATCCTTGAAAGAATGCCACCACAGGACGATCATTTCAACTCATCATTTCTACAAAACCCTAGCTTCCATGTCCACTTGCAGTCACCAAACTGGTCGACCCGCAACAACAACACTCGCTCTCACTTTGACCCAAATGGAGAACCCTTTTGCCACAGAGAGGGTCTTGATCCAGACGAAAGAAGGGCAAGAAGAATAGTATCTAACCGAGAATCTGCAAGACGGTCGCGTATGCGGAAGAAGAAGCAGATAGAAGAGCTGCAGCAACAAGTGGAGCATCTCATGATTTTGAATCATAACTTGTCTGAGAAAGTGATCAATTTGTTGGAAAGCAACCACCAGATCATACAAGAGAACTCACAGCTGAAGGAGAAAGTCAACTCTTTTCACTTGATAATGGCAGAAATGTTAATACCCATGAGGAATGTAGATGGCAGCATCAATGACCGCAACGTGAATCATCTCAGAGGAGAGACATCGAACCGGACCAATACTTTCTTTGGTAAGTAAAGAAAAAAAGTTCTTTCAGTTCTTGGGTGCTAAGCAAGTAGTACTATGATTGACCAATCCATATATGTAATGACACTACTACACTAGCAATTACTTGCTTATATGTATATAATAGATAACAACAATGCAAATCTACTGGTTTTCACAATTAGCTTTATCGAAATTGCCTATTACATTCGTGGTACAAAGCAAATCAAACTTAAGCAAAAGGTTCAATCAAACAATGTTAAAAATAAAATAAAAAACACTAAACGGGTAACTATGGTCCCTTGCTTACATCAACAACTCTTCTTCTTTGTAACAATACCTCCACTGGAGATTCTACCAGGGACTGTTATCTCTCCAAAAGCTGAATCTATATATACTCTTTTCTTCTATTAGATAGAAGCCCAGAGAAAAGTTATCAAACCAGTGTGATGTTTTAACCCAATGGCTAGCTAATAGGGTTTCATTCAAGAAGATTAGTATAAATATGATTGATGTAAATAAGTAATGTATTTTTTAGGGTTGCCATAGAGCAACTATCCTTCTTCATTTTATACATATCAACCGTTATATTTTCAGTTTCTTGGTGACAATTCAAGTTTTCGTCAGCTATTCTAATTGTTATCTTCTTTTTTTTTGTATCACAATAAAGCTCATTATAGCATAATCTAGTCTTGTTCTAAAATTGCTTTCATCTTCTTCTTGATCAAGGCATTGTATAATGTACACAGAAATATCCGAGTTGCATAGAACGCGTGCAAAGCCACCTGAAAGTTTTAGCTAATTAAACCCTAAGACAAAGTAGTATCCATAATTACAACACATTCTAAATAAATCTTATGATAGAAGCAAAAGAACATCTCTTTGATGCTTACTTGATTGACATCTCTTTTTGCTTACTTGATTGACATTTTGGTTTCACCATCTATTGTTGTTCTCTCATATATATTCACTGAGGAAACGAAATAAACAAATAGCATTCAATAGATGAAATGTTCATGAAATCTAAGCAAAAGAAGAAGGGAAGCATGCAACTGAACTAACTACATTGATTTGAGTGTTTTATACAATACTACACATGACTACTCCAGTAGTGTAATCATCCTCCTAAACTGACAGTTTAAGTTGGGCCTTGCATGAGTGATTAGCTATATAGTATTCAGTGCAACTTTTACCGTACTCTTCTTCTTTCTTTTGGCAAACCACTTTCCTTAAATGTAATGAATCATAGCCATAATGTTTCCATGATGGCAAGAACTTTCATATTTTAAAGCTATTTTATAAATTTATCCAAGCACAATTTAACAGTCTATTATCCAGCCAATCATTCATACACACGCACACAAATCTACACTGCACCGTATGCATTCATATGTATGTCAGTATGTGTGTTAATGTAGAAGTATGAGAGATTAGAGCTGTGGAATGGGCCTTATGGGCCCAAGAATCACGTGACAGATGTGATGATACTATAGCGAGCTGGGGCCTATGGGCCTCCTTTACAAGACGTTTCGATCTCAACCGACCACCGACGGCTGGACATTGAGAATTGAGATCTCGATGGTGACCTACCCTACCCACTCAACTCACCGACACGTTTAGTGTTTATTCCATTTATACATAGTGACAGTGTCAATATATCCTGTGTAGCTTTTGCCACACACAAAATATATAGCTTTCAGTGCTTAACATAAATAGATAGTACATTGCTATATGTTTCTCATCGTAGTCTTTGTCTTGCATCGCTGACGCCAGTAATAACAAAACTCACAGGATAAGTGACATATGAGCGATGATCACTGGATTATTACATGTCACTTTAGTTGTGTTTGCAGTTTGCATTTAGCACCCGATATTCGCTTACCCACATTAGTGGTCCTTTTTGCTCTTTCCACTAGAACATGGATCAATTAATTTCAAAATTTTAAAAATATTCGTACAGCATCCAAATGTTCGCCATATGAACCATGCGATATTTCAACCGAAGGTGCAATTTCAAATTCAGTCATAGCGTGAACGATGTTTCTCAATTTCAGTTCGCTGTGGATAGAAGAAAAATCCAGAATCTACAAAAATAGTTGCAGTTAGATTTGTACCATACTCTACATTTGCATACCCAAATAGTTTATTAACTGTATGGGAGTACAATGACGTAACAGAATAGAAACCACTGGAACAGAGCACATATCTCTTGAATCAGCGGATAAAGCGGGGTGACCGACAAGTAGACAAACCAACATATGTGGACATCAACTCTTCTTTCTCAACCCTCCACATGTGATCTAATCCTTATCAACCGCCTAGATTATTCCCAATACAAAGAAAAACTTGTCGCACTATTATTAGCGTAAGTTTGTTATGCAACCAACAAAAAAGAAATCCAAATAAAATAACGTGCTAATTAAGGGTTTATTGACGAAATAACCAGATTTCAGTGATAAATTAACTGAGTAACACTGATTTTGACATAATTCAGTATCAGACTCTTTGGTCATTATCCACCCGATTATGCCCCTTCATGTAACAAGTTGCCAGTTATAATGTATAAAGTAAGTGACGTGGTATTTTTTTGAGGAATGTAAACAAGCACATACTGATACGCATCTGAGAGTCCAGTTGTATTTATCACTCATAATAAAAGAATATAAAAGAAAATGAATGGATAATAATGGTACATTTTCCAAAACATATGATAACATATTGGAGAATTAAATTTCCAGACATTGCTATTCTATATGGCAAGATAGTATAAATCACGAAATTAACGGAACCCTTTCAACTAAAAACTAAATCCTACACGAAAATGTAAACACTAATACAATGTAAATCCAAAACTTCCTTAAATTAAACATACACAACTCATAAACTACCCACATCAATAAAAACCCCAATTTCTTAACATATGAACAAAACCCTATCAAGTAATCAATAAACCATACAATAAAATATGAATCCTAATCCAATTGCAACCCCAATCTTCCGTAAACTAAACTCTGTCCATAACACAATCGTACATAAAACTAAACCCTATCAACTAATCACTAAACCTTACACGAAAATATAAACCCTAATCCAGTGTTAGCCCCAATCTTCCATAAACTAAACTCAAGCCACTAACCATTAAATCCTACATGGAAATATAAACCCTAATCCAATGTCAACCCCAATAATCTTTCATAAACTAAACCCAACTTTCAAAATGCCAATAAGATGCATTTCCATTCAAGATGAGCATATAGAATAGAAAATGTGACAAACGATATAACACATTACATATTGTTCAAATTTTGAAGTGTCTATAACTGGAGCGAAAGAAGTAATGCTTACACCAAATTCAGATTGATTATAGTGAAAGAAATGAAGATTAACGACATTAAAGAAAAGAGCTGGAAGAGACAACATCTTATGCATATCATTCCCATTCAACATTACATTGTATTATGTTTTATTTGATGTCATAATAAATTCTATTCCATTTACGTTCAATATATTATTCCTTTTTACAAAATTATATATACACTAATATAAAACACATATATACACTGATACAAAACTCATATCAAGAGAACATGAAAGAACAACAAACAAGATTGAACCCTCTAATGCATTCTTGATCACCTCAATCCAACGGAGGTTGAAATAGTTGTTAATCCTTTTCTTCCCAGTGGGCTCAAAATCTGTCTCAAACAATCTACTTAGAAGCCTAAATCGTCCATGTCAAACCTGAAGAACAAAGTAAGAGGGAAACATGGTTATGACAGAGTAATTCATTCTATTTTATATAGAAAATAACCTTTTATATTTCAAACAGTACGATTGTTGATAAAGAATGGTAGCGCATACGTTACTAATCATTCAATTCAATCTCAAGTAGAATAGTTTGTCAATCGATTGTATCTCAAATAGAATAGTTTGAACATATAGATTTTCTATTCCATCTCAAATAAAAGAGCATAAGAGATCTCACGCAGACAAGTTGTATTACATATGCTATTCCATACAACAAACTATATTACTACACTATTTACTATATATCTCTCTTACAATGCAAAATTCAAATTTAACGACGACTACGAACAACCGGGGAAACCAAAACCCTAAATCAATTGGCGAACTTCGACGCAAAAAATCAGATCCGACATGCAATGGTAACGAGGTTGTAGATTTATCAATTATAGTATCCTAATTCCGATAATAGCCCAAACAGAAGAGAAAAATAACAATATATGAAGAGATTCGAAGGCAAACACCCAATAACTTACCGTAGTTCCAGAAATCTAACAAGAATCGACGGTTGGAATAGGAACGGTTTGGTATTACTCGCCGCTGAAACTTTAACGCCGTCGTGCCGATGATTTCAGACAAGAAGAAGAGGACGCGTTTGCAAAGAATGAAGAAGAAGTCAACAATTACATATTTTACCAATGAAAATATATTTTGTTAGACATGTGAGAGTATTGAAAACCACGTTTTTTTTACAGTCACCAATTATTAATTAAATTATATTTTTTTGCAGGTTTCACCGGCTAGATGAAAAGGTAGTATTGCAATATTATATAAAAGACATATGCGGTGTAATGGTGTATTAGGAAAATTGACTATCTCGTGAATTATATTTTTTTGTAGCGTTATACAGCTCAATTTCCCTAATTAAAACTAGAACTGGATGAAGCATCGAGTTTGATTGATAATATACAAAAAAAAAATTACACTGTAAAAGAGGGAAGAACACTTATATATATGATATTTAGGGATAGTAAACTGTAAAAGTGTTTGATGGAAAATAGGTTAATTGTGTTCGATATTACTAATTTTAAATTTAATCAATTTGTGAATTAAAAAGGTTAAGGTAAATGCACTTGCTGCTGTAGTAAATTTTTGTTTTTGTTTGGTTCAAAACCGCTGTAGTAAAGAACAAAACAAATCAATCAAAATAAACAATAAACTCTATGGATGACTTTAGCAAAAAAAAAACTCTATGGATGATTTGATTTCTATCATGGAAAGAAAATATTGATATATTAATGTTTTTAGCTAAAACATTTTATGACGTAATTATTAATAAGTTGTGTACTAAATACTAATATGTCAACTGTTAAAATTACTGTTCAACATTCAATTATTTGTACATCTGAAAGTGATATAAACGTTTTAATTATTTTCAGTAGTCAAACCTTAAACACACAACAACAAAGTTAGATGCTATAAATTAGATGTTACAATAAGCAACGGCTTGTCGGCTTTACTTTACACTGCCTCCACTAAAATCCTAATACAAATATTTGAAAACAATGCAAGTAATTCATCAAAACCTATACAAAACTTCAAATCCCCAAAGAAGCTTCGTGCGAAAGCACCTACTTATGTCATGTTTCAATTCCACACGCAAAGTAAAATTCCAATACTTTCTTAGTCACATTACAACTCATGTTGGATTGTGTATACATCACAAATGATTCTACCATATTCAAGCAACGTAGTTCAGTTCGATCAACGTCGTACGTGGACTAAGAACAGGCGCATTGAAGATTTGTGGCATGAGTTCACACGTTTCTTGAAAACAAAATATATTAAATTAATCGAATATTTATGAACCCGGATCACGAGATCTCTTCCCCACGAGACGGGGTCATTACTGTTTTGCGGGCTCCACGCCACGTGACGCCCGCTATTGGTCAGTTTATTTTTATTTATTTATTTTTAAAAAAAAATCAAACGAAAAATAAATAAAAAAATATAAAAAACTCAAATTATGAACCCCAACCGGGGGTTCATTAATGCACTTGCTCTAAGTCTGGGACACGTAGAAGTAGAAGGATCAGTTAGGGCTTGACTGGTTTCCCTACCACCAAGAAGCGCTTTTGCGGTTCAGTATGATTGATAGCGTTCAAAACAATCATAGAGACCGCTACAAAACGCTTCAAACCGCTCAACCTCTTAAAATCAAAAGCTGGTTCCAGCTAAGCTATGTCTTGGCGGTTATGTTGGATACAAAAATATAAAATTATTTTTCTAAATATTTTAAAATTAAAATTAAAAATCAAAATGGAAATATTATAAAGAAAAATAGATACACAAATTATATATTAATTTAAATTCACAAACAAGTGTCATAATTTGTTTTATAAAACTTTAAACTATCTATTCATGATTAGAATTTTTGAAACTTAATATATATATACATTTATAAAGATATACACATATATAAAACGAAACAAAATACTCTTTAAAATTTTTAATATAAATCTTCAAAAATATATTTTAAAATTATAATTTTCAACTATTTAAAAATTAAATAAATATAATATAATATTATTATTAATCATAGTATATTAATAATTATTATATTTATCACAAAAGTATGTTTTTATATTTTTATAATGTTATAGTATGTTTATATTGGTAATTTATTATTAAACCGCTGCAAGATCTCATAATCAACCAGTCATAAACATCCCGCAAACGCAACAATTTTCAAACGTTACGCCAGTCATACAAAACGCAACATAACGCTTGAAACCACAACCACCCGCATCCGTAAACTCCCGCAGCCACAACCGCAACCGCTGCGTTTGAACCAGTCAGGTCCTTAGTCTGCATTTTTTTTTTCTTTTTTTTGCAACTGTGAGTGTCTAGGTTGACGACCAAATAATTTTTCAGGGGATTGAAACCGATGTGTAACTCAATCCAGATTAGTTAAATGTTGTGTAATCCATGACCGAATCTCGCCTGGCTAAACAAATGATAATTTTTTGCCAAAACAAAAGATAATTTAATTCCCGGCAAAACTTGAACCCATATTAACGAATATATGTCTTTCTCTAGAATCTTTTCTTACAGTCGGGCTATCACCAGTTGGTTAGTGTGCATTTCTTTCTTTTAAAATAGTAACCAGCACATATACAAAAGGTTCAAAAATTACTTGATTAGTAAAAATTTAGCTTACTTAGAGTAATTTTAGATCTAAAGTAAAATATCGTTGACCAAAAGAAAAAAGATCTAAAGTAAAATATTACTCTAGAATCTAAGATAAATCAACCAGTTATACCTTCAATAATATATACCGTTAAATATGTGTTAGCATTATATATACATATATGTATTTTTAGCCCATGATTATCGCAGTATACTAATGGGATTTTAAAAGCATGGGTTCCGCGTGTTTTTTAAAAATCGGTTGTAGAGGTCACGAGATAAGGGTCGATTTTGGGCAGTTTCTTGTACTGTTTGCAGACACCATTGATACGTGACGACCCGTAATTGGTTCTTTTTTAATTTTCTTTTAAAAAATCAGACAAAAAATATTTAAGAAAAGAAACCCAAAACAAGTTTCACCGATAATCATGTTTTTAGAATTCCAATGGGTAGAACCTTCTATTGGAAGTAATCTTAGAGCCACTAAATATATATTTTAGTGAATATGACTGCAAAGTTAATGTAGTCTAATGGTTTAGAAAGGTAAAATGTCGTCTTCGAATACCTGAATCAAAGATTTTCGTGTTTTCTTGTTTTTGTTTAATAAAGTTTTAGCAACAAAAAAAATATGTGTTAACATTTTTTAATAAAAAATTTGGGATTTGATGTGAAAATTAGAGATGTACATGCACTCATTTATCAAATCATTGGACTTCTGATGCTACTCTTTTCTTTAAATAAAACAAAAACTGAAATCGGAAATTTAAGAAAACAAATCATTTTGATGCGAAAGATATAAATAATAATCATGTAATTAAATGGGGCCAATTATTTGGATAAGAAGTAAACTTCTGAATACAGCCATGTTAGAAAATGGTAATATAATTTCTTAGTTAATAGAAGATAATTTTTCTACAATTTTATGCATATTAAAAATATAATAAATTTTATATTAAATCTATTATTTATTTTATCATATATTTTAATAATTATCAACCAATAATATTTAATTATTTTAAGTAATATTTATTAAAAGTTTACAACTTCAAAAATTTAGAAGGTTTTGTACAACAAGAAGAAAAACAAATATATTTTCAAAACTGAGAAAATACAAAATATCTTGAGGGCATAGAAGACATTTGGTTAGAAACTACCTGTTCATACATATGAAAGATTTGCTGTTGTCAGAGTTTCAAAAGCCTTTCCCAGGCTTTACTACTTTCTCTCTCTCTATTGTAACCTTCGAAAGTTTCCTTATCCTCTCTTGAAAAATGCAAGATATTCATGATTACTCAATGACCGGAGCCAGCGGAGGTGGAGAGAGTACAGGAAGGTTTTTCGGTGGAAGAGGAGGCGAAGATCGGAGGATGAGAGTGCACCAGAACAATATCCTTAACCATCACCAATCTCTCAAGTGTCCTCGTTGCAACTCTTTTAACACAAAGTTCTGTTACTACAACAACTACAATCACTCTCAGCCTCGACACTTTTGCAAGAACTGCCGTCGTTACTGGACCAGAGGCGGCGTCCTCCGTAACGTTCCCGTCGGAGGTGGTTGCCGTAAAGCCAAACGTTCCAAGTCTAAGCAGCCTCCGTCGTCGTCACCTTCCACCGCCGACAAACCAACAAGTGCACAAGACGGAGAGGAGAAACCAAGCAGCAGCGAGAGCTCTTCTCTCACCGCCTCTACCTCCACCGTTACCGCCGCTACAGCAACGGTTACGTCTTCGGGGGTTACGGGCAATGGTATGCCTGACCTCGAACAGTACGGAAACGGGATAGAATGGTCTATGTTGCTCGGACAAGGTTCATCGGACGGTGGAGTTTTCTCGGAGATGGGCGGTTTTACTGCAACGTCGCCTATTAAAATGACACCGTTTGGATTCGGAGGTAATACTGTACAGCAGCAGTTTGAGGATCGAACGGTTCAGGATGATCCCACTATGGGATTTGAACCGTTGGATTGGGGAAGTGGCGGAGGTGATCAAACACTCTTTGATCTAACCAGTACCGTTGATCATGCATACTGGAGTCACCAAGATCAGCATGATATTTACCTTCCTCCATTCTGACAGCTTCTCTTCGTTTTGATCCACAAATATATTATTCACATATAAGGTAAAGTTTTGAAGTGTTTTTTATGGGTTTTATTATGCAATATGTGACTGCTTTTAAAAATATTCCCCAGATACAAAATATACATATATACCTCTTGTTTCTTAATTGGAATAGCCTGAGAGTGCAAATTTAGATATGATACTGTTATACTTTTGCTTTTTTAAAAAAAATATACTTTGGCTTCTGTTTACTTGTTGTTGTATGTTTGATAAGATCTTGATTTTCTAAGATTTTTTTCATTAATGTGTCCACTAATTAAGTTTGTATCTTGATTGGACAATAAATCTTGTTTTTTGTTCCTTTGATTATGTAATTTTTTCTGTTAAGAACATGTTCAACTCAACCTCAAATCTTCAAATTTTGAGATTTTTGTCAATTCAAATCCTCAAATTTTGAGGTTTTGAATAGTGACATCCCAAATTTGGGTTTCACTACTCAAAACCTTAAAACTACTATTCATTTTCCTTTTAATCTTTACAATTATTTTATTTCACAAATACATCTACTAATTTTATTTAGAATAACTTAAGTACACCAATATAAAATAAAATAAATATTACATGACACTAAAATAAAATTCACACAAACAGAAAAATACATTAAATAAATCTCACACAAAATAAAAATACATTAAACAAACTTAACATAATTAAAGCAAATGAGCACATATGGAATATTACGAAAATAATGTTTGAGTAATTTGGTATTTTATATGCAATTTTCTAAAAGTTGTGTGTATGTGTATTGTTTTATTATATATGTAATTTATTTTATTTTTATTATATAATATTATAATATTGTGTGTTATATAATATATTAAAAGTATGATTTATATGTATTTATGAACTTTTATCATTATTAGTAATTTTTGTTAATATCAAGGACTATAATGTAAATGAATAAACTTTAAAAAAAAATTTTGAATCCTTTTGGTTAGAGCAACCAACTCTCAAATTCTCATTTTGAGGTTTTGCTCCCTTAAGATAAGTTTTTGGGTTGGAGATGCTCTTAGTTATAATATGTGGTTTAGGAGTATGATTAGTTTGTATATTAAGTTCTCATTAAGCCATGCTATCTGTAATGGTTGTTATATTAGTATTTTTACAAATAGAGATAAAATATACATATTATTTTACCGAATTGAGTATTTCAATTATTTTAAATATTTTATTCGAAATATTATGAATAAATTATTTAATATTTAAGATACCATTTAATATATTTTTTTCTTTTTAAAAAATATTTATTTGAATTTGTGCGACACTTATATTAAAAAAAATGAAATGTTGTTAACTCTTTTAGTCTTTTTGTATAAACAATACGGAAACTCTATGTCTAGTCATATCTTCTTTTTTTCGTATTTATCTTTGGACACTTATAGTATCGAATTTAAAACCGAATAAAAACAACTAAATATTCCACCTCGCAGCTTACACAGCTTACGATTATAGTATTAAACAATTAATAAAATTTAACTCGAACGAGTAGTCTTGGGTTTGTTGATGGGATATCTTGTTTGTCAATGGCGAATAGAAAGTCCTGGGGGAATTGTACGGACAGACGAGAGAGCCGTGCTGTCGCCTAAAACAGTTCTTAGCAAATAGACTACTAGCGATTGTGCATGTGACCGATGGCCCTAGACTATCTCTAATGATTTATTCAATTTTCTACTCTACAAAAGAATGAATTTATAATAGAGTTGGAGTTTACTCCAATAATACTATATATTTTAGAGTAAAAAATAGAATGATGAATAAACAAAAAATAACTTACTATATATTTGAAGTAAACCTATTTTTTCACTCTATTATAGAGTGAGAAATATAATACCAATAGAATATTTTTACTCCGAAATCTATTTTAGAGTGAAAAATAGAGTGATGTTAGAGATGCCCTTAAACATAATTATCGGTGGTTTCTCACCAAAGTTCCAATCTTTAAAAATAAACAATTTAATCAACAAGTAGAAAAGAAAATAATAAATTATAATAAAAAATCTTATTTTAGAACCTTCTAGATACCTTCTAGAACCTCAATCTCTAAGTGTCAATTAACTAGAATTTCAATTGTTTTGAGAAACTAAAATATAGAAATAAAAATAAAATAGTAATATTTTTAATAGATATTATCACCGTTAGAGATGTTATTAGACTTAGTTCATAGTCTCATAGATATTTTGAATACAGTAAAATGAAATATTAGCTTTAAGTTTTTTTTTGTAAAAAATCTAAATATATATATATAAATGTAACTGTAATTTAAAAAAAATATTTAATTTGATTTTATAATATTTTTGTATCCCTTAAAATATTAGGATTGGCACGGATATCATGCTTGACATAATGACATGACATGCATTCTACATGTCTGAAGTGGAGCCCATTTCCATGTCGTAATGTCAATGGCTGACGTACTTATATCAATGGTCAGCTTGTTGTTTTCTCCAACTCCAATCGTTGCTCGAAGAAGACTTCAAATATCTAGTTCTCAAAAAAAAAAATTCAAATTGTGAGATATCAAACAAAGTCCATGTTGGAAATTAGATAAAAGAAAGTCTAATATATAAAGAGATATCCAACTCTTACAGTACAAGACCTTTTGGAAAGGAATCCAAAAGTAAATCTATGCGGGCAAGCCTCTGAGGTCCAAAGTGGATAATATCGTACTAATCGAATAATAAAGAGTTAGACATGAGATTTCACAACCCGAACAATGAGTATCAGAACTCCAGGTTTGACGAAAATCTACAAGAAGATCAAAATATCCTTCGAGTAGGAATGTAACCCTTCAAAATAGAAGAAGAGGTCTGTGGCAGAAATTAGTCAGAAGATGATGGAACCTGTGATATTGTGGGAGAAACATTTTCAAAGGAACGAGAATGTGAGACGTATTCTCAAAGAAAGAAACACACGAGATGAGTGGTCTTTAGTTTGAGGAAAGAATGTGAGATATCAAACAAAGTTAGACAAAGAAAAGTCTAATATATAAAGAAATGTACAACTCTAATAGTACGAGGCATTTTAGAAAATAACCCAAAAATAAATCCATACAGATAACTTTTTAAATTCAAAATGGACAATATCGTACTAATCTGATAATAAAAAATTGGACATGGACTTTCACAAATCCAACACAGATATCTTAGCCGAGAGAGAAAGAAAGACTACGGATGGATCCTTTGTGTGTTTAAATAAAAACCGCCTGTGGGCCGTTGGATCAGTAAAAGCTCTTAAACGCGTATGATCGGAATGGTGACAGCGCATATCAATGGTGATGATGATGATGGGGTCCATACTAGATAAGTGGTGATCACTATAGGGAAAAGCACTTGAAGGAGAGTAGGTCCAATAAGGCATGTGCGTAAGTTAATAAAATCTCACACACAACGGGAAAGTTGGGTTGGGCGGTTGGGAGAGTTTGGGATTGTCTCTGGGTTGGTTATGAATCCACCGTGTTCCCTAATCATTTCCCTAACAGTTTCATGATTTCAATTGTAATTTTTCATTGATGACTTGTTTGAAATGATTACAGGATCTTTGTGCTCCTAATTTTTGTTTTGGCATCTTTCTTTAGTACTTTAACACTACATTTCTCTCTCACTAGGGGAAGATATCTCAAACCCATTCATTAAATCTTCGTGGTATATAAGATTTGACCATAATATCAGTCAACTTTTTTTATATATCCTATCGGTTAATCCAATTTGACTCAAACTAACTGATAAATTATTTGGGTCGAAACCGAAACCGAAACTTTCCACATAATTATAATTTTGTGTAAAAAAAAACTCGAATCTGAGAAATTTTTGGCACATTTTTAGGTGTTACTAACCACGTGACCACATACCATACTACTAAAGTCATTATTAGTGGGAGAAACCAATGTGATTCTAAAAAGTTATAAAAATTAAGTTTTAATATATATATTTATTTTTCATATAATAAAAATACTTAAACCAATAATTTTAAACAAGTGTAGAGTTGATTTCTTTAGAGTTGATAAGAATCTTTCAAATGAGAGATCCACTCTCTTCTCTCTTATTTTTAGTTATTTAATATATTTTTATAAGAGCTCAATAAGAGCTTGCCAATGCTACTGCTCTAGTCTCCTGTCTGTTTCACTCTTGCAACATTTTTAATCTTCCTCCCGCCAGTAATGATCTCATTTGTTCTCGGAACATATCAACCCTCGGTTAAGTTATTATATTCACTTATATATTTAAGTAACCACACACAAAAACACAAGTAACGGTTTCGATAGCTCAACTAGCATATTACCTAACTATTTAAAAATAGAGAGTCGGAAAGGTCCCAAGTTAGAACACTAAGTTAGCTTGCTATTATTTTTGTCTCGAAGAGATTAACTTAACAAATTATATTATATCCACATCTATCAAAAATAAAAAATGTAAAATGACTCCGTATTCTTCCATATTACGTTATTACATTTTTCTCATGAAAACAATTTTGGAGAAAGAAAAGGTTTGGAAACACAGTTTTTTTTAAAAAAAAACTGGATTGGAAACACAGTTTACCATAAAAATTAAAAAAAAAAAAATTCAGCGGTAAGATTGTGGATTTGTGACTTGTTTATATGGTACTGCATACCAAAAATGACGCCTATGATGGTTACTTAGCAATAAGAATCTTAGAGCATGTTTAATGGAGGTTTTTAGGGGGATTCTTAGCGGAATATAAGAAACCGTCTCTTAATTTTTAACTTAAAAAGTTAAGAGCCGGCTCTTAAAGCTCCCACCCTAAGAGCAACTCCGATGATGTTACCCACCATTGGAGTCCTTAGCATTATTATATATTTTTTTTTTTGCTTTTTGAATAGTTAAGAACTTAATTCAAAAATACATGTCCAATGGTGTTACCCAATATGGAATCCTTAGGAATTTAAAATTATTAAATTATCTAAAACATTTAAATTTAAAGTTTTTATTTATTCAATAATTAAAAACAAACATACAATAATTAAACATATTCTTCATTACCAAACTTGTTCCAAATATTTTCAATCAAATCATTTTTCAATTGTTCATGTATATGCATATCCTGAACTTGATTCCGGGCGTTAAGCATACTTTGGAAATTTGATCGCCTCTCGGTAGGAATGGGGCGTTCCACTTGTGAACTTCTGCTCGATTCTCCTTCTTCAAACTGAGAAGTATCATGCAGAGTGTATATATAGTGATAATTGAAGGTGGAATTACTTGGTGATGACTTGGTGGGAACTGGTGATGGAGATGAAGGTGGTCGAGATTGGTGGGAACTGGTGATGGAGATGAAGGTGGTCGAGATTGATTTAGAGCATAAGCTTCTCAGTTATGTTTTATATGAGTTTGAGAACATGAGAAAACATGGATCAAGAAGAGCAAAGAAAATTGAGATACTACAAGGAAAATAAGAGCAAAGGGAATTGAGATAGTACAAGGAAAATAAGAGCAAAGGAAACTGCATTACATCCGTTACAAATTCAGTACAAGGAAGAAAGAGAGAAAAGGAAATAGCAATTTACATCCGAGTCTAGAAACATACATATAAAGGCAATACCCGTGACAGAATTCACATGAACATACAAGCATAACATAGAAAATACCAACTACCCGTGACTTGGTTCACATCGATATACAAGGACAAAGAGACAAATTACCCGTGACTTGGTTCACTAAAGGAGAAAGAGACAAGCTTAGGTCTTCAACACACACATGGTCTTGTACTTCACCTGAAACAGAGGAAAATCACGTGTGTTACTAAGGTAAATATGAGATGCAAACAGAAGAAACTAAGGCAAATAGTTATGTATAATGTCTAATGCAAACTAAGGTTAGAGCTTAAAAACCCTACAACAATTCAGACATGAGTTTCAGCTTGAGAGCTGATTACATCTCAGAGAGAGGCTCGGGCTTTGCAAGCAACCTCTCTAGCAAACTCTGCTGTGAGATTTGTTTTTTGAGCTCCATCAAGTTTTGAAGCTTCCCCAACTCTTCTTCTTTTCCATTTTTCTTCCTCTTCTTTGCAACCTTAACCCCAATTGGTCTCTCTTCTGGCTCTGGCTCTGGCACTGGCACTGCCCCTTCACCGTCAGCTTGGGAATCAGCTGGTTTGCGCTTCTCCTTCTCCAGAAAGGTAGAGCACCATTTCATGTCATGTCTAAGCTCCCTCCACGCATGTTTGAAGTTGAACTTTGAACCCTGGTCATTGGCAAAGATATCCAACTCTTTTTTCATCACGTCGTTGTCGTTGTGCCCGCTTCTCTGCTCCCTCAGGGCAATGTCGTAGCAGCCAGCAAACCTACAAACTCCCTCGTTGATTCTTTGCCATCTTTGCTTGCATGACCCAAGTTCTCGTGGGATTGTCCCAACAAGTTGAGGACTGGAGTTGTAGAGTTCTACAATCCTCTTCCAGAAAGCATGACCCTTTTGTTTATTACTAACTATTGGGTCTTTGCTGGTGTTGAGCCACGTCCCTATGAGGATTAAATCCTCCTTCGTCGATCATTTTCTCCTCTCTTTGACCGTAGGCACCTCAGAAGATTCGCCGGTAAAGAAAGGAGGTTCAGATGAGCCAACTCCATCTGAGATTTTACAAAGTATGTGGTTTGGTGTGGTATGCATTAATCCTACTTAAATTCTACTCAACGTAGCAATACAAATCACAGAGCCTAGGCATTTTAAATTCTCAACTACCAAGTTACAGACGCAAAATCCTACTTTATTCTAAGTACAACCTAAAACATAGTTTATTTCTAACTAGTTAACTAATGTTACATTACCAAGTTACAATCCTAGTTACAACAAAACTATTCTCAACTACCAAGTTACACACTAACCTTAAGTGACTCGGTCTCTTTCAGCCACCCGCATAATCAGCATCCTCATCTGGCCCTGAACACACATCATAAAAATCAATGAATACCGCATAAAGATTATTAAGATTATTTTCCATCAGAGAAACTCAATCACCTTAAGTGCCTCGCACTCTCGCAGAAGCTTCTCCTGCTCCAGAAAATGTACTTTGAGCCTCCCAACCTATTGTTGCATCCCCATAACCCATGGTTGCCTCAAATGCAGCCCGTCATTCTGCCAAAAACATAAAACGAGTGATCAAACAACAAATAAATATGGAAGCAGGAGATAGATAATTATAGACAGAAGAACTTATAACCTCGAAGTCTTTGCAGATGAAGTATCTTTTCCCAGGGAGGTAATCATAGGTATCCTCTTCATCCACGATCTCCTTCATGATAGATCCACACGGGCAAAGCTTGGGAATCCCGTGTTGCGCTTCGGTTACGGCGTAAAGCATGTTGTAGTATGCTTTGTGTGCTTTCGCGTCTCGCAATTCTTCCTCCATTTCGGAACCTACACGAACAAAAACGTCTTAGCCGATCAAAATCCCCAAATCAGAAACACTTAATCGATTTATAACTCAATCACAAACACTTAATCGCGACGAAAACAACAGAGAAGCGAATCGAAAAGAAAAAAAATTGCTCATGTAAACCAAAAGGAAACCCTAATTCAATTTTTCCCCCAAATCGATTTAGAACTCGATCACAACCCATTAAACGCGATGATAACAACACAGAACCGAATCGAAAAGAACAAGCTAGCAAAACGAGACAAAATCCCTAATTCGATTTTTATCCCCAAATCGATTTTAAACTCACTATCGACTTAAACCCGACAATCGAAACCATAAAAACTCTTTAAATCAACATGCTTAAACTCGAAATACAAAATAAATAACTAAAACCCTTGGATTTACCTTGAACGATGTCGATCGCGAGTTTCGCCTTTCGTATCGCCAAGAGAGAAGCAGAGTGTTTTTTTTCAGATCGAGTCGAGAAATGAAAGAGTTTTTTTGGCCTCAGCAAACACATGCCGATTCTGCATCCAATAGACGGATGCCAGCTCACCAAGGATCAACGCCGAACAAATCCTTAATTAATGATTCTTTGTCCCGGTAACGTCACATTTTACTATTATTATATTCTAATCTCCTAAGGATTAGTCCTAAGGATTCACCGCGTTACCGCGTTGCGCATGGTCTAAGAACCCTCCCCCATTAAACATGCTCTTATACATACACTATATAAAGAACTTTATGTTTAATTATGTGAATATGTAATTAGCGACCGATTTAAGAAGCCTCTTGTTTTCTTCTGTCCGTCTATGATTCTGCCACATGAGAAAGAGCTAATGTTGATTGATGTTGTGATTTGAAGATATATCGAGCAAACAGAAGTGCATATTACTGAGGAGCTGTAGGAGCATTGCTTGTCTATGAACGACGTCACAAGTGTAAACCGAGTGTCCAAGCCAGGGCCGGATTTGAGATTTTGGGGGCCTGAAAAATTTCTTAAAGAATTTTAGTAATTTTTTTTTCAAAATTTGGGGGTAGATACCTGTATAAAAAACCTCCAAAATTTTTGAGGGCACGGCCAATGTTTCACTTGGCCTATGCCCAGATCCGGCCCTGGTCCAAGCGCACCGAAACCACCACAACCCCTGGCAACTTCATGTTGTATTCAATATTGGAACCATCACATTATGCAGAGAAAATCAAAGATCAAACAGAGAAGGTATAGTTGCCAGCGTTTAAAGCTAGCTTATTACCGAGTAAAGACCATCACCTTTATGGGTTAAAAGCTACAGAATGTGCCCGCGGTTACTTAACTCTGCCATCTGTTTCTTCATTACCGAACAGGCGAACACCGTGTTAACGGTGCTTCAATATTATTGCATTGCGTATTGAAACGACAGCGTATTCGTGTAAGATGAAAATAATAGCGCATTAGAGCATAATTATCAATAGGACTTTTTAGCAAGTCCTTAGAATTTTCTATAATATTTGTAACTAAGGACAATGTTAAGGGACTTTAATGAAATTTTATAATTATTGGTGGGACTTTTTGTCTCCGTCGCTTCTCAAGAACCTAAAAATCAGACGATCATCACTTCTCAAATTCTCCTGTGTCTTCCCCAAATCCAAACCTTAATTTCACAACCCGACTTCTCTCCACCTCCTTCCTCATTACCAAAACTCCAGACAATGTTGAGAGAAGCTATTAACCCGATCCAAAGAGTCCAAAGAGTCTGCTCGTTCCTTCCTCGTCACACGCAACACCTGTTTCCGATTCCTAACCCGATCCAAAGAGTTCATCACGAAGCAGCCGGATCGGATCCTCCGCCTCGACGACGCAGGCAAGCTTTACCACGAGCTAGGGTTCCGCGCGGCAGCAAGGTGACTCGTTACATCCCCAACACCTTCTCATCTTTCAGACGTATCAACACAGCGGCCATTACCATACTCACACGTGGCAACTAAGGACGCTCTTCAAAATTCCTTAATTAAGGAACGTCCTACCTTATTACACTCAATTTTGATTTATTTTTTGCAATTAAAGGCTAAGGACTTTAGGTAAGAGTTGCCGATAATCTTGCTCTTAGGACCCTATATTATATTTTGTTTTAAAATAAGACCCTCTGTATAAAACCCTATATTATTTGAAAATAAAACCCTATATTATTTAGTATCATCAAACTATATAGTAATATGGATTTTGAAACACTTGCAAAAGTGAACAAGTGAAAAAGAACTGAGTTATAGATAAGAACTGTAGAAATGTAGGCTCAGGGAATCTACACAATGACATCTTCCAAGGAATCCATGAGAAGAGTGAGATGTCTTACTTCTTCCGGCTCTTGTGTTAGTTTTGATAAAATACATGAGTTCATGTCTAAATTAGATTATTTGATCCTTTCATAGTGTTTCTTTTAATCAGAAACAGAGTTTTATACAAAATAATCTCATAAAAACTTCTGGAGTGTCCTTTTTTTCTCTTCAGAATCTACAGCATTGGAACCCTAAAGCAATCGGTTTTTGTTTCTTTGGAGACAAGTCATCTGGTGTAGGCATCAGGACAGGGCTCCCCATCCACTCAACTCCCAATCTGCATAATAAAATTCAATTCAGGGAACTCAATTTCTCAACAAGACGAACAAAAGAACGTTAAACCCTTTTCTGTTGCTATTTAAACTCACATGGGAAATGCAAACGATCCCCTTCCTTCATCTGAGTGATTAGACCCGCTAGATTTATCAGAGGCATCAGTATCTTCTTCTTCCTCGTTCCTCTGCAACAATGAAATAACATAAATAAAAATAGCAAATTCACATATTTAAATTTGAAACAATATAACCAATAAAAGAGTTAGAACTCTTAAATTATCTAATAGGGTATCTAAGAGGTCATACGTTCAAATCCTGTTAGAAGGTCTTTCCAGAGGAGAATGAATTTAAAATGGTTTGGGTCTGGCCCTATTGGATGTATGGACTTGCTTACGAAAACACACTAGTCATTCAAAAAAAAAAAACCAGGAACATCTTAAAGAAATTATTACCAGATCATGAACACCACAAGAGACATTTTCAGTTTCTTGGCATGTAGTCTTATCGCTCTGATGATCTTGTTCTGTCCCTTTAGTCTCCAGAGAGTTATTCTTCTCTTCTTTGCCTACCCCTTGGTCTCCATAAATAAGCTGTTTTAAAAGAAAAAGCAATATAAATTAAAAGTTTGTGTAAGACATTAAATTGATGCGGTAAAAGATTTTAAGAAACAATGCACCCGACAACGAACCTTACGATGTACCGTTCTCGGTGACTTTTCAGATGACACTTCCACCTCTTTTCTCTTTTCTTTCCCTTCTTTCACAACGTCGAAACCTCCATCTTCACGGTCGAAGCAGAAGACAATGAAGCCAGGTTCTTCTGAGGCCGGTGGCTGCGGCAAGCTCAACCGCCGGTTATGAGACGACGATGTCGGAGAAACGCTGCTGCTGCTTCTTAGATGATGATGACGTGTACCTGGTGGGCTTAGACTGAGCTTCCTCTCTGACCTCTTCTTCTTAATCTTCCTCTTTGTCCTCCTGAACATTAGAGTGTTGTTGTTCGTTGTGTTACTGTTGTTATTAACTCCATCCTCCTCTACGTCTGAAACATACATTCAGTGAGATAATTTAAACAAGAGTTACAAAAAGTGAAAGTAGCAGTTATAGAATAAAGCGGAAGACCTATAGGAATCTTGCAAGCCAAGAAACAGGCAGCCCAGTCTTTGACTCTCCAAGTGACAAGTTTTGGTATTGTCCATTGTGAAGCCATGGCTGTCTTCTTTGTGTGGAAAGAGAATTTCTCTTGGATCTTTTTTCACGAGAAAATGGTTTTTTTTTTCTGTGTTTTTGGCTTTACCAAGAAAATATATTTAGAAGGAATGAAGAGAGATTTATTATGAGGGAGAAGAATGATTTGAAATTTGAAAAAAAATATTGGGAGACAATAAATAGATTGCCATGAATTAGGGAAGGGGGTTACAATGTGTAACTCATGAATGCATTTAATACTATGGGAATAAAAGACAATAACTTCTTTTTTTTTAGGAAATATAATAATTGGGAATAAATGCTATCAGAGTTAATATACACTGCAGAAAGAAATTCAATTTTCTTCATTTCTCATTTTAAATCTGTAGATTTATTTCATTCAATTCCCGTGTGCAAAAAGACCGCATAAGGCATGGAACGGTGGCTAGAGACTTGGGAGAGTTTTCTGATAAGAAGAATGTACATAGGGATGGACATTTTACCTGATATCCGAATCGAAACCCGAACTCGATCCAAAAAATTCAACTGAAGTAATAAAATATCCCAATAGATACTGAGTTTGGAGAGATTGGACATCCGAACTCGTACGGTTAATATCTAAACCCAAATACATATCTGAAGTTAACCGAATATATATATATATATATATATATATATATATATATATATATATTTATATATTTAACCATCTATTTCTAGTTTACTGCTATCATTTTATTTAATATATATATATATATTATATACTGTACATGGTTCAAAATCATATATTATATATATAATTGTAGATAAAGTGATTTGCTATTCAATTAAAATGCATGTTAAGCTTCTTGTTTCATGCACTAATAAAAATTGCATTCATATTCTCAAAACAATAATTAAACTAATGTTTTCTATTTTCAAAATTTTATTTCCAAACCTATTAATCGTTTAACCTATTAATATTTTTTTAAAAACAATCAGTTAAGCTAATTGTAAAATTTTAAGTATAAGAAACTTGAATAATGAAATTTTTACTTAAAAAAAAACTTAAATATCCGAACCGACCGAAATAACCGAATCCAAACAAAAAAATACTCAAACCTGGGCAGATATGTAAAAATACTCGAAAGAAGTCTAGACTCCTATACTGAAATATTCAAAAATCTGAAATACCGAACAGAATCCGAATACTCAAACGTCCATGCCTATATTGAATACTAAACGTCCATGCCTATATGTACATTAGATTACTTCTTTGTACGCGCTACTACAAGTAGAGCTGGGTATTTAATTATTTACTTGTGGATGGGGGTCGGCCAATTCAAAAAATTTAATATGCGAGTGCAAGAGCGGGTCGAGTTGGTTTTAAGCGGGATGATTGCGGGTCTGCCGAATTTGAATCAGAGATACCCGCTAATCTGTAAAAAATGTAAAAAACATTTTAAGTAAAAATATATAAAATATTATAAAATTAGATAATTTTAATTAAAATATATAGTTTTAGTTAATATTTTACAAAAATACTTAAAATATATTTAAAATAATTATTTTAAAAAATTTATATTATCCATAGGTTCTACATGTTACCACAAATCTGAGCGGAACGGGTGCGGATATGCGATATTTTTTTGCAGATCATGCGGGTGAAATTTTGAGTCAAAAAAATGAATCGATCCTTGGATTAGCGGGTGGTTGATCATCCGTGAACGCAGCTCTAACTACAAGTGCAACGGTTTGTTTCATGAGTATGCAGAAAAATAAAACAAAAATTCGTGAGCCAGTTAGGCCTTAGGGACCGTGGGATCGGATCATATGGAGATGTGAATTTGGACTTAAAATTGATGGGCTGAAATGATTGGGTTATTAGATATTGACTTGGACGAGATAGTCCGGCAAATTGGTAGGTTTTAAGATGAAGTTACTTGGCTAGGTACTTTGATTCCAGAAAATATATGATTTTTTTGTTGTAAATTCGTAAGTGATTAGAAAAGCTATTTTCGCTAGTAACTTTCATAAATACTAGATCTTTGACCCGCCCGACTGGGCGGGTGTTTGCTTTAACTTGTAAAAATATTATCAACTTATACCCAATAAGAAATTATTGGGTTGTATAAAGTATGGTTCACGTTATACGTTATCATATTTTTGTTATTGTATTTAATGTATTTGTAACACGAAAAATACCAATACCTTAATATATATATATATATATATATATTGCATTGTTTATTTGATATTGTAACCTAATATAGAAAAATGTAATTTTAAATTAATAATTACATATATGTTGTATTAATGAACAATAATTTTTTTGAGAGAACTATATGTTTACCTATGTATTATATATAAACTATAAATACCAATAGTTATAACAAAACAACCAATAATTACAATGACCTAATAAATAATCAAGTTACCAAAATGTATCATAATAGCAAATTAAATAATGTGACCCAATTATATAAGCCCAAATTAGATGTTATCTTTGTGTCCAAACAATATTTTATTTTTTTTAACTCTGCAATTCAGGTTGCCAAACAAAACCAAAAAGTACTTCTACTTTAATAAGATAGATATACAATCAAGTTTCTATAAATTATGTATCATGTTGAAAATAGGTTGTTATATTAAAAATATCTTGATACAAATACAATGTGTTCATTATTATAAAAATATAATAATACAATGTCTTCTTAGGAACAATAACCTAAAACTTAGAAAGAACTATGCAAAATTTTGGGTAAAAAATATTAGTTCATTTACAAAAAAAAAAAAAAATTAGTAAGCATTTTTTTCCTGGCCGACAATCTTATTTCATTGATTCAGATGAGAATTATAATATTATCATACACATTTTGAAATATAAATTACATAAGTAAAATATGGTTCTCTATATTATAAACTATTGGACCCTTGGGAAAAATATTTTATTATGCATTTTAGTTAAAAAAATTTGAGCAATTGGAACCCTTTTGTCATTCTTTTTTATTTTGTTTTTTTTTTGTTTTGAAACACCCTTTATTCATTAAATTTACAGAATTTCACGGTGGCCCCGAGTGGACTGTTTGCCCTCCCTCTTGTGCCGGCACTGATTATAAACAATATAAAATATATGATCTTTTTAAGAACATTTGATTCACTAACTTTTTATTATATCTGTTTACAATCCATTTCATTCGAATGCAAATGTTGGTTAATAATATATTGATTTTGTGTTTATTTCCTTATGTATACGTGTTTTAAGTACAAATTTATTCATCAAAGTTTGTTGTAATTTGGTTTGTAAATAAATAATTACGTGTTAAATAATAATAGTATTTTAACTATTACTTATGAAAATTAAATGTTCCTCTCTATTGTTTGTAAATGATAGTATTTTAATATAACGTATCTCTACATTTGTTACTTTTATTTCATTTTTTTCTTGAAATTTTTGATAGTGTATCTTGGAATCCGTTAAATCATTAGCTTTTTTTTTTGCTTAAGTTAAATCATTAGTTTTACAAGTAATAAAACTATAAATTAAAGTTTACAGAAAATAGCGTAGGGTTCTCTTCACAAATTAAGTGCAAAGAGCTCTCATCGGCAATGTTGATCTTCATCTGAAATAGCTTCTCCTACAAGCAGAAATTCGTTTTTTTTCAGGTATTAACAATGCAGATATGTAATACAACAGTCACTTTGCGTTGGAGATTAAGATTTATGTCAAATCATAATTAATAAGTTTTAAGACAAACGTATTTTTGAAAACCTATTTTGATGATTCTATTTAAAAAAAAAAGTAAGATTCAGTTTAGATTTTAAGAAAAATTAATTTGTGGAAATAGGATAAAACGTGACAATGGTAGTGAAAAGAGAATACGACAAAGATTCATGAATAAGAATTAAAAAAAATATGAATAGTGGAAAAGAATATAAAATACACAAAACAGCTCATTTAAGAATAAAATAGTCCAAAATTTGAGAATAATATAACCTAATCATGAACATGAATATATATAGAGTTTTTAGGAAATATTAGATTATAGAAAGAAGTTATGGAATTTACCCTTGTTTAAAAAGGTTATCTACCCTACTTTCTCTAAGATGATTGAGTTGACTAACCCACAGGACCGGCCCAGAGGACAAGTCATCCAAACTGTGGATTAGGGCATCCAAATTAATAGGGCATATTTTAAAAAAAAAATTCTTAGTAGTATCTATAAACAAATAGAAATTTTGTAGGATTTTCTATTAAAATATTACTTATTAGGCATTTTGGTTAGAATAAAATTTGTTTAAACTTTCAACAATATTTATAAATTGGTTAAAAATTAAATATATTAATACATTTCTAGTTTCCTTTTAGGATTGGATATATAATAAATTATCAACAGAATAGAGCTTAAGGATTGATTAATTTAACACGGATCAAGTTCTAGCTCTAATTTCCCTTTAATTCAGATTTGAACAATTCCAAAAGTAGAAAAAAAACTTGTATATTTATTTTTAATTTAAGAAAGTTAAAGATGCAAGTGAAGATATTTTAAGGGCATTATGTTTGAATCTGGAAATTTTTTTAAGGGATTGTACGTATTCATATATAATTGACAAAGAACTGTTTAATGAACTAAAATTTCTTTGAGAATTAATGTCCGAGAAAGTTCGAAAACCTATTGAATTACTCGATTTTTTTTGAAAAAAATGTAAGATTGTCATCAATACACATATATTGCTAATCGCATAATGTCGACTGTTCTGGTGTAGTCGCCACAGCTGAAAGATGTTTTTCGAAGTTGATGTTGATAAAGATTTATTTGCAGTCTATCATGTCACAAGAAAAATTATAATGGATTGTATATGTTATCAACTAAAACGGTTATGGTTGAAAGACTTGACTATATGATTCTAATGGATTTTTCTTGTAGAAAAAATATAAGAAGAACTATATTTCAACAATAAGTGTACATTATATTATTTTTTTATAAGTGGGCTATAGAATTTTTTTAATAAAAATTTAAACTGTTTTTGTACTGTTTTGCGATAATAAAATATGTACAAGAACATAGTTTAAAATTTTGATTGGGGCAGTACAAAAGGTTAGTCCGGCACTGCTAACCCATACCATATGAAATATAAATATAACTTTTCTCTTTTTGTTCAGAGGATGACATGGGCTGACTGAGAGTTTAACAACTATGGTTTTATTTGTTTATTTGTTGTTTTTTAAAAAAAAAACTTTTCGGGTTTATTTGTTGTTTTTTTTAGAAAAGCAATTTCGGTTTGTAACTGCGACTTGCAGCAGTGATCAAGTATTGCTATCTCTTATTGTTCGTTTACTGGTGGTTATTTGGTGTGCCGATCGTAATTCACGTCGATGAAAAATGTAACAAATTTTTTTTAAATGTAACACTTCAAAGCAAAATGTAAAACTTCAAATTATTATTCATATAGATTACTGACTGATATCATACTTTCCAAGATCGAGATATCTGTCATGGCACACTACGAGCATTAAGTTCTTAAATTAATAAATTATTGGTAGTATAAATATATCGAAAACACAAATGTTCTGTAATGTAATTTGTCTTATTCAGATCAATAATTAAAATGCTGCAATTTTTTAATTCTTCATTTGCCAGACTGCTATATTCCCGGAAACGTGAATCTCGTATACTCTATAATATTCCACGAGGGCAAAGGTAACGTCCGGTCTACTCCCACTGCCTTTTTGGGCAGATTCACGTGAATGCGTGATCTTTGTAGATTTTTTTTTTTTGTAGAGTTTATAATCTCTTTTCTACCACAGCGCTAAACACTAATCTATATGAATAATATTAACCAAATATACCCCATATATACATCTGTATATACATTTATACATGTAGTCAACCGCTTGAGTAACATATAACGTATTTTAGAATACTGTATAAATCTAGATACTACCATGCATAACTTGTTGTGATGGATCGGATGCACTCCTGGGTCAGATGTTCTACTAGAGCCAGACCGGATGTCCGTACTGAAGGTCAGACGCTCAACTAGAGCCAAACGTCCGTCACCAGATGTCCAATCCCTCGCTTAGTATGATATTGTCCGTTTTGGGCCTAAGCTCTCACGGATTTGTTCTTGGGTCGTTACTCCCAAAAGGCCTCATACTAAGTGGAATTGGACCAATTACATATATTAGACCTTTTTTGTCTAATATCCGATGTGGGATTTGGATTACCGTTTTATTTATTCTGACAATTCTTCCCTCAAACTAAGGACCATGAAACCTTGGCTCTGATACCAATCTGTTGTGACGGACCAGATTCACTCTTGGGTCAGATGCTCTACTAGAGCCAGACCGGATAACCGTGCTGGAGGCCAGAGACTGAAACTGTTCCTTCTAGTAAACTTGTCGATCTTCATGTTCATCCCAGACATCTTCTCACCAGATTCAACCCGAAGCTCTGATACCAGTTTATTGTTACGGATGTGAGAAGATATAGATTAACAGATAGATAGATGAACAGAAGAGAAAAACACAGAGATTTAACGTGGTTCACCTCTAGGGTTACGTCCACAGGCAAAGAGAGTACTTTATTGCTGGAAGCAAGTTTTTCAGAGTACAATTCGTGCTACATAATGCTACATAATAGGGTAAAACCCTAAGGATATATATATGAAAATATTTAATGAAACTTTCCATATTTCTCGGATTGGTCTGAGTATCGATCGATACTTCGGTATGTGCGTCGATCCATACTACGGTATCGGCGTCGATCGATCCATAATGCCTGGATCGCCCGATTTATGCCAACTCACAGATTCAAGGCATATTTCAACATAACTTAATGATCTCGAATGCTGTGTTAAGCAGTATGCAGATACTCGTATGAATTAGTGTTTAGCGCTGTGGTAGAAAAGCGATTATAAACTCTACAGAAAAAAAAAAAATCTACAAAGATCACACATTCACGTGGATCTGCCCAAAAAAGCAATGGGAGTAGACTGGACGACTTTTATAGTATTTAGTTACGGATTACGGGATTAGACATTATGTGCATGTCAAATTTTAAATTATTATTGTCGACTCCACCGGTTTATGATCAAACCAAAACCGTATAGATAGAAATGGTACAGTGATTGCCCGTGACAGGCACATATACCTTGGCCTACACGTAGATTTGATAAGATATGGTACTGTTTGAGAAACGTTACGTGTAACTTTAGTTTGAGAAACATCTACGTTGGCTTGTAGAGCTGGACACAAACACCGTTACTCATCTCGTTTTTCATCTCGTGTCTAATTTTCTTTGGAGATATCTTTAATCTATAGAAGGGTCTAGATTAATATCTAAAAAAAGGTGTAGTCTACGAATAAAATTTTTCTCCAGATATATAAATGGGCCCAAAAATATGGACTCATATTCGTATAGGTGTCTAGAAGCAATGTGATTTAGTTTCGTCCAGCAGGTGAATAGAACCTAAAATGTGTCTCTATCTTAATTTTTCAAATACTCAACATTATCGAATCGGATATCATATAATAGCGTTTATATATTTGTAAATTTAAGACAAATTACAAATATAAGTTAACCATCCAACTTGAAGTTATTCGTTATTTATCCACATAATTTTTTTTTTTTTTGTTATAACAAGTAAACAATACTTACATCTCAAAAATTATATGTTTTCTCATTTTTGTGTTCATAATATAAACTATTTTTATTTTTAAATTACTCCCATGTAGTTAGCAAACAATACAAAAAACTCACGTCGTAAAAGTATTATTTAGGAAATAGTTTATATACTTTAACATACTTGCAAATAATAAGCAATATTTTAAAGATATAAATAACAAGGCAGAACAAGTAATTTTCAAATAACTCATTTAAAAAGATTTCACAATAACAAATCATTGTTTTTAATAAATCAAATACAAATCCAAAATTTTATTATTTGTATAAGGTAAATCAAATATTAAGTATATTGAAAATACCAAATATTTGGCTTGAGTGAATCAGGAGTTCTAATTCAGTGTTTTGTAATTTATTTAATTACATAACGTATATTTGTGGTGGAGAGGACGTCTATTATTTTACCCCTACCTTACTGTTACATTATCAGAAGATTCATATGTTAATATATGGTAAAGAAAATTTAAGAAATAATTAAAAATGACGCTTGAGTTTCAGATCCTGTAGCGTTTAAAATGGGGAGTTACATTTTTTTTTCTCAGTATTGTTCACACTTATGTATGTTCATCTTGAAGACTTAGAGTAGAAGATTGGATGGAATTTGTGGAGTCGAATATAAAATATTAACCATTTCTGTTAGATGGAGAATCAAGCAAAGGAACCAACCACTAATGGCCTGCCTAGCGTACCTTTACTCCGGCCACTAACTCTGCTTTGGTAAGATCTGATGCGGCTTGGTTGAAGGACCTCAGAGTTGCAGGGCAGGGATTTACGATAGATCAGAACGGAACTTGCACCAACTGGACCAGCTTTAATCGTCACGTGAATTCCGCTCTGATAGCTGAAGGTCTAGCTCTCCGAGAAGCAATGTTTAGATGTATGGAGCAGGGAGTCCAACGCATACATCGTGAATCAGACTCAGCTCAACTCATTAAGATAATCACCGATGGAAACTCCATCTCCGAACTGTATGGGATTGTCGCAGACATACTCTCTAGTCTTGTGCATCTCTGTTTGAGTCCATCTCTTTCAGATGGATCTCTCGTAGTACAAACAAAAAGGCTGACTTGCTAGCAAAGCAAGCCCTCTCCCTTGAACCTCATGTTGTAAGCTATTCATTCACGTCTTGATATGAATCAAATTTATAGATACCCAGAAAACCTTAGTTAAAAATATTTACTCTTTTTCTTTCACTAATATTTAGAAAAACGCTTACCAAACTCTTAAAGCATGTGGAACTTACATTAGTGTCATTTGCCAGGAAGAACACATGTTGAGTGCCCATGGCCTCGTTCTTCCTGTGCTTTGCTTCAGAAAGCTCAGGTAAAGTAGGTCGGATGCTATACTTGGGCGAGTATCACTTCTGGAAAAATGACTCTAGAAGGAATTGGTAATCAGTCAGTGCAATTGCACGTCCTAAGGGAGTAGACTGCAGGGACAAAATTATCAGCCAAAATAGTTTTCAACTTATAAGGATAAATGATTAGATGTATGAGTGTTTGGGTATAATGGCGCTAATTTCCCAGTATTTTTTATCTATAAAGTTAGTTACAAACAACGTTAGGTGAAATTTTTTAAAATACTTAAAAAAAACTTTTGATAATAGAGAAACAATTGTGCAAGAGATCTGTTGGTTTTATTATCCCGTACCATATGCAATAAAAATCAGTATTCTAAATTTCGGGGAGTGTGCCAGAAATTCATTATGGAGTTCGAGATTCAACCGAATTAAAATCAAAATTATATGAGAAATCTGGATTTAAGATTCAGTTCATACATTTTTTTGTCAGCTTTCATACAATTTTTTTAGTCCCGTAAAGAGTACTTAATTTGGATATCTCAAACATAAGTCGATTCAAATTTAAATCAGATAGAACAGACTGGTCTTTTGGAGAAAAATCTGCACTGTAATATTAGATATGTTTATACAAGAGCTGGCCGGATTGACCGCATAAAAATAAATAAATTGGAATTGTAAACGAGTTTCGATTCATTAATATTTAGGGCATTTTTAACCCATAGTTATTTTTGACTTCAAATGCTATAGTGGAAAAAAACTTACTCTGACTCACTTTTATTTCTTTTTCTAAAATAAAGATTATTTTCTTCCTTCTATATTTAAAGGAAGAAATAACATTTCTCTATAATAGAGACATATTTTTTATTTGTAAATTTAAATTTTTACTTCAATAATTATAATCAAAAATAAATGTTTCTTTTGGTGAAATACACTATATCTTATTATAGAAAGTCGTGTTTTTAGTTACATAATAGTTTTTTTATAAAAAAAATTGGTTTAAATAGTATCATAAGTTTATGAAATGTTAAAATTAATTAGGTTAATTTTCAATTTTCATAAATAAAAGGTATTATTTACAAAACTAAAAAGAATATAACAAGAATCTTCATTTTTAGAGGATAAAAATAGAAGAATACATTGTAGACAAATCCATCTTTGTAGTATAGTTTTCCTATTTTAGGGGTAAAAAAGATTAATTACGATAAATAAAAAAGATTAATCACGATAAATAAATTTTTCATTGTTAACTTATTACAACACCCCATTATTTCGTCACTTGGCGGTACACCAACCAGAAATAACTTTTCATTATTAATTTATTACAACACCCCATAGTATTCGCCACTTGGAGATACACCGACCAGTCCATCGAATAGAAAAACCAACGTGTAATTGATTTCACTCTTGACTCGTTCAGACAAAGACACAACTTAACGAACTCACAAACTTCTGCAAATCATCTTCTTCATTCCAAGAATCAAGAAACTCCATTTTATCACTTACTTTAACCTCCGGCGAACCCTTAACCCCTCCGGCGACGGCACTTTCGCAGCTTAAAATACCCTTTAACTCTTCCATAAGGCCAACATTATCGACATCCATATACATATTGGAGATCTCTTCGTTACTAAAGAACTCAGTGAAACCATCAGAGAAAGAACAGTTGTCGGAGAAACCGGAAGATATCGACGTTTTGTTGAGCAATGTAGTGGTCGAGTTCTCAACCTCGCCAGAGTTTTGTGAAACGTTGGCGATGATTGTGGAGTTTCCTATGATGATTCCGGTTACAAGATCCCGGTTTAAGTCGACCGCATATTTGCTCGCGACGCGGTTAAGAACCCGTGCGGAACCGGATGAACCGAACTTATGGGTTTCTGGTCCTAGACCGGTTGAAATTATCGGTTTGTGAGTGGTTGGATCGATACCTTTTTGTTTTAAACGCTTTTTAAGATTAGTGTTCCAATAGTTTTTAATTTCGTTGTCGGTTCTTCCAGCCAAATGAGTTGCTATTGCGGCCCACCTTCAATAATTAACACCACATGAAATATATAAATATTATACTCCATAAATAGATTGAATACTTATATTATATAGTTCTTAATTACTAATTAACTAATACAAAAAATAATAAGGCAAAGGAAAATATTCATACTTGTTACCCTTAAGAGCATGAAGTTTGATAATAGTGTCGTCTTCTTCAGGAGTAAACTCTCCTCTCTTGATATCGGGTCTTAAGTAATTAGCCCATCTTAGTCTACAGCTCTTCCCACATCTCTTCAACCCTATATACATTATGTACACACATTGTAACAAATACATATACAACTGAGAAATAATCAGCTATTACTTTTAATTATACTAAATTTCAAATAATTACCAGCCTTTTCTGGGAGAGTACGCCATCCACCTTCACCATGTCGTTGAATATAAGCAATAAGCTTTTGATCTTCTTCAGAAGTCCAGGCTCCTTTCTTTATTCCTTCTTCTTTGCAACATGGGGTTCTCACCATCTCTGATTCTTGATTTTATTTCTTTCTTTATTGTTATAAAAACTAATTGAAACCCTAGCTAGAGACCTTTTGAAAGGAAGTAATACTCTATAATCCACTCTTTTCTTAAGTGAGATTAGCAAAAAAAACAGATTGATGAAATGGTTGACTAAGAGAATTTAATAGATCGTTTGATCAAAACCAAAAGACACCTAAAGATTGTACTCACTGAGACACTTTTTTGACGAGGAACACGTGAACGTGTTATCATTATATATCGGATTTCTAAAAGAAGACCAACCGTTTTACTTTTACTCTCTCGCACTGATTATATAGTATGTAGGGATGCTGTTATATAGTAGAACTAAAAGAGAGAGCTAAAGAGACGTACAGCATATGATTAAGACTTAGTTGACGCGTAGGAGGAATTAAAAATTACTAGTCCACTGAGTCATCGTAGTGCAGTGCAATATCTAATATAATAATTGGATGGGTCGAGCATCTGTCAGACATCGTTGTCACACAGAGTTGCATACTGATAATACTGTTCTGATTCTCTTGTCCGTATTATTTTGTTTCTTCAGAGAAAAGGAACATTGAGATTAGCCCTTTCTCAAAAAAAAAAAAAAAAAAGAACATTGAGATTTGGGTAGAAGGTTGTATTAATTTCTTGGAGATATAATGGTCAACAAACGTGTGCAACAATGTTCAGAAAAAAATATTCTGAACACAACAAATATCAATAAGGCTATTTTTTTTTATTAGTCAAAAGGCTATTTTATTACTTACTCCGTTTTAAACAAAAATATTTCAGAAAATACTTTTTGCATTTTCAATACATTTTATTAGGTAATAATTATAAATTGTAAATTTAAGAGTAATTAATTGTGTTTATAGAATTTTGATTAACTAAAAATTGCAGAAGTAGTTAATCATAAAAAGAATACATTTATAAACAAAATTTAATATATTTTTTATATATACGAAAACTCCAAAACATACATTTTTGAAACAAAAGGAGTGTATTTTTTCTCTTCTACAAAATATTAGTGTTACTACTTCTACTATCATTAAAATATAAATATGCTAAATCATAGCTCATATGTTTTATTCACTGCCCAATTAGATGATTTGATTTAAAGAATTTTAATAGAAAGATCTATGAGTAACCATCCCATTTCAAATTTTTTGTCAAACTGTACATCTATATAGAAATAAAAATGCAAATGTCATATTTTACCTAAAGCCTTGTTGTTCACATTTTTTTCTGAAACTGAATTTGATAATGATATATAAGAAATTTTCAAAAAACTAATCATTTTAAAACCAAGTTTTAAGTGTAAAATTATTTAACAGTTTGTTTTTAAATCATTTTATTGGAAATTTTCATCTATGAGTTAATATTTCAAAATACAAAATAGTATATTTGAATTGGAGTTATTAGAAGTTATAATGCACATATGCAAACTATAGTGAAAATATTATACTCTTTCAATTTCGTAAAAATATCATTTTGATATATTTCACGCAGATTAAAAAATATTAATATATTATACCGTTATTTAATGTATAATTATTTAAATAAAAATAATTTAAATAAAATTGTATTTATTATTTAAATAGTAAAATATATTTAATATAAAAAATTATGTCAGATGTATAGAATAACAATCTTTTCGAAATAAAAATAATGCTAGAATGGTATTCTTTATTAAACAAAAACTGAACAAAATAAAAATACAACCATGAAGATTTTAAGTGGTATGATGATTTGGCTCGCTTCAACACAATAATCTAAAGTTGATCAACTCACATTGTTGTTGATGATAAGCTTGAAAATATTACAACTTCATCCACATTTTTAGAGTTATTTGGGTTGTTTAATATATTTGATTTATGATATGTTATCTAGAGAAATGGTTTGAAATACTAAATTAAATATTGTTTTTCAAAAACACACCAATCAAAACTATTATAATATTTAGGTTTAGAGTTTAGTGATTATTAATTAGATTTTAGTATTCGGATTCCCCCATGTATCTATTCTATTTTTGCTATTTAATTCTTGTATATTAAACTGATATAATAAAAACATATATTATGTTCCATATGTCTTTTTGAGCAAAAAAAGACATACGGAACACAATATGTCTTTTTTATATAACCCAGCGTAATAAAAACTGGTAATTCAGCGTTATGAAAAAAAAGTTCCGTATGTCTATTAATTGGGTCCGATAAAGAAAATATAACCATAGCATACCAGATATCGTTTGGGATAATATATAGTAATGATAATGGATTAATGAAAGAAATATAGAGTAAAGAGTAGTAGTCTAGTTCTTAGCTAGTTATGATTAAAATATAGAATTTAAATTCTCCTTTTAAGGGAAAGTAAAATACTAGACTCATAGTTTTACTTTTTAATAATTTTTCCTATAAACATGATTGCCCAAATCAGCTGTGCTCGTGAATCATGTGCTTTGCTGTGGCCTTATGCACCTCATATTTTTTGAGAATGTGGTCCAATCAGAACAAAATCTTATAGTATTTAAAAGTTGTAGCAGCTAAATGAGGCTAACCAAATATTTTATTTAAAAAAAAAACATTTTATTTAACAACGTAGCAAACACTAATACATTGACCATACCTGTAATGTTTATGTTTTTTAAAAAAAAAATTGAATGCCCTTTTCAAGAAAAAACACTAATAGATTGATAATAAAATAGATATCATAATATTATTATATATAGAATTCAATTATAGACTAATCATCATGATATACAGTACAATATATAATAAATCTAGATAATCGATTTTTAAATTAGCTGAATCAAAATTTCTGTTTACCTACTTTAATAACATTTTAAAGAAAATTTACATCCATCTTAAATTTTGACAAAAACAAAATTCTGCAACGCCATATTTGTATAAGATTTTTCTCTTAGATATCTCAATTTAGTGAACGTAAAACAAGAAGTTATCATTCGCATTAAGCAAAACATGTGTGAATTATTATCAAGTACACACCCATTACAACATAGTTGAAGTCACCAACGTATCACTTTTATTCAGTTGCAAAACCTAAATACAGAGTTCATTAAGTTGAGGATTGTTTTATAATAGTTAAAATGTTTCTAAGAGTAATAAATTATAAAGAATTGATTTTTTTTTTTGTTATAAGATGATTTGGATTTATGAATAACCTCATAACATACTATTTATTCTTGTGATAAAGCCAAAACATACCTCCATTGGCATCTCAATTATTTTGATTTTTTAACTGATTTTAGATATTATGCTTTCAAGCCACTCCACTTGCTTAGGTGTGAAGTCCTCTTTCTCATTTTGAATAGTAATTAAACATGAAGCATATTAAATTTAATAACCACACAAATTAGTTGGTAGGATATGTCTAGGACTCGTGTAATCTTGCAATTTTTTAGGGAGTGTATTAAATCTGAAATTTGAAGTGATTTGATTTTTAGTGAGTTTTTAGATGATTGTAAGAGAATTTGAGATTTGGTATGATTTTTGTTAAATAACTCTAGAATCTCATCTAAAACCATGGAATTTGGATTTTTATTTTTATAACTAAGAAAACACTCTAAAAACACCTAAAACACTATGAAATCTTCAACTTAAATTTTGTTCAATAACAGTGGATTTTAGAATATTTTATGAAATGACAAGTTCAATAACACCGGATTTTTAAATGATTTTTAAAATCCATGTTTGAGTAACAGTAGATTTATCATTTTAAGACAAATCACCTCAAACACTTAGTTAAATACACCCCCCCCTTTAGTTTATTATTAGACGACAATGCGATTTGTACGAGTAGGATGGATTTATGCTTTCACAATGAAAAGTATATACTCCTCGAACATATTTGAAAAAAGAAAAACAATAAGATACTATTATTATCAGTGTTTTGAAAACCGGACCGGACCGGCCGGTCGAACCGGTCCGACCGTGACTCGCTGAAGAAGCCGGTTCCGGTTCAGTTTAAAACCCGGATTTGAGAAAAACCACTAAAACCGGTTAAAACTTCGGTAAAACCGGTGACCGGTCAACTTTAAAATCCGGTTCTAAAAAATTAACATATAAATAATATTTTTCAATTGCTTTTAAAATTTAATATTTCATAACTAATGTTTAATTATCATTATTTATAATATTTTTTATTTTATTCAATTTTTAAGAAAAAATATGAAAAATCTCTTTTGGGTCTCATAACTATTCTGATTTTCCCATATTCATAAAGATTGAGATTTTACTTGTAAAATAAATAAATATGGTAATTTTTAATTGTAAATCATTTAATTTTATCAATTTTAATTTATATAATATTCATTTGTTCACTTTATATATAGCTAGATTTATGTTTACTGTTTATTTTTCATTTAATAAAAAAGAATAGAGAAACATGTTATATGTAGAAGTAATTTTTAGATCCATATAGTGTAAATATATGATTATTTACATTTAATTTTTAAAAAAATATAAAACCCGGTTCGACCGGTTGAACCGATTCAACCAATTAACTAGTAGCTGTACCGAGTCGATATCCGGTCCGGTTTTCAAAACATTGATTATTATGATCTTTTGATTTAGATTTTTTATTTTTTTTTAATTCTTTTCAGAATCACAAATTTTCATTTTCAAGCCAAAATTATAAAATCCCGTATGAAATCACACGATACAAGTCCTAAAATAGTCTCACGCATTTGCAGCTTAGTTGTAAAACTTAGATTTTATATTTTTGCATAGTTAGACATTTGTGATTAAATCGTAATGTTAATACGTAATCTTGAAATCAAAACTATATTATGTGATTATGAGAACAATTTTATAACCTATAGAAATCTGACAAAAAAAAAACTATGCTCAAACTTGTCATGATGATGCTCTTGATTTAGCATTTTATGGTAAGACCTTCAAACACTATAATTATCTCATTCCACAACAGAGAAAAATATATCTTTTAAACCTTAGTATTAGAGATGGACACCATATCCTGAAGTTCTAGCATATCAGGATCGTGATCCAAGTTTAAGAACCTTAATGAATGTATCACTGTCACCATTCGCATCTCTAATGCCATAAGACAATGGAAACTTCTTCTTCCAACATAATCTATCTCTTCCAAGCACCACTGCTCCACAGAAACAGTCACTGAGACAAGTTGCTTTACACCTTTCTTCATCATAGTTTGAGTACCTCTTGTAATCTCCTGACGGCCAATTCGTCATTTTCAAAGTCACAAACTCGTAACGATCTTCATATTGGTGCGCCGTTGCGGTTTGGTTACTCTCTGGTCCACAAGTTTGCATCTCAAAATCAGGTTTACAATCACCATACTCGTCATTTGGATCCACCAACAAAAACCTCTCGGGGCATTCACATTTTGGCCTATGGTTATCTCCTAAAATGCAGATATTGTTAAACCCACAAGCTAGATTCCCAAGCTCATTAGCATCAAGAGACGGTCCAAATCTCTTTGCACAAATATTCTCAGGTTCAGACCAAGCCAGAGACCATCCATTATTACTATTATTAACCCCATGCCTCTTGGGATGATAGTACTGAGCCAAAACCCCGTCAAAATGTAGAACTGCACGATGATAAAAATCTTTAGACGGTACTGGATCTTTCTTGTTGACATAGAATCTTGTTGTATTGTCTCTCATTACTACATACATGTAGCCTGTCTCGTTGAAAACCAATCGATTCCCGGGATTATGAGGATCTTTGGTGTTACTTGAGTAGTACGAAAAGTATACATCTGTTTCTGCTAGCGTCTCGCTGTTGAGAGTAAGAATCTGAAGATCTCCATCTTCACCTAAACGTAGCCTGAATCTTCCTTTCTGGAAGCTAGTCTCTTTCCGACGAGATGAGAGATTCCCTCCAGGTACAATACTCTGCATCATCATCAACATACACCCGTACACATGTGATGTTTATACTTAACAATAACACATGAGTAGAATAACATAAACTTTTAGCTCAAGTACTCTGAGATTACGTTTGGGTTTACATAGTAAAATATAAATTTCATACCTATAAAAATATATATATTCTGTGTATAAAAAATATAAGAACATATTAAGTTTTGGTTATAAAAATATTTTTTTACACTATTCATATTTTCATTAAAAATATCTGTAAAATGCATAACAAACACCAATTAATGCATGCAACAAACAGAAGGAGAACCTTATGTAACCAAGTAATTTACTTAAGTTGGGTTACGGTAATAGGTTCGTTTGTAAAGCATACTGTCGTGAGCAAACACTTAAACAGAAAACACGATTGAGGGGAAAACCGTTATAAGGTTTATATATTGATTATGTGAATAAATAATTTACAACCATTTTATACTTGTATTTATACAGTTTTAAAATTCTCTATTTCTTTTCTCTTTAAAATAACTTTTTCAACTGAAAAATGGTATTTTCTAATTTTAAGATGCATATCATACTGGTGTCTTGATATTTACGTCGTCATTTACAGAATTAAGACATGCATGCTTATAAAAAGATCAATGTAAAACAAACTCAAGAGTAAGCAAAACTTTGATGTCACCGTTGAGGTCTATGCTAATATGCTATATTAAAACTATCTGGATTCATATCTCTATAAACTTACTTGAGTAGGTAACAGAGTGTCGGTGGGATTAGCGAAGCTAGACCATAGAACCACACCGGGATCTTCGCTTAACAGACCGAAATCTCCAGCGTCTGTTATGAGCCCTCGAGAAACAGAGCCTCTAGTCTGAGGAAGTGAAGAACACCAGAGCTGCTGACCTCCTGGGCCAGTGAGGACAAGACCACGATCTGCGGTTAATGTGACCTTCGAACCATCAGGGACAAGACCGGTGGTTGTGTTGATCCCTTGTGCATGCCACACAATCGTCTTGTCAGGAATCTTGTCGAACCATATGGAGAGAGTGAAACCATCGTGTGGTTTGATCTTGCGGAACCCAAATGCAAAGTCACCAGAAGAGGAAAGCCATGAACTGGAGAACTGTTTGGACTCTGAAGCGGTCAGAGATTCTCCGACGGGAACAGATCCGCTGATGACGTTATGAGACAAAACGACAAGTACTTGTAGTTGCAAAACAAGAACAACTTGGAGTATCCAACAAGAGATAACACCCATTTTGCTTAAGAAAAGATGTAGAGATGATAAGAGTGTTTGTTTGTTTGTTTGTGTGGTGATATGTTTGTTACCATTCAAACGTAGAAGAAGGGATAAGATGACTTTAGGGCGTTTCAATTTATTTCTAAAAGTCAACGAAACAGACTTTGAATTATTGAAAAGTATTCCACATACAAATGTCTATTTATTCAAACACATGACACTGGACTAGAAGAGAAGGTACTATAAGGAAAAGGGTTTGGAGGATCATGGACTTGAGCCACTCCTTCAAGCATCTGCGTAACATGTCTCATGTTAGGTCTCATTCTTGAATCTTCTTGTATACACCATATCCCTATTTTCACATATCTCTCTACTGTCTCCATGTCGTCAATGGCCTCTGAATCGTCTTGGATCAGATCGTCCAACCTCCTATTTTGGTAACAATAGTATGCCCAATCAATGAGAATCACGTTATCGTCAAGATCGACGGCTTTCTTGCAGCACACGGTTTCCAAAAGCATTACTCCGTAGCTATAGACATCTACTTTGGATGTGATGGGACTGTTCCTGAACCACTCAGGTGCAACATACCCTTTTGTTCCGCGGATGTTCGTGAGTGTATGTGTTTGGTCCATCATCAGAAGCTTTGCTAGACCGAAATCCGAGATTCGAGGGCTGTAATACTCATCGAGAAGTATGTTTTGTGGTTTTATGTCACAGTGTATTATCTGCTCGCTGCATTCTTCATGTAGATACAAGATTCCACGAGCAATCCCATTTGCTATTCTTCTTCTATTTTCCCAGCTCGGTCTCGGACGCCTGAAGAGAAAATCGGCTAGTGTCCCGTGCGGTATGAACTCGTAGACAATCATACGGGTTTGCCCTTCGTTGCAGAAGCCAATTAGCCTCACTAGGTTCTTGTGGTGGATCTGACCAATCACTTTAACCTCATTCTTGAACTCTCTCTCATTTTCTTGAGCAACACGGTCTAGTTTCTTGACAGCCACGGCAACTTCAGAATCATTACAAAGTTTTAAAAATCCTTTGTAAACTATCCCAAATGCTCCTCTTCCAAGCTCTTCCATGAAATCTCCAGTAGCTGCCAAGAGCTCTCCGTATGTAAAGACTCTCAGATTCAACTCAACTGCAGTAGCTACACCGATATCTCCACCTTGATTAGGTTTCTTCTTCGCCTTCTTACTCATTCGGTACAACGCAAGGAATATGAAATTCACAAAAGCTGAAGCTCCAAGCAAAACAGAGCAAGCAATGATTACCCAGTCCCTGTCTTTCCCTCTCTCTATAGCACTTGGAGCATCCGTGACTACGCCTTTTAAAACCTTAATGAGTGTATAGCTATTACGTGAATCATAATTATTACCATTAGGAGATCTCTGACCAAAAGACAATGGAATCTTCTTGGCCCAACATACTCTATCGTTACCAAAAACAACAGCAGCACAGAAACAATCGTCAAGACAAGCCTTCCTACAACTTTCTTCATCATAGTCATTGTACCTCTGGTAATCCCCGTACGGCCAGTTCGTGCGGTCAACACGAATAAACTCATAAGTATTGTTATTACTTGGTCCACAAGTCTGCATCTCGAAATCCGCCTTGCAGTCACCATACTCGTCACTAGAATCCAATAATGAGAACCTCTCAGGACACTGACATTTTGGTCTTTGCGTATCTTCCAAACTACATATACTGTTAAACCCACAAGCAACATTCCCGACGGCTATACTGGGTTGGCTAATCCGACATATATTCTCCGGCACAGCCCAAACTAACTCCCACCCATTACTCCCTTCCTCTTTGGAATGAAAATATTGAGCGAAAACTCCATCGAAATGTAGAACGGCACGGAGGTAGACATCTCTAGAAGATACAACGTCTTTGATAGAGACTCTTGTTGAGTTGTAGCTTAGAAGAACATACATGTTGCCTGACTGGTTGAAAACTAGTCGAGTCCCAGGATTAGGTCCCGTTGTGCCGGTTTCATAGTACTGAAAGTATACATCTCTTTCGGCTAGTGTCTTGGAGTTGAGAACTAGTAGCTGAAGGTTTCCGTCATCACCTAGACGTAGCCTGAATTTTCCTTTTTTGAAACTTGTCTCCGTCAGGCGAGATGAAATATTATTCCCGATCTCTATACTCTGCATGGTATACAGTAACGAATCAATGCTAAACCCACTACCCCTCCCCTCTTCATGTTTACATAATAATATGTGTTTTGCTTTTTTGAAAATTAGTTCATTTTTGCATTAGTTCTGTTACAGATGGAAAATATTTGGTTATATCCTATAATACTAACGAAACGAAAAATATTCAAAAAGGTAATAGACCTCTAAAATGAAATACTCAAAAATCTAAAATACCCAAACTGAATCTGAAAAATACTCGAACGTGTAATAGACACCTAAATATTCTCTGAAAATTTAAAATACTCGAATCGAACTGAATCCTGTATCCAAATACCCACCCTTACTAATTATGGTAAAACCACTACCCTTTCCCTCTTGCAGTCACCAATGAGAATATGGACTCACCTGACTAGGCAACAGAGTGTCGGTGGGATGATCAAAGGTTGACCACAAAGCCACGGTGGAATCTTGGCTGAACAGACCGAACTCTCCAGCATCGGTTATGAGCCCTCGAGAAACAGAGCCACCACTCGAAGGAAGTGAAGAACTCCAATGATGTTGACCTCGAGGGCCAGTGAGAACCAAACCGCCATCTGCGGTTAGTGTAACCTTCGAACCAGCAGGGACAAGACCGGTGGTTGTGTTGACCGCTTGAGCGTGCCAGACGATGGTTTTGTCGGGAATCTTGTCGAACCATATGGAGAGAGTGAAACCATCGTTTGGTCTGATCTTGCGGAACCCTAAAGCAAAGTCACCGGAAGGGGATCGCCATGAACTAGAGAATTGTTGGGACTCTGAAGCTGTAAGAGATTCTCCGACAAGAACGGATCCGTTGATGATGTCTTGAGATAAAACGATAAGTGTTTGTAGTTGCAGAAGAAGAAAAATATGGATTATCGACCAAGAAAGGCATCCCATTTTGCTTAACGAATGATGTTGAGATTATGTGTGTGTTTACATATAGAGTTAGGTTTAAGTTGATTAGTTCGTTACTACCGAACGTATAAAACGGGCTAAGAAGACTTATTGAATGTTTTATTTCTCTAGTCAATGATCAGTCAATAGTCTTTTCCTCCATACAATTATGCATGTGGTCTACAGTCATTTACCGTGTATGATTACAGAGTACAAGTTTGGTTGTATGTTTATTGTGATATGACTTTTCTTTCCTTTCGTTTGCCTTTAGGATGGCAAAAATGATATAATTGTTTTATTTATTTTGTAAATTGAGGAAACTAATATTTATGCTTTATATTGTTAGTTCAACTGAAAAAATTATCAACTATAGAATTAACTAACGTTTAAATAAAAATAATATATATATATTTTAGGTTTGAAGTTGAAAAATTATGGGTTTTGATTGGAAGAATCTAGAAGCACACTTATCACCAATCACTTTTTTGATAATTTTATTTTCAAAGCTAAATGCGAATCCCAAAATAAAAATTAATGTTTTCTAATAACAATCGGTTATTTTGTAATACGATTGCTAAAGTTTGATTGTTTTCTATATTTATTTGTACAAACTTTTTCTTTTTCTCAGGGATCATAATAATCATCTGTGACATACTGTACCCTGCGGTGACAACTTTAAAGGGCACCATAACGAGTTGATTTACAATGAAAGTAGATTTGATAAAATATTTGAATATAAGAAAATGATTAGTGGGATCACTTAGGATGAAGTTTTAAAGAATCATTTCGTATCTTTTGACTAAGAAAAACAAAAAAACGTCTCCTAAATAAAAGATATAAGAAACGTCTCTTAGTCGAATAATGTTAAATCATGCTCTAAGAAACCCCAAATGGATCTCCCCTATTAATCATGCTCTAATAATTCTGTAAAATCATAAACCTACCGAGAACATTTACGAATAATATGATATTGATATACTGCTTTTTCACGAATTTAAGCCACAATAAAAGGAAAAGTATCAGTACATCATTCATCAGAAATCATCACAACGATATGAACCTTTGTATGTTCTTGACATTGTAATTCCGCCATTTCAAACATATATCAGTATTAATAGAGCGTTAAGTCACCGAAAATGCTGATGATTTTACTCATTCGCAGTAGGACGTAACATCCAAGCTGGAAGAAGAGAGTTTGGTTCAATCAACGACGATGCACCGCCGTTCTCTCCCCCAACTCTCTCCACAAGGCCATCTCTGCCCATTTAATGGTTAATGAATCAGAACTTTTCATAGCTAGAGATGTATATTACAGAATTAATCATACTCTAAATGTAATTTAGAATACTACTCAGAGAGGGAGAGAGAGGAAACCTGGAGGATGTTACGCAGTACTGGGGCTGAAGAACTGATGAATTGTTGGAGCATTGGATTAACTGTCCTTCTTGCTGACCCGTGTTCTTCTCCCTCTCCTTAATCTATCATTATTATCAATTTTAGTCGTTGTTTAATACTACAGATGTAGGAATTGTATGTTTCTTTTCATATTTACTATAACAATATAATTAAGTTATATGTTCTATACATGTATAAACATAACCACTCTGAAGGTTACAAGTATAATTACAAGTACAGTTAAATATAATATCGAAAAGTTAATAAAAGCAATAGATATTTATATGTTTTATCAAGGTTCTAAATATTAGGTCAATTAATCGACCAAACTGTATAATATTATTTTACAACTAACTAGATAATGTATATACAATTAATTCAAATTTTAATATTTCTTTTAATGTCAATCTACAATGTTTAATTAGTCTTAAATATTAAATTAACCAGAAGATATCATTTATGTTTTTTTATTACAATGCAACATAAATAATGGTTTGGTACTTGCAAAATTTTTTTATTCTACCACCAAACCACAGATATGAAAAGTATCATAATAACCTAATAAAGTTTTCACTAATACTTTAAAATAACACAAAAGATAAATCTACATAATAAACTATAACTACCAATTATCAGTGAAACTTATGAATTCAAATCCCTCTTCATCAAAGTCATAATTGCATTTTATATGATTTTTCTCTTCACGGGAGTTCACAGTGACACATATTAACAAAATATACATAAATTAAAGGCATACTTCTATGTAACTAAAAATTTATAAGCTAAAATAATAAATTATATATATCTAGTAAAATCTGGCTTTTTAATTATACAGTGAGAGATTGTATTTTTAGACTCATATTTTTGATTGGTAAGACGATTTAGTGACATAAAAAGAAACTTTATTTTAAAATAATAAATATAAAACATTAAACGATCTAATCTTATTAAAGTAAATATTAGATAAATAAAATTATAAAATTATTTAAAAATTTGATAATACTCATTAATAATAATTATCCCTGAATATAATAAAATATTTATTACATAATCACTAAATGATTAAATTTATTAAATAATCACTAAAATGCTTAAAAATTAACAATTGAAAAGGTTATTTATTAATCTAATGATTCAAACTAAATCATGGAATATGACAAATAAGCTTAAATAATAAAACATGTTAAATAAGCAAAATAACCGAATATCTTGGAGAATATGACAAAAAAAATAAAACTAAAATAACCATCTAAAAATTATTTTAAAATATGAAAAATAAATAAAATCACTAATTATAATTATAAAGAACATGAAAAATAAATAGATAACCTAATTATAGAAAATATGAAAAATAAGAAAAACTAAATTTATTAAAAGCATAGCAAATTAGAAAATTATCTAAAATTATGAAAAATACAACAAATAAACAAAATCACCTAAAACTATGGAAAACCTGACAAGTAAACAAAATCACTTCATAAATAATAGTATAAGTCGGCGTTTAGTTGGCTGTATCAAAAAGTACAAACGATTGTACTGATAATGCCTTTATAGTTAAGTTTTCAGCATTGGTATTTATTAGAAACATTAATAATAAATAATGAATCATTTTCTAATGCTACAAGGGTAGGCATGGTCATTCTTACCCTAATCCGAAGTACCTATCTAAACCTGAACAAAAAAAAATCAAAATCCGATCTAAACCGTTTTACAAAAATATCTCAACGGAACTTCTGAGCTTAGTACTTTGGATTTTGGGTATCTTTCGAACCAAAACAAAATCCAAACTAGGAACCGAAGATATCTGAATTAGTTAAATATATTAATATTTTTATATGTTTAGGTAATTTAGATATTTATAGTATTCTAAAGATTTTTGTAGTTTGTTTTATATATTGTTTTGATAATTTTTAGTTAGTTTAGATAGTTTAACTAATTTTTAATTTGATTTGTTAATAATTTATTTATTTTGAATTTTTTGTAAATTTTCAGGTTTTAGAAAAATATTTTTGGACGATTGCAAACATTGATTACAGTTCGATCCGAACAAACTGAACCAAATCCACTCCAGTAATTAGTAAAATCCGAATAGGACTTAAGATCATAATACCAAAAAATGAAATCCAAATCAACTGAACCGAATCCGATGGAATCCCGAACACCCAGGTCAATGCAAGGGTAGGTACTAAAAACACTACTAATAACCACTTCTATTTCTAACATATTAGTAACCCTTACAAGAAATATAGTAAGCACTACTAAGTACTAACATACAATACAGTTTTACATGTATATATATCATTATCATTATTTCTGATATTATAATAGTAAGATAAAAGTTGTAGAGAATTATATAGTAAATCTGTATTATTAAAAGTGAAGTACCTTTTGGAATTGTTTAGAAACATAGATAACATTATAAACGAGAATTGTTTGGAAACATGGATACTAATATAAAAAAGAAGTGCTTCCTTTTAGTACCTCCTTTTATTTAAACATTTAGCTATTGCATTTACAATAAATTAAGTACTTCTTCTTGTATTTCTTTTTATTTACTGATTATGTCACTGCATTTAAAATCAATTTAAATTAATTAATTACAATTTCAAAGCTTATCTAACCAAATCAATATTCATATATTGACCAGTATTTATATTGTACGAATATTAACTAAATCACTTGTATTAAAGGGATATAACCTTTTCCTATATATAAAAAAAGAAAACTGCAATTTATGGTTGTTGTTTCTTTTTGGTGAAAATAAAAACACAAACTGAAATATAAAGTATATATTATATAAAACAATTTTTATATAATGTATTACCTTATTTAGTTTAGTCAAATATAAAAACTTCCAGAGTTCAATTTTTTTTTAAAAAAAATAAAATATCATAAAACTAATATTAATTCACAGAAAACTAATGCAATTTTTTTTTAAAATAAATTAACAAAAAAGCAACAGGTTAATATATGAATATTACAATTACATCAAATTTCATCAAATAACAAAATTTTAATATAATATTATGTACAAATAAAAAAAATTATTATCAAACATCTATATCATAAACTAATATAATCTACTCTATATGTAAACTACAAAATATAAAATTACATGGAATTTTTTTATAAAACCAGAGTTTATAAATTTAAGTTGAATACAATTTAAATCAAACATCTGCGCGGAGGCACGAGTCAAGTTCTAGTTAATCTTTTAGTGACATATGTTCATATATATTCTTATGTTAAAACTGTAGTTAAAATAATCTTTAGAAGTTTGTGACAAAAAAAATATTTAGATGTTAACTTGTGTGAGATATTGATATAACATATTATTGTAAAACATTTCATTTTTTAACTTTTAGTCCCGTTTTAATTCAAACAAAATCATTTAACTGAAAATTGTACTAACCTTTTTGAGAAGCGTATTATTGTGATCTTGCAAGGCCTTATCCTGATACATTTAAATAAAATGCAGTACTTTTTTATTATTATTCTTTTCTTGTGGAACACAAATAAAATAAGCAAGTACTATATAAAAAATGAATTGTTTTGATGATGTAACTAATTGAGTCACTTTACCTTCTTCTGGAGCGCTGATATGGATTCGAACATAGCTTGGTTCTGCAATATTATCAATTCATTAAACAAAAGATTTCAGCTCAGATTCATAGCCAAAACTAACTTTCCGATCTAAATATTTACATTCACATGTAGATGTATTAACGTTCTCAGATTACCTTTCTTGACCTAATGCTCTTGATAGCAGCGTCGAGCTGATGCTCCAAGCTTTGAAGCTCCTTTAGGCTCAAGGAATCAAGATCTTCCCCCATAAAATTCCTGCACATTCTCAATTTTCTGATTACTGACAATGTAACCAATGTGCTTGTAATTATGTTACCTCACTACCTATGTGATATTACGCCTAAGCTTTAGTATCAATTTTCCTAACAGAAAACGAACATTAATTGTGAGGATCCAAGACACAAATAGCAAGTTCCCCCTTAACTTATGTGTTATGTATTAGGATTTCTTACGATTATAGGACTTAGGAAGCAAGTTGAATACATTAGAAGCTTACGTTTAATTGCGATATGATTAAAGCACAGATTGCTTTGTTCTCTTAATCATTATGCATACTACATATGTATTATAATATACCTTTTATTCTTCTCAAGTACCTCAACTCTTGCCTTCAGCTTAGCATGCTCTAGAACCCAATTTTCCTACAGCATTAATTGATATATGATAGTCACTAGTTACTAGAAAAAATATACAGAATTGGGCAAGACTTATGAACATAAATATCTAGAAGAAACAAAGCTTAAAACTTACACTCTGCGAAATGTCTCGGCCAACAAGTTGTTTGTCTGAATATAAATAGCGATCATAGCGTTCAAGTATCCTTTCCATGCTATATTTCAGAAAAATAAAATCAAAAGTCAAAATATACTTCATTAGTTTGATGTCTAGCAGATTATATATTTCAGACGCGTTGTAATTTGTTACAAAGTGTTAGCCAAAAGCTTACATTTTTTTGGTATGCTGACAAAGGATAGCTAAAAGTTAGCATATAACACAAAAATGTATATAAAACCTGGTTTTGGTGAGTCCAAAAAACATCATAGAAAACATACGTACAAATTCAATGTCAAGATTGAGTTTCTCTCCTGACTCGGTTATCTAAGCAAACGGTATGATATATATGTATATGATAGTACAAACAATTATATGTACACTTTTACAAAAAAAAAAGCCATAAGGTCACTTACAAAATGCATTTATATCAGTACGAACTTGCATATATGTTGAACATTATGCTATTGTCCATTGGATTATAGCATGCACATCCTTGTAATGCTTATTCCATTGTTTCAAATCAACCTTTCTTTCAAGTTAATATATGTTATAAAGAAAAGTATTATACAAGTAATATACATATATTATCGTACGTGTCTGTGTGCACGTCCTTCCATACATCAAAAGAGGCCATCAAATCGTGAGTCTGTATACTAAGTATCATAATTTCATGCTCTTTTCATTTGGGTAAAGCAAGGAAAAAATAAACATAAACGGCTTTTCATGCGTCCGTACGTAAAATCCCCAAAAAAACCCTAATTTCTCGAGCCACTTCTTAGGGAACAAACAAATCTACAGTAGATATGCGACACACAGAGACAAGATTTGGATTTATTTTCAAGGCTGACGACGATCTCGATTGAGACGTGCGAATAGAATACAAAATCTTAGTAAAAATCAAGAAAGCACAGATCGGATAAGATCGATGTGAATATATAATATAATATATGGTTTATGAATGAAATCAAAGGATAATACCTGGAGTCAGTCGAATATTCGAAGAGTTTGCCTTTGGAAGAGAAGACAACGAGAGCAACCTCAGCATCACAGAGAACAGAGATCTCATGAGCTTTCTTGAGCAAACCAGACCTTCTCTTTGAAAAAGTAACTTGCCTATTGATCTTGTTCTCTATCCTCTTCAGCTGAACCCTACCCCTTCCCATCTCTCTATCTTCTCTCTCTCCTTTAAACTTCAAGAACAAGAGAGAGAAACGACAACCCTGAAATGACCAAAGTATATATCTCTCTTTCTTTCCTATATCTCTCTGGGTATCTTTTGTGTTATAATTATTGTTTTTATTTATTTATTTTCTGTGGACTTTTGTTGGGTTTCGCGTGAGTTTACAGTGGCGTAAGACCATCCACATCAATGAACCCCATGCTGGGGTTCATAAAAACAAATTTTTCATTTTTTTTTTAAATTTTTTTTCTGTTTTATTTTTTTAAAAAAAAAAAAAAAAATCGTGGGCCGCCACGTGGCATGGGGCCCACGAAATAGTGCAGATACCGGTTCACCGCAGTGATACTGAGCAAGCCAGGTTCATAAATTTTGTTATATTATATTAATTTTTTTTTTCGAAAACCGTGTAAACCTCACCCTAAATCCTCTAATGCAGGTGCTCTAAACGTGTGAATAGTGACATAAGTGATGTGGTATAAATACGGTACGTTGATGTGAATACATAGACGATGATATTTGTGGAAAAGAAAATAGAGAGAAAAAGCCACAGAAAGAGTGGAAGAGACCAGAGTGGGGATAAAGTTAAGGGCTGTTTGGTAAATAAACCATATGATGTATTGTCGAGTGCTCATAGGTTGTTCACTTCTGTAGTATTAATAACTTGTTCGTTAGTTTTGTGCCTCCCCTTTGGCTAACGTTGTTTCCGTACCGTACGGTCTTTTTCTTGCCATTGCTTTTAAGGTTTTTGAAGAAAGCCATTGCTTTTTTAAGGTTAAGAAAATAAGATCAAGAACTGAAATCTTAATGGGTGTTAAAGGAAAAAAAATAATGTAATTCCTTATATTTTCCTTGCAGTAAAATTATATATGTCAGTTCCACGACGTTTCAATTGCAAATTTTGTTTTTGTCAAAAATGTAAATTTTGTTTAGTAATACAAATTTTGTTTAGTAATTATAAATTTTGCTTTCATGGAGAAACGCACATGATTTTATCTATTTTAGCAACACTTTGCGTTGAGTACAGTTGTCGCTCATGTTTTTTTTCAACATTTTGGCATTGCATTTGCAAACACGGAAAATAAAACAATTTTACTATCATCATAAAATTAATTATAACTTTGAATTTTGGAGTTTTGTCCTCTAAAGTTAGATACAAGAAAATCGTTGATATGAGTTTATTTTTTGATAAGTATATGATTATATCGTATGTTGATCATGATATTGAGTCTCTTTCTGTAATTTACAAAAGTGGAAATTAGGCTGAACTGAACCAACAGAAGTTTAAACATAATTAAACGGAAAATATGAAATTTTCTCGAGGCTATCTACTACAAATAATTCAATTGATATATTTACAAATTCTCTTTTGACTGAAAAGTAGACTATATATGGGAAGCGAATCTTAAACGTATGATACTCCCAATGTAGGAAAAGTCTCCATGCTATTTACCATTTTCTTATGCTCCTTTAAATAGTTAGGTCTGGTATCAGTAGTAAGACCTATAAGACATGAATAGATAGATTTTCAAAAGAAAAAAAAATAGGTAAAGATCTTAGTGATTAATTGGTAATGCATTATAGTAGTCACTGCACAACTACTCTGTTACTTCATGTCGACTACAGTCTTCAAGCAAATTTTTTTTTGAATATCTTCAAGCAAATTGACCGCAGCATCAGGGACTCTATCCTCGCCCGCTCCAACCGCAACAAATTCAGGAACCTACTCTCTAGTGGGTTTACATTTGAGTAGTTCCAATTCTTTTTGATGCTCCTTCTCTGTTATTGTTAGCCTTTCCCACTTTTTTGGAGGCCTTTTGTAACTTCTAGCTCCGCCGAATCCGTTCCAGTTTATGGTAAATAAAATTCACATTTTATCAAAAAAAAAAAATTGTAGGATTAACATGTAACGCAGCAGTTATCTTCTTTATCTTTTGTTTTTATTTATCAAACAGTAGATTTATCTTATTAACAAATAATTGTGTCTGAAGATCCAACTGTTTTTCTTTGTGGTTATTGAATAGGGAACGTGTTCCGATAAGAAGTTAACAAACCAACATTCATGTCGGTCCCGTGACTAGTATATGTCTGACTTCTGCGTGATATATATGCACACCATAATGGATCCAATGTGATCGATAACTGAATGAATATCAAATTATGTAAGAATTGATAACTGATCCAAGGAATCACTTTATTTATTTTACATTACTTGCAGACTTAAATATTGCTTTTTTAGCTCCTTTTATAGTTGGTATTTTATTGTTTGATCAGAAACAATTACTATTTCTGAAGAACGTCTTTAGAAATAATTTAATCTGCAAATGGTACCGCCTTGAGAGGAAATTTAGGATTGGCATAGACAAATACTCGCTCAAATGTATATAAAAGTAATATAGACTATATATATAGTATATATATACCAAAACTGGACCACATGAACAAAAAGAAATGGACCACGTTTGGGTGTTGATGAGCCCTAAACATCTAAATGGGTGGGTAGTACGTAAACATATTTGCATTCTCTGAATCGTTATTAACATAAATTTGGTTCTCTCGTTAGTACGATATATGTTTGCCCTCTTAGATCAAAACTCTGGATCTTTTTCTCTTCTCATACCTTATGTTAAGTCAACATCTCAAGAGCGCATATATAATATCGCACGTTGTCTTGTCAAACCTATATACCAATATATAGTGGACATAAACCCCAAATTGTCCATAACTAATATTTATATCAAATCATCTTTTTGTGAAATTTGAAATTTTAGACATCAATCGTTAAAAGATTGTAATTTTTTACGAATATATGTCAACTTAGGACCATTTTAACATCACGCCTTGTCTTCTTTTTTTTGGTGTGTGTGTGTGTGTGACCACCCTCGGTACATGATATTTGGTGCGCATATTGTATGGTAATAAATGAAGTTTCTACGACAGAGTATATTGATATTAAAAAGTTTATTTCATTATAAGGGCTTTTCATCATAATTACAACCTTCTATCTATAGACATATGTGATATTATTATAGACATGATATTATGTTTTTTTGAAGAAAATAAGCTACACATTCTTTTTCATTCCTTTCAATGCAAAGAAAAACTTCACATACTTCAATATTTCTTGCTTTGTTTGCTTTTATGGAGGGTTGATAATTTTTAGGGTTTAGATGCAAATACGGAATCGACAGCGCACACAGACTTTTCTAAAGCAACTTCTTACTTTGTCTTATTTTGGATTAGATTCTCTGCCACACAACTAATCAAAGTCCCTCATATACGAGTCCATTATCTCTTCCAATTTATTTCTTCTTTAATAACATTGTGACTAGGGGTGGGCAAAATATCCGTAAAATTTGATTCGATCCGTTATTCGTTTCGATTCGATCCGAAAAATCTGAATATCCGTAACTTTACAAATCGAAGCAAATACTAAAATTTAATATCCGTCAAATAAGGAGCAAATCACAAATACTCATTTTTTAGAAAACGGATATCCGATCCGATCCGTAATGTACATATGCATATACATGTATATATAAAATTATATATAATTTTATATCTCTATATATATTTTTAGTTATTTTATCCACTAAATTAATAATTTGATCATTAAATTTTTTAAAATATGTAGTTTTAAATATTTTGTAATGAAAATATTATTCTTTTATACTAAAAATTTATTTTAAAAAATATTTTTCAAAAACTGATTTTTTATTATTTTTTACCGGATCGGCGGATCGGATCGGATATCCGGTAAAATATACTGATTTTTCCGGATATCCGTAGCACCGAATATCCGGAAGATCACGGATCGGATCGAATCGAAAAATCGAATATTCGTACGGAACGGATCGGATCACGGATATCCTTAAAATTCCGGATATCTGCTCCGTACCCACCCCTAATTGTGACGCCGAATAGATCCTCAATCCAATAATTATATTTTGAAAGTTACAGCTAAAACAAAAACATTTCGTTATTTTCCTAAAAATCTGATTGAATTTATTTCATTACAAATAATACTTTTAATACAAGAAAGAAAACGTCAAGAAAGATGAAATAGACGTTTTGTAGCGGACTATACAATCTTGTGGTCTTACTAGCACCAATCCTAACCGCAAACTGATCTGCTACCCACGCGGATTTAAGGTTTGACTAGTTTCTCCGCTACCACCCGCAAACGTAGCTTTTGTGGTTTATAGCGGTTGTCGGTGTTTTGAAACAATCACTAGAAAATGTTCCAAATCGCTTTAAACCGCTCCGAACCTCTTAAAATCAAAAGCTGGTTCCAAATAGCGATTCTTGGGAGGATAAATTTTTTTCTTAAAAAATAAAATAAAACTAAAAATATTCAATAAAAATTTAAATTGAAATAATATAAATTTTAAAATGTATACATATTATATTTTAATTTATATTATAAAACTTTAAAACAAAAATATTTCCTATAATTTTTTTTATAAATTATTATTATGATTTTATAAACATAATTTTTATATTTATTATAACATTATGATTTTAATATTTTATAATTATATAAAATGTAAATATTGTTAATTTATTATTTAACAGCTGTTGCATTTGGTAGTTTACCAGTCATAAATGTTTCACAAACGCACCAATTTCTAACCGCTGTATCAGTCGTACAAATCTCAAAAAATCGCTTAAAAATGCAATCATCCGCATCTGCAAACTCCTGCAACTGTACCCGCAATCGCTGCGGTTACATCAGGCATGATCTGTTTGAATCCATTTTTAGCAATATGAAACATGTCTTAGATTCTTCTTAGCAGAAAATTGGGCATATTGGAGGCCCATTAGTACTTTTTGCTAGCAAATGTTCTCGAATGTTTAGGCCCATCTACTATAAGACTGAAAATATTCCTAAGGAATAAGGATGTTCAAATATGTGTACTCTCAATTTTCTAGGTTTTATCATCTTCAAGATTTAAAATTTTGATATGTTTTTAAATGAAAAATCATGTGTGAATAAAAGAAATAATGCATATCAAATTTTGATATTAGTTTTCATTACTTAACTCTTTAAGATCACATCATCGTATAAAATATATAAACAAATAGCTGGCATTATCATCTTTACTCTCATTCTACAAGTACAGAACCCAATAAATACGAACATAAAGAAACTAAAAACAAAACAAAGGAAAACAAGTAAGTTGAAAACTATATTACATATAAAAATTATGAAAAGATTAATCATTTTCAGGAAACAAAAGAATCATAAATAGCGTGTACACCACTCCACTGTTTAAAACAGACCAGCCGCGGCCTAACCCTAACCGAACCAGACACAGGATCGTTCGTCAGTGGCAAAACCGTCAATCTGAAACTCACGCGGAGAAGAAGAAGAAGACAAGAAGAACAGGGAGGAGCACGGAGGCGAAGACAGAGACTTCTGGCCGGAAACCACCGTTAGGAAGAAAAGGGTAAGTGTCAGGAGGTGGCATAACACAATTATCTCCATTAAAGTATATCCTACGAGGAAAAGCCCATCCTTTCTCAAACGAGAAGGTTGCTTGATCCTTACGGAACAGAATCTCTGACTGCACATTCCCAAGAGGCCCTGCTTCTGATAAGAAATCATTATAGAACTTCACACCCCACAACATGGCCGTATCATCTGCAAAAACACATTAAAAAAAAGATTAATCTTTACGATCACGACAGAGAGAGGGAAGATAAGTAAGAGTGTGTGTGTGTGTGTGTGTGTTTACTTAGTCCTGCGTAAGGAGTGAGAGATTTGTAGTTGAAGCTGAAAATCTGAGTGATGTTGTCGAAATTTGGATGTTGAGCCACCATGTTCCACTGTGAGTAGTTTAAACGGTAGTTGAAGTTCGTGATTGTGATCTTCACTCGCCAATACTCTTTGTAGTTCTGCTTCACGTGCCAATGCACTCGGATGGGACACAAGTGTCTCGTGCATTGCACCAGTGGTGGTAAGATAGTTCCTTTCTTGGTGGGTGGTGACACAACAGACGCCAAGTGCGGTGTATCAGGGCTGTTTCATTACCAAACAGAGAAAAGGTTTAGACTATGTGATTGAAAACAGAACCAGAAGACACAAAGTTTGAAACTTTACTCACTCGAGACAGGCACCGGACTCTGTTCTGTTGTTTTGGCATCCGCATGCGCAAGTTGGACATCCAACAATGGTTTCGTTGTAGAAAGAAGACAAAGAAACGCAGCAAGTGGGTGTTCTTTGAGCAAGGAACTGCGAGTATGTGCATGTAATGTTCCATGTCACTGCAGCAAGTTAAAAACAAGACGGTCTATTAGATTAAAGACAATGCTAACATCTCTGTTTCTGTTGGAGAAAAGATCCTATGGAGAGTTTGGAAGGGACTTGAACCACTACACTTATCCCCAATTGGTTAAGTTAACCAAGTCCATCGAAACTCTCGATGTGGGATCTTTTCTCCAAAAGTTTCTAAAAAAGTCACGTGTGGTTCTTACTCATAGCCTGAGTGGTTCTGCGTGTGTCGGTGGTGACAAACTTGGTTGGTCTCACAATCTTAGCTGGACCACAAGTGTATCCTGGACCAGGGCCCATGAGAGTGAAGTTTCTCGGCACGCGGACCGTTTTGTTTGTGGTTCCAGCTGCACCAACACTGATCTGGAAGGAGCTAGCTGCATTACCAGGGTCTTGAACCCATGAGTTCAAGACACCGCCTTTGCAGCAATTAGCAATCTGCTGATTGTAAGGAGTCCCGGGAAGCAAATCCACAACCGTTGGATCTTTCTTACAACAATGCGGTATGTTTCCTTTGTACTTTGAACAATCACCTGTTAAAAAACATTAACACATATGGTCACAAATCATGTCCCCTTCTTAACAACCAGAAGATAGATAAATGGTACTACTATATGTTAACCTTGTTCGGTTGTTTGCGCACCGACCATACTCCATATGACTTCCTTCTTTGCCCATTTCCAACCTAATGTCCATCCAGGAGATGGAATGTGTCTGTATTTCTGGAAGTTGAACATGGTAACCACGGCCTAGATTGAACATGTAAACATATTATTAGCACGAAAAACCTATAAACAAGGCCAGCTTTTTTCTTCTTGGATATTGAACTTACAACATAGCCATCAGGAGTCCAGCTCATGACATCCCATTTCATTGTAATGTTACCTTCTGGATCAAGCGCATCATATGCTTCTGCAAATAGTTTTTTTCAAGAATTATATACAAAAAAGGTTAGAACTTTGCTTATTACTAGTAGCTTCTAGGAAAACAGAGACAGAGACCAAACTGTTTGCATAACTGACAAAAGCATGCATCATCAAGTTATGTACTTGTTATAGAAAGTTTCTATTTTTAGATCAATGAAACTTGAAGCTTTGTTTTTCTTTCCTGATATAAGCAGAATTGAATGATAACATCGGAAGCAACTAATATGGGAATTAAAGAAGTCTTAACTTCATGATCCGAGCTTTTCATTAACTGAATAAAGATCTAAGCATTGATGAAGATGACAGTTATGTTACACAATTGAAATTATCTCAATCCAGTTTTAGACTAGAGGATTTCATCAGATCTCTCTTCGAGATGAAGAAACAGAGCCAAGTAAGCAGATCGATGTGATAAAGAGAATAAGAAGTCACCTGTTGAAGTAAAATACGAGGAAGAAATCAAGAAGACGATCAATACAGCCAAGAAACTCAATCTGGAGATTACAGAGGTGGATCTGGAGAACAAAGACTCCATTTCTGCTCAGACCAGAACCAGAGACAGAGATTGTTCCAGATCCCTTAGATGGGTCTGGTTTGAATTAAGAACCAAACAATCTCAGAGGAATATATGCTTTTCTTGAAGGGAGAAGTGGACTTATAGAGAGAGAAGAAAGAGAGAGATAGCAGCAAGATTTTTAAGCTGCGCAAATGCGAAGGAGAAGCACAGAAAGATATGGGAGCTGGCTGGCTAGTGGCTGTTTTTCTTTGAGCCTGGAATAGTGATTTGACGCTTCTACCCTTCTATCATTTGTACGGAGTAGTAACTAACTTCAAATGATTTTTTTTTTTTTTTTTAACACCACTTCAAATGATTTCAAACACGAGAAGTCGTTGGTTTCACAGTAGATTATATTTTATAGACTGATAACGTTTTCTACTTTGAAAATACGATTGTTTTTGTAGAAAAAGATTCACATGTAATAGAAACATTATCAGTCTATAAAATATAAGTTTGAAGTAATAGAAACTTAAATAAGACTTTTTGTTAAAAAAAAAACTTAAATAAGACTATGTAAATTAAGTAAGTACAAGAAATTCTTGAATTACTTGGTTCAAAACTCTTATAACCCAAAAAAAATCTCTGAAAGCTTGTATATAAATGATAGAGGGGCTTTAGTGTAATTGTCATATGGTTTTTGTTAAACACCAGAAGATATTATCGAAGACGACAGCTTTAAGAGGGAACGTGGGCCATTGACAGTGTTTTAGGCTGTCGGTGGAGAGAAAAAATGGAATATGTGAGACAATTTTACTATTATTCAATTATTTTGGGTCCATGAACATATTTACTTAGGGGTGGAACGGATCGGTTATCCGGAGTATTTCGAGATATCCGGATCCAGATCTTTATCCGACAGATCTATGATTTTACTATTTTTATCCGGATCCGGGGTTCTCTGGTATCCGGATGTTTTCTAAAAATTATAATATCCGGATCCGGATTTGGAACCTTAAAATAATTTAAAAATAATATTAAATTATATAAAATATTAACAATAATTTAAAAATAAAATGTATATAATATTTTTAATTATTTCTATGTATGCTATTAAAAATTTTATATAAAAATATATATATACTATTATAAAATGAAAATATAATAAATAAAATTAGTTTTATATATAGGTATTACTATTTTAAAATAATTATTAATAAAAATTACGGATCCGGATATCCGGACTAAAAAATTTAGATATCCGGATTCGGATCCGGTTTGGACGGATCCAGCATTTTACTATCCGGATTCGGTCCCTCCGGATATCCGGATTTTTGGAACGGATCTGGATCGAATCTCGGATCGAATCCAGATCTCGGATAATAAGTCTCAGGCCTATATTTACTTGCGTTTTCCAAAATTTAAGACTGTATAATGGTAATATGTAAATTCTGAAGTGATAATCCATATGTGTTTACTAGATTACATATATTTACAATCTTGGTATTTATATTGCACATACTAGTTTTGTTACAAAAGAAATATGTTTAGATGGATTAAAATAAGAACAAAACTTAGGTTTATTCCCGAAGAATCTTTAAATTCATCATATTCTCTAGGACCAATCAAACTGTTACGTAGATAATTAAATAAAAAATATTATATTAAATAAAAATAGTTTTAAAAAATGTCAATATTAACGACGCTAATGCTGCTATCTAAACCCTAAACCTTAAATCTTAAATTCTAAACTCTAGATTCTAAATCCTAAACCTAAATTTTATATCCTAAATCTAAATTCTAGATCCTAAACCCATATTATATACCCTGAACCCAAAAACCTAGACCATAAATCCAAACCATATATCCTAAACACAAAACCTATTCCTGAACCCAAATCCTAGATTCTAAACAAAACTTTGGATTTAAGGTTTATGGTTTGGATTTAAGGTATAGGACTTGTAGTCCAAAGTTTTGTTTAGAGTTTGGGTTTAGGATTTACGGTTTAGGTTTAAGGTACAAGATTTGGATTTAAGGTATAGGGTTTGGGTTTAGGGTATAAGGTTTGGGTTTAGAATTTAAGGTTTAGGTTTATGGTCTAGGTTTTGGATTTAGGATTATACAGTTTGGGTTTAGAATCTAGGATTTGGGTTTAGAGTATAAGATTTGGGTTTTTAGGATTTAGAGTCTAGGTTTAGAATTTAAGATTTAGGTTTTAGATAACGGCGTTAGCATCGTTAAAATTAATGTTTTTATTTTTTAGCTATTTTTAATTTAATATAATATTTTATTTAATTATCTACGTTGTAGTTTGATTGGTTCTAGAGGGTGTGGTAATTTAAAAGTTAATTATAAGGGGTAAATCTAATTTAAAAAAATAAATAAATGGAGTTGGTATTAGTGAAAATATCGACATTTAATAAAATGTGTCAGCCAATATATCATTTTAGATGTTATCCTAACAAACCACAATATATGTTTAGATTTCACAAAACGAAATGATTCTAGCCCTACAACTTTTTTTTTGTGACCGACTGTAACGATGATACACAATTGACCTTTACATATTTTCTCCAACACGATCTTCACGTTAACCCGTTAAGGATCTTGAGGTCTCGAAACTAGTCATTCCATGTATAAAATATAATAGAGGGTTAGTAAACCATCTTTGTCAATACGTGGAAACGATGAGACTACCACTCCATGTTATTAAATCCAATATTATAACGTACACTGCCAAGTCTTGGCTTATTTTTTTTGTTCTTAGTATGATTCATTAGTTATCAACTTATCATTAATTAATCTGTTTATTTGTATCGTATTAAGCGGAAAGTAAAAGTTCATTATTGCCGACACTATCAACTGTCAAGAAACTACATACTGTATCAATTTGTTGACAAAAAATACTAATCACCTTACTCCCAGAATATACCAGAACCAGATAAACTTCTTTTAGTTTGGTTGAGTTGATTTGAAAAAGAAAGTTAAAGATGATTAGAATTATCCTCTTCAAGTAAAGATGATTAGAAATGTCATTTAAAAAAAGATAATAAGAATAATTATTGTCGGTAGACAAGCCAAATATCCGAAATAAAGTACTAAAAATATCTTATTATATAAAGTTTGGTTCTTCAAAGTTACTAATTAACATGATTGTGACACATGTCAAATATATACTTTATATTATGACATGTATTAAATAAAAAATTTCCTATAAAAAACTTAAAACAAAAGAATTTTAAAAGTTAGTATTAGTTTTCCTTTTTCAAAAAACTGTAAAAGATCAAAATATTCCCATATAAATAACTATTTAGTAGATAGTATTTCTTTTCTGCACGTGGGTTTACAAATATAAAATATTATTTTAAGATTAATTTACTTACAAATTAAATATTTAAAACTATTTACAAAAAATATTTCATAGTATTTCATGTTAAGAAAATACCAAACCAAAGAGAATTGTAAAAGAATTATTTTGCAAGGTTATAAAAATATTAGTTTAAAAAAATTAAATAATCTATACTTTTATTTTATTTGTAGTATTCCTTTTTTAAGGAATCTTATTTGCAAGGTCAAATAAAAATATGGGTTGAAAATAATTACAAAATCATTGGACATTGGTTTGATATAAAGAATCTTATTATATAAAACTTGGTTCTTCAAAGTTACTAATTAACATGATTGTAACACATGTCAAATATATACTTTAGATTATGACATGTGTTAAATAAAAAATTTCCTATAAAAACTTAAAACAAAAGAATTTTAAAAGTTAGTATTAGTTTTCCTTTTTCAGGAAACTGTAGAAGATCAAAATATTTTCATATAAATAACTATTTAGCGTGGGTTTACAAATATAAAAATTTATTTTAAGATTAATTTCCTTGCAAATTAAATCTTTAAAACTATTTATAAAAAATATTTCATAGTATCTATATTATTAAAACTGAAGTACTTTTGTGATTTGTTTGGAAACATGGATAGCATTTTTTTTAAAAAAAATGTTTGTTTGGAAACATGGATAACAACTTAAAAAAAGAGTTTTGTTCGGAAACATGGATAGCAGTATAAAAAATAATAATGTTGTTTGGAAACATGGATAGCAGTATATTAAGAAAAAAAAGTTATGGGTTTATGTTATTAGTCCATTATATTATAAAAAATTATTTATCTCGGCCAATTTTAAAATATACGAAAATGAGTCACTCTAATTACCTAAAACATCTTTTGTCTAAAATAATCATAAAAAATATTTAAACTTTACATACATATTTCAAATCAAAATAATGATTTAAAGTTGATTTATATCAAAAATTGATTCAAAAATATACATATATTCAAAAATTGATTTTTACTAAAATATTTTCTAATAACCATTATTAAAATAATTGTTTTCAATATATATATAATAAAAATACAATACAAAGCCCAATTTCATATACCAACTTAAATTATGGTTCTAATATTTCACATTAAGTTTTACAAATATAATATATGTGATTATTTATATGATGGTTCGTATAAAATACTATTAATTATATGATTACTTATATGATGGTACATATAGAATATGATTAATGATATGATGACACACATATGATATATAATAGTGACTAGGGATGGGCGTTTGGATACCCATTCGGATTCGGTTCGGGTTTGTTTGGGTTTGGGTTACTGGGGTCAAAGATTTCAGTCCATTCAGATATTTTGGTTCGGACTCAATTCAGATCTTTGCGGATTCGGATAACCCATTTTAATTATTTTTAAAAACTTTAAAATTCAGTATATACTTTAAATTTCTCAAACAAAATAATATATTACATAAAAATTTGAATAACGTATGTCCGAATACCTAAACTTAATATAAAAATTTGTTTGGTTTAAATATTTGGATAGAGAATCAATAATTATTTTAAGTATTTTTGGTGTTTTGAGTATTCTTTAACTATTTTAACTATTTTGGATATTTACTTTTGACTATTTGTATATATTTTCTAGTATTTAAATCAACTTAGAAGTATCATATATATTCTAGATGTTTTATATACATTAAATCTAATAATAATTAATATATATAAGTATATAAATTTATTTTGGATACACTCGGGTTCCCGAAATACTTCGGTTCGGATCGAATTCGGTTTCGGTTCTCTATATACCAAAATTTTGAATAATTCGGATATTTAATCAATTTTGGTTCAGGTTTGATACTACTTTTTCGGATCAGGATCGGTTCGGTTCGGTTCTTTGGATTCAAATTTTTTGCTCAGTCCTAATATTGACATGAACAACAAATATCAACATATTTTTGAAAAATACAGCCGCGCGGACGCACGGATCAAAGTCTAGTTTCATGTTAAGAAAATACCAAACCAAAGAGAATTGTAAAAGAATTCTCTTGCAAGGTTATAAAAATATTGGTTTAAAAAATTAAATAATCTATACTTTTATTTTATTTGTAGTATTCCTTTTTTAAGGAATCTTATTTGCAACGTCAAATAAAAATATGGGTTGAAAATAATTACAAGATCATTAGACATTGGTTTGATATAAAGAATTTCCTTATAAACAAAATTGTTTACAAGATTATATTTTCTTATGAATATTTAATAGTGATTTTATTATAAATATACAATTATTACAATTATTGGATATTTATTTTCCTTTTTACAAAATCATAAACTTAAAATATTTATACAATTTTTTCCTTAGTTTTTAAGGTTTCTAATTAATATGATCATGAGACACATGAAAATAAATATTTTAATTTGTGACACATGTCAAAAATTCATAAATATATATAAAAAATTAATATAAACATTTGATAGTAGTTTTCCTTTTATAATCCTATTTTTTTAAAAATATATATGAAAGTATTTCTTTTAAAGAAATCTTAACTTTCCTTTTAAAATACTGAAAAATAAATTTATAAAATAAAACAGTAGTTTAATTTTTTAAAGAACTATAAAATCCTACAAAAAATATTTAATATTTTTTTTCTTATAATGTTTTTCCTCATAAAATCAATTATTGGATATTTATTTTCCTTTTAACAAAATCATAAACTTAAAAGCTTTCTTATTATATAAACCTTGATTTTTAAATTTTTTAATTAACATAATCATGAGTTCCTGACACAACGCAATAAATATTCTAAAATTGTGACATGTATTAAAAATTAATAAATATATAAGATCTTCTTCTAAATTAATAAATGATGCAGTCCTGTTTTTTATCCACATAGACAACCATATATCGAAAACCTTTTAAAAGGATCAAAACAAAGTCTCAAAAAGGCCAACCAACTGTGAATTAGAGACATTATCTTCCAAAACAATTCAGAATCAGAGACATTATCAGATACATTTTCTTTTTTAAAAATCCTGAAAAATAAAATTATAAAAGTAAACAGTAATTTAATTTTTTAAAAGAAATATAAAATCTTAAAACACAAGAAAATATTTAAAAGAAAAATTCTTATCAATATTTAATAATGATTTTCCTTATAAAATACAATTATTGAATTTTTGTTTTCCTTTTAACAAAATCATAAACTTAAAAGCTTCATATATTTTTTCTTATATATAAACCTTGGTTTTAAAAGTTTTTAATTAATATAATCATGAGTTCATGACACATAGCAATAAATATTCTAAAATTGTGACATGTATTAAAAATTCATAAATATATACAATTTAATAAAAACATTTGATAGTTGTTTTCCCTTTTAAATTCTATAAAAATTGTTAAACAAATATGAAAGTAGTTTTCCTTTTATTTTTAAGAAATCCTAACTTTCCTTTTTAATGTCCTTAAAGGATAATTAAAAAAAGAAAAATAGTAGTTTAAAAGTTTTCTCGAAAATTTATAAAATCCTAAAGTACAAGAATGTATTTTAAAAAAATAACTTTAAAGAAGACAAATTATAAAACAATTAGTTTTCCTATTCAAAACATCATAAACGAAAAAGAACTGTAAAAATAATCTTCCTATAAATAACTAATTTTCTGTGGAAGTCCTCTTGGTCAAATAATTTGACTAAGGGCCCGACTGGTTTCTCATACCACTTCAAAGCAGCTTTTTCTTTGCAGTTGACATCGTTTTGAAACAATCATGCAAACCACTACAAATCACTTCAAACCGTTCCGAACCTCTGAAAATCAAAAGCTGGCTCCAGCTAGCGTTTGCGGTTGCGGCTGGATAAATAAATATAAATTTTTTTCGATTTTTTTTTCAAGTTTTAAAATTCATTTAAATTCACAAATTTTATCATAATTTGTTTTATAAAAACTTTAAACTAACTATTCATTAGAATTTTTAAAAATTAATATACATACATATACAAAGATACACACTTATATAAAACGAAATAAAATATTCTTTTGAAAGTTTTAATATAAATATTCAAACCAAATTTTATTAAAATATAAATTTCGACTAATTTAAAAAATTAAATAAATAAGCATAATATTTTTATTAATCATATTATACTGATAAATATTATATTTTATCACAATAGTTTTTTAAAAAAATATTTTTATAGTGTTATAATATGTTAATATTGGTAATTTATTATTAAACCACTGCAATATCTTATAATCAACCAGTCACAAATATCCTGCAAACGCAACAATTTTCAAACGTTGTGCCAGTCATACAAAACGCTTAATAACGCTTGAAACCGCAACCACCCGCATCCGCAAGCTCCCGCACCCGCAACCGCAACCGTTGCGTTTAAACCAGTCGGCCCCTAAGAGTTAATGTTTTAAACACTATAATGTTTGAGTTTCGAATTCGAGAAAGTGAATTATCAGTTTATTGGAGAGAAAGCTTACAAGAGATTTTCAACATTTTGGAAAGAGTACCGTTTAACGTGGATTTTATCTAACGACACATGATAGTTTAACCAGACGTGAATCCTCATAAAGTAGGTAAAAGTGTTGGCTATAGAACTCTCTATGTAACATTTCTCATAGTTAGTAATAAAATTATTAACAAACATTAACAAAAAAAATTGTATTATACTACCAATATATTGAGTTATATTTATATTGATCTATAAGTTTAAAATTAATATATTTATAAATAAATAAATATATTATCAATAAATGGTTACACATAAATAAATATATTAATACATATTGATCTATTATTAAAGTTTAAAACTAAATTATTTTTCAGTTTCAAAACAGAAAAAATAGTAGATGAAGGAAATGATTCTCCAATTTTTGTTATATTTAATGAAGGTGATCTAGAGAAATCGAGAATCCAAATTATGTATTTGATATTGGATATTGTATATTTGAAATGAAATTACAAAAACGTTTTAATGATTGTGCCTTCTTCAGATCTATTACATCAGAAAATAATACAATTTCTTATTTTTTTAAGATTTATCACCATAAAAATTTAATTAACAAGTTATTTTCATAAGTATCATTCACACAATCGAGATTCAGAAATATAGAAAGAATCAAAGAAGTATCAAACTGTAAGGTATTAATAATTTCACTACCTCTAAATTACATGATAAAAATGTTGATCCAATATTTTCTATTGGTTAAACAACAAAGATCATTTCCAATTCACCTGAATTTTCATTTCTATATTTTCCATTAAAATAGAGAAATAATATTATATTGGTGGATTTGATTCAATTTTTGATTTGTAATAAAATTTCTTTATTTTTGTAAGAAAATATAGAGATATGTGCTACTTTTGTCTCTAAATATAGAAATTGAAATATCTTTCACTACATTTTTGTTTAAAGTAGATGATTCTATAATAGAGTCAGGTGAAACTGATCGCTCTAATAGAGTTTCAATATTTTAAAATATGTAAAGTTGGGTTAGAGATACTTTAAATGTGATTAACCATGCCAAAAAGTATATAGATGATAATAACTTAGAAAGTTAATACAAATGTTAAATTAAGAGCATAAGAATGTGTATGACATTGTTATCAATTAAATTAGCTTGATTCAATTTTCAATTTATTGTATTTCACTCTAACTCATATTTCTTCATATTTCTTCGTGATTGAGTTTGGTTTGAATTTCGGGTCTGATTTTTTTTCTCTAGCCCTAAATAAAAAACTGCTAATAACTACTTATGCACTATGATGACTGAAACATAAATACCAACCAAACTTACGTGAAAAAAACAAATTTATATTCCTTAAATAAGTTTCAATCAATATATGCAAACTTCTACATTGGACTAATTTTTTTTTCACTTTTATGTGTTTTATGAAATTAAAGCATCAAACAAAACCTGTACAACGCATGGGTCCATACCTAGTTCATAATATATGAAACCGGGTTGGTGCGATTCTGTTCGGTTTATATTTTACTAAAAAACAAACCGAAAACCAAAAATCAAGATTGGTTAATCATACTCCAAACTCAAGCAACTAAATTCCAGGACTATAAAGGTTAGTTGTTTACAGAACTCACAACAAAATCTCGATTCGCAACCCTAAAATAATATAATTTTATACGTTTTTAGAACTCACAACATAATCGCCGTCACCACAATCTCTCACAGATAATCTTTAATGACACGGAAGAGTTTGTAATCTCCATTGATGAAGCAAATAATGAGGTTGTTACGTGGGATGCAAGAATCAGTCTTTCTTACTTGAGGAACAACAGATAGAACAATCAAACTCAATCAAAGTAGTGTTGATTTCCTTAAAACATATACCATATACACGAAAAATAAAAAAGATATTCTGGAGATAGACTCGCTTATGAGATTTTTCCTTTAGATACTTGCGGAGTGTTTTGAAAACCGGACCAGACCGGCCGGTCGAACCAGTTCGATCGTGACTCGCTGAAGAAGCCGAGCCCGGTTTGGTTTAAAACCCGGATTTGTAAAAAACCGGTAAAACCGGCTGAAAACCGGTGACCCGGGTCAATTTTAAAACCCGGTTCATAAAAATTAACATATAATTAAATGTTTTCAATTATTACTAGCTAAATTTTTTTATTTTATAATTAGTGTTCAGCTATCACTATTTAATTGATTTTTTATTTTCTTAAGAAACAATGTGAAAAATACATTTTGACTTTCATATACTATCTTTATTTTACCATATTCACAAATTTTGAGATTTAGTTGTAAAATAAATAAATATGATAATTTTAATTGTAAATCATATGATTTTATTAATTTTAGTTTACATAGTATTCACCATTCAATTTTATTTTACTATTAGATTTATGTTTATTTTTTATATTTAGTTAATTATAGAAAAGAATAGAGAATGTATTATATGTAGAAGTAAAGTTCATATAATATAAATATATAATTATATTTGAGAAGTCAGTTTCTTATGTGTCGCGCTTACATTAATTCTCACGGTGTTTGATTACAATTATACCCTTAATGAATCAAATATATCTATTTATCATTACAAATATTTATTTTATTTTTCCTTTTTATTTAGGTTTTCATTTTTTCAAATAGCCAATATAATAAAGAAAATTTATAAATTAAAAACGGAAATATCTTTTATATATAGTGTAAATCATGAAAAGGAAAGTTCAAAAATAATCTTATTTTAAGTAAAGAAATAATCTTCCTTTTAAAAGATAATTTTAAAAGCATAATATATATATATTAAAAGTATTAAGCATTTTATTTAAATCAATCCATTTCTCAAATTATTACAAAATAATTTAAATAACATAATCTAAGATATCTTTAATGAAGAAAATATTATTTAATCTTTCTTTTTTTATTTAAGTTTCCTATTACATTTTTCAAATAACATATATGATAAAAAATATTAATAAAGTTCAAAACGAATAACATAAACTAATATATCTTTAATGAATAAAATATTTTTAATCTGTCTTTTTTTACATATGTTCCTTTTTATATTTTTCCGAATAACATATATGATAAAGAAAATATTAATAAAATTCAAAACATTACATTTTTATGTATATAATGCGATTTCATAAAAAATAAAGTTTGGAAAAATAATTTTGATATTAAAGTAAAGAAACAATATTCCCTTTTAAAAATTATCGTTTATATTTTTATGTAACTTTGTACTTATCATCGCTTTATTTTTATAATTTTAATTTTTTTGCAAATTAACATATACTAAATTACAAAAAATGAAAAATATGTTTACATATCTAAAATGAACAACCAAACTAATACAATAAATATAGTTAATACGATTTGGTTGAATTAGATTAGAAATATTTATACTTTAATTTGATGGAATATATGTAACACAATATACCCAAAAATATGTAACGAGGCCAATCCAAAATTTTCATACAAAGTCAAACAATAAATTAAAGTAATATATTTTAATTTATAGTAATATTTTATACATATAAATTATAAAAGGTAACATATTACTAAATAAATATGAAATTCACAAATAATATATTTATAATATTATTTGAGAAGTCAGTTTCCTAATGCGCGTTCACGTTAACTTTCACATGGTTGATTACATTGATACCCTTAATGAATTGAGTTAATTATTAAAATTGAAGTTGTTAATATTTTCTCCTTTTGTTAATAAAATTTTATAACCACATTATTATCAACAATGATGTTTTGTAACCAAATTATTATCAAAAATTAAATTTATATTTATATAAAAAGTAGTATCTTAAAATATACAATAATTTTATACTTGAAATCCACGTCAGTTACATGTTAACATATTTATTATAATATGAGCCACTTTAATAAATAAAGCGAGCTTTCTTTTAATTTACATATTTCCTCATTCATTCAAATAGTTTTCTTATTTTTTGGTATTTTTAATGAAAATAGAAAATAAGTTATTTAGTAGATTTATAAAAATTATCTTTTTAATTATTTACATTTTTTGATACTCTTATAGAATTCAAATAATATATTAAAAAGAAAATTACTTTATTTTTAATTATTTAATACTAGGTGATAACTATATAATTATTATATATTTTAATAAGTGTACAATTTTCTATGTAAAAAAGTCTCTTAATAATTTTATTCAATTTTTCTTTTCACATATAAATTATGAATCTTTATACAATTTGAATGTCTCCAAATCTATATATATAAGCAATTGATTGTAAATCTAAACTATCAAACTATCAACAAAAATTTAAATTTTCATACTATCATGTATAGTTCATAAAATATCTTCGATAGAAATAAAGAATCATTTGGGGTCTAGACTAACAACTTTTAATAAAAAGTATTATTTTCACTTCAGTTATTTTACTTTGAATGCAGTGTTAATTTATGTTATACAATTTTCATCTACAATGGATATAAACGGGAAATGTTTTTCTCAGTTATTAGATTATTTTGTTACTTTATGAACTATTAAATAATTAGGGGTTTTAAAAAATTAATTGAAAGTAAATTATTTAACAAAAATTTAAAATATGATTGCAATCATAAAGCCATTAACTAAATTTAATTAACTAAACCAATTTAAACCATATTACAATTTCAAAAATAAATATTGTGGCCAAGTTATTTTTACAAAACTAAAACACTATAACTAAATAACTAAAATATTATCACTGTAAGTAAGATAACATAAAAATGCAAACAAATAAAAATAAAAATATATAAAATATTATCTAAATTACTTTGGTTTTTCGTAATATTCATGTCCGCGCAAGAGCGCGGGTAAGTCATCTAGTATATATATATATAGGTTTCATAGATAGAAAACCCGGTTCGACCGGTTGAACCTGTCCAACCAGTCAACCAGTAGCTACACCGAGTCCGTATCCGGTCCGATTTTCAAAACATTGCTTGCGGTTTTCATGTTGCCTTGTAGAAGACGCAAGTAATGTTCCATGTCACTGCATAAGAACAAAAACAAACAAACCAAGGCGGAGTTTAAAAAAAAATCCGAATTAAAGATATGGAGAGGTTTGTATCTATCAATTGGAAAACTTACTCAAGGCACTAGTGGTTCTCCTTCTGTCAAGAGGTTATAAACTTAGTCGGCATAACGTTCTTAGTCGGTTCACAAATGTACACTTGTTTAGGTGCTGTGAACATGAAGTTCACCGCCATCCGAGCAGTACTATTTGAGGTACCAGCAGCACCAACGGTGATCTGGAATGAACTTGCTAAATCGGGTTTCAAAACACCCCCTTTGCAGCAGTTAGCGACCTGCTGGTTGTAAGGAGTTCCAGGAAGCAAATCAACGACTGTTGGTTTACGAACACATGATTTAGGGGTGTTTCCTTTGTACTTGGAACAATCTCCTTGCTCTGTGGTTTTTGCACCAACCATGCTCCATATCACCTCTTGTCTAGCCCATCTCCAGCTCATTTTCCATCCAGGTGAAGGAATTGAACGTTGTTTCTGGTAGTTGTAAGCTGTAACCACAGCCTGATGGAAAAAAAATTTGATTCAAAGGTTTATTTTTGTAAGAAACCATATGATTCTTGAGTTTTTTTTGTGAGACTTACAACATAGCCATCAGGCGTCCAGGTCTTGAGATCCCATTTGATTGTGATGTTTTCGTTATTGCTGGTGAGAGCTTCTGCAAATGAGATAGTAAAAAGACTTCATAAGTTTTTGGAAGAGACAAATAGAAAAATGGAGAGACATCTTTCTTGTTTATGTTCAGAGATTTACCTGAAGAAGTGAAACAGGAAAAGGAAACCAAGAGAAGGATGATAATGCCGGAGAAGAGAGACTTCATTCTTGTGGTTACCATTGAAAGAGAGCGAGAGAGAGTTTTGTAGGAAGGAAGGTCCAGGCGTCGACTTTGACTTCACTCAAGTGGGTACACAAGCTTTATTCATGTATCACACTGGATACCATTCTTGTGGTCATGGAGAGATGGCGAGAGAGAGAGATGGCGTAGACTTTGACATTGACTTCATGATGTGGTACAAATTTGCATAGCTGTATATTTGTATCACATTGAATGACATATTCAACGAAGATTACATTACAAGTCCTTTAATCTCACAAAATAATAATAAGAAGGTTTCTATAAAGACTTTAAAATATCATTTGGGGATGTAGCTCATATGGTAGAGCGTTCGCTTCGCATGCGAGAGGCAGGGGGTTCGATTCCCCGCATCTCCATATGATAGATATTCTATCTTATGACATCACAGGTCGGGTCAGTGATTGAAAGGAGAAAGATTCATCAAGGTCCATGAAGCTTTTCATTTTTCAAGGTAGTGCTAACTAAATTTGTGAAGGATCTTCTGAAACCATCGTGGAGGCGGAGGGAATATAAGCAAAGACTATATATCGTGAAGAGAGCGGTGGATAAAGGTTTCGGATTCAATGGTAGGTTGTCGACTTGTCGTGCCTAAGTCAAGAACTAAGATGAAATAAGTACGTTGATACTTCACAACACAAGTTGTATGGTAAGAAACGTATAAGCTTTGGCTCAATCTCTATTACTGATCATCGTTCATCATAGGCCTGAGTATTTTGCCCGGACCTAAGGACCCGAACCGAAACCGACCCAAAAATACCTGACTGAAACCGATCCAAAAAATTATAGGTATTTATATGAGACTTTTTTTCTTTGGACCCGCGGATCTTGGTTCGGGTCCGGATCCTACCCGAGACCTGATCGTGTACCCGAAGTACCTGAAAATTATTTTATATATTAGGTATATTTGAGTGATTGAGTATATTTTTGGTATTTCAGATTTTTTTTCAAGCTTCGGGTTCGAGTTTTCGGGTATAATTTCAGGTTTCGGGTAAAATTTTAGATTTTCAGAAAATATATTTTGGGTATTCGGGTACTTTTTTGGGTTTTTGGATCTGATTTTGGGTAAATTTTTGGATATTTTCGGGTATTTTTTGGGGTTTTCAGGTATTTTTAGGGGTTTTGGGTATTTTTTGAGTTTTCGGGTCCAATTCGGATATTCCAGGTCTTTTTTGGGTCTTAAATATCCGAACCGACCCGAATCCAAAAAATACCCGAAAATTATGGATATTTACGGGTATTGGAATTATAGATCCAACCGACTCGGACCCGACACGACACGACCCGACCTAGAATCGATTCGAAAAATTATAGGTATCTGTACGGATCTAAATTTTGAGGACCCGAAAGATCCAGACCAGAGGCGGATCTATTTGATCCAATAGGGTGTCAAGTGACACCCCTTAAATCTCTATAAATAGTAATTTGTTCTCAAAACAATTGAAAATTCAATAGCTCTGCTGGAAAAAATCCCCTCTTGACACTCCTATATCCCAGTTTAAAGACCACTGATAACACCTTTGATTATTTTGACACCTTTTAAATCTATTCTTGGATCCGCCACTGACCCAAACCCGACAAGATCCGATCCGAGTGAAATCCGAGAACCCGAATGCCCAGACCTTTCATCATTTTTCTGTTTGTCTTGGCAGGGTTATATAGATAAGTATATATGTCAAAGCATAGAAGATAAGAGAATCATGTGACACGGCTTTGATGCTGCTGGAGAAGAACTAATGTGGTTAGACATTTTTGACTTGTCTGAAACATTGAAATGTTTATTCTTCGGTTGTGATCTTTACAATGATGAAGTCATTGTGTTTCTTCTTGTACTCAAACTCCATAACATTTTTTGCACACGAAGAATTCATTAGCTAAAGCTTCTTTTTATTCATTAGTCATGGAATATATTAAGAGTCTATCTTAAAATAGTCGAGATGCCTCCGTAGCATAGTGGTATTGCGTTCGCTTCGTAAGCGAAAGGCCGCGAGTTCGATCCTCGCCGGGGGCTTATTTTTTGTTTCATTTTGTTATGCCCAGTGTTACCTCTTCATCCTCGCGTAGGTAGGCAAGAATACGGCCCAAATTGTCCTTTTAAGTTTCGGATCAAAATAAGTTTTGCATATTTGATACATCTATATATATAAAAGAGTGTTTTGCTCTCTTCTGGTGATGCCACGTCATTAAGTGGGTGCATCACAGCACGACACCTGTCCCACTATTTTAAAACACCGCGTTTTATTTAAATCTGTCGTATTTAGGTGGGTTTCGTTTTATATGGACTTTATTCTTGGGCTGGCCGGTATCCAGAATCTCTAACGCGCTTTGATCCATTTTAGGGTTCTTCCCACGTGGTCATTGTCGCATCCACCTTCCAGCTTCGGCTCTCTCAAATCTCACCGCCATCGAGCTCTTCTTCTTCCTCCGCACCTTCTAATATTGAATTCCGAAACTGGAAAAAACAAACAAATATATGTGCATAAACAAACGAAAAAAAATCTTTGAAAACGAAAAATTATTTAGAGATACAGAGAAGAGATTACCGAGTGGTGACGACGAATACGGCACACGGCGAGCTTCCGCAGAGACAAAGAAGAAGAAGAGATAGAAAGAAGATGAGATTCATTAATTAAAACAGAGAAAAAATGAAACAAATCAGTAGACAGATAAGAAATGTAGAGAAGAGAGAGAGAATCGTGTGATGATAAAAAAGAGATCCCAATCTGAAAAAGTGTGAAGAAAACAAGTTTCTGGATCCGTTTCTCGGTGCACAAAAAAGGACAAAAGAGAGAGGTTGAGATTGATTCTCCACCGTTAGATTAAACTTTAATCAATGACTATTATTAAATCTGGCATAATCCTTGCCATATGTTATCAACCATTTGAATATAAAGTCTAAGATCAAAATTTTATAACTTATACATTTAAATTATAAAAGTATTTTCATGGAGAATAAAGTATTTGAATATAAAGTTTAAGGTTAAAATTTTATAACTTATTACATTTAAATTATAAAAGTTTTTTCATGGAGCATAAGGTTTATGGTTAAGTTTATAGTTTATAGTTTAAAGATTAAGAGTTTGTTTAAAAATTAAGGGTATAAAGTTTTAAATTTGCGTTGAGAATTGTGTATAATAAATATAACTTTTTTTTAATAGATAAAACTTAGGATACTTAATAGAAAGGTTCAAAGATTTGTACTTTTTATCATGCAAATGTAATACATGCATTAATATGTATGTGAACACATCAACATACGATACAGATATTACAATCTTTCGAAAAACACACCATGGACACATACACTGTTTATACTTAAAAAACCGAACCTGCATTCTCACCTCCCCAACGAGATCAAATCATCAATATAAAAAGGGTTAATACAAATCAAAGAGAAATATATATGTTCATCCAACTACAGATTATCACAAGGAATGATGTAAGGCCAAATCAATTCTTAATGTATAATTAAAAGTTAAAAGAATATGTTACTTAACAAAAGAAATAGGTAATATATTTTTTTTTTTAAAAATCATAACTAAATTTCCATATAGCATGATTTATTTAGTCTTTAAATAAAATAACATGTACAAAATCTAATTAGTATGTATATTTTATATAATAAAATATTAAACATATACTATAACTATTTAATTATTTTAAATTTACATCCCGAGGCGGCCTATATATATATATATTAACTCCTGCTTAAAAGCAGAATAATAGATTTTTTTAACCATAACTCAAGAGAGTTTTTTCTTAACCATAACTCAAGAGATGATGGCACTACAATTTTTTTTTTTTTAAATGATAAGCCGATCGATGATGTCCATTAGTAGACCGTCAGTCTCGATATCAAACTAAAACATATACTTGAAGACTATACGTGAACCACACAACTTCAATATACTTGAGCTATTTGAAATGGGTAAAAATAAATTAACTTGCGTTGTTCAATCTATTGGGTGAGGAGGTTGAGACTCCATCTCCAGTTTTTATGTTCCTTTTGAGGAGAAAACTATTTAAATATTGATGAAAAATGGTATACACGGTTTCTTTGGAAACAAATATTTTTGTGTAGGCCTACAAATAAGGTAAAAATGTGCCATGAATAATAGCCTTTGCAAAAAACTAAGAATTAAAAATATAAAGAAGAAAACAAAAAGAATTGCATGCCTAAGTGAATGAATTATGTTGAAAATGATTTAAAGTGGACCTTTTTGCTCAAAAAAAAAGATTTAAAGTGGACCTGTTTTTTTCTTCATCTCTTAACTTTGAAGCATGCTGGTGTTAAAAAAGGAGTGAATAATCATATGGACCATATATATTCATTTAAGATAAATAATTTATTGCCACTAAAAGATTTAAAAACGCTTATATTCTCATAGCGCAAAACGTACTGGGTTCGACAGCCGGAAGCCACATATTATATATTTAGAATCAGTTCAAAAAAAAAAGCAAAGTAATATATCACTCGTACCATTACATCATCCAATGCCCATCTTGATATGTATACTGTTATATATCAGATCTCATATATGCTCATTTTGATGATAAACACAGTTACTGTCTATTGTAAATTACATTAGAGATTAGAGATCTACATGGAGATATACATGTAGGTTGATGAATCATTACAATCTAAGAGAAAGGGCACTGTATATACCCTTTTATGTATATTAGAGTATATTTTCAACCGATCTATAAGAAGATATGTTGTGTAGGTATAGAATCTTGGTTGAAAGAAGAAGAAAAATCTAACTACCGGCAGATCTTTGATTTTTCTTGACAAGTGTGTGCCCATCTATATCTAAACAAATGATTTATAAAAGATCAAAAGGACCACACCCAAAAGGAAAATAAGTTATGTTTTCAAAACCAATAATTTACTAATGGGGATAAATGGCCCTACAACTTGGAGAAGAGAGAGAGAGAGAGATGACTACAATTGGAAGATAGGGATCAGTGCTTGACTGCAAATCAGTTTCTGTCTTAACTGCTTCTCTTCTTTCCCTTTCCTTCTCTGACCCCTCCAATCCCAATACTCTGTACCCACCATCATCTACCACTCCTTTTCTTTACATATTAATTTATTTGATTTGATTTTAGTGGTACTATGACCAAGAACTTGAGGTTACAAGGAGTTCGACTCATATCGTATGTGTCAATTTTACACATCATAGATTGTTCAGTGAAATATATAACTTTTACATAGAGAAACACATGATGCTATTGTGTACACATTATTTGTGTAAGAAAAAGTAGATGGGGTTAATTGTTTATGAAGCCTTTAATTAAGCTTCGGAATATGGTATATCGAATTGGTACATACATACACGTAATTGACATTTGTTTTTGAATGTTCACAGACAGTCACAAACACGTGAGTGTGAATGTAGTTATGAGTATAATTCCAGCACATGTATTAGCTCTCTTGTTGAAAATCAGTCGACTGTCGACTAAAGACCACCATGAGAACTTTGGAACTTTGATTTTGAGGAATAAATCAAAAGTCAGCAATTACGGAGATGAGAAATACGCTACCTGACAATCTCAACTAGTTTGCCTTACTTATATATTAAATATTTATATATACATATATGCTCACTTTCTTAGTAAATTAATACTGATTTTTGGATAAATACGTGTATGTACGTGATCGTGGGTGTGATGCATATATACACACGACGCTAGGGTTTGGTATGCATTATATATTGCCGCGCGCCTAGGAATTGTGAACAGCAACATATATATACTTCTAATAATGTACCTCTGCATAGAATATGCAGGTACATATTTATATTTTATTTAATACATTCGTAACATGCCGGTACAAATATACGTAGTTGTTTTTTTAAGAAAATGAATGATGGTGGAGATACAATTATTGGAAACTTAGAGCATGATTAATGGAGGAGACCCTAATTAGGTTCTTAGAGCATGATAAGACACGGATCTTATAAGAGACGTTTCTTTTACTTCTTATTTAAGATATGTTCCTTAGTTAAAAGCTTTTTTTGTTTAATTTCTAATTACACTAAAAACTTTCCTAAAAAACTGTATTAATCATGTTCTTATTGGTGTATTATTTTCTAACACCTGAAAAGCAATGAGCCCTTCAGATTCCTCCATTTTGATTGTGCAGAAAATAAATTTCCTTTAAAAAAAATTCTAAACTCAAACCCTAACCAGTGACATAATTACCAATCGAAATTATACATTTTTGTTGTAAACTAATCGGAATTATACATGAAAATGCAAGACTATACATTATGTTTAAAAATCTGCACATGCTTATAAATATTTATGATAACCTTATATTGTACTATACACCTCTTTTATTTAACTAACTATATTGTGTTATATATATCCATCAATGAATACAGAAGACAAACTAGGATAATTCATAAACTTTCAAAAGCAAGCAATAGCTAAAACCATCTCGGGTGTGCTTTTAGAAATAGAAAAATCTATAACAGAAATTATTTTTACTCAAATGTATATCTCTGGTATTGCATTCATCTAAGACCAGTCAGTGACTATATTAGAGGAAAATATATATAAACTGCAATTTCGCATTATTAATATCTTTATTCGAATCCAATCCAAGATTAATCAAGATAATTGAAATTCTATATACATGCGAGAGAAATTATATAATCCAATCCAACAATAAGAAGAATTCGTATGCATGAAACATATGTATGTATAGTATAAATGAATCTTTTATGAATGTGAATCATTGTCACTACTATGACGATCCATATCATGATTATTCGAGCTCATCAAATGATGAAACGGTCTAGCTAAACTTGAGTTACCCATCATCATCTGTTGCTGCGACGCTGTATTGGCATTGGAGCCAAATAGCTGAAGATTGCCAGCTCCATCAACGACATGATGATGTTGTTGAGAAGCTCCAAGGAACGAAGGATACGTAGGAAATAGAGAGCTCATTGCCGGAGGAGGCAGATTAAGACTATTGTTGTTATTATTGGGAACATTGGATATTGCGACAGTAACGTTATTACCAGATTGTTCTAACGAGTGTTGAAGATGTCCGAGGTTGTAGTAAGAGGAAGTATTGCTGTTGTTGTAAGGATTGGTCAGAGAGAAATGGTTATGGTTCATGTCGAACCCATGTTCTTGATGATGATTACTGTTCTCGTCGTGTTTGATCCACTTCCCTTTATCAAGATCAAAACTCTCTCTCAGTGTTGTAGTAGTATCCGTGATTCTTGATCTTGTTCTTGAAGAAGAGCCACCAAGATCCCAACTTTGCAAGAACCCAAGATTAGTACCTGGAAATACTGATGTTGATGATGAGACTTGAAAACTTAAATAACCACAAGCTCATAAGTCATAACTAAATAATTTTTTTTTGTAGCCATTCGTAGTTAACAGCCACAAAAAAAAAGTCAATAGTTACAATAATCTTCGTAGCTATTTTCAGTTTTTTCTTGTAGTGTGAGATTAATTAGTACCTGGAAATGCTGATGTTGATGATGATTCTCCGAAGATGAGATTTGGATACATTTGGTTAAACCCATGTGGGAACTGTAGAGGAGGGAGCTTGTCGACGTCATCTTTTGCTGCTTCAAGTAACCAATCAATGACTTTGCTTGGCTGACTCAACCCTAATCTATCTTGAAGGTCGTAAAGCTGAATCGCTGTCGGTACGGACAACCTTATCCTACGGTCTCTTAGGCCACGGACTGTGCATACTTTGCTGTGCCTGTCTTTACCACCGAACGCTTTTGAGACTCGGACGATTCTTGGGTTCCTAAAAGCTGACGTCCATTGCCTAGATGATGATACAAAGCTAGGCTGATTAGGCTGCTCCAACATGTTGTTTAAGTTTACTTGATTATTGTGATTATGATCTCGTTCTTGCTTTGCTTGAGTCTCCTCGTCATCGTATTCTCTTGATCTCATCTCTGTTAGTTCACTCAACTAGATCTTTTCGTGTGAAGAACAGATCTGAAGCCAAAAAGATAGAAGGAAAGTTAACCAAATTAATAACATTAAAAGGGAATAAGTTGTTGTTATAGGTGAAGTGATGGAATTGTTGCTCTCTTCAAATGTTTGGAATCAAGATTCACATGCAAAGATCTAAATGATATATTTCTTGGTTTGCATCTACGAAATGAAACTTCAAATAAGAATTTGAATTAAAGCAAATCCATGTCACATGTTCTTACATAGGTCGGAGATTGGTAAGCTTGAGTTCCTAGTTCAAGATCTAGTTTGATAGAGAAGAAGAAAGAAAGAAAGAAGAGATAAGAAGGCAGAGAAAACTATGTGAAGTATTTTAATTTTTAATAACTGGCATTATATATATTATAATGATTGGGGAAACTACATAATAAATAAATTATTTATTTATTTTATATATTCATATTCCTAGGGTTTTATTTTGGTATGAAAAGAACTTATGCACATGGACAAAAGAGGAGCAATTTGTGTAGTGTATTGATACTCTGATGCGAATGTGTATGTCTCGTCTAACACTCACTCTCACTGAGTCACATAAGAATTTTACATGTAAAAACTTACAATAAATTTTAAGAATAGCAATTTCATTGGTAACAACAATTCTAACATAAAATTACAGTCTTTTAAGAGAAATCATGCTGTTAAAACCGTTTCAAATCGTTTGAGAATTTAGCAGTGTTCAAGAAAGCGCTAGGTGCTAAGCGGGCGGTGACCTAACTTCTAACACCTAGAACGATTAAGCGGGCGCCTAGATTATTAGTTAATCGATTTAGGCGTTTATAAATTATAGCAATATATTAAATATATGTAATGTTTTATACTAAATAAAAGTAAATATTATCATTATATATGATAAAAAATTATTTTCAAAAGAATCTATGTTATAATATACTAATTATTATATTTTATAAATAATAAATTATATATTATATATTATTATAATATTATAATTATCTAGGCTGTTTAGAAGGTAATCGCCATGGTCTTGTAAAGCCTAAGCCTAGACTGACGCTAGACCGCTTTTTAGAATACTCAATTTAGTAGCATAAAAATTGTGTGAAACATGAGGTTGAATAATTGTTATAATATTAACAAGGTTTAAACATAGCAATTAAAAAGAAGAAACAACAGAATGGTAAAACAAATTTTAGAATGTTTTTTTCCTGGAACACCAAAGTTTAAATTGTAAAAACTACAAATTTTATGATATAAATTATTGAATTACAATCAGTTCAAAAAAATTATTGAATTACAATATTAACGAAGCAACTTAGTAGAACTAATTAATTTACTAATGACTGATGGAAAAGTAGACTTGTCAAAGTAAAATAGTCGAGATTTGAGAACGCTTTATTAATAATTAAATAACTTGTGGGTTATATTAAAATAAAATGTATAGTTTATGTAACAAAATATACTATTGTAGATTGACAGCTAGAGAAGGTACGGGTCTCTCTCTGAGATAGAGAATGGACCAAAGAGTATAGGTTTTTCTTTAAAGCATCTAATGCTTAAATTCTCACAAGAGTTTTGTGGACCACTTTTCTCTTCAATGTATATTTGCCACTGAGATTTTTTCCCGCAATCACACCATTTTGCTTTCCTCTTCGTATCCAACTTGATCACTAGCTACCATAAAAATCTTTTATAACTGAACCTTGCTTTAACCCAATGACTGTTACTTGTTACGAATGAAGACTATTGTGTTATTGACATATGGTTTCAAATCAGGATATTGAATAAGTTATGCAGTATATTCATAATCTTGTGATCAAATTTATATCAACAAATTTGCCTTATATTATGACAAAAAATATATGGAACACATAATTTCATAGTGTTTTTAATAAGGAATTTCCTTAACATAAACTTAATTATCATGTTGACCACGAAAAATAATTAATCCATTGGTCAGTATGGACTGAACAACTGATCGAAGTAGAGAATCTAGATCAGATGAATGAGGAATGGTGGGACTTGAGGTTCCATGGGTTTAAACTCCTCCGACTTTTTGAGCATTATTGGATCTTGTGATCTTTATACAGGCCATACACTTTACACATATTTGTATACAAATATATTATATTATGTCTGACTCTTGGATGAATTATGTCAAAGCTCTGCAAAATTTAAACCTCAGTCTGCACAAATAAGTTGTCCTCCATGTGCATTTATTTACCAGGTTGATTTTCTTTCCTATAATTTATCAAACTAAATATAGTTATCTCACTAGAAACCCTAAGTAACTCTATACTTATTAATTAGGCCATTTTATGAAAAATACACGCCTGCCTGTACTTTTCTTAAATATAATTGTCTTCTTTGGATTTCTCTTACAGCTTTAAATTGAATTTGTATATATTAAGGAGCTGTAAATTTGTAATAGAAAAGTTGAGGATGTCGGAGAAGGAAAAGCAGACTATACGTGGTCGCAAGCCTAGATAATGGTGGAACAAAATGGCACTAGTTAACCGAACCTTAAAATTGATTTTTTTTTTCTGAGTGACTACCACATAAAACCTAGCTAGAAGAAAGAATTTGTTTTGTTCTTACATACATATCATAGCGCAATAGAAACTGCATGTTTATGTGAAAAAAAAAACTGTGTATGTATATATGATTGATGATCTACATATGAGTCGACACAAATCTACTATATCAGTTCATTGTTTATCATTTCCAACAACAACAATGCACTATACTTCATCTGTGAGAGTAATGATTAAAATGGAGAAGTATATATTTGCAAACTCCTCACAATCAAATTTTAAGTTTTTCACATTTTAAGTAGTGATTTAGGCTTTAGCCATATATATCAACGCATGCATTAAAATAACTTAAATAAATTACCCCAAGTTATTATTTAATGAAAATTATTTGTAGTTCTTTAATAGTTATTCGTTTGTTAATAAAAAATCAGACTAGTTGCAGGTCCTAAGCTAAGGTCTTCCTAACTCGGACTAGATACCAGAATCAAATGCTAAAGATTGTCCATATTTCCATAATTGCCTTATGTGATATCAACGAATGATAACATCCACAATTCTTTTATTTATTTCGACTAAAGAGCTTAACTGGTGTCGTTCATTTTCTACTACAGGACACGATGCCCTAAGAAACGTCTTCTCCTTTTTTTGTCTTTTGGTTCTGAGCCGTCGTTTTCGGGTCGGGTCTGAACGTCAGTAAATGTAGAAGAGTCATGCTGAGACAGACAACGACATGTCCTTGTAACTTGTAAGAGACAACACCAAAAGGAGTAAAAACTCAGCAAAAAAGTAGATTAGGTTAATTAACTATATAACATTAAATATAAACTTATTCATATATATGTATATAGACATGCTGATGCTCACATAATGACATGCATACTGCTCTTCCTTTTTGTATAATGATGCAGTAACTAAAGGTGTCTCCAGAGTCTGCTGCACATAAAAACACTGACGAAACTACCCGTTTCTCTCCGTGTTATACTGTTACATTACAAAACCAACTCTATCTCATATTTGGAAATAAAAAATAATATAAAATCTTGGATTTCATATAAGACAATAACATATATGATGTTTTTTTATATGCCAAGACAAGTATTGGCTTTTATGGAATGTGAACTGTGAAGTAAAGGACGTAGACAAATTGATTACCATTATTCGATTTGTCGAATTTTCCTTTGTAATATTCATTTGGATTTAGATTTCAAAATATATATAGAGGAGACAAATGGGAAGATATGAACCTGCAAAGGACAATTTTTTTTTGGTCAAACAATACTTCATATTAAAACTTGCGCTACAAAGTTATCCCTCACAAGTGGAGAGTTTTGAAACAGAAACAAAGCCTCTTTGGCCAGACGATCAGCGATTGTATTACAACGCCGAGGTATAAACTTAAAGGAGATAGAAGACAGAGAGTTACTCAACACACTGATGTCATGGAGAATTCCTTGAAGAGCAATCACATATATGTTTCCTGTCATCAGATTAATCAAGTCTTTTGAATCTGAAAAACAGATCAAGTCACTGATGTTGTGAAGTGCCTTTTTGAACCTGCTAAGGACGATAAAATGCAGTAACACTGTATGAAATAGTGAAGTTCCTTTAATGTCTGGAGAGCAATAAGCCAAGGGACATAGTTAGCAAAAAAAAAAAGCAAAGGGACATACATTAAGTAAAAATTTTGTTTTAAGAAAAGAATAAGAATTTTTTATTGCATGTAGATATTGTTTTTTGGATCTTGTATCTTAAAAATAAAGCAATTCCAACTCAAACAATAATACTCATCATAAATGCATTGAATTTTAACATTGCTGATGCATTCTAATGGCTAAGATCAATGGCCTTTGTTAGTATCACAAAACAATTATACAGCATGTGAATAGTGATAGCATCTTTGATCACTGTATGCCAAGAAAAACTTAGATATGTTAGCTGAGTAAATCAAGAAGTCAAAGGCTATATATCCACATCGGTCACGAGCTAGTCAAATAAATCATACTAGGATACTTGCTATCCGCGTTGAAACGCGGAATATGTTTTTTTTTTTTTAAATAATGTTGAGAAAAAAATTATTTTAATTCAACATAAATTATGTTCTTTTAAAAAAATCGAAAAATAATTACTTAAGTTTGTAAAATTGGTAAACAATCTTTACTTCTAAATATTTTAACTTTAAATTTTAATTAAACTGAATATAAATTCACGGTTTTATTTTTTATTATTAGTTTCAAAGATTTTTTACTAACAATTATATACTATTTATATGAATAAATGTTTTAAATTTCATTTTCGGACCTATTTTAGAAGTGTGAGATAATTATTCTTTTTGAAGGACTCGCTAAAAAGTTCTCACGATTTTCTTTGCAATTGGAATAAATTTAATATTTTAAGAACATTTAATATTCATACGATTGTTTCCCACTAAGAAAAAAATTATTTATATTTTAAAGATTACATTAAAATGTAGATTTTTTTAATAATTTAAATGATGGAAATTTTATTTGTGTTGATATAAATTTATATAGTATATTTTATAAAAAAACTAATTTGATAGTTTACAAAATGTGTGATAAAAATATGTTATAGAAATTTACTTTAAATATATACATTTTAAATTTGAATGTTTTATATAACAGTACATAACAAAAGATAATCATTAATTGCATTTTTCATTTTAAATTATAAGATATACATATTGCTACATGTATAATTGATATAATTTAAGAAATCTTATTTCTTTCTGACATAACTATAAATATATAATATAAATAAATAAATATTTGAATTAAATATATATTTCTAAAATATGATTTCCTGGTATAGAGATATTATTATTTTATTAAAACATAAAAATTTTGAATATTTATATATATTATTATACATTTGATATGGTTATAGGAAATATGATTTTATCCCCTTATTATTAATCAAGAAGCAATTAAAAAGAATAACCTTCAAAAGATAAATTATTTACAAGTATGCCATTTATGATGATGTGTCAACTTGATATTCATTCTCAGCCTTCTATTACGAAAACCTTTGCTAGACTAGACTATTTATGAGATCTGCCACTGGTCCAACTCTCATATATTACATTCTATTGCATCATATTATTTAGGTAACGTAGCTAAATTCATTTAATAAGGCCGTATATTATCAACTTAAGTTTTATATGATCATATTCACAACATAAGACTATCACAAAAAAATATTTGTCACATTATACTATTTTGTTATTTTGAATACAAAAAAATACAAAATAATGTATATGTTATGATTCTCTACATACAATTTTTTTTTTGATTATCTCCCCCTATAGCGACAACATATGGACAACCATTTTGATACATATAGTTCTTATTTGGATTTTTTTACATTTTGGAATTCAAGAGAAGATAGACAACGAATGTGTTATCTTTTTCTAAAAAAATGAGAGATCATATTTTATATTACAAAATAGGTTTCGATTTTTATGATAATTTTTATCTTAAAAGTTGAATATGTAATAATTTATTTGAATAAAATTCGTTACTACATGTGAATCTTGACATTGCCAAACTTCGTTAATGATTTTGTTTCCTAATATGATTGGTTTACAGAAAGATTAAATAATATAATGACAATCGCTACTTACTGTCCTAATGTCAGGTAATTTTCAAAAACATACAATAGAAAAATTCATCAATCACGCAATCGTCTCTACCTATAAAGCTGTCATAATGTTTACTATTTATTGCATGATTTAATCAAATATTACGTAACTATATAATTAACATTAAGTATAGAGACTGCACCTCCCTTATTCGCGATTTTAGCTCATTTGATTAATTTTTTTCGTTTTTTCCTAATATTTTGTTTTTATTTCCTATTATAGATCCTTACTAAAAATTGTGATAATTATTTGAATCGCGGATTTATGATTATCATTGAAATCTAACGCTAATTTGATTACCAATGTTTTATATTTTTTTTGTTTCCTAATATTTCGTTTTTGTTACCTATTATAGATCCTTACTAAAAATTATGATAATTATTTGAATCGCGGATTTATGATTATCATCACGTACATTCATTGATATTTGGTATCATAATCTCATGTGATTTTCAAAATATAAAATAAAAATTCACAATCATATGTCGTAATTACTTTTAACGGGATTGACGAGATAGTACCTTCCTTATTCTTTAATATCAATTATTTGTTTACCAAGGTTTGCGTTTACTATATAAAAGAGACTTTGTTCTCAGTCCTAGAACACAATTACATTTAAACTTTTTACTCAAACCACTTGAGATTAAAATGGCGGGTCTTGATTTCGTTTCTGATTTGAAGCCTTTCAAATCTATGAAGAAAGTGAGGGTGAAAATTGTGCGTCTGGTGCTGTGGGAAAGACAATAGAGATTGTTTTGGTCGATTCCAAGGTAAACATACTGAAAACTTATCTAAACCATTTTAAATTGTTTGATTATCTAAACCAATTACTAAAGAATGTTGTTTTGCTATATCAGGGGATAAGATCCTTGCTACTGTTAAGAAGAAACAAGTCAGCCAATTTAACCTTTTTCTCAGTCAAGGTCTTTCAAAACTGATGGTTAACTTCTCGGTTATGCACTCAGGGGGATCGTATCGTACAACCAATCATCCCTATCGGATTATGACAGCTTTCAAAACTGATGGTTAACTTCTCGGTTACGCACTCAGGGAATCACATGAGTACTATAAAGTATACGAAATGAATACTTTTTTCGATAATTTTCGGAATATAAGTGGACCAAACCAACTATTTTGCCACAAGACCGGAACATATATTTTAAAGCCCAAGGTGCATTATTTTACTAATCATGTTAACTCTTATATATTATTACACATACTATATATTCCCTAATTTGTTTTGAGCATTACACATACTATATATTCCCTAATTTGTTTTGAGCATTTTCACTCCGCGCAAGGCGCGGGTCACATTCTAGTTGTTATAAATATTACTAAATATATAAGATATTTATATAAAGAGATTTCAATTCTTTTAAAAATATATATATTTAAGATATTTTTTATATGTAAATATTATTATCTTATTTTAATTGAGGAAATATAGGATGGTTCAAAAACAAACTACACAATCAAATATTACTTTAAAATTTAAAATTTTTTTTGAATAATACTTATATTTTGAACTTATATTATTAAAGAAGTCAATTTTAGTTGGACCATTATAACTAGTTTGTTAGTCCATTATAACTGATTAACTATTATATTGATTCTGAAGTAATCCATTAACTAAACTAACTGATCAATTGATTCTGAAGTAATCCATTAACTAAACTAACTGATCCAATGATAAACCACAGGTTAAAAAAAAAATGATACAAACTTGACCTAAAGAACCAAATGTACAAAGCTTCTGGGCCCAAATCTCACAAACTGAAATCTCCGGTGAAAGTGATAACTTATATATTCATGACAAACCCAATTGTAATAACGCTAGGAACTTAACCTGAAGCCCATGATGGACTTGACTAGTGAGCCAAACCTAACTTTCAAGTCTCAGTGGGCCGAACTGAACTGAACTGAACTGAACTAAACTTAACTCCGTACTAGTTATGTTCCTTCTCACACTATCTCTCCGTCTGTCGCTGTCTGTCTCTCACGTCCTTCCTCTGTTTCTCCTGCAAGCAGATCTCTCTTTGTCCTCTCTCTCTCTCTCTCCCTCAGATCACTGTAAGTACAAACTACACTTCTTTCTTTCTTCTTTCGATCTCTTCCCTTTTGACTCTTTCTCGATTTGCTAGAAACCTTAATCTAAGCTTGATCTGACCCATTCCTTCATTTATTATTCTTCTCGATTCATTTAATTACAAACATTAAAGACTTTCATCATTTGTAACCTTATAGTCTGCTTCGTTTCTTGATTAGTATCGTTCTTGTTAAAGTGATCTCTTTATTCATTCTAGGGTTCTCTGTGTGTGTGAGAGAGAGAGCTTAGTTTCATCTCTATTGCACAGATCGTTGACTTTTACTTGTTGACCGAAAGAACATAACTTTGTTAATATATATATGGGAGTGTAGATGGCTCAGAAGGAAGCTAGCTCTTCCCCTGGTGCTGAGGTTGTTGGCCGTGCCTTTGTGGAGCAATACTATCACATTCTCCACCAATCTCCCGGTTTAGTCCACCGGTTTTATCAAGATTCAAGCTTGCTAACCCGTCCTGATGCTACCGGTTCCGTGACCACTGTCACAACTATGCAAGTGAGAGATTCTATGCTCTTCAAACTCTATAAACTCTTCAACTTTTGATCTAACGTTGGTTTCAAACTTTTAGGCGATCAATGATAAGATCATGTCGTTGAACTATGAAAAGTACACCGCGGAGATAGACACTGCGGATGCTCAGGAGTCTCATGAGCGAGGGGTTATTGTGCTGGTGACTGGACGCTTAACCGGGATGGATAATGTGAGGAAGAAGTTCAGCCAGACATTTTTCTTGGCTCCACAAGACAAGGGTTACTTTGTCTTAAACGATGTGTTTCGGTTCCTTGAGGAGAAAGAGGAGGTAATGGCCAGGTTTGTCGCCATCAAGGAAGTCCAGGCGGCTCCTGTTGAACCAGGTACGATGAAAAGATCCTAAAGTCCTTTTTTTTACCACAGAACACTCATTTGGCTTTGTTGTCAGAACGTGTTGTTGTTAGTCATGAGGCTGAGGTAGAACCTGAGCCAGTTGCTACTATTGAGGAGGAAGATCTTGACAAGTTGGCTGAGGTGTATACTGATCCTTGTGAGAAAGATGAAGGAGTTGTTGTTGACGTTGAGCCTATTGAGCCTCCAGCTCAATTGAGTCACAGTGAAGTAGTAACAGTGTCTCATGGAGATCCTCCTACCTATGCTTCAATCGTGAGTCTTAAACTTCTTAATAACTGGATCTAAACGAAACAATTTTCCTTGCACATTTTTTTTTCTAGACGCTCAAGGTCTAGGCGCCTTGCACATTTTCATATAAAGTGTATAAGTACCATCTAGCGATTTCTTGAACAATGGTTTGTAGTAAATTTTACAAGTCTTTTGTGTGATACAACAGCTCAAACTGATGAAAAGCGGTCCAGCACCACCAACACACGTTGCTCGGAACAAGCCAAGAGCAGCTCCGGCCAGAACCAACCAGAAGCCAACCGCTGCTCCTCCTGCTGAGCCTGCGGTAGCTCCCAATGCTTCAGGTCTTGAGAATGTTCAAAACAATAGCCATGTCGATGTGGAAGGTCGGTAACTTCTTTGCGTTTTTGCTGTTTGAGTAACAACAATCCCTTGGTTGTTGAGATCTTCTTAGTTGTTTCTGTCTACTTGTTATTACAGATGATGGACACTCTATTTATGTCCGAAACTTACCTTTCGACACAACACCAACACAACTTGAAGAGGTGTTCAAGAGCTTTGGTGCTGTCAAGCATGAAGGGATTCAAGTCAGAAGCAATAAGGTCTTTGCTATATATATAAAATCTACAATCTTCTCCAAGAGTAACTTAACTGGTTCCCTTCCTTACACGTTTGTTTGCGTGTCTCTCTCAGCAGCAAGGTTTCTGTTTTGGTTTTGTGGAGTTCGAAACGTCTAGCGGAAAGCAGAGTGCGCTTGAGGCCTCACCGATTACAATTGGTGATCATCAAGTTGTTTTAGAGGAGAAGAAAACAAACACCCGAGGTAAGAAACAAACATGAGAGTCTGGTTTTAGTGAAGGAGTTTTTGTTGTGTATATGAAAATGGTTTTTGATCTTTTGTAGGAGGTAATAATGGAGGTGGTAGGGGAAGGTACTTTGGAGGAAGAGGAAGCTTCAGAAACGAGAGTTTCAAAGGAGGACGTGGTGGTGGAGGAGGAAGGGGAGGCTATGGAAGAGGTGAGTATTCAGGTAGACCAAAGAGCTCAAACCCACGGAGTGGTGGAGAAGGTTACCAGAGAGTTCCTCAAAACGGAGGTAGTGGAAGGGGAGGTGGTGGAGGAGGACGTGGTGGGCCTCGCGGTGGTGGTGTTTCATCTTGACTTTGCATTTAACGGTGCTTCCATAAGAGAGTAGTTTTAATTTTTTGTTTTTGCATCGTTTTTACTTCTCTTTTGGCCTTACTACTTGAGTTGATTTGATGTTTCAAGTCGTTTTGGCTGTTTTTTTTTTGTGGGTTTAGTTTCTCGATATTCTTTCCTTTTCGTATTTTCATCCTTCATAAACATTCAATTTCATAAGAAAGCCATTTTAGAGTTGTGTTCTTGATGCAAAATGGACTTTTAGGTGTTTAGTTAAAGTGAGCAGAGCAAGTCAACTAAACCGCCTTATCTGATTCTTTATTGCATTGGGAAGCTGGCAATCGCATAACCCCACAGGTTTCTGCAGTTTAAGAAGAGAACAAAATGCAGCAGAGACACCATGAAGGCAACAAAATGCAGCAGACCAGAGCTTTATAAACTTGTTTTAATGCCATAATTCGAATCAAAATTGTGGTGAGTTTATCAGAAAACAATACAAAACTTCTTGGAAGATTTCATGTCAGTCTTCTCCTCTGGTTCCTACCCACTGATTCTTTCATATTCTACAACAAATATTGCCAGAAAAAAACACATAATTCAATTTTTTTATAAAATCAAATAAATAAGCAGACAACAATCACCTTTGACATGTAAAGTAGTAAAATAATTTTTTAGCTTCTGCAACTCTCTCTAACAATGACAAGACGTCCAGCACGAGCAGTACTTCCCACTCTGTGGACGTAATCCTATGACAAAACTTAGAAGATGAATGTGTGTTTTCAATACCATGATAACTTGAGATCTTAAGAATTGGATTACACCACAAAAGAGACCAGGTGTTGCAATCTATGAAACAACATAGCAGACTTAGCTACTAGAATCACAATCAATCAAGTGCAGACGCTCAAAAAAAACGACCCTGTGTGGAACACATAAAATGAACATACAATAACATGAGGCCGTTTCACAAGAGGAATAGTTTGTTGCATTCATATCTATATTCAAACGCAGTGAAGATCACATGAAAGTCTGAAGCAGGTGAATAATACTAAGGAATAAAGCTTTTACTCAGATTAAAGGATGTTAACAGTAATAATACAAACTGCAGAAAGGCTTATCACAAGCAAAGTTCTGAGACTTTTTAGGCAAAAAAAAAAAAAAGTTTCCTAACAATGTGAAACTTGAGATCTACTGTGATGCTTAGTTCTTCTTGGGGATGTCTTGAAGCAACAATCTTGTTTCAGCAGCAAAATCAACAGGAGCTACTCCCTTCACAGTTACCCTCTGCCTCTTCTCGCCGTTGTACTCATTCTGAGTGACACTAATCCTGAAGAGATGAGACGACCACGTTGCTTCTTTCAGCTTTGTCTGAAACTCATTTACTTCACCTCCCTGGCAAAAAGTTTTAAACATTAAACATCACATAAGAATCTTCAGCATTGTTCTAAGTTTAAAGATTGTAGCTCCTTACCTCCGATCTTAGTTTGTTGAGCTCATCAGCTGAACATCCAATAATCTTCTCTGCTTCGTCGTTGAATGAGGAAAACCAAGCTTCTCCTGTTGAGTCAGAGACTTTCACCACCATTATGTACCTGCCAACAACAACCCAAAGCAGACACAAGTAAGTTGACTGAAGAGGAAGATACTGTGGTACCTACCAAGTTCTGAGCTTCTAACCTTAGACTGCATTCTTCATCTTTCTTCTGGCAACCTTCACACCAGTAACCAGAGTCCATTGCTTCAGTTACTTTCTTGTTACATATCTTACACGCTTGGTACCACATTGTCTGGTCTGGTTTGATGAAGCTTATGTAACCCCTAGTGCTGAAAAACACAGGCTGCAATAGAAATCCAGTTTCATAATTAGTTAAGCAATTTTGTTACATGGGTGGAATTCAATGTTTTAATACCTTTTCCTCGCCTAGAGATGGGTTGCTTGTGATGTGAGAGAGAAGGACTCGGTCTGTATACATAGACAAAGACCCATTCTTAGCAGATGGGCTAATCCCTGAGCCAATGGAAGACATGGATGTTTCCTTGCCTTCTGAATCATACCAAGATTTTAGCTTTTTAGCTTCTGGTGATTCAGGATTTATCACCACATTGCTTCTGCTGATGGTGGACAACGAAACACCTGAGGAGATTGGATTATAAATCAGCACAAAAGTTTGGAGAGAAATGTGTATTTTTGACAAATTGTTCAATCATTGCAAACCCCAAGATTACCTTGAAAGTCTCCAACTTTGAGAGACTTGATTGCAATCACAGGAGACTTATCAGCCATATCCAGAAGCTCTTGACCTATGCCGGTTGCCAGGTCGTTCCAGAGGGACACCACAACAGTTTTCTTTGACTCATCGGCCAAAGTTATATCCCTCTTTGGTATCATCTCATTGTCAGTTTTCCTTCTAATACTCATGGTAGGAGAAACACTTTGAACAACACCAATAAGATCTGAAAACAACAAGACAATATTGAAGTTTTTATCATCCTAAAGTATTTTCTTTTTAAGTTACCAGTAAGGTGAATGCTCAGTGAAAATAACGGCTCTTACCTATAAGCTCCTTCTGATTCACGTACATACCCAACTCTTCAATGGGTACAAAGTTGAATTTTGTCTCGGGAACAAACATTTCCTCGTTACTAGCTTCCTCCACCTCTGAGTTTTCATTCAGTGTCATCTCATAATCATTCTGAACTGTCTTGAACTGCTTGTTAGCAAGTTTAAGTGATCCTCTAGAGATATAATAGACCTTTCCCAGCTGGAACCTGTCATAAAACTTCCGTGCAGCATCATTGAACATCGTAGCTTGAATTTGTGTTCCCTGAATTACAACAAAACTAACAAAATGAGTAACCACACAACATCAAAATAGAGAGACGGTGTAAATGGGAGCTTTTCTTACTTCTTCATCTGTTAGTTCGACGTTGAAGACACATCCTTCACCTCTAGCGTTCCTGTAATTCCTCATGGTTCCCTTGTTAGTGACTCGGACTTTGATGGTCCAGCTTCCTTGGTAAGGATTCAAGGAGACAAGTGGGTGAACTCTTCTAGTCATGGCCATTCTTGCAGCTGGTGCAGCACTGCAAAAAAAAAACCCCACAAAGCGATTAATCACATACTCATATTAACAGAGAACATGAAACATTTAAAGAAGAGTATTTGCTTACTTTCCCCTCTGTTCACTGATTATCTGAGAAGCTGATTTGGCAACAAACTCCTGTTTCGGTTTCAACGTGATCCCAGTCTCTTTAACATCACTCACAGGAGAGTGATCTAGCTTCTGCCTCTTGGCATCACCACCCTCTTCCTCATCCTTCTTACCCTCCAAGTCAATCTCGGAATCAAGGGCAGAAGCAACAACCTCACACTTTGTCACAAGAAAATACCTGCAGAGACAAACATACATTAGAGCTTGAGATGTGAGTATGCTATGTAAACAAGCAGTAAAAAGATTCTCACTTTGTTGATTTGCTTGAGATGTCATTAACAGTGAAATCCACGAGACGGATTAGACCCAGATTCTGAATCTTCCCGGAAACGATCTCAGGTGTTAACGAAGCTGTGAACATAGCTTTCACTCTCGTCTTCCCATCATTCGCACTAAACCTGTAAAACCAGAATCAGAGCATGTAAGCAATCGAATCAGATAAAACCCAAAGAACACAAACCATCAAAACCCTAATTCGAAATCAAAAAACCCAGATCTATACTCATGGAATCATACACGATTACGAAGCAAAAATCCGATATATTGACGAAATTGATGAACCCAGATAACGTATAAAGCGAGGATGAAGGCTAATCTAGAATCGGAGCTACGAAACTTACGTATAACGGTTGCCGATAGGCTTGAGATCGACGACTTGAACGACGATCTCAGATCGATCGGAAGACGAATCGAAAGATGGGTTTGCCAATACGGCGGAGATAGCATCTGGAGTCACCGAGTTCTGCATTCTCAACGTTCGATTTGTGCTAGAATCGAAATGGAGAAACCCTAAAGGTGTGTGCTTTGAGTGTGTGTGTGTGTGATGGATTAGTTGAGAGGAAGAGGAAAGGGTTTTTGTAAAGGGGAGTGTTTGGCGGGAGCTATTAAATTTAATTAATTACACCCCGCGCGAGTTTTTTTTAACCTTTTTGTAAATTTTCATTTTCACAGCTTTTTGGCGCGCCTCATCGTCGAAGGCTGTAACCTTCTTTGAAACGACGTAGTAGACTATGTAGTGGGCATTGACAAAAAAAAAGACTATGTAGTGGGCTCTCTTATTGGGCCTATTAATTATGGGCTGTCACTGAATATTTCAACGGTCACGATTTACTTAACAACTTGGCTTCATAAACCCTTCACCGAACACACAAAGTAGGGTTTTAAGTTTTAACGGAAGCTAAGAATCACAGAGGAAGCCAAGTGTAGAGAAAGGTACTTACTCGTGACTCGTCACTGTCATTTCTATCTAATAAACCCTAAAAGTTATCAGCTTTGATTGCAGTTCTTGAGGAGAGAGAGTGATTATGATGGAAATCATATGATATGCCTAACAATCGTTAATGTATTTTTGACCATGTTAGATATCTAAAGGCGATGGCTTTTCTGAGTAAATTCGGAAACGTATTGAAGCAGACGACGAGCAAGCAGGGTTCTTTGTCAAGCCCTTTGCTTTCTCAGGCAATAAGGTGCATGTCATCTTCTAAGCTCTTTATTGGAGGTGGGTTCTAGTAGATCTAGAATGTCTCTGTAATTGTTGTATAGTTGTTGTTATGCTATGTTCTTGCTAACTTTTATGTTAATGGTTTTGGTTATTGTAAGGTATGGAGTATGGTATGAATGAGGATAGCTTAAGAGAAGCTTTCAGCAAATACGGTGAAGTCGTTGAAAGTAAAAAAAAAAAAAAAACACTGATCTTTTTAGTATTTTTTTGTTTAGTTACCTTTTGCTAACTCTGCATCTGTGTTTTTTTTTTGTACAGCTAGAGTTATTTTGGATCGTGAAACTGGTAGGTCGAGGGGATTTGGGTTTGTTACATTCACTTCTGCAGAGGCGGCCTCTAGTGCTATCCAGGCTTTGGACGGGCAGGTAACTTTTTGTTGCTGGTCTTTGAGTCTTTGAAAGAGTTGTAATAATGTCTTTGAGTTTTCAGGTGTCTTGTTGTGTTCACTTGTCTTCATAGGATTCACTAGAACGTCTTTGGTTTCAATTAAGAATCCTTTCACTTTCTGATATGTTGCCTTAATCTTCTCTCAGGATCTCCATGGACGTATTGTTAAAGTGAATTATGCACATGATAGAACAAGTGGGGGTGGATATGGAGGCGGTGGTGGCTATGGAAGCGGTGGTGGTGGCTATGGGAGTGGTGGAGGTGGTTATGGTGGCGGTGGGGTCTATGGAGGTAGTGGTGCTGGTGGCTATGGAGGTGCTGGTGGCTATGGAGGTGGTGGTTATGGTGCAAGTGGTGGTTATGGATCTAGCAGCAGCGGTTATGGTGAGGGCTCAAGTGCAGGTGCTGTTGGTGGCTATAACGGAAGCAGTGGTTATGGTGAGGGCTCAACCGCAAATGCAGGTACTGTTGGTGGCTATAATGGAAGTAGTGGCTATGGTAATGACAATACCTACGGTAGCAACAATGGTGGATTCACTGGAGACAACCAGTTTAGTGGAAACCCGGTTGATAACAGCTCTCAGTTTGGTGGTGGGAATACTCAATTTGGTGTTGGTGGCCAATTTGGCGGTGAGGCACAGTTTGGAGGCATGGAGAAAACTGAGGTGGAGAATGAACCAGTGGGAGGATTCGAAGATGACCCTGATGTTGCCAAAAGAGCTTGAAGCAACTAGCAAAAGAAATGTTATCATGGTTGCTTATCATGAATGAAACACTTTCTCTAGAAACGATCTGCTTTTTTACTATCTTGAAAATAATCTGTTAGCTTGAGATTGCTGCTTAAGGTACAATACACATTGAATTTTAAACAAACAAAACTGAGCTTTTGTTTTGGATTTGGTTGTGGTCTTATACGAGAATTTCACCTGTATCTGCATATCTACTACACTAACCTTGTGTCCAATTTGAGCATTCAACACCAACGGAAGACCCTTGGTTTGTTTTCTCATCAATCTGTTTTATCAGCTGCTTCTGCATTTCATTCTCAAAGTCACTGCTTCCTACTTCTTCTTCTTCTTCCAAAGCAATAAAGTATAGCAGTCCCTGCTCCTGCACCTAGGAATCATCATTATGATGGCACCGAGGTGAGCTTTTGTTTGTTGAAGAGAGATCCAACAATATTAGTCTTGATGTGCTCTGTAAAAAGTGTGATATGTATATATGACTATCTTTTTAAAGAAATAAAACTGAAAAACAAGAACTATTTCTGAAAATAAACAGATATTCAGAATAGACTGTAAGTGTTTACATTCTGAACCAGTATTCAATATCTTGTGGCTAAACTTGACTCAAGACAACCAATATACCTACAGAGTTCGCATATAACACCAAGCTCCAAATCATCTAGAGAGGTTTAGAAGCAGCATTGTCAATGTAAGAGCTTCTTCTTCAGAGAGTCTTCCTCCTTCAACAAGTCCCATTACCAAACTGTTGGCATACGCTTTTGCAGGAGGTCTTAATAGGACTTCACCGGATGTGAACTTGTCAAGAACAGAAAGTGTGCAACTGCAAACAAAACAGTCATTGCGAAACCGCACAAGACAATTGAAGTTAGAAGCAAAAAGGAGAACTTACGTCATTGTAAGTATAGGTATGTCGGTTTCTTTTCCCACGCAGACAACGTTTCCATACCAACCAGCCTTGTAATAAAAAAATGTCAATACACACGAATGTGAGTGTTTCTCTAAGAGTGTATCAAATCAACATTTGTTTTCTTACTTTAGCAAGTGGGATGGATCCATTTTTCTGTACTAACTGCAGAGCAGATAGATCAAAGAGGGGAGTATCAGAATCTACTTTCATGCCATTTTCCTGAAACAGAACATCGTTGAACTGCTCTAGCCTGTTCTTCAAGAATAAAAAAAAAGAAGATCACGAAATGATTTCTAATGAGGAAAACAGCAAAAAAAAAACAAGAAACTGGAGATTTAAAGAGTGGTGGTAACACTTAACGTGATTCGGTAGAAACACATGTGGGTTTGATCACTGAGATTAGTAAGAGGGTTGAGGAAAGCAGATCCTCCTTCACCCCAAGTAACTGTAGATTCACGGCCAAAGAATAACCTGTTTGGAAATGTTCCCCACGTTGTTTCCTTTGGTGGAGTTTTATCCATTGCACCAACACATGGCAATCTTAAAAGAATCGTGGCAATCTTATCTCCCAACAGTCAGGGAGATAAGGAAAAAAGAAGGGTCAACGAGAACTCCCTACTCTAAAGTCTAAAGTGAAGCAGGATTTAAAGTTGTTTACTTTATTTTAGAAACTAAGTATCAACCAATCACAGCCCGACAAGTCACAGTCTACTAGAACCAAGGGTTGATGATGATAAACCAGTACCAATATCTGAATAAGCTGTATAATGTTGCTTAGTTTTATGACTTTATTCATGAGAAATAGCATCTTGTGAGCATTCAACACAACAGGAGACCGACACCCTTGTTTTGTTTTCTCAACAATATGCTTTATCAGTTGCTTCTCCATCTCACTCTCAAAGTTACTGCTTTCTTCTTCCTGAGCAATAAAGTCTAGCAGCTCGCACTCCTGCATCTCCAGTGGTGAATCATCATCTTCAGAGTCATCGTTTATTATAGCTGTAAAATGGGCCGGTCGTCCATTGGTTGTCCATATCCATATTTAAATGGGTCTAATACATACAAACCCATTTTTTCCCATGGATTATGAATGGACAATATCCAAAAAACCATTTTAAAAATGGTTTGTAATGGTTTTGGACTTAACGGATGTGGACTGTCCAACGGATTAAAAAAAAAGGTTTCAAACAAAAATTGATTTAGATAAAATTGCAAAATCAAAATTTTTCGCCAAAAACGCAAAATCGAGTTTCCGCCAAAAACGTAAAATCGAGTTTTTTCACCAAAACCGCAAAATTCGAATTTTCTCACTAAAACCGCAAAATCGAATTTTCACGCTAAACCCGCAAAATCGAGTTTTCCCACCAAATCCCACAAAATCGAGTTTTCCGCTAAAATCGCAAAATCGAGTTTCCCGCCAAAAATCAAAATTTCCCGCCAAAAACGTAAAATCGAGTTTTTCCGCCAAAAATGCAAAATCGAGTTTTTCCGCCAAACCCAAAAAATGAAGTTTCTCCGCCAAAATCGCAAAATCAAGTTTTTCCACCAAAAACGTAAAATCAAATTTTCCCGCCAAAAATGTATTATCAAGTTTTCCCGCCAAAAACGTATAATCGAGTTTTCCCGCCAAAAACGCAAAATCGAGTTTTCCCACCAAACCCAAAAATCAAGTTTTTCCGTAAAAATCACAAAATCGAGTTTTCCCACCAAAAACGCAAAATCAAATTTTTTCGCCAAAAATGTAAAATCAAAATTTTCCGTCAAACCCGTAAAATCGAGTTTTCCCGCCAAACCCACAAAATTGAGTTTTTCCTCTAAATCGCAAAATCATATTACGATGTGTTGAATATTTAAGCAACTTATATAACAAATCTAAATTGTAGAAGTTTACTTATATGGTCAATTATGATTCCCGTGGCAGTCCATAGTTATATGGATGTTAATGGATTTGGTGCTTAATGGACATGGTCTTTAATGGTCATGGTCATATTCTTTGTCCACAAATAATAAATGAACAAATGGATATGAGATAATGGACTTGGGCTAACCCATTTTACGGCTCTATCGTTTATGTTCATCAACTCATCGTAAGAGTCTCATTGAATGCATCTAGTGCTTCACCTGTTAAGTTCACAACCAGAGGTTGCATCTCAGCAAGACTATTCTTGGTGTGCTCTATAGCAACTGAGAGTTGAGTCAACTCTTAGTTGTTATCACCTCACAGGTTTCCCATAACCTGGACAGTGAATAGTGATCTTCTTGCTCTCTGATTCAATGACTAGCTGCTCCACCCTTCTTTTGGCTCTCTTGGAGTGCAGGCTCAACTCCCGAGGTGAGACAGCATAGTTTCCTAACTTCATCTAAACGCCTTCCTTTACCCCTTATCAGCTATCAGTTCCACCTTGTGCAAATTTAACCTCGAAATCTGGCTACATCTGCAGTAAATTTTTGAACAGAACTTACATATAACTGAACTCTGAACGTCCTGTTTGAAGCAAAGAGCATTGGTTAAAAGTGTAGACAACATACTTCAACCATATCAGAGAGTCTTGTCTCAGTGTTGGAGGAGTTCATGTTTAATTCAAGACTTTTTCATGTCTACCTCCTTCACAATCAACAAGTCTTTCATATGGAGCTCATCCTCTAGATCATGTACCAAGTTCTCTGGTTTGACTTTGCCCACTTGAGCTTGGCTTGCCACACTATATGCATGCTAATTAAGATCCCAATTTGTAGCAGCAACACCGTTGCATCACTACTTATTAGTCCTGATTAAAAGAAAAACCTTAAAATGTCATATAAACAATTATCACAATCTACTAAACCGAGAGACATTAAGCAGCTTTCCATAGAACTCAAAGGTTTAGTTAATCGTCTGTAATTTTTGAGAAATTGGCCAATCACTAGTCATGATTTGTTTAATAAAATTGACTAAAACAAGTAAAAAGACAAACAATTTGACATGTTTTGATATATATAATTTAGAGATAAATGGTTTTTTTTTGTTTGTTTTAAATTGTTATATTTTGACATCCTTCACATAAATTTTTAAAAATGATTAAAATTTATTTATTACTTAAATAATTACATTTGTTTAACCAACGGTCTTTGGGATGATAAAATTATCTATAAAGTCAAAACATGTTTTTCTGTTAATATCAAAATTAAAATTGATATAAACTTGTACTGAAATTTTAAAGTTACATTTTTATTGTAACAAAAAAAATTGAAATGACACTCTTTAGGAAAGAGAAAGAGTACTAACTGTAGTAATTAACCAAATATCCTCCAATATATTTTAGTTTCACATAGTTTTATCATGTTTACACAATTCTTCTTTCCATCTTTAGTGTCTTTTTCTTATGACAAATTGTAACGTTAACAAATGTTTATTATATAATATGACACAATTTTCTTAAAACCATGTGGTTTCAATAGTAACTGAATAAACTCAGCTCCAAATAATCTAGAGAGGTTTAGAAGCAGCACTGTCTATGTAATCCCAAGCTTCTTCTTCAGAGAATATTCCTCCTTCAACAAGTCCCATTACCAAAGTGTTGGCATAGGCTTTTGGAGGAGGGCTTAATGGCACCTCACCAGATATGAACTTCTCAAGAACAGAAAGTGTGCAACTGCAGACAAAAAAAAAGTATTGTGAAACTGCAAGAACCAATAAAGTTTGAAGAGAGCAGCAAAAAAGGGAAACTTACGTCATTGTAAGTATAGGTATGTCGCCTTCTCTTCCCAAGCAGACAACGTTTCCATACCAAGGAGCCTTGTAAAAAAAAAGTCCATACAAGAATGTGTAAGTGTGACTATTACATGTCTCTCTAAGCGTATCAGTTGTCTGAAATCAAGATTTGGTGTATGTGTGACTAACCAAAGCAGCTTCAAGTGGAGTGGATCCATTGTTCTCTACTAAATTCAGAGAAGTTAGATCAAAGATTGGAGAATCAAAATCTACATTCAAGCCATTTTCCTGAAACAGAACATCGTTGAACTGCTCAAGACTGTTCAAGAAAAAAAAACAAGTGGAGATCAGCAGAAAGATCACATGATTCTCTAATGAGGAAAGCAGCAAAAACAAGAAACTGGAGATTTAAAGAGTGGTAGTAACACTTAACGTGATTCTGTACAAACACATGTGAGTTTGATCAATGGGATTAGTAAGGGGATTGGTGAAAGCAACTCCTCCTCGACCCCAAACATTTGTAGATTCACGGCCAAAGAATAACCTGTTTGGATATATTCCCCACGTTATTCCCTTTGGTGGACTTTTATCCATTGAACCAACACATGGCTTTGTCATTCCCTCCACCTGAAAATAAAAACGCTAGATGTGAAAACTAAGACCGAAGCTAAGACTTGGCACCGAAGTAAATGGAACAGTGTTACTTACTTGTCCTCCTTGAATATAGCAAAGGAACCTTTGTTTCCACATGTTGGAACCGAAAGAGGCATACCAGACATCAACCTTTGAGAGATCACTTCTCCAGGATGTAGAAACATTATCTACTTGGTGGTTTTCAAGGTTGAGTTTCGATATTTGATCCAGGAGGTCATGAGCGTTGTCTTCAGCTTTAGAGTTGGAGCTTGAGGTAAGGATAGTCTAGAATGAACAAATAAGAGCAATTTTGTGATGTGAGATTCAGATACTGGCTAAGAAAAAGAACATCAGGCAGAGGAAGTTAGCAAAGAAAAAGGAGCATAACTGGAGTAGGAGTTTTCTGATCAATCAGCTTTGGTGATAGATCATCTGCAAGTGAAGGCCAATAAGCACACAGCCTCTTGCGTACCTAAACGCACAAGCAACATATGAGCTTTATCAACTTAGTAACATAGGCACTATAGAATGTGTTTATGCAAGATTGTTTCTGGTTGTGAAATGGGAAAGTTAGAAGATAGGATGATAGAGAGCCATACAGCTTGTATGACACGCCATGTGGACATGAATGGCATTGCTTCACAAGAACCTTGAATTGGTTTGTCTTCAAGCAAAACTTGGACACATGCGAGTGAAGATTTAGCAATTGAGTCAAGATTGTATCCTCCCTCTAACGCCAACACAATCTTTCCTTGTGCAAACTCCATCAGCTGAGAGAACATCGGTGAAGTGAGATCAATCCAAGTTTATATTACCTATCTCAAAATAAGCAGCTCAATGCAACACGAACCTTCTTCAACATAACTGAATATCCATATGGTGTAACACGACAACCACCAAGTGGATCACCAATAGCTGTTAAGAGGAAGTTGACAAGGTTACAAACCTCTTAACGTAACATATATAGACTTGAAAAAAACGTTAAATCATATGTACCTGAATCAAAGCCAGCTGATAACAAGATAATATCAGGATTAAACTCCTTCACCACAGGAATCAAGATATGGTCCCAAGAAGCAAGATAATCTGCATCTCCACATCTTCCTTGCTCCCATGGAACGTTTATGTTGAACCCTTCACCTGGACCTTCCCCAACCATGTTATAATCTCCATCATCACCCCCTGGATAGAAGCTTCCACCGTCGTGCCTAGCCACAAATGCGCATTTTCAGTCACATTCAAAATAGTTTTGAAAGAAGAGTAGAAAACAGAGGTCACAACTATATATACCTATGAACAGAGAAAACTAGTACACGAGGATCTTTCCAGAACATCTTCTGCGTGCCGTTTCCGTGGTGGACATCCCAATCAACAATCAGAATTTTCTTGACACCTAGATCAGGCTGCATTTAAGTAAAACCAAAAGTGCTTGGGAACAAATACACCAAAAGAATGTGAACATTGTTGAAAAGGTCAGTAGAATCCTTACTCTTTCATTAAGTAAATAACTAGCAGCCACAGCAACATTGTTGAATAAACAAAACCCCATGGCTGCATTTGCTTCAGCATGGTGCCCTGGAGGCCTGACAATAGCAAAGCCACTGTCTAACTCTCCTTTTGCAACTTTCTCCGCCACCTGTTGAATTGCAAGATCATTCTAAAAGCTCTCTATCCGAGAGAGACAAGTGATTTATATGCATCAAGTGTTACCTCTACAACAGAACCAGCTGCACGATATGCGGCTTCAGATGAACTTCCATTTAGATATATCGAATTCAACAGTGAAGCAATCCTGTCTCTCTGATAATCTTTCTTATTTGTGCTTAAACTTTTAACTAGATTAACATGGCCCTCTGTGTGAACCAATTGGAGGTGCTTATCTTCTGCTTTGCTACCACCAAGAACCACACATCTGCAAGAGGAAACACCATAAATGCCAGTACACAGAATGCCATTTGAGCAGAATCAAAGTACAAATCTATTACTCTTAGTCCTATGAGAGTGAAATCAAACAAATATTACTCTTTAACATTGCATATTACTCTTAGTCTTATGAGAGTGAAATTAAACAAATATAAAAAAAAATAAGAAAAAGCCAGAGAAAGTAAGAAACTTTCTTCACAAACACACAATACAAACATAACTCTAAACCCATAACAAAAGGTAGTCACTTTATGAAGAATTTAAAGTAAAAGAAATGTCTTTTATTAAACAAGCTATGAAACAGAGTGAGACCTGTTTCTCAGCTAAGAGCATACAAAAAAAACACCAAACTTGACTAAGTTTCAGCAGCAAGTTTCTCCATTTTCCAGAGCTTTTACAACCACACAAACGTGTGAAGAGTAAAGCACCAACCTTTGTGTGACTCCGGCGAGCTGAAGCTTCTCCCAGATAACTCTGATACGATCGGGACGCTCAGGGTGAGGCTCGCCGTCAGGTGTGTCGTGTTTGCACATCGTCTCGTCGTAAACAAGACCCACCTTTCGCTGCAATTTCCCGTTGAATTCACCGTAGTTGTTAACGGAAGATTCTCCGGCCATGTTGATCTGAAAGAGACGTGAAAGTCTTATCTTCAGACGATCGAGGAGAGGACGTGAAGGAGAACTATACAAACTATGAAAGATTCAAAGTGTGTAACTTTATAATCTTTATTTTACCTATTATTTTAATCCCATTTGTGATTTATTTAAGCCTTTGATTGTGCAAGTAGTTTTTGTTTTGACGTCACGTTTTTAGTTTTAGATATTATTTTTTTATTTTCTGTAGTTTTATTGTTTTTTTTCTAAAATTTAATTGGTTGTTTATTTAGTTTTAATTTTTATTATTTTAAAATGAGACTTATAAGTTATGTATTTTATCAGATTGAAATTACTAGATTAATAAACCGCAAAATTGTATAAATAATGTTTATATATTATCAATAAAATATGTACGTTGGTTTATTTTTAAAGTATAAAAAATTAACAACTAATATAATCGTATTGATAAGTATAAAAATAAATATAACCAAATTTATTTTCATACTTTTATATTAGATTTTATATGTGAAATCTAGTTTTCTATCTAACTCTAATGATTTAAAACATTTATTAATCTATCAGTTTGATTTTTTGTTATATTGATGCATAAATCTAGGAATAATTTAACGAAAAAAACAACAATTTATAATTATTAAAAGAAATCAATAAACATGGACTTTAGTTTATGAGTGGAAATATGTAGTTGTTTAAGAAATCTATTTTCTAAAAAAATATTGATTGGTATAGAAAATGGTTTAAAATATATAAACATTATTTTAAAACAATCAACATTTTTTATTTTTGAGCTTTTATCATTTTGTGTTTTTTGAGGTAAAGTGAAAGAGACTTAACAACTTCAACTCGCAAACCAATCATGATCTGAAAAGTCACATTTTACTAGGACCAATGGTTTAGAAATAGGCATGGTCCGGTTCGTGGTTAATTCCGTTAGTCTAGTATTTGGTTATTTTGGTTTGTGAAATTTTGTTAGTTGACCAAAAAGAATTTATTTTTGTCAAACATAGCTATCTTTTTCAGTTATATTTCGTATTTAATTTGTTAAATTTTGATTTTTTTTGTTACTTCGGTTAGAAATTATACACGGTTAATTTAGTTAGCTCAGTTTAGAATCTAATTAAACTTTTAAAGACCAAACTAACCGATTTCATCCAAACTAATTATCAAAATTGCTTTTAGGATTGAACCGAATTAATAATCTATCTTACTATGGTCTGTTGCTTATATAAGAGAAACTTTTTTTATATATGGTTTATGAGAAATACCACTGCATTTTAATTATTACATACATCATTAAGGATATTTTTCAAAATAGGTACTCACGATAGTTTATATTGAATAATATTAGGTGATTTGTACATGCTATCTCTAGGGATGAGCATTTAACATCGAACCAAAATCGTACAACGATTAACGATCATGAAATTAAATGACATATACCATATTTCTGTTTATTAACATATTGGTTTTGCTTTGATAATATTTTTTAATCGGTCTTTTGATAGTGACGATGACGAACAAAGAGAAGAAGAGGGGGTATATGATTCCCCTCACGCAAACGCAGCATATATGTCCATTATGTAACTTACGTATTTTATATTTGTTTTATATTCGGTCATAATTATATTCTCATGATTTCGGCATTTGCCCATGTGGGCTTTAATATTAAAATGGCCAACATAAAAAAATGTTCTCATCATTGATGAATGACAGCTTTAGTCTTTTTTAATTTCTTCATGGTTCAACCTTTTAATAAAATATTAAAAGCGCGACTTTAGCATTTGTTAAGAAACTCTATAATGAAATGGACGACGACAACATACTGCGCGGCGTTGAATAAGCAATTTAGGAGGAAACCTCCATTTTTTAGCTGAATTAATCAATACAACCAAATTATATATTTTTAAAAAATATTCTAAAAGATTAGGATGAAGGAACAATGGATAACATTTGAATCCTTCCAATGTGCAAATTAGCTCAAAATTCACGATTTACACCAGAGAGATTTTTTTTATTACTGACCTTTTTTATCCAGAACGATTTAGACCAGAATGATATTCCAACATTTGAACAATTCCAGTAGTCCCAGTTATTTTTATAAAGAAAAAAAAAACTAAATTTCAAAACCAGACTACAGAAATAAATTTAAATACCTAAACTGATTTTTCAAAACTGTTTTAATATGCTATATTCAAAATGGATATAGCTATAATCTAAAAACTACAGTCCAATACCTAAAGTATCTCAGTTTTTTTTTTTTTTGAGAAAGAAAGTATCTCAGTTCCTTTTACCAATCCATCCGTATTTGGTATATGTAAAAATGACCCGCACAAAACTAATCATGTAAAACCGGTTCATATATTAAATGTATTCTATACTCTCTCCGTTCAGATAAGATATACATTTTTTGTGTAAATAATGTTTTTCATTCATATCTTAAACTATTATACGGATAAATGCAACATCAAACAAGTGATGTGCAGTCCTTTTAGAAAAATCAAGAGCAAAACAATGAAAAGATAGAAACACAAACTTAGACAAGTTTGTTAAGATGTTGAAATTGGTTTCAAAGGTGCTACCATCGAACAACCTCATGAAGAAATTACTGCGTCTTTAGAATCTTTCAGACTTGAAATTAGTCACTGTATTGTTTGATAGAAATTTCAAAAATCTGAATCTTACTGATAAAAAATATCACGCAATAAAGTATTCATCCACTTGAAATACTTTTATTGACCAAAAATCATCAATAAATTGATTTGTCTAATGAAAAGTATATCTAATCTGGAATAATATTATGCGTCACATAATCTTTGAATACTTCCAATTCCATAAACTTGTTAACAAATATATTGTTTGTGAATAAATTTATGGTGTATTTAATAAATAAATCGTATTTGCATTAACAACTATGTATTTAATTAGAATTTTACCAGGTATTATTCCCGTAAAATTTAGAATCCCAAATTATATATATATATATATATATATATATTTGTATATGTATTTTTAGAACCTCGGAACTAGAAATTTTCTATAGGAAATGCTCTAACAATATTATAATTTTATTACCCGGTAATATAAACCTACTATTTGGAACAAAATTCTTTTCAGCGTTAAAAAAACCAACAAAAATCTAAAGTTTTATAAACCTAAAATAGGATATATAATAAAATAATATCTACACGCAGAATTGGTACGAATTCTAAACCTCCTCTCAAAACATAATTCTAAGTTACATACACTCCTTGCCACCTTATTCAAATGACTTATACAAGAAGTATTATATCTTTTAGAGATGTTAAATCCTTCAAGTCATGTTAAACTCACTTTTTACTTTCATTAGATAATGGAAAATATAACGGGGTTAAAAGCAGATTAACTCTAAATTTCATTTTTGAGTAAAAAATGAATTGGAGTTGGAAATAATCTAAATGGTATGGATCATATTATTGTTTATTAGACTATCTATAACCCAACTCCAAAACACTTATGATTTCATATTAAATCTTTCCAACCCAACACTAAAAGTTACATTATTTTAATGTTATAGTATAATTTCATACCAAATTAAAATAGTGTTTTGAAATTGACTTAGATGAATTTTTTATTTTATTTTTTGAAATCACACTAAATCAGTATAATTTTGACAATAAAAAAGTATTACAGGTTAGAGGCACACTTTCATATTCACTTTCCTGTGATAATGTTATCTAAGGGGTCTTTTGATAATATTGATGACTAGCAGAGAGAATCTAATGATTATTATACAATTATTAGAGTCGATAAAAATTGAATCAAACCAAACCAAACCAACTCAGCCAAACCCAAACCAACCTAAATCAAACTATTCGGTTTAGTTCATTTTTAAACTAAACCGAACCAAAAACCAAAGTTTTTAAATTAGATTAGCTAATTATACTAATAATATTAAAATTTAAGATATTTAACCAAGTAACCTAAACAACTAAACAATTTTTTTAAAAAAAAAAAAACAATACATTTTATTTCTAAATGATAGTAGAAACAAAATTAAAAATAAAATAAAAGAATATGAATCACACACATTAACATTAAAACCGAAAACTTGCCTATGATTTAATATTAGATTTGAAGATGATAATATAAATTATTAGATTACACTAGATCGTCTTTCCGCGCTACGCGCGGATAATTACTCTATAAAATTTCAGTTGAATATGTTGTGTGAATATAAGATGTTGTAGAACTATTTTCAATTTAAAAACTCATTTTGAATTATAATGGTAGCATATAAAAGCACCTCTAGTGAAGATTCTAAGCTTGGAGTTCTCAAAATACATATATGTTATATGTATATATTATATTAATATTTAATTGTAGAATTATTAACTTTACGGAAAATACAAATCAAATGATCAGAAAAAATATTTTGAGTTACGTTTTTGTAAAGTTAAGAACCTATAATTATATATTAATATATTTATACATATATGTATTTTGGGAAATCTAAGTCTAGAATTCGTAATGGAGATACTCTAAGATAGATGAAATATTTTGTTTGTATACATGCTTGAATAAAAAATCAAAATTATTACAAACATATGTATAAAAGATTTCGTTTCCAATAACATACTTATAAATATCATTCTAAGTTCACGTCATCAATTTGAAATTAATCTCTGAATTTTTTTTTTAAGACTGAAACCATTTTGAATATGTTTGGTTTTGCCGTACTGATTTTAGTAAAACAAAAAAAAATAATGTAAAATTAATTATAAGCACAATTCTCTTAAATATTTTTAAGTTTTTCACCAACAGAGTTCGAAGAAGAGATGTTCAAAATAGATTTAATTAAGGTGGCCAAAGATCGTTTTACCTTTTCCCTCCCTTGCTCTATAGATATATAAATATAAATAATTATTCAAGTAAATAATAAAATTAAAAATATTTTTATAGTTCTTAAATTATATGTTTTCTAATTTGAATATTTATAAGTTTCAAATTTTCTTTATGAAAGGCGAAATGATTTTTAAAAATTTTGATTTTTAATTCTAAATATTTATTTATTTATTTAAAAATTAATCTCACCTCCAAAATTCACCCTCAAATCTAGACTCTAAATTTATATTAGTTACACTAACAGTATAAATATCTATTTACTCTTTAATAAAATAGATAACAGGATGATTTCTAATCGTGTTACTCATTGGAAACTCTTTTGGTGAAAAGATTAAAAGATCAATCCTAAAAAAATTATATTATAATATTATATTTTATTAGCATAATTTTTATTTTATTTTTGTTATATTTCTTTAATTTTATCATTCAATGGTAAAAAAGGTATAGTTCAGAAAATAGTTTTTATGTATTTCAAATTTAAAACCCAACTTATAAAGAACGAAAACGCAACACATGCTTGGGAAGGAGAGTACCTCAACTTCACAAGTCATTATTCATTATTTATAAAAATATGCAAGAACAGAGAGTTCAAAAATAGTTTGGATAAAGTTATGCTAGACTCCCTATGACAGAAATGAATTAATCCAGGAGCATGTGCTCTCTTCATCGATTGCGTCTAGTTGGCTTTCTGCTACTACAAATGGTGGCAGAACTGCAGGACAAACAACCTTCGTCAAAATTATGGTCCGTCTCTTAACTGTAAGGTTGGAGCTCGAGGCTTCCACCAGACATTGTGGAATTGGCATCTCATGGTTAGCACCGATGTCCCCATTAGCCTGCAATATCAAACATGATTAAGTCAGTTTAGATTGTTTGGGAGGTGAAATATAAGATGAGTATGAGTAACCTCGAAGTAATTGTCAATAAGCTCTAACGCCTGCCTCCCTGTTAGCTCAGGACCAGTATTACCAAGGAGCACAAAAGTTGCCTTAACGACATTGTCGTAGACAGATATCTCAGCACGGTACCTGTTACAAAGAGAAAGCACACGTGAACAACATGCACACGTGAACAACATGCTAAGCGAAAGTGTAAGGTGAGGGTTTTGTAATGTACATTTCAACTCCAGAAAAAACAATCAACTCACCATCTATTCCGATATAATCAAAACACGATAACAATGTCATAGATTTAAATCTCAAGAAGACCATTGTAGCTTGCTATTGTCTACCTCATGTTACCATGAGTATTAAAAACTAACTGAATCGAAACTAAGAGCTTTCTGTTAATCTTATCTATCTATGCTTTGGACGTAATTGAACAAAAACGGACAATTAAAAAGATTTCAGACTGTTTTGATAAATATAATGCAAATTAATCAAGATGTTCTGGATCTGATTCGTGATTGATTAATCAAGATGTTATTGACTAAAACATGGAAACGTCTTACCTCCAATACGTTTAGTGTTAACTGCTGTTACTGATACAACAGCAAGAGTGGCGAGACTTTCATTGAACCTGTTGTGGGACTCATGAGAAGCCTGGTCCCAAAGGTAGACGTTAATCATAGGTCACCTGAAATTTCCAATTATAATTGTAAGACAGTTAATGACATATGCATGTTATGGCTGGTGCTAGTATGTAATCGTATATGCTCACTGTTTTGGCTGTAGGTGGGAGTGCTGCCTCCATTCAAGACCGGGTGTTTGCTGAGAGACTGTCAATTGATGACCTTCATGGGCCGATGATATCTGCAACACATGTTTAAGAATTTAGTTGTATACAAATCAGGACAATATACAAATCAGGACAATCAGGACAACACATGTTAACACAGGAAAGCAAACTTACCATACAAATCACCCCTCAAACTCTTGGAATGAGCGGAACCTGAACATGTTTCTCTCGATCACAACTGGGTTGTATTGAAGCTCCGAGAGGACCATATTCTGAGTGAAACAGATGGTGAGATTGTGATCAGTAACACAATAGATGTCTTTTCTTTTTGTTGCGAAGAATCCCTGAATAAATGGCATGTGCTCAGTTTTATTAGTGAGATGAACTGAATAAGAGAATAAATCGTTGTAGATCCATGTTCATCAATCAATTACCTTGTCTACTTTGACATTGGCGGCTACAATACCACCAAAGGTGCTCCCTGGATCAGCTATTACAGCTAGCCGGTAGGCCTCACCACAAGGATTTGTGTGCTTCATGACTGCACATGTCGGGTTTTCAGAATCTGATACGCAATTGCACGCTGAGTCAACACCAAGATAATTGTTGTATGACATTTCCTGCTCACCAGAAAAAAAAAATTTAAGTAATATATGGCTGAAAAATGAGGATAAAGATTATAAATGGTAGTTGAGAACTAAGACCATTTGGCAATCAAAACCAAAAAGTAAAATTACTATACCTTTATAACTACAGTGGAAAAACGATTATTACCTTCCTCTGGAGCTGAAGCGATGTGCTGCAATACCCTAGCACTCGCTTCAGTAAGCTCGTCTCAACATAAAATGCAGTCATACTGTATGGAGCTGAATCAGATGGTTTCCATACAGAAGAAAATTTAAACAACTCTATTGTTGATTTATCTATCATTGATTTCAGTTGAATTAAAAGGAGATCACCCCATCGGAAGTAAGTTTCTAAAAATTGCTACATTTTAAACTAACATAAACACAAAACTAAAACAGAAATAATCAGATAACAACAAACCTTTTTAAAGCCTCTCTCTCTTTGTCTCTCTTACAACCTTTGCGCTTTGATCTCAGCTTGGTTACCATAACTCTGGATCTTTATCTGCATCCCAATAAAATACCAACAACAGCAAAAAAGCAAAATAATTTAAATAATTTAACTGTATTCGACAACAAAACCTAAACCTTACCATAGAGATCGCTTCAAACTCTTTGCATGAATGGAACCAGAACCAGTTGAACTCAATCGCTAAACTATGTTCTTGAAGAACGGATAGACCTTGAAAGTGTCAAAAAAAAAAAATTGAGATAAAGAGGTTAAAGAGGCTGAGATCCACGCTTCAGAAATTTTTAAACCTGCTTACACGATTCTGAGCTATGCACCTTGTAGCACAGATTCACGTTGAGGTGTAGTATAGGTTAGATGATAAAAAAAAAGTTATGAAATTCAGGGATTTAGAATATCAAGCCATACCTCTTTGCCATAAATAACAAATCAAGCTCTATGAGGATCTTTCTTTTTGCAGGATTCAAAGCTGTAGATGGAGCCAAGCAACCTCTTTTTTATTATCCATGGAACTGGTGGTTGATTCAGTTGGAGCTTTAGTGGTGATTTTGCTGGATTCTTAGACATGGATGTGCTGGTTGATATTGCCGTAGCTTTGGTGCTAGATTTATTCAAAGCTTTGGATCTGGAAATCTGACTATTTCTCATCCATGGAAGCTACCAGAGGAGATTTGGATTCGGGGGAGAGATGAAGAGTATGGATGAGTTGAAGCTTTTAATAGCTTTGATGGTGGTGGACTACGTTACACAATCGACGTCTCCGACTCTTGGGTTTTGACGTTTGGCTTTTTTTTTATCAAGGCGTTTGGCTTTAGATGGAAACAAAACTCGTTATTACATATTTTTTTTAGTGGGATCCACTTATTGCTGAGGTGAATATTTAGAAGCTCCCTATTGGCTAATTTTATAGTCTGATGTGGACACTCTCTCTATTAAGCTTATTTTCCTTTTATTATAGTAAGATTTTCAAGATTTTATTGTGATATTTTACTTAGTTATTTGATGTTAAATGATGATTTGTTCTATATTTTTATAAATTATTTTTTTGTAATCAAACTAGAACAAATTTAAAAAATTAACTTGATCAAACTAGAAAGACACAAACAAAAAAATTAAACTGAACTGAACATGAATCAAAATTAAACAGAACACGAACTAAACCAGATTAAAACCAAATCAAACTAAACTAATTTGAATTGATTTTGGTTAAAGTTTTTTTAGACCCAAGTAAACCAAACCGAACCGAATCCAAATTGAACCAAAATTAAACCAAAACACCCACCCTAAAATTCTTTCAACTAATGTCGCATATGTCCAACATGTAACTAGTATATTATTCTATTTGTTTATTATCCGGTCATAATTATGTTCTCATGATTGATAAATGGTAGATTTAGTCTTACTTTTATTTCTTCATTTGGCAACAATTTACTAAATTATTACTGAAATGACAACATACCGTGCCGTGCGGTGTTGGTCCTTTGGATAAGCAATTTAGGAGGAAAACCATTTTTTAACAATTAAATTAATCAATAAGGCTCATTAATATACAAGAGATCTAGATTTCGAACTTAGAGAAGATGTAATTAAACAAATTAATTTGCAGTATAGCGCAATGAGCACCATCAAACGTGAATCTCATAGGAAGACTCAAGTGATGTAGTCAAATGTGAATCCACATAATGCATGTAAAATTATCGACCGTAGAATCGTTTATAATATTTATTTAGTTTGTAATAGTATAATTATCTAGTGTTAAAAAATTAATAAATTAAATTAGTTTCTATAAATAATCTAAATATTAGGATGAGGAAACAATGAACAACTTTTGAATCCTTCCAATGTGAAATTAGCTAAAAAATTCACGATTTACACCAGATATGCTTTATTAGTGACTTTTTTTTTTTTGCTAAACTCTTTATTAGTGACTTCCAAGTGCTTTTTATAAAGTTACAAAAAAACTGATTTTCAAATATAATAGTCTATAGAATTACATTCCAATGTCTAAATGGATTTCTCAAAATTTAGTTTTCCTTATATGCTATATGCAAATTGAATAAAGCTATAATCTAAAAAATCACAGTCCAATACGTAAACTATTTTAGTTCCACATACCAATCCATATATGTATTCGGTATATACAAAAATGACCGGTCATGAGCATAGTCTAATGAAAGTATTGGCTTCTAGTTTGTTTTAATTATATATATATATATATATATATATATAGATTCCTTAATTTATAAAAACTATATAAGCTCTTGCTAAATTATCTATATCTCTCAAAATGTTAGGACAAGACCTGTTACCTGTATACAAATGATGTGCACAAAACTTTCTTAGAACCAGGTATTTGACAACATATGTAGCGTGAAATCGTAAACCTTCTCTCAAAACACAACTCTTTCTTACACTCTTTAATCACCTATTCAAATGACTACTACAAGAGGTATTACATCTTTTAAAGATGTTAAGCCATTCAAATCAGACTGGTGGATCTACGTAAAGATACTTTACGCGTAAAATCAGTATACCGTTGTTGGTGAAGAGTCACCAAAAATGATTTTAGCAGATGAAATTGTATAGTTTTGCAATGGCTCATTCGATTTCCTATTTTGGCTTTACGTTGCCCAATAATATTGACTTTGTTTTTTTTTTTTCTTATTTCTTAGTGCAAGATTCATGCCTATTGAAAAAACTTATATTTTATTTATACTCTTTCATATAAATTAGAAAATATACGTAAGTGCGCGAGTCAGTTTGGTTCGGCCGGTTTGAGTCAAAAGCCGAGGTTGAATTAGAAGCATGTTTGGTTATAAAAACCTTGCAACAGTACTGGTCTCAATCTAGTAAAAGAAAAAGAAAGTAACATAAAATAAGATCATCTTTTTATAAATATTTTCACTACGATCAAATCTACCAGAAACCGTTCAGAAATCATCTTACAACCAAAACGTAGCATAGAGAAACAAAACACACATACAGAGATTACCACTAAGCTAGACCAAATAAGTGCACCAACAAAACCAAAGAAGGATAACATCATTAGAGCAGCATCAAGAAATAACAGAATCCACTCAAAGCGACCAAGAGAAGGCATGTGAACGATTTGCTTGAGTTTTTGAGAGCAAAGGCACTGCTTTCTATTGAGTAATCCGGATTAATCCCTGTCCCAGTGGCTCCTGTGCTATTGGTTCCAAAAACTCCATTGGTTGAGGTACTTGAATAAGGACTGTTGCCACCAGGAAACGTGGTGGTGGTTGAGCTGCCTTTTGGATTGGTTGTGCCTGGTGTCACAGTGGTGCTGCCCCCAGAGCCGCTGGATTGTTAAAAAAAAATAAGACAAGAAACAGTCACTTTGGGAGACCCCTTAATAAAGCTTGTCCCTGTGAAATTTATAACCAGACCAAGTCTTTGATGAACTGAAAATGATCTAATGGAAGAACTTGAAAACAAATTCATATTATAAACTCAAACACCCTAACAAAAGAAAAGAGTCTCAGTTTTAGTAACTGAAGGGCCAAAAAGATTGAAGATTAAGAGTAACATTAACTATACTGCCATATGTCATGAAAACATATATGCGTTGAGAGTGCTTTTCCAATGAAACATTTGAATTGATTATAGATATAATCAAAAGTTTGGTTAAGAGCATACCTAGCACTAGTTGGGAAGGTACATCCTGAATAACCTGTAAATAAAAACAGTTCAGCAAACTCAGAAAATGTAAATACATTGATTATTGATTATAATCCACATAATTGACCCATTCTAACAAATTAAAGTTTCTTTAGCATTGTGTTCTTCTGTTCAAGTTCCTCAAGTGTACATTGCAATATCAGAGATGAAGAACGCCAAAGAGCTGTTAAAAATGAGGATGATCGAGGCTAACTTGGATCAGTGTTAGTTGGAGTGGCAGTGCCACTGAAATCACAAGTGCCTGGAGCTTGATGCTTCTTTTGGAAGAAGCTATTGACTGCATAGTTGCAGTGAGACCTAACGTTGTCAGGGTTAAAGCAAGGTGCTTTTGGGTGAGTGGGATTACAGTCTGCTCCATTTCCACAGGCATAGTCTAAGGTATTCTGTAGCACTGAATCACTAAGCCCTGTTTTGCACACACACCATGATGCACCTACATACAGCAAGAAAAAAAAGAGAGGCAATGTTTAGTGATTGATTTAAGATACTATGAGTCTCCATCTTCTTTGTTCTAGGTTAAGTCAACAAGATTTGGGTTCAAAGTTGAACTTCTCTGGAATTTTGTGAACTTTTCCAAGGGAAAAAAAAAACTCTTAAATACAATGAAATGAGACAAGAACAGAAGAAGAGTAGAAGCAACTAAAGAAACAGCCGGGGTGCCAAGAGATCTAACGATGAAAATATTTAACAATAAACGGAAACAGTAAAACCCTTGACTGCTACAAGAATCCTTTTTCAAATCAGAGGTAAAAAGGCTACTCGGATAGTGACAGAGAGAAGACTAATGAATGCTAAAAAATCTGAAGAAGAGTGGAAGTTCTTACTAGAGTGACAAGCCATGGCTAGAAGGAAAAGTGAAAGAACCAGAGCAGCCATAGACGCGTTCAGACAAAATGCCACAGTTGCCTCCTCTAAAGAGAAAATAATGAAGACAGAGAACTATAGAGCAAGAAGAGAAAGTGGAGAAAACAGTGAGAGAGAGAGAGAGAGAGAGAGAGTGGCTGGCTACTTGTGTAGAGAGATGGGTAAAGATGAGAGTGGCTACTTGTTGTGTGTCGTCTTCTGTTTCTTCTCAAAATCCTTTTGAGAGCTTTTCGCATCATTAAAAGATCATACCTCGTGTAGACTTTTTTCCTAGTACGTATATATCTGAGATTTAAATAAAAGACACATTGTATTATATCATTGGTAAAAAGGTTTTATTCTAGTTCCAGAGACTGCATTACATAGAGAAAGAAAAATGTTGTTGAAAAAGGGAGAGCGAAAGGTTTATGGAAAATGGTTAGTCTTCGTCACTGTCATAAACCATAGCCATACGACGATGAGTGGAAGCTTTTCTCGGAGGAGACTCCTCCTCCTCGTCCGATTCAATCCCTTTTCTTTTCCGGCCACTACCACGTTCCTTTTCTGCCTTAACTCCCTGCATATTCACCATAACATTAACATTACAACCTGGGATTGATTCTTCTCATTACCAACAGCATATAACATAACTTTCTTTTAAAATTTTGTGTACCTCTTCTTCTTCATCATCTTCTGAATATCTATTAGCCTTTCCTTCTTCTTCCTCCTCCTCCTCATCTTCTTCTGCATCTTCCTCGTACTCATCTTCTGGTTCCTTGACTCTTTTACGGGAACGTGGCCTTTCCTCCTCTTCTTCCTCTTCTTCAGTCTCATACTCTGATTCTTCTCTCTCACTCTCTGAGTACTCCGCTTGACGCCTTGACGGCCTCGCTGAACCCATTGAAGACCTCCCCGGAAAGCCTTTCTGGCTCTGGTTAGGAGAGAATCGATTAAACCATTATTTCTATTTTTTTTTTCTTTTGTTTTGGGATTCCGCAAGGTTATGAATATGTTTTTGTTTACCTTCTTGGCGTTCATAATCCTTCGTTCCCGTTGCGCTTCAGCTTCGAGATCTTCCTCATAGCCACGGTTTGAGCGGTGAGATCCATAGTGGTCTGTCTCTTCATCCTGGTTCCAAAAAACAATTAATCGTTACTTGTGGTGGACTCTTTGCTTTAGACAATGGAGAAAGAACACCGAATTATAGAGAAACAAACCTCTTCGAGAGCATCTTCCAAGTACCCAGTGGAGAGTTGTCTCCTTGCAACAGGAAGTGGATACTTGCGCTTGATTTTCTCCCTTGCTTGACTCAGCTTTGTACTAGCCTTGAGGTTTTGGCTTTCCATCTGGTGAAATTTGATTATATCTCAAAATGAGGAAAAGTCTACAAACTCAAACAATGAAAATTACGATTGAGGTTACCCTTTCTCTCTTCTCCTTCTCCCTCTCAGGGTCAATGTCAGTGACACAGTTCTTAACTTTGTAATCCTTCTTTTCCCTCGAGTCCACAAGGGCTGTCAAAAGCCTATGGGAATTTGACGTCAGAGATGATGGAATAAACCTCATTTTCTTCAAAATTCTTCCTTGCGATTGAAGGATTCCCTACAACGACATCCAAAATAAGGCAAGAGTTGATATTTATCTTCAAAACAAAATACTACTTTGCCATATAGCAACGACAATCATATGATTGAATCAGTTGATCGTTGGTTCGAGTCCAAAGAGGATAAAACAACTACAAATCTTTCGGGTAACATAAGCAGAAGGAATGAAGAACTAGCACCTTTTCATGTTTGAGTAAAAGGTGATTCTGGTCTTGTCGAGCATCTTGTTCAGTTATATCAAGAACTTCGTTTCCTATCAATAGCTGTAAGCTACCATCTGACCACCTTACAAACCGTGCATTACTTTCACTCTGCATACGAACATAACGGGACATTAGTAGACCGCAGCAGAAGCAAGGACAAAGTAGAAGAACATAAGTACAATAAGCAACGGACCCAACAAGACAAATAAACACTAAAAGACTCTTGTTTACAGGCAGGTTTCCAATGAAGCCTAAAGGATTAGAAGAACTACTCAACAAAGACAATCGTAAAATCACACTCCCACCATATGAACACATGCTCGAAATAAATAGCATAAAGGAACCTAATCCGGAATACATGAACTGCATCAATGGTATGTATGTGCCTCTATTAACATCATTAAACATATGATATCTATCAGCAAAATATCTGTAACTTAACCAAGAAATGCCAGTTCATGAAATTGGTAGAGCATAAGTACTAGCAATAGGGAAAATACATAGCAACATCACAGCTTTGACGGAAAATTTCAAAAAGCGAAAAGATTTGAAGTGTAGACTTACATATGTTTTACCATCTCGACCCTTAACAAACCTATGGCGCACAATATTATTAACCAGACGAATACGCGTCTTTGCTCCATCTCTCTCAAATGTATCTTCTTCAACAAATGTCTTGGCATCAAATGGTTTTGGATCAATGCCCATGATACTGGAAACTTTTATCATGTTCATCTGAATTATATCAAAGAGAAAAAAAGGTAAAGGGTAAAGTTAACCTCGTTCTTTTGGGCTAAAATGGGCTTTCAGAATATAAGACTGAATAGCATTCTCCTATACAACAAATGACCCTTCATGCTAAGTAAATGCGGAAGCATGTTTCAAAGGTCTCCACATAAAAGAAGCATCAAAAAGGAAATTCCAGTAGATACCATACTATTGATTCGCATGTCAGCGGAGAATATTTTAGCAACATAAAGCACATATATACCTTTTCGGAATCACCTGGAGGAAAACGGAAAGGAACTTCCACTTCCAAAGGGGGGCCAACTGGTCTCTCCCTGTGCCTAACTTCAACATGCTCGTCTTCTGACTCGTATCGAGGATCCTCTTCAGGGAGGATATCATCAAGCATCATATCGTCAGGTCTCTGATCCTTCTCAGAGACCTCTTCATCTTCGATTGGCGATCTCTGAAAAAAAAATAGAAATCTCAGCATATATAAGTGCAAAGTCATATGGTTTCAAAAAGAAAGCAGAAAATGGAAAAGAAACAGCCATGCTGTAAACTCACAGGTTCATCCGCCTCAATGTCATTCCGAACATACTCTTCTGCATCTTCATCATCCGAAGATCCAAACACATTACGAATGTTAACGTCTGACTGCGCAACAGGAGCCTCTTCCTTCTCCTGACTAGGTGATCTACACGAAATTGCCATTTTCCATTTACAAAGTGAATCATAAGCAAATGGCAATCCCAGGAATCTCAAATAATTTCAAATGACTAGCAAGCATTATCAAATACATCAAAAGCACAAATGCCAAGTTCAAAGGAAGACACACATGACACAACACAACAGACAAAGCGAACCATAAGCAAATTGGCAATCCAAGGAATCTCAAATAGTCTCAGAAAAATCACCAGTGCCACATTCAAAGGAAGCCACACAAAAACTAGAAAAAGAGGTACCTTGGAGTCCTAGTCTGATCAACCTCTTCATCTTCAGACTCATAACGCCTTTCGCCAGACCTCTCTGATCCACTCTCAACCACATCTCGTCTCCTAGTTGAAGCCACTCTCTCTTCATCTCCTTCTTCGCTTTCCTCACGTGGATCAGCAACATCACCTTCCTGTGAACTTTCCTCCCTCTCACCCTCACTTTCTCCGACACCAGGCTCTACATCGCCCTGTTCTCCGTCAGACTCAGCTTCAGGCTCACCGTGAACTTCAACCTCAGCTTCACCTTCTTCCTCAGGCACCACTCCACCCTCGGCCTCATCCTATTTCAGCAAAACTTTCACTTGTAAATTACTCTAATAGACAATTCAAGAAACCAATCAACACCATGGATTACATATCCACCGCCACACACCATGGAATCACACAACAAACACGTCTCAGAGCTTTCAAATGACGCTCAATTACGCCTAAATAATTGCAATTTACATTCAAAGATTGCTGAAACCGGGAAGGAACGAAACCCTAAGGTGCTATTAGAGAGAGGGGAGAGGGAGCGTTACGGAAGGATAGTGGGGCTGAGGATTGGACTCATGTTCGGAGTCGATCTCTTCTTCTTCCTCCTCGGAATTATCACCGAAGAGATTCTGCATCATCTCAGATCTCTTCACTTCTCCCGCTACCATCTTCGCCTCTCTTTCTCTGCTCGTGGCAGTGATCGTAATCTGAGCTCCGTCGTAGGGTTAACAACTCTTGAAGATTCAAGTTTTTGTTTTCGAGTTAATAGGAAAATAATAAGGGTAATTATTGTTCATACAAAATAATGGGCCATAATATTTCACAAGCCCAAGAAGAGTCCATGATCCAAAACAATAAGGGTAGTTATGTAAATACCCACACCTTCCCTCACAGGAAACTCCTAAAAAACCCTAATTTCGTTTTATCTTTACTCCAAAGCACAGCGCCGACGCCGAATCACAAGGAGGAGGAGAAGAGGAGCAGCAACAATGACAGGCAAGACGGTGAAGGATGTCTCTCCCCACGAGTTCGTCAAGGCTTACGCTGCCCATCTTAAGCGCTCCGGCAAGGTAAAAAATCTCACGATTCTAAGCTTTTTGGGCATGTATCCTTCTTTACCGGATTAGGGTTACCTCGTGAGACGAGAGTGAACTGATAGATTTCGAATTGAAACTTGAAATTGGCCATTGAGTCTACGAATCATTACTGTAAATTTCAGTAAAGTTTGATCCTTTTTTTGTGGGTCTCTTTACATTTGTCTCGTGGATGAGGTTTCAGTGAGAATGTATTGGTGCTAGATGCTTGTTTTGGATTCGAGTTGTCGTATAACCATATGTTTATGCTTTAGATTTATACAGTATTGTGTCTTTGCTGTAGATTGAGCTGCCTGCGTGGACAGATATCGTCAAGACTGGTAAACTTAAGGAGCTTGCTCCTTATGACCCTGACTGGTACTACATCAGAGCTGGTATGTATACTTCAAACATCTTTGTCACTTATACAATGACAGTTTTTTTTGTTTCTTTGATTGAAAGATGTACTTTTTTATGTAGCATCCATGGCGAGGAAAGTGTACCTGAGAGGTGGACTTGGAGTTGGTGCCTTCCGCAGGATCTATGGAGGAAGCAAGAGGAACGGTAGCCGTCCACCTCATTTCTGCAAGAGCAGTGGTGGTGTCGCTCGTCACATTCTTCAGCAGCTTCAGACCATGAACATTGTCGACCTTGACACCAAGGGGTTAGTTGTTGTTTCCTTGGTAGTACTGTAGGAACATGATCTAAGCATAGAACTCTAATGACAGCAAAGTCGATTGAAAACATTTATAGTTAGACTGCATAAGAAAGCTGCTTGAAGGTACACAATTGTGACCTGAGAGATTGTTCAACATTGATAAGATATATGAAATGTTCATGGTGTTATAACGTTTTGTTACTGCTCTTGCGGGATTATGTATTAGTTAACGATACATATTGTGATGTAAACAGGGGAAGGAAGATCACATCAAGTGGCCAGAGAGATCTTGACCAAGTCGCTGGAAGGATCGCAGCAGAAGCAATCTAAATCAAGATCATCACAATGGTTAATTGTCACTTCCAGAGTCTTTTCATGTTTTTAAGTTTAGTTGTATGGAATGAGTTGCATTTTTGAAACCATGAATGGATGTAACTTCTCATTTTTGTTTTGATAAGACTTTTTTTTCGCATGTGTTCTGATAAGATTTTTTTCACTTTTTTGCTCCTTTTTTATTCTCAGCGACTTTTGGCTATATATTTTATAAATTACTTACTAATTTCCGTAATCTCTAAACTTACAATTGAACAAGTATTAATAGTTTAAACCAATTTAGATTTGGCCACTTAGAGCTCGACTGGTTTTCCAGCTACCACCCACAAACGCAGCTTTTGCGGTTGGTAGCGGTTGATAGCGATTCAAAACAATCATACAAATCGCTTCAAACCGCTTCGAACCTCGTAAAATCAAAAGCTGGTTCCAGCTAGCGTTTGCGGTTGCAGGCGGTTGCGGTTGGATACAAAAATATAAAATTATTTTTTCTAAATATTTGAAAATTAAAATTAAAATCAAAATGGAAATATTATAAATAAAAATATATACACGTTTATATATTAATTTAAATTCACAAACAGTGTCATAATTTGTTTTATAAAACTTTAAACTATCTATTCATGATTAGAATTTTTGAAACTTAATATATATATATACATTTATAAAGATATAAACATATATAAAACTAAAGAAAATATTCTTTAAAAGTTTTATTAAATCTTCAAAATATATTTTAAAATTATAATTTTCAACTATTTAAAAATTAAATAAATAAACATAATATTATTATTAATCATATTATATTAATAATTATTATATTTTATCACAAAAGTAAGTTTTTATATTTTTATAATGTTATAATATATTTATATTGGTAATTTATTATTAAACCGCTACAATATCTCATAATCAACCAGTCATAAACATCCCAAAACGCAACAATTTTCAAACGTTATGCCAGTCATACAAAACGCAACATAACGCTTGAAACCGAACCACCGAGATCCGAACTCCTCAGAACCGCCAGCTGCGTTTGAACCAGTCGGACCCTTAGTATGTGATACTCACTTCGTTTTAAATTATTTGTTGTAGAGAAAATTTTTTGTTACAAAATAAGTGTCCTTTGAAATTTTTAAGTAAAATTTATTAATTTTAATCTTTTATTAATTTTTCTATTGGTTAAAATATGGTTATGTGTATAAAGATTGATGTTACTGACAATATACAAATTAAGTATTTTTTTAATCTGTGTGCAGAAGTTTTAAACAACATTAATATGAAATGGAGGGAATATTCAATAAGAAAATGAAAGATACTGCATGTGTAGTTAATTAGATTATTATCGTATTTATTGATCAAATTTGTTAAAACCATAAGCATTAAATCCTTGTTTCGAGTTTAATACCTGCTAATTACCGATGGAGAAAAACACGGCTAGGCCTCTTTATTACAGTAGTATCTTTCATTGTCTGATTGGCGCGCAAGAGATACAGTATTCAATAAGTAGCTCGTAGTACAACGAAAGTAAATGAAAAAAGCTGACTGAAGCTAAAAGGTTTCTTCGTCGACATGGTAAAGCAATAAAAATGAAAACTTCATTGTCATATCAGATGTGAGATTACTTAGCTTAGTAGAGAAGGAAAGCCGAGAGAGAGAGAAAGGCTAATCCTTTGTTCACACATTTGCTTCTTCTTAAGAACATCACAAACTTGTGTCTTCTTGTCTTCTATCTAGAAATCTAACAGCGATGACTATGGCAGAGTACTCCAAGACCAAAACTTCGGTTTGGTGGGATATAGAGAACTGTGAGGTCCCTAAAGGATGGGATGCACATGCGATAGCGCAGAACGTGGGTTCTGCTTTGTTGAATATGAACTACTCTGGTCCTGTCTCAATCCTCGCATATGGCGACACCAACCTCATCCCTCACGCTGTTCAGCAAGCGCTATCTTCTACTGGTGTTGGCCTTAATCACGTCCCTGCAGGTTTCTTTCTCACAAAACACTCTTTTTGAGTTTGGTTACTGGTAGTAGTTAGTTGATGATGAAGCCCAAAGGCTTTGACTTTAGAAGATTCTGATCAAAACTCAGTCTTTGAGTTACCTATAGTATAACTTGTGTTGCTCATCTTATAATCGTGGGTTTAGTGTCTGCTCATGTTATCTGGACACAGTCCTAGAACGTATGTGAAACATTCTTCTTGACCTCCAAAACTTTTAGAGGTTTTTGAAGTAGTATTGGCCTCTAAATTATATATTTTTGTAAAATTATGAGTTCTTAAGAAATATTTATAGCCTCCAAATTTTCTGATTCCTGTCCCGTGTGATCTTAACAAGGGGTGAAAGATGCGAGTGACAAAAAGATTCTAGTGGATATGTTACTGTGGGCTGTAGACAACCCTGCACCAGCCAACATCATGCTCATCTCCGGTGACAGGGACTTCTCCAATGCTCTTCACCAGCTAAGTATGAGAAGGTACACCATTCTTCTTGCTCATCCTCCACATGCCTCGGCTCCGCTTGTTGCTGCTGCCAAAAGTGTATGGCTATGGACAAGCCTAGCATCAGGAGGTCCTCCTCTTTCAAGTGGTGAATCCTCTCAACTGGTCAACAACGGACGCTGTAATGTCTCTCATCCAGTTTCTCAACCAGATCAATCCAGTAAACCAACTGGTTCAACTTGTGTTGCTGGAGATACTAAGGATCACAAAACCAGAGATAACCACGTTCCAAGAGGAGCCACAGGAGAATCTGTTACATCTTCTGATAGCTTCAGCGCACACCTCCCAGATAAAAGATATACATCTCAGGTAAACTTTCATGTTTATCTATCCCATCACTTACTTGCTATTATATCTTTTACTTGAAGATGGTTTTGTCTGAAACTGTACGGTTTGTTTATGCAGGCTGCGTTTATTGCAAGTCCTAAAGCTTATGCCAGTGTTTCAGCCAAACCTATACAGGTAGCAGATGTTGTGGAACCTGTACTGTGTGTCGTTTGCCAGATCAGCTGCATCAGTAAGGATGCATATGCAAGGCACACGTATGGCAAAAGACACAGAAACAACTTGGATCTGCAATCAGGTAAGGTTGAAAACGTGTCGCTGGAGCCAGCCTCGTTTCCTAAGGAGGTTCTGACAAGACAGAGCAGAAGAATAAGAAGAATGCAAAGGAAGGTAGGACTAGACCATATTCTGACTATGCTCGTCGTTTGTGCAATTTTGACATGCCAGAGTCAAGTTGTTTTTGATTCTCATGCTGCTATGCTGAGTCACAGAAGTTTAGATGCTTGATATATTGCTGTTGGTTCAGGCACTCATTGGTTCAAAGAAGCTTGAAGACAAAAGTGTTGGACAAAAGTCTCAACCAAGAGAAGAATCAATTGCTGAGCCGCAGTTGCAGTCTCAAAACACTCAAGGGAAGACCAAGTGCTTGGAGAAGCAAAGTGAAGAGCTCAGAGAGATACCACTTGGCACCTCAGAAAGCTGTGTAAAAGAAAGACTTCCAACTAAAGACCCAGCAGAGACTGTTAACAAACAGCTTCCAAATGGAGAAACAATGTAAATGTTGCTAACTTGGACTTGCTTAGTATGTCAAACGTGAAAACTCCTTTACCTTCAATAATATTCTGCAACATGTGTCACAGAGAATGTTCTGATGGCTTTGTCAAGCCTAAGGAGGTTCTTGCTAGACAGAACAGAAGAATAAGAATAAGGCCAAGGAAGGTAGGACCAGATCATATGCTTAGTATGCTTGTCCTTTATGCAATGTCACATGCCAGTGTCAAGTTGTCTTTGATTCTCATTTACAGTTTGGTAAGGCATATGCTTGATATATATCACTGTTGGTTCAGGCACTCATTGGTTCAAACAAGGTTCAAGAGAAAAGTGTTGGAGAAAAGTCTCAACCAAGAGAAGAAACAACAATGGCAGAGCCTCAGTTGCAGTCTCAAAACACTCAAGAGAATCATGTTGCCATGGTGAATGAGGCAAGTTTCTAACTTTTGGTAAAACATATCTGAGGAGTCTTAACTCTGATAAAACAAAGAAAGAATGAAGCCTTACTTAACAATGTGGTTGGATCGGGCACCACCAGTAGAAACAATCTCAGAACCTCAGTTTCAGTCTCCAAACACTCACGAGAACACCAAGTGCTTGGAGAAGCAAAGTGAAGAGCTAAGAAAGATACTACTTGGTACCTCAGAAAGCAGTGTAAAAGAAAAACTTCCAAGAACTAAAGACCAGGCAGAGACTGTTAACAAACAGCTTCCAAATGGAGAAACAAGGTACATTTTGCTAACTTGGACTTGCTTTAGTAAGTCTATATGAAAACTCTTAATTATTACTCTGGAACCTGTGTCACAGAGAATGTGTTGATGGCATTGTCAAGCCTTTAAACCAGTTTGAAGGAGCAACTTATCATTCAGGGGAGGTGAAGCAACGCCGAGCAATTAGAGCTGGATCTAAGTCCTGTAAAAGTTGCGTAGTGATTTGTGATAGCCAGGGTTTCTCAACGCTGGTTTGTGATAACATATATCATTGGAGGAATCACCCTTTGGTAGTGACCGGCTTACTTCTTGTTTTTTTAAAATTGATATCAACCCCATTTGACATTTTTACTTTTGATGTAGGCTGATTTTTTAGCAAGGGATGATGCTGTGTGGTGCCAAGTCTGCCAGATCAGCTGCAACAGCAAGGCTGCATATGAAAATCACACCAATGGAGAAAAACACCTACATAAGTTGGAGTTGCAAAGTGCCAAGAATGAAAACATGTCTAAGGGACAAGCCAATCTTTCTACGGAGAATGCAAAGGACCAAACCGCCTTTGATTCTCAGAACCTTGCTGAGATTGTCAAGAAGCAAACAGAGGCAAGTTCCTTTCAAAAACTTGGAATCTGCTTCTTTTAATGTCAATAGTCTCTTTTAGGTGTGATTCCCATTGAAAGTGTGAAGTATATATAGTAGATTATGTATAACTCTTAAGGAGGATGCATAGCAATATATACATATAGTGAAACAAAGAGAAAGAAGCTAAACTATATTATTGTTGTAGAAGGCATTTGTTGACACAGAAAAACTGAGAGAAGAAAGCGACCAAGAGGAACAAGAATATAAAGAGGAAGTGAAGGAGATAAACGCCATATCTGAGAACCTAGTGCATGTTTTCAATGGACCTAATCGAGAGTCTAGAATACCCAAAGAATCGAGGTAAGAGCTAATAATCACTGGACTTGGGTCTTGAATTCTAGTAAAGTATCTAATGGTTACTTCGTTTGTATATTGGTGTTACAGAGGATGTTTGGATGTGATTCCTGAGAGAACACTAGTGCCACCAGATGTGAATGTGACCGGGAAGTTTGAAGATGAGTCCAAGCACAAACCGGAACGTGAAAAAGAGTGTGCAGGAGGAGGAGGTAAGGAGCGTCTTGGAGAGGCTGCTAAAAGGGGAGCGAGTAAGAAGGTCCAAGTTGATAACTTATGGACACGCCTTTGGTGGGGAAAGAGTTAAATATCTAAGGCTGGAATTTGAATTGAAGGAAACTATAAAAAAATGTGGACGTTAATCAAGTTTGTGAGTAGCATGTTTATGTTGGTAGTAATGAAACTTTAGGTGTGAGGTTGTGTGAAACTAATTATTAGGTAAAGATATGAATAATTGGATGAGTTGGTGTGTTCTAATATAATGTTGAGATTTGAATGGACTTGGAAGAAGAATTAAAACACTGGTTTTATTGTGTGATCGTTGTTGCTTTAAACTCAAGTTGTTCTTATCATGATATATACATTTTTTTTGTCTATGTTTGTATTTGATAGTACTAGTGAACTTGAGTTTTATGATGTTCTTGGTCTTGAGAGGATATTCCAAGTAAACCTTGAGAATCCTCTCTACAAACCTCAACAGTGAAAAATGAATAAGAGGGTCATCAAAAGAACCTAACTACTTCTCCAGAAAACCTAGGCTAGTGAGAATATTAAGTATCAACATGCAAATAATTCCAGTAAACTTCATATGCAAGCAAGCAAGAACCACCTCAAGCACTAGGGTTTTTTCCCAAAGTACATTTACGTACACAAAACTCAAGATTAACCGGAAATTGAACCGGGAAATGAAGATCTGAAACCCGGTTATAGAATGGGCCAGACATTGATGCAAGCTGCTGATGAATAAATCAATATGGTCTCACTTCTTAGCTACTTTTAATCTATTCCTTTTCTTATCAACATTCTTCTCTAATCTCACATTATCAGATGGCTTATTCAAGAATTAATTGACCATAGTCACACATTCATATGAAACGTTTGTATGGAACTAATCGCAGTTTTAGACATGTGTTTAACCATGTTGAGAGTATTGATAGCCTGACCGTGGCTAAATAAGAGACTTGATATGGATGAGATATGTGGTGTTCATTTTTGAAGTTTATTGAAATAGATAAGTTGAAGGCAGTAGCATTCGCGATATTTATGAAAACAAAACATGTATTTGCGAAATTATAATTTGTCTTGCATTTTGAAGATCATGTTTAGTTATGTCATCTCTCACCATACAACAGAACAAATTTTAAAGAAAAAACAACCAACCAAAAATACAACTTGGGAATTTGATACTGGTATGCATAATTTAATCGAAGCATGATTTTTATTTTGGTGAAAATGAGGATTTAATGAAGTTAGTTATATGTATTAAACATAAAGTAAAATTTATTAAATTTCGATAAGACCACAAATTAAAGCATAGATTGGTGACTTTCTAAAATTCTTCATTTTCTTTAATAATAGTTTTTATGCAAGTGTTGTGAATCACAATATATGTATTGTTTTTTTACAAGAAATGAATTTTCATACTATAATGGAAAGACTATCCTCCATTTGATTGTGTCATGAACAGTATTTGTACACAAACGTTGATATTAAAGCCTTGTTTCTTAATCTACAATTTTACGACATCGTTTTGCTGAAGCGGTTAGAGAAAAGTAGAAAAATTTCAATTGGAAGACAAAGATCTTCCGGTTGGAAGGCAATGATCAGGGCATATGTAATGTACCAAGCAAACTATCTTATGTAGTAAATCCGCTGCTCCTACTGTTGTTTGGAGATCACTAGCTCAACACACACCTGAGGTTATGTCCATGGTGAGTTATAGAAATGAATTCATGGACGCTCTGGTCATGAGACGATAACTACAGAGTTTTGCGTCTTGAATACTTGAAGTCGAGGCCTTTGGAAAAGAATTAAGTATGATTATCAACCTCATATTCCTACAAGAGATGACTGTGTCTCAACGGATGTATATAAGTGGCTAGTAATAGTAAACTTGATATGAATGGTGGTGTTGAGTGGTGTTTTTATAAGAGTTTATTGAATTGGATAAGGAGCAGGACTTCATCACACAAATTCAGTGTCTTCATCCCAGCAGGACAGGAGCTGAAGACTCTCTCATCTGGCTTCCCCTGTCTTCAGGAGTTTATTCGACACGGTCCGGGTACAACGCTGCTACGTCTCGACAACTCCCACAAGCTAGCTCAGAGGAATTTGATTGCCTACGCGATGTATGGAAGGGGTCCTTCTCCCCAAAGATGAAGATGTTTGTATGGTCTATCATACAAAACGCTCTGCCGTTAGGTGAAAACCTGCAAAATCGAGGAATGGGGATAAATACCAACTGCACAAGGTGCCGTGAAAGAGAAACAAAATCTCATATCTTTTTTAACTACCCTTTTGCGAAAGAAGTGTGGAAGTTCATACCTTTATGTCAAGCGGTTCACATAGCCGTCGAGGAAAGCTTTTTGGATGTGATCATCAAGTTTCGTAATGCGATATGTCTATCCCCAACAGGAATCAGAGGCAATGTTCTACCCTGGATCTGTTGGGCTCTCTGGACCTCAAGAAACGCTCTAGTTTTTGAGAACAGAACCTTTACCCCTGAAGAGACAGCATCCAAAGGATTGGCATCAGCAAGCGAATGGAACTTGGCCCAACAAAAGCATCAATCACTCACTTTTCCGGTCCAGAATTTGGGATTAGTGTCTACATCCACGACAACGGCAAACGCGGTCACATGCAACACGGATGCGGCATGGGATAAGGTGAGAAAGAGAGCTGGCTTAGCTTGGACTTTCTCTGGTCCTCTCCTCCCAATCGTGATGGAAGACACAGTTGTAGAAGACTTCGTCGGATCACCACTAATGGCGGAAGCCCTAGCGGTTCGATCAGCTCTATCAAAGGCAGTAGACCTTGGAATCTCCGAGATCAACGTCTACACCGACTGCACAATGCTCCTGGGAGCAATCAAAGGCAAATCGCAGTGAAAAGAAATTGTTGGTGTTGTTTCCGACATCAAAGTGATCTCTTCTGCTTTCGTCTCTATTTCTTTCTTTCATGTTTCTAGATCGCAAAACTCTATCTGTGATCATCTAGCGAAGGCGACCCTTCGACATTCTGTTTCAAACTTGGGTTAAGGTCCATTGGGCCTGTTTATCTTATCTAATATAATTTCAGTGACAAAAAAAAAAGGGATGAAACCTTGTATACGTAAACCTACTCTCTTACAAATGGAGAAACAAACTTAGCTTGTTTTGGACCCTATAAATCTGGTGTTAATAAACTACTCAAACAAATAAACACTGTATGAACATGTAACAACTTAACTCGATGCTTTCAATAGTAAAAAGATACATAACGTGAGTTTCTCAGTTTTCACTATGAAATCTTGTAGCCAAAATCTGTTACTGCGTTTCAAAATTGTGATTTGTTATACTTCAGGCAGACCGGTTGCTCTTGAGACCAAACAGATTCTTCAGCAGATCCGCAGAGTTTGGAGGAATCTTGACTCGTCGTGGAGCCATGAAGTTGACAATCTTCTCATGCACATTATACCTGTTTCGTTTTTAACACCACCAATGATCTCAGAAAACATGCAAACTCAATTCATGCCCATGAATCCAATCCAGAGAGATGAAAATGTTTATTCATTTACCTGATCTTTCTGCTCTTAGAGGCACGACGGTCCACAACTTTCCTCTTCTTTGTCTGAAACTTCTTCATCGCGTAGAAAGCCGCCTCTGCCAATATCAATATTGAGATTTTCAGACAACCAAAGACTCGTCAAACCAATAAACAACGGTTCTTGTGACTATACCTGATGAAGCTGGATCTATGGTCTCAAAGAACTCTTTTAGTAACTGCTGATAGAACTCAGCATCTTCAACAAGTTCAGGGTCTCCTTCAAGTTGTTTTTCCTGAATGCATGTCAGAGAATGGACACAGAAGACAATCAAAAAGATGATTTGATGAAACTCTTGACTTGGCTTGAGAAAACTGTAACAACTACCTCTTGATTTGGTTCCATGGCCTCCTCAGGCACCTGTATGGATGGAAAACTTGAAAGATAAGAACAAACTAAAGGGAAGCTGATGTTGTATTGATTTATTATTAGAAGCCAAAAACTTACAGTTCCAAAAACAGCAACAGTAGTTCTTGATTGCTGCATTTGTTTAATCATTCGACTTGGATCCCTCATGTAAGAAGCAACCTGTTCACTAACGTTCTGGTTAAAGGCATGGAGCTTTCCTTTAATAGCAGCTGCACCAGTTGTGACTTGTGTTCTTCTCTGCCATTTGTCCACTGCCTTGTTTCGGAACACACACATTCTACAACATAGGAAAAAAAAAGACCAATTTTGTGTTAAACAATGAAACTTAAAACGTGTAATAAAGACAATCATGTTTTTACCTATTTTGCATGTCAGATATTCTGTGCCATTCATCATCGCTGTCTTCTGCATCTGATTTATCGGATACTGAACGCGTTAAAGTAGCTTTACCATCTGCTTGTTGATCAACAGAGGGGTTCTTCTCAAACAAAGCCTGAGTAAACAAAGGAGACAGAGAGAGACAACACACTCAGAGACACTAGGCCTATACAGTTACTAAAGAAGAAGAATGAAGTATAAAGCCTATCTCTGCATACATACCCCTTTCAACTCCAATAGAGAATCTAACGTCTTCTTAGATGAAGCGATTAGCTCAGCATATGCTGTTAAGACCTTCTCATCTTCAGAACAAAAAGATGATTTGAAATGCTCCTGGAAAAATCATTTCATTATGTCATAAGCATCATGAAGACACAGACAAGGATGAACTAGAAGAACGAGGAGAAGAGAAGATAGCTTACCTGTGGTAATCTGTTTGAACTACTAAATGGTTTTTGAAGTAAGAATCTGATCTCTAGAGTTTTGTCCCAAAGAGCCTTCACATGGAGAACAAAAGAGAGTCGTCAGAAACAGAGATAAATGCAGTCACAAACATCTGCAATTACATGCATTTAGTAGATCAATGACATACCTTCTGGTTCTTCACTGCTTGTCCTCTAGCAACATCCTCGTTCTTATCACGCTTCAGGTTCTTCAGTATATCCCTATATAACATGATCAGAGTATTGTTATTAGCCATGTTTTTTGGCTTCAAGTAGCTCAAACCTACTTGTAAATCCAGCTAACACTCTTTGTTTATGATGACTAAGCAAAAGTAAACACTTAGAGACTTCAACAAGATTATCTACCGTTTCTACTCTCTCTAGATAGTAGATACAATACAAGGAAAACCACTTACTGTTCTTGTGAGCGAAGCTCCAGGTACTCTTTTTCAAGCTCTTCCATTGCAGCGTCTTTATTGTCATCATCATCTCCTTCATCACCACTCTCACTCTCTCCCTCATTATCATCATCAAACTCATCGCTTTCTCCATCCACATCATCTTCCTCACTATCTCCTTCTTCGTCACTCCCTCCCTCATCATCTTCATCCATGCTATGATCTTCTACTTCACCATCCTCTACCCCATCAGATAATTCATCATCTTCACTCTCCCTTCCCACCTATAACAGAATCCTCAGACACCTAAAACTAACTTAAACCAGACAAAAGCAACACACACACACACAAAAAAAACACACCTCGAAATTTTCATGGTCGCTAATCTCTTCTGATTCACTCTCATAAAGTCTTGACCTTTTAGACCTCTTTGACCCTCCAGCCATTTTAAACACACTCAATGCTACGAATAAAGAAAAACTAAGTCAAGTGTATACAGATGCAAAGATTAAACATTTATATATATATAAGTTTGGAAGAAGAAGAAGAAACGTGACGAATAAGGAAACAAGAGAACTAAAAACCCAAGAAAACTAACCTGAAAACTCAGTAATGTCAGAGGAGAGTTGCGAGGAAGAAGAAGAAGAAGAAACTTCGTTGAGCTATGAGAAGCCCTAGAGATAAATGGAGAACCGGTCGGTTCATTTAAAAGCCGGTTTAAAGGTTTTAACTGGAGCTTTGTGGTTTGATATTGGCTCGACCGTCAAACCGGTCGGTCTGACCTGGAATTCAATACACTGATCACAATCTGGACCATGGATGCTAATTTCCCTGCTTAATTTCTTTTGCTCTAAAACCTTTTTTAAATTAATATTTTTCCAGATTTTACTCTGAATCTTTTAACTTATAGAAAGTATATTTGATTTTTTCACTTCAGTTTGTGATAAATTAGAGGAAATTTTTTTAAAAAAGTTCTCAATCTTGTATTGTAGAGCTTTTGCTTTCATGTGTAGTAGAGAGATTAGTGATAATGACCACACACTTGCCTTTTGAGTGTAAACTGGATCATTTGTATTATTTAGATTCTTTAGTTGACAAAAAAATTATATTGTTGTGTCTATCTATTTCAAGAAAACTGTGACTTCTCGTCTACCCTTTGTAATGAAAGATTGTGCAACTTATCTATGCCCAAAAACACAAAGAATCTTCTTGCTAATGTGAATATGCCTTAACATCTTAATTAATTTAAGCAAGTAATTAAATCATTGCTGAGTAATATTATGTTCTACACATTGTGTCGGCAATGAAATTCTACTGTAGGATTAACCAAGTGTGAATTCCAAGATTGGCATTGATTGGTTTTCTGGTATCTGACTTTACACGATGCGAATGTAATGACTAAATTAAAGAAAAGCAGAAAATGTAATCACAAGATTTCTTCAAAACTCTTAGGTCCTGTGATGCATATCTTTGTGTTCTCTGTTTCACATATTTGGATCTTGATCGAGTACTCATCGTCTCCACGGATCCTTTGATCCTCCTCGTTCTTGACGCAGCTTTGGTAAAAAAAGAAGTTGACTATTGTGTCAAGAACCAAGAAGAGTGCGTACAAGTAAGCTATGAGCGTTGCTTCAACAGCTATTGAGGTGACATCTCTATCTCCTTTGTAAAACGATCTCATTACTCTGTATCGAAACAAGGCTTCCACACCAGCTAAGCCGAGATTAGTAGGCAGAGCAAGAGCTAATGCTGTTGATGTTCTTCCGCGAAGTAGAAGACACGCTTTGAGGATCGTTGTGTATCCTCCTGATGAAGAGGAAGGCGATGAAACCAAGGCTAAGTTGGAGATAACAAAGGCGTTTGCGAGGATGATTGAGTAGATAATGGCTGAGGATAAGGAGAAGAGAGTGTAGAAGTTGCTAGAAGAGAATCCAAAGGATTCTAGGATGTTGAATGATAAGAAGAACAGAGCAAAAGCAGAGGCGTTTGCTGAGAGAAGGAAGAGAGAGTTACAAATGTAGGTTCTGAGAAGAGGAAAGTAATAAACAGAGTCATGATTGTTTGATAGAAGTTTGATGATGTAAGCTTTGGAGAAGAGGAGGAAAGTGAGGGAGAAAGGGAGAGTGAGTAGAGAGGAAGAAAGGGTTTGTGAGAGTTTAATGCTTAAGATATTGAAGAAACCAAGGGAAGAAGAGAAACCAGCACCACGGAAGAGAGTGTTTAGCTTCATGTGAAGGGAGGAAGAGGAAGAAGAGAAGAAGGGCTGAGAGAGGAGGAGAGCGGTGGAGAAAGGGAGAGCAACGGCGGCTGCAGTGGTGGCACGGTGGAAGTGTTGTAGGAATGTGTGGATTGATCTTCTTATGATCTTGCTTGGATCTTCCATTGTCTTCTTCATTCTAAGTTTGCTATTTTTCTTGAAGATGGGTGTTTCTTGAATGATCCACCAATTCTTGAAAGAGGTTTCTCAAATAAGGTCATGTATATATATGTATATAATAGATATGTAATGCTTTAACATATACATTTTATAATACTTTTTGCTAAATTTATTGTGGGTTGGGTGTTAGAGAAGGGAATAGAGATAGGCCAACCGATTTTGTCTGACTATGAGGAGTTGTTTAGGCAAATTAATATAAAATAAATCTTTCTTTTTCTTGTTAAAAGAAAAAAGAGCAATGCTTTTTTGCATGGGAATGATCTTTATTGTGAGTAGAATACAATTATAAACAATCTTTCCCTCGTTAGGCTTAATTGGGTGTAGTGTAGATTTTTTTTCTTTAAATTATGGTGTTAGAAGAATGTGATCTAATTTTTTTTTTTTTGAAAAAAAATGATCTAATTTTTTTTTGGGTTTGATTTTGATACATGTTTTATTTTGCTCGTGATATGCTTAGGCTGTAACTGGATTTGGATGCTTACAATACACTCCATTGCATAGATACATTCCATTGCATAGATACATATGTGTGTGTGTTGAAAGTGTGGGAGAGTGAGTCTATGTATTAGTATTCAATTGAAAGCTTAATGATTATAGGTTTGAGGAAACTGGAAGTCTTAGCTTTCAAGAAATTGAATCATGATAAGAACTTAAAAGAGTAAAGTAAACTTTAAATAGCCAAATATTAAATGAAAAAAATTAGGGTGTTCGTTTTATGCTTTTCTCATAACGTAGATTGCTTAGAATGATTTTTGAGTGAGAAATTTCCAAACTTTTCGAACTTGTCTTGAGGTGATTAATCATATGTATGTTGAGAAACCTAGCTTTAGTAAAAGTTAGGATGTTAACAAATAGTCTAGCCTAGATCATTTTATCTATTATTATAAAGATAAGTGAGAAATAAAAGTAACAAGGCAATTGTGTTTTTGTAACAAATGCAATAATATGAAGAACAGCCTGATTAGTTAAACTAATAATTTTGTTTTAGAAATCAAGAAAAATAAATTTTCCTAGAAGTGAGAAGTTATCAAACTTCGGCCAACCTCTATCATGTATTTGGTGTGCAGTCTTATTGACTTGTACTTGGTGGTTAGGAAGTTCTCCATTAGGTTGTCTGAAATTCATTATTTTTCTCGTATATAAATCTGTCGTTTCTTATTATGATATTATAGGAATTATCCACTATTAATATTTTAAACTAATGGCAAATAGTAATGATTTAGGCGGACTCCATCATTATAAAAATAACTAAACAAAAAAATTCTCTTGGATTTGCAAATTGTTTCTTTCATATATAATTGAAGTGCATATTAAATATTACAGGTATTACACTCAGTTACTTTAAATATGGTAAAATCAAACAGAAAGTTGTGTGGTGTTGGGTTTAGTACAATTGAACAAGCATTTAACAACATTACAAACATTATGGTTAGGTGAATAACCAATATGAATCCTTATCGTTGACATACCTCTTTTTGTTTTGTTTTTTTTCGTCAACACATGCATCTTTCTTACATTACCGGAAACTAGAATGGACAATATGCTACTACCAATCTAGAGTCAACGTTCCTCACACAGTCACACCTTTGCTATTTATTTGTTCGACTTATTTACAACATTTTGAACTGGAATTATATCCTTGAGTTTAAATTTATTTTATTTTATAACAAGAATATTTAAGACCTATATTTTATAGCACTTAAAATCGAATTTACAACCCCAACTAGTTACACATTTATTGAGTGATTAGATATATCGATTATTTTATAATCTGTTAGAATATGTATTTCATATTGTTTATACATCACCATCATCATTATAATTTGTAGAACAAATAACTTGTCAATCATCGTGTAAGTGTGATTTTGAATATTGTTGTTTTACAACAATCCAAAATATTGTGACATCTAATCTACCGAATCAATCATACATTTATGTATGTATTGATAAATGCAATCACATGTCGGTTTTTCTTCCTGTAACTCAAAATTGTATGAAATGCAGATTAAGATCATAGAAAAATATAACCATAAGTACAAAAATATTTCCCTTTTTCAAGATATCGTTATTTGTCTCATTGCTTGACGTAGAGTATTTTTTGAAAGTAGACGTAAAATATACTTCTTCGTTGAATGATCGTATCAAAGAATTTATAATCGAATCGTCATAGAGACTATTAAACAAAATTAACTATATATAGTTTAACTCAAATTATGTATTTAATTAGTCCTTGTAAACACTAGTACTTAATTAGTCATATAACTCGAATGATAACAAATGTAAAAGAGAAAATCATGTGCAACTACGGCTGGATTATTTACTTGTGATCTGTAAAGCTGTGGCCAAGAAAATAAGCTAATGTATACACATATGGCTCATTGTATAATTACATCTTAGAGTTTATCCAAATTTAAGTTGACTTAGAAATATACTATAAGACAAATAATTCATAGTTCAATATAGCTATAGTTGAAATAATTATAGAACTATAAGAGACAAACAAACAAACAAACAGACACTACAAAAAAAAAGGAAATACTACACGGTTGGCACAATATATAATACATATGTAAACGTTCTTCTGCGACTATTACATGCCTAAACTCACAAGGGGGCAGATCCTTGGATGGGAAGATGATTTGCTTCAAATGTGTATTAGGCAAACGAATCTTCAGATTCATTACTATGTTGGGCTTCAGTTAGGGTCAAAACCTTACAATGAATATGGGCCATATGATATCCATATTATCTCAGTTGACTATACTATCCAAAATTATGTTTGGCTCTGTGACGTAATGGTCAAGACAAAATTCTTTAAGCAAGAGTAAACATAGAACTAATTGTTTTTTTTTTGGGAAAGGGGAGAGATAATTAAATGAGTCAAATTAAATATCATTTTCGGCAAATCAAAATAAAAGCATAGTTAAATACCATAGTGGAATTATCACGAAGTTAGTTTAAGCTTTGTGAGTGTGACACACAAACATGGCGACTGTATTGTTAGTATTTTCTGTATCCGAGTAAATAACTCATGTTTTTCCAAAGTGTGTACCAATTCCAATACACCTTTTCAGCTCTCCAGCGTCCAGACTCCAGCATGAAATGCGAAACATAATATTCTCCTTGCAAACATATAAACTACTATTTTTGCTGAACTAAAGTTTACATAAGGTTTAGACTGTAACTGGTAATTAGTAAAACGAATAGTTAAATAGAATGAAATTAATATTTTATTTATTTCACCACTCTTCAACCTCAAATGAACTTTTAGTATTATTTTCATTTGTGATATACAATAATATGAAATAAAATAGTTTGTCACTCTAACTGATGAATATTACTAAAAAAATGAAAATAAATAATTATTTATAAGATTTTATTCCATAAAAGTATATTCCAGTTTCAGCATATAGAAACCGATAAGAATATAATCATATCTATCTTAAACAGAAAACAGCTAAACATGGCTTTCACTAATTTAAAACAAAGAGGTATGCAGTTAAAAGATAAGAGTTTGATATTTTTGTTTTAGCTTTAGTTTTTTAACTGCTGCCTACCAATTGGATTGTAATAGGAAACTCAAAAAAGACTTATCCACCCACACACACAACACAGAAATTAAAAAAAAAAAATTCAAAGTTATCAGTTTAAAAGATAAGAGTTTGAAATTTTTGTTTTAGCTTTAGTTTTTTAACTGCTGCCTACCAATTGGATTGTAATAGGAAACTCAAAAAAGACTTATCCACCCACACACACAAACACAGAATTTTAAAAAAGAACAATGCTTTTGACTTAAAACTTATTCAATTAAACAAAAAAAGCAATGACATAATACATACTTCAACGCACGTTATACCACTTACGTGCGTCCAACGAAACAAAAAGAAAAAAAACATTACAATTTTCAAACAGATTTTAAATAAATTATTCAACTTCATGCTAAACCTCACATTGTCTCCTCCTCCACCATCTCCACCACCACCGTCAACGCCTCTCCGGAAACAATGGGGGAACGTTACGGCCTTCATCTCCTCCTCCTCGTTGTTTCCCTCTTCTTCATCAAAACCCATTCCTCCTTTACTCCTTCCGACAACTACCTCATCAACTGCGGCTCCTCAGCCGAGACAAAACTCCCCGACGGTCGAAGCTTCAAATCCGACCAACAGTCTGTCTCCTTCCTACAAACCGAAGAAGACATCAAAACCTCCGTCGACACCATCCCCGTCTCCTCCGACACCCTCCCCTTATACCTAACCGCTCGCATCTTCCCCGGAAAAGCAACTTACTCCTTCTACATCTCCCGTCCCGGCCGCCACTGGATCCGCCTCTACTTCTACCCTCTCCCTCATCCTCTCCACAACCTCACCGACTCCGTCTTCTCCGTCACCACCGACACAACCGTTCTCTTGCACGACTTCTCCCCCAGAGACGCTTCCTCGGTCGTTTTCAAAGAGTATCTCGTCTACGCATCCGAGAAACTCTCTTTATATTTCAAACCGCATAAAGGCTCCATCGCTTTCATCAACGCCGTGGAGATCGTCTCTGTTCCAGACGAGCTTGTCCCTGACTCTGCTTCCTCTGTTCCGCAGGCTCCTGACTTCAAGGGCTTGAGCAGCTTCTCTCTTCAAGTCTCTCACCGTTTAAACGTCGGAGGAGACTTGGTCTCCTCCAAGATCGATCCTCTCTCCCGCACTTGGCTATCTGACAAATCCTACAACACCTTCCCGGAAGGCTCTCGAAATGTCACCGTCGATCCTAAGACCATTACTTACCCTGAAGGCGGAGCCACGGCGGAGATCGCTCCTCATCCGGTTTACTCATCCGCGGCAGAGATGGGGGATGCGAAAACCAGCGAACCGAACTTCAACCTGTCGTGGAGAGCGAGCGTTGACTCTGGTCATGATTACTTCATCAGGCTTCACTTTTGTGACATTGTGAGCAAGTCTCTTAACGAACTTGTCTTCAACGTTTTCATCAACAAGTTCACTGCGATTTCCGGACTCGATCTCTCTTCCAAGACCAACGCTCTAGGGACAGCTTATTACGCAGACTTCGTGCTCAACGCGTCCGCTATCACCAACGGGACTATCCTGGTTCAGGTCGGTCCGACACCTAACCTACAATCAGGTAAACATTACCCGATATAGGCATATAGTTCAGTGAAACATTGGTTTTGGCCTAATTTTTTATTATTATTAAAGGTTTGTAGTAAATGATGTTTATAGTCTCTAAAATCTCAGATCCGGCCTTGCAGGTAAACCGAACGCGATTCTCAACGGTTTAGAGATCATGAAACTGAACAACGCAGCCGGGAGTTTAGACGGGCTTTTTGGAGTCGACGGGAAGTACAGAGGACCGAGTCTCGGGATGTCGTCTAAGAAGCTTGCCATTGCGGGTATCGGGTTCGTGATGGGTCTAACCGCCTTTTTCGGGGTTGTTGTCTTGCTTGTTAGATGGCAGAGACGTCCTAAAGACTGGCAAAAACAGAACAGTTTCTCCTCGTGGTTGCTTCCTTTGCACGCAGGACACTCGAGTTACATTTCGAGCAAGGGCGGGTCAACGACATCGAGGAAGATGAGTATCTTCGGGTCAAAGAAAAGCAAAAGCAATGGGTTCTCTAGCTTCTTCTCGAACCAGGGCTTAGGTCGTTACTTCCCCTTCACGGAACTGCAGACGGCGACGCAGAACTTCGACGAGAAGTCTGTGATTGGTGTTGGAGGATTCGGGAAAGTGTATATCGGAGAGATCGACGGTGGGACGCAAGTGGCCATCAAAAGAGGGAACCAGAGTTCAGAGCAAGGGATCAACGAGTTTCAGACAGAGATTCAGATGCTGTCCAAGCTCAGACACAGACATTTGGTCTCACTTATAGGATTCTGTGATGAAAACCAAGAGATGATTCTTGTCTACGAGTTCATGTCAAACGGTCCTTTACGTGACCATTTATATGGCTCAAAAGAAAGCGACCCTAACCCTATACCTACCTTGTCATGGAAGCAACGTCTAGAGATCTGCATCGGCTCGGCGCGTGGACTCCACTATCTCCACACGGGTGCAGCGCAGGGGATCATCCACCGTGACGTCAAAACCACAAACATCCTCTTAGACGAGAACCTTGTCGCTAAAGTCTCAGACTTTGGACTTTCCAAAGATGCCCCTATGGAACAAGGGCATGTAAGTACAGCAGTGAAGGGTAGTTTCGGGTATTTAGATCCTGAGTACTTCAGAAGACAGCAACTCACTGACAAGTCCGATGTTTACTCGTTCGGTGTGGTGTTGTTCGAGGTTCTATGCGCGAGGCCGGTGATAAACCCTCAGTTACCGAGAGAGCAAGTTAATTTAGCAGAGTATGCTATGAACTTGCATAGAAAAGGTAACTTGGAGAAGATCATTGACCCTAAAATTGTGGGAACGATTAGTAAAGGGTCGTTGAGGAAGTTTGTGGAGGCTGCAGAGAAGTGTTTGGCTGAGTATGGTGTTGATAGGCCTGGAATGGGAGATGTGTTGTGGAATCTTGAGTATGCTTTGCAGCTTCAAGAAGCTTCAGCTCAAGTTGATTTGACTGAAGATAAGACTACAATGAATATCCAGATGGAGTTTTCCGGCGAGGAGATGCAATCTCCGCCGCATCCTTTGTTGTGACATCGCCGGTTTTTAAGTGTGATTCTTTCTTTGTTTGTTTAGCTTGGCTTTCAGAAAGATGTAGGATTCAAGAAAGCCTTTGGTTTGTTTGTTTTTTCGTTTTTTATCTTTTTTTTTCTTAATTGCAGTTTCAGTTTAATTCTATCCTTTGATTCAAAGGAAATGAGACTTTTTATTTGTGATATTTCTTTTAAAAGACATGGGGTTGTCTTGTAGGTTATGTTGTGTATATTTTTATTTTTTTCTTTCTTGTAAGTTTTAATGTCTTTGTCTGTGAGTTTGACAATCTCTGTCTAGTATATATCTGATTTTGATATGCCAAGTGATAGAACTTCAATAAGGCTGTTGCTAAGCTCCCATGGAAGCACTATTTTATTATATGCTTAGATAATCTAATGTGTGATCAGTGCATGTTTTATATGATTGGATAATTTCTTTTGGCGAGCAATGCTTTCCTATCCGATTGCACAAATCTGGAGAATAAATACATTCTGCATATCAAGGTGGTTCTAGTTTCTAAACGCTCACCTACAAGACTTGAATTTGAATTCGCATATCTACATATAGCAAATTCGATGGTGGACTTAAGATAGTCTTGTGTAGCAAATATATAATTTTTTAATAGCCAACTGAACCCTATAAAAAACTGCATACATATATTTACATATGTATTATTTGTCAATGAATCATGCCGTTTGTAATTCTTTAACGAGATAAATAAAATCGTCGAATGACGTGTTTATGAAAAAATTATAACTTTTCAGTATTTGTAGAAAGTACTTCTCTATGATTTTCTATGATGATTTTGCTTCGAAGTGTCTTCTTGTTATATAAATTTTAAGTCAGTTTTTTTTAACTAGGTTGACTTCATTTATAGGCCTTGATTGGTAGAGCATTAACATTAGCATTATGTTCTACATTATCCAATCAACATTTGTTAGAAAAGCATTTAGAAAAGCATTTACTAAATGCTAATGCCCTCCAAATGCTCTCTGGCAAATGCTCTCATATGAAGCTTTTGGAAGAGCATTTGCATTTATAATTTATAAATTTAAGAATAATATATAATTAGTTCATTTATTTGATTTTTAATAATATCATAAAATTATTTTTATATCCAGAAAATAAAACTTTGATTTCTAAAATAAATTTACCATATAAATATTTTTAAAAATATTATTTCACATTTAAAATATAATTTAATTATATTTAACTAAATTAATTATATAAATTATACTTTTAATTAATTATATAAATTATATTTTTAATTAATTATATAAATTATATTTTTAATTAATAAATTAAATAATATAAATTAGATAAATTGATTATATAAATTATATTATATAAATTATATTTTAAATTAATTATATAAATTATATTATATTTTAAAATATAATATAATTAAATTAATCATATAAATAAATTATATTTTAAATGCGAAATATTATTTTTAAAATAGATGTTTTAATTGTAAAATTTATTTTTAAATAACATTTTCGATATAAACATAATTTTGAATTAGTAAATAAAATAAAATAATTATATATATTTTATATATTAATATAATATATATATAATAAAATAAATATATATATATATATATTAGAAATATATTCATTATAAATAAATATATTATATACTAATTTTAATAATAATTTCAAATAACATGTCCATACTGCTCTACCAATCAATCTATTAAACAGTTTAGCAAAAGCATACAGCTTCTGCAGCATAATGCTTTTATAGCATACTGCTACTGCTTTCTCATCTGCTTTGCCAATCAGGGCCATAGACATTTTATTTTTTAGATGGGTTGTTCTTAATTTAGGAGGAGCTTTAACAAAGGATGTTAAACTTGTCTCTAACAAAAACTATGAGACAAAGCTGAAAATCATAACCGGAATATGTATTAATGAATAATGTTTTCTTATAAAGAAAAAAAGTTCTCATGTCTTCTTGTAAGCATTCACGTATTGGAATTGCATATCCTGTCGAATAAATAAAATCATAACTGGACCAGGATGAGAGGTGTCTGCTATGAACAAATTTGATTATATTGTTTTCATATCTCATTGGTCAACTTGTGCTAACTAGATTCACCTCTATATAGGGCCAATCGTGAATACAATTACAAATATATTAGCTCGTCCGTTACTTACTATAAAAGTTTTCTGTTTTTTTTTTTTTAATTTTATTTTATTATAGTTTCTTGTTTGCCTTTATAAAATTTTAGCCTACTCAAAATACCTTTATGATTATGAAAACTAAATTATTTGTTTCCCAAACCACTGATGAGATTTCAATTTTTGTACATTTTCACTCTGTGCCACGAGGATCACATTAATTAATAAAACCCGCAATGTTTAGGATATGCTTGCAAAAGAAAAAGAAAACATGTACATTTAGTTATTAGTTATGGCCTTAAAAACCCTTTTAAAGTCTTCAAAAAATAACAAAACTCTTTTATATTCTTAAGTTCTTCTGTGGATACTGATAATTTTTGGGTAATGGGAATTATGATGGATGCAACCTATATCTAATTACGTTTTTAAGTATCACAAATCCTATATCAAACCTTATAAACTTCGAGATAAAGAGATTATATGCTCTGATAATCTTTTTCCGAAAGTTTATAAAAGAATACATTATACCCAGAGGCGGACCCACCTTAAACAAAGGGGGGTCACCTGACACAGGTTAAAATTATATTTTAGCAAGTTTGTTAGTTTATATTAAAAATTTGGTAGCTCAATTGGTCTGTTTCTTCCCAATCTGACCCACCTTTAATTGAGCAACCCCAGTTCGAAGCTTCCTTTTGCACCTTTTTTTTTCAATTTCTTTCATTTTAATTTTTAACTGGGCCAAGCCTAACTATTGACACCTCTAAAAAACAATCCTAGGTCCGCCACTGATTATACCATCTTGTTTGCAAAGTCTAACTCACACATTCGTGTGGATTCGTCTATTTTCCAAGTTTATTGAATCATAATGTCTAAATCATCTAGATCTAGCATGATAGAAGTGTCATGCTTTTTTTTTGGTTGAAAAGAAATATCATATACTTCAAGTATGAAATGTTTTATAATCATTTACATTTAGCATGATAGAAATGACATACTTTAGATATAAATGTATACATCATTTTTACATGGCCGTTAAGGGAAAAAGCTGGTAAAACCCATACTTTAGTCATCAAAATATGGTATATTAGGGTCAATCCGTCCTACGGACGGGTTTGTGTTTTAGGTTTACATTTGCAAGAGATGTATATGAAATATACTATTTTCTTAATTTAAAATTAATCAAACAACTAATTTTTACTATTAGTGTAATTTTACTCTTTCTGTCTCTCTCTCTTCACCCTACGAGCGTGTTAGTAAATATATAAATATATCAGTAAAGATTTCAAAATGTTTAGTTTACTTAAAATTTAAAGTGATATTAACTTTTATTCTGTATGTTTTGTTATTATTTTTATAGATCATGATCATCTTAATATTAAACTGTTCATGAATACATAATAGTTTTACATATTTTCTTTGTTTATTCTAGTGTAATTATGATAATTTTGATAATAAGTAGAATAATTTTTAATACAAAAATTTTAGATTATATTTTTCTTATGAATATTTTAAAATTTCTATCTTTGATATTATATTATTAATTATGTGCTAAAATATTATTTTAAATTGATGTCAAATTTTTTGTTAGACCTAAAATAAAATATTTATCAAAAAAAATTCTGGATTATTAAATAATTTACCAATAAATTTGGTGTAAAACAATAAGATGATGAAAATGTGGAATACTTAATAAACTTTTAAAAATTATAGTGCTAAATTCTTAGACATCTTTTCTTGATGGATTGACATCATGAAAGTAAAGGATTCAACTTCGTTAATTGTGAAACATTATTTTCATATATATATATATATAACTATTATTTTTATATCATATTAGTTCTAGTTGTTTTATCCGAAATAGGTGGTGCGGTTGGACGATTTTTTTTTCAAATGTGTCAACGCTGCAATTGTTTTTTTATTAGGTTAGCAGATGTCATTTGTCGAGAAGAGAGTATCTATGTTATGGGAAGTGAGTGTTCTAAATAAAGCATAACTTAATGTTTGAACAAAAAAAACATGTTTATTATTCCACACTCAGCTCATTCGTCCACCGTCCTCATTTTATTGTGATATATGCAAACTCAAACTTAGAAGTATAATAAGAAAAATGCATTCTACGTATATATCAAAACTCAGCTCATTTTAGAGACACAGAAGCAGCCAAGTTAAATAGAATTCACAGTCCAGTAGTCGATATGGAAAAAATGTAATTGAAATATACTCACAAATCACAATCATGCATACTCACAGAGAGTTCTAATCCATAAGTGTCTGTACTAACTGTTGCATCCTTGAGATCAGGGCCAACAATCTTTTAGGGAGTCACAGTAATGAAAAATCAACACCAAGATGTTGAAAATTATTATGAGCTAAAGATAAATAGATCTTTAAAAAAAAGTTCCCTAAAAAAGTTATCTCCCCTCTTCTATCGTCTTCCTCTTTTCTCCTTTTCTCTGTTTATTCTGTTTCTCATCTTTTTTTTTTCTGTTTCTTATCATTTTTCTGTCACAATCCGTTAAGCACAACCATGGACTTAACAAATCTTTTTTCATCACCTTTTTGTGTCGTTTATTACGAAAAATGAACTGATGATTTTGTTGGAAGAAAACTTTCATATTTATAATGGAGGATTAATACAAAGGAATGAATGAAGAGATTCATTGAACGTGAGATCGTGTGAGAAGTAGAGAACACGTATTAATGTGAATGTTAATGAAGACGCATGAATCAAGTTAATTTCCGTAACGGTGCCAGATTAAAGAAGTCTATTCGGCTTCCAACTGACATTGATCGGAATCGTTTGTCACCGGTGAAACCGTTGGATTTCTATTGGAAGTTGACTGAACGGGAATTATTGCTCGACGGCTACTTTCCCTAAGTTTCGTATACAGTTTTTTTTGGAGAAGATGTATTTGGACCGTAGTAAACACATAAAACCCATTAAATTCACATTGACTTTTGATTGACCGTGACATGTATCGCCACCACAGACTTCGAATTAGTGACGTGGAATCTGATGTGGATGGCCTAGGAGTGAAAGAAACTCTTCTTTATATATATAGATAGATATATTTAAAAGACAACAAATGTTTACAAAATGACTATGGTGCAATGGTTAAACCTGGCTTAGTATCTTAATGTTCTCTATCCATTTTGACAATTTTTAAAATAATATATTTTATAGTTGGACTTCAAAATATTAGGGTTGTAGGCACCAAATAGTAACAGACCGGCCATGCATCTACATATAGCATGAGAGGAGTGTCATATTTCAAAATGAATGTCTAATAAGTCATCTATATCTAGCATGATATAGATGTCATATATGCTTCATGTATAAATGTGTTTCATCTAATTTATTCTAATGAGTACATGTAACCAGTTTATCATACATTCCAGATTTAGAAAAAGTAAAAGTACCGAATACAAATTTATATAAAAGTCGTATGGAGTTTTATCTGTTTTTATTCCAAAAAAAACAAGCCAAAATGGGAAACCATCCTAATGTTTGGCATTTAGTTTGGTCACAGATATTCATTTTTCCCCCGAAAAAATTTCTACATAATAATTGATTTTGATATGGAGATGCATCTTATCTGCAATATCCACCATAAAAAATATCTCGAAAGATATTTTCCAGAAAGTGACGTGGCCTTTTCTCTATCTCTACCAAACAATCCACACAACTTTTTCTCCTGCACTTTTTTCTTCCACGTCAGCTCCTTCGCCTAAAAATATCTCCCGAGAGGCCCACCATTAGCTCAACGCGCACTCTCGGTGTAACTTTCAATCTCCGCCGTCCATTTTCATCCTCTTTCAACGCCTCAGATTACCATCTCCCCTTTCCATTTCTCGCGTCTCATAATTTGACAAAAAAAAACAGTCTTTCCCACTCTTCTTGTCGGAAACTCCACACTCTCTCTCTCTCTCCTCATCTCACCTCCGGCGTTGCTCCGGATTGCCGGTGATTCTTTTTGAGCTGCCATCGATTCTTGCTTTCAATACTTACCCGGAGATTTAGCTTTTTAAGTTTTCCATGGCTAAACGATTAGGTTTGGGGATTAAAGGAGTGACCTTTGTCTTGTTGTGGAGTTGAAGAGACAAATTAGGCGACTTTTGTAGGGACACTGTACCGGAACCCTTGTTCTGATTTGGCCGTGGAAGTATCCTAGCACTGTCTATTGCTGTAGTTTTCTATTAACTTTGTTTTGTTTTGTTTTGTTAGGGAGAATTAGTTTCTGTGACTAGATATTTAGAGGGTTTTTGTGGTGGGTTTATCTGATGATGGATATGAACGGTGAGTGTAAGGGAGGAGGAGATGGGTTTATTGACAGAAGCAGAGTTAGGATTTTGCTTTGTGACAATGATTCCAAGAGCTTGGGAGATGTTTTCACCCTCCTTTCACAGTGTTCTTATCAAGGTATGCTTTAGAACTCATTACATATCTGTTGTTATCTGTTCCATTTGGGGTTCTTGTTGTCTTAACCAGTTGGTTCCTTGATCAGATGTCTTAGAGAAGACATTTTAAAGTGACCTCTTTTGTTGATTTTAGTAATTTTTATATGAAATGTAGTGTCTATTGCCTTCTTTTTTTGTACAATGAATGTTGTGGATGTATGTTTTTTTAATTGGAATGCAGTGACATCAGTGAAGTCAGCAAGGCAGGTGATTGATGCACTAAACGCAGAGGGACCTGATATAGATATAATACTTGCGGAGATTGATCTCCCAATGGCCAAGGGTATGAAGATGCTGAGGTACATCACACGTGACAAAGATCTTCGGAGAATCCCTGTCATAAGTAAGCTTTGTGCTTTGCTGTTCCTATTCTCCTTTTTTTTTGTTCAGTCATGATCATTTGCTCTATGCTAACGAATCTTATAATATTCTAAGTGATGTCGAGACAAGACGAGGTACCTGTTGTGGTGAAGTGCTTGAAGCTAGGTGCAGCTGACTACCTTGTCAAGCCTCTTCGGACCAACGAGCTTCTCAACTTGTGGACACACATGTGGAGAAGAAGACGCATGGTTTGTTTTGCTCCTGTACTTTAAGTTAAAGAACTTTATGTGTTTTGATTGTGTGTTTGTTTTTGCAGCTAGGACTTGCTGAGAAGAATATGTTGAGCTATGATTTTGATCTCGTCGGATCTGATCCAAGTGATCCAAACACAAACAGTAACAACCTGTTCTCTGATGACACAGATGACAGAAGTATTAGGTCCACCAACCCGCAGAGAGGCCATCAGGAAAAAGAGGTGAGAAAGTATTATGAGAGTTTTAAAGTCCTCTGAAAATGGCAAAGAGCTAATTTCTCATGCTTTTGCTGGTAGTGCCCTGTTGCTACGGCTTCTGTTTGTGCTGGTAATGGTGCTGATGGCACAGCCACTTCAGCTCCTCCTGATGTTGCTATTATAAAGCCTCCATTGAATCATCTTCATGGGCCTCACCATGAGCCTACGGAAAGAAACACTAATCCAGGTGATTGCTTAGCTTTGATGTAGCACTTTCTAGTCTCTCTGAGTTCTAATATAGTTACCGTTTCTGCAGGGCAATTTTCTCCAGTGCCAAAGAAAAGTAGATTGAAGATTGGAGAGTCCTCCGCTTTCTTCACATATGTCAAGTCTACTGTCCTGGCTACCAACTCTCAGGATCCTCCCCATGTCAATGGAAACGGCTCGCTTCATCTTCATCCAGGTGTGGTGGAGAAGCTTCAAGTGGTGGCCAGTGAGGTGATCAACAACACCAAACAAACACGTGGAGGTAGAGAGGCCGAGAAAAACGATCCTCAAGGAGAGAACTTACAGAATGGCGTCGCAAGCTATCCAACCACATCAATGGAACTTCGTGGTAGGAGTTACCAAGAAGGAAATATGAATACTGCCCAGGTTGCTATGAATAGAAGTAAGGATTCATCTCAAGTTGCTGCACAAAATTCCTATCCTTACTATATGCATGGGGTCATGAACCAAGTTATGATGCAATCGGCAGGCATGATGCCTCAGTATGGTCATCAACATCCTCATTACCCACCTAATCATCTGAATGGAATGACAGGAGTTCCTTACTACCACCATCCCATGAACACATCGTTACAGCACAGTCAAATGTCACAGAATGGTCAGATGTCTGTGGTTCATCATCATTCTTGGTCACCGGTAGGAAACCCGTCACCTAACGAGGTGAGAGTGAATAAACTTGACAGAAGAGAGCAAGCTTTGCTCAAATTTAGACGTAAAAGGAACCAAAGGTGCTTTGATAAGAAGATTAGGTATGTGAATAGGAAGAAGCTTGCTGAGAGGAGGCCGCGTGTTAAGGGTCAGTTTGTTAGGAAAATGAACGGGGTAAATGTTGACTTAAACGGGCAGCCTGAGCCTGACTCTGCTGACTATGATGACGAGGAAGATGAGGAGGAAGAAGACGAGGAGAACAGGGACTCATCTCCTCAGGATGATGCTCAGTGAACTTAAGGAAACATCTCGACTGCAAATCACAGTGGAAGTCGCTTCGTTAGCTGATAAACATAAGATGTGTTTGATCATGTTCAAACACCTTCAGTAAGATTTGTAAACTTTTCTTCTCCTTCCAGCATTATTTACTTGAATCTTGTTTTTACTTTGTTACCTCATCCGTTTAACATGTATAATCACTCCATGGAAAGGTAAAGAGAGACATGTGATACATAACTTAAACTTTATCTTTTTGCTCGGACAAAGAAACCATGTGCATATGGAGAATGTAAATCTGAGGTTCATCTGGTGCACTTTGTAATGTTTACTAATGTATAACAAGTTTTCTAGCAACTAGACGAATCCCAGCTCTTTGCTGATAATCGTATGGCTCCAGAGACAAGAAAGCATCAAGGACAGTTCCTAGATTCACCAAAGACTCGAGCTCCTCAGCTCTTGGGTTGCTTGAGATGAGTTTCTGAGTAGCAGTAACTCCAGACAACTCTCTCTGATGTATCTCAACTGCATAACGGTTTACATCTCCATTTAACCCTATCGGTATACTGCACAAACAACCAGAAACAAATAAGCAAACATGGTTTCAAAATGAAACCAGCAGAAGAGAGATAAGACAAAAACTTACTGTATTCTTGCGGTAGGAGAGTTGAGAAGCCACTTCATCGGAATGATCACCGGGTTCCAGTCAGAACCACTGCCTGAATCAACAGATATCGCCTTTGCAGCACTGTCGCATTCTTGCAATACGTTGCAGAGACTTGGACACAGATCAATCACAAAGTTCAGCTTCCTCCTCCCAGCATTATCCATAAACTTGCCACTCATTCCAAACCGTACTTTCAGGTCAGGACAACGGAGCTGAAGAGGTTTGTCTCCATGTAGGAGCTGAGGCTTCGTTATTTGACTCCCTTGATAAAGCGGGACCTGAACAGCTTTGATGCATTGAATAGATATCTCTACAGGCTCCAAGAATCCTTCCTGGTCAGAGATAATAGCCACAGAGGGTTGGTTTCGTTCTTCTTCCATGGGACTATCTGGTTGAAGAGTCTCGGAGGTTATCTCGTTACTTAAAGTGCTCATATCAAAGGGATTCGTTTGAGATCCTGCTGGTGAAACGAATGATAGAATAGGTATAGCTGTAGTGCTCTCCGCTGTCTGCTCACCAACCGGAGACGTTCTTGTATTCCTACGTCTTCTTGAACTTGTTTCTGGCGTAGTAGTAACCGAGTTCTCTATAAGTTCATCTGGTAAACTTGACTCCTGATGAGACATAGCAAGTTTTCTGAATCAGCTAATGGGATTTTGGGACACAGGATAAACCATCTCCAAGAGGTAAAAGAGAGCGTACCAAGAACAAAACAGTGGCACAATACTTGAGAACCTCGAAATTCATCCTGACATCATCCAGACTCCTAAAGATCAAAACTCACAAAGCATTAGAACACAACCACGGTAAAGCAAAAAATGCATGTGTATGTATATACCTATGCGTCTGGTTTCCAATCCCAAAGTATGCAGCCAGTGTAGCCATCTGTTCAAAAAAAGTCCACAGGGAAAACAGAATAAGCATCCTATTCAAGAGCTAATCTCTAGTGTCATTGTTGTTACCTTCATATCACCAGCTCTCCTCCCAAACTTTTGAGTAAGCAACACCAAGGAGTCAATAGTGCCCTTTGGCTCTGGTGGATCACGTCCAATCTCTGCAAAGGCTTCTCTTATCCTTGGTATATCAAACCTCAATATGTTGTGACCTGCCCATACCCTTCCTACAAACACAAACCATTAAAAACATCATTACAACTGAACATAAAAGAGAAACAAACAGAGACAGTATCATCTCCGTTGTGGACTCATAAACCCAAAAAGAACAAAACTTTCGTATCAAGAAGCAATTCAACAACACAGAGAAGAAAGAAAGACGAAAGTTTCAAACCATTCAAACATCAACACAACTAAACATTAAGAAAAAAACAGAGTGAAAAACAGAGACAATACCATCATCTCCTTTGTGGACTCATAAACCCAAAAAGAACAAAACTTTCATATCAATTAGCAATTCAACAACACAGAGAAGAAACAAAGACGACACAACTAAACACTAAGAAAAAAACACAGAGTGACGAACAGAGACATCATCATCATCCTCTTTGTGGACTCATAAACCCAGAAAGAACAAAACTTTCATACCAAGTAACAATTCAACAACACAGAGGAGGAAGAAAAAAAGACGAAAGTTTAAACCTTGGAGAATCTCGTAGACGTCGTCAGCGATATCTGCAAAGGTGGGTTTCGACTTAACGTCCTCACGCTTGATACCGTTGCAATTCACGGAGCGAACCGTGATGTGGTTGAGGTTCGCGGGTCGGACGAGTTGTGTGTAGCTTCGGAGCTCGACTAGCTTCTTGGGGCAGACGAGGATGGAACCGAACTCGAGAATCTCGTGCTTTTGGCCGGCTCGAAACGGAATTGTCGTCTCTAAGTCGAAGAAGGCGATCTCGGACCGGTCCTCGGATGGAGTTAGACCAACCATTGGTAACGGGTCGGGTTGAAATGTGAGGAATGTGTGGAAAGTATCGAACTTTTTTTTGGATTTGGGTTTGGATGGTCCCTTTATTATATACGAAGGAAACTTAGGAAGGTGGGTTTGGTTATTTCCTTCGACCAAGTCTGTAGGTAAAGGCCACTTGTGTGATATGGGTTTGCTTTCTTGGTCGGTGGCCTAAGAAAAAAACAAAGGTTTTATGTTTTAAGTTTTTTTTTTTTTGAAACTAAGGTTTCAGGAAAATTATTCAAATTTAAAGTTCAGAGAATCTGGAAGAAGAATATTTTAAAATGCATGATTGGTATCTGTCAAAAATAATAAGAAATATTTTATTGACAAAATTTGTTTTCTAAACCAATTAAAATGGGAACAAGATTTGTGAAAACAAGTTTTTTTTTGTCAGCATGCATGAATGCTTGGTTTTTCATTGATTTTTAAGAAGGGAACACTATCTTACTGGTCAAACAATTAAATTTTAAGGGGGACCTTATAATAAGAAGTGAAAATGGAAAACAAAAACTCAGGCTGTATTAGCATATATGTTAATAGAGACTAGATCTTGACCCGCACGGTTATTTTATTTTATACACATAATTAATTGTTTAATATATCATTTTAAAACACAACAATTTTATAGTTAATTTAATTTATTTGTTTTAATTTTTCAGTGATAACATATTTTAAATCATGTGATAAAAAATTTGAAATTGAAAAATCTTATTGGTTAAGGATCAAGAATTTATGGAAAGTATTATATTAAATTAATATTGCAAATCAATACAAAATTTTATATGAGTCTAGTTATAATTAAAAATTAATTAGATATTTAAAAGTTTGTTTTGGTTAAAATGAAATATAAATTTAATTTTAAAATAAACACGACATTAAGTAAATATTGAAAAATATAAGTGAAAATGAAATATACATTTATTTTAGATAAATACGAAATTACTTAAATATTTAAAAGGTTTATATGAAAATGAAATATATATATTTATATTATAAATAAAAAGATATGAAAAGATTTTATTCAAATATAATTTCAGAGTAAATATAGGAACATCTATTTGATTTGTTTGTTTTAAAATAATTCAAATAATTTAAATATTTATATAAAAATTAAATGAAACAACTTTCTAAGAGATGGTCCAAATTAAAAAATCACACATGAATTAAGTCATGACTTCTATTTTAATATAATAGATGAATGGTGTTTTTAGGAGATCGAGTATTTAGTAGGATTCTTAAGGGGTTTTCCCATATTAGTTTTGTAATAATTTCACAAAATTTCTGTCAGTGGTTCAAAGTGTAAATATGTCGATCCTATATTTAATTCCTGCAAAAAAAACTAAAGTTAATGTAATTGAAATCTTGTCCGAGATTAGATAGAAAATTTAGAATTAGATCAGTTGTTCATGTTCTAAAAATCTAATAGGCGGAAAATCGTTCATAACTGAAATATTCTTTTTTAAAAAAATATAATTTTATGCAGTTCAGTTATGCTTAATTAAATTATTTTAAGTTATTTTAAATCAGTAAAAATTGGTTCAAATAAACTAAATTAGTCTAAACCAGTGATTAAATCAAATAACATAAAAGTAAATTATGACTAGTTAAATTATATTGTTTTCACCATTGTCTATAAACAAACACAATGATAATTATGGGGGGTTATTGGTTAGTGAATTCTCATGAATTTCAAAAAATTTGAGATTCCGTTGTTATTGGGTCTTGGATTTCAAAAATCTTAATAGAATCCATTGTTATTGGTTTAAGAAGTTTCAGAATCTGTTGCACAAAAAAAAAATTCAAAATCTCTTCAAATCCATTGTTATTCAAATTTTTTTGTTATTATTGATTCTCTAATTCTAACTAAATCTAGTATTATTTGGAGATAAATTTTATTCATTTTTACTCAGAAGACTCAACTTTCAAATATCATATGTATCCATGTGATAATTCTTACTAAATATCCATTCCACCGTAATTCCAAATTATATGTCCAAAACTATAATTCATTACATTTTATATACCCTTACAGTTTTGAATATATAATTATATTTATAAATATAAAGATTCGAAAATAAAATTTTAAAATAGTTTGAAAGCATTTCCAAATTTCAAAAGAAATTTGAAAAATTTTGAAAAATTGAAAAATCTAATTTTTAAAAAAATTTGAATTTCAAAACATATAATTAAAAATTGTAGAAAAATAATTTCTTTTATTATTACTTTTTTGTTTTTTATATCTTCTTTATATATCTATAAAACAAGCGTGCCTCTTTAATGAAACTTCATTTGGTAATCCAAATTCATGAAAATCTATACCAATCTATAGAGAAGTTATGATCAAATTTTATATGTCAATGTATATATATTTTCACAATCCACATAATTTTAAAAATCTATGAATTCTTAAAATTCAAAAACTCTATACAAATTCATCGCCCAATAATCCCCCCCCCCTATTCTCTCCAATTTGTTTATAGTCTAAGTTCAAAAGTTTGTTTAATATTTTAATGTATCTAACTTGATTTTGATCCGCGCTTTGAAAGCGCAGGTTTCTCTTAAACTATAAACAATTTAATATGAATGAGTATTTGTAGATTGTTGTACATTATTATGTTATGATATCGTATTATATTGAAGCAGATAATATTTTTAAAATTATATAAATTATAAATTAGTTTATTTGAAATTTTGTATGTATTTTTTATGTAAATCTTTAGGTTTGTGCATTTTATTTGGATCCAAAAACACGAACCGAAACGGATCCCAAAATATAAATTCAGTTCGGATCCATGACAAAGTACCTATTGGTTATTTTTAAGACCCACAGGTTTTGGTTCTGGTCCGGATAATACGTGAGACCCCATCAGATACCCAAAGTACTCAGATTTTTTTTTTATCTTAGGTATGTTTGGGTATTACGTATATGTTTTTGTATTACATATATTTCGGATCATACGCGAGATCCCATCAGATACCCAAACCCGCAGGTTTGGTGTTCGGTTATAGTTCAAGGTTCTGGGTAAAATTTCAAATTTTGAAAAATATATTTTGGGTATTCAGATTAAATTTTGGTTATTTTTTTTTGGTTTCTCAGGTTAGATTTTGGGTAAAAATCCAGGTTTTCCGGGTATTTGAATATATTTTGGGTATTTATTTGGGTTTTCAGGTATTTTTTGAGTTTCACATATTTTTTGTGTTTGCTGGTACTTCAGAATTTATGTATCAAAACCTATCCGGACCTGCTATATACCTTTACATGTATTTTACAGATGTTTGAATTATGAGTTTAAATTGGTTCATATCCGAAAGAAGCTTCTTTTTTTGACTTCATCAAAAAATTATTATATTTTAGATTCTCAATAAATATAGCATCAAACATTACTATATTTATGATTCTTTATATACTGGAGTAATAATAATAACTCTTTAATAAATGAAAAAAATGTTCTAGTAGCAATCGAGATCTATCACGTTTACCATACATGATATACATAGAGGTTAGATTAGTCACGAAAATACAGAAAATATAAGTTACGATCTTTCACGAATCTAGATATCTTGTTAAATAAAAGGCTAAAAATATCTTCTAGAATATTAAATCATTAGTTTTTAAGTTGTTTATATAAATATTCCACAAACATTAGAATACTATAATATATATATGTATACGTATAGTAAACCGGTTTTTGTATTATCAACACATATTATGTTATAAATATGTTTACTTTAAAGTTAATAATATATTTGGTTTTAAACATATTGGTTAGTGAATGAGAATGTTCTTATATATAGCTTGAATCTCAATTTTAAAATTACACTGAACTTGGTTAAGTTGAAACACAAATGTTAATAAGAAGTCAGGTTCGATCCAAAAAAGGAATTGACGTTTTATCATATTGTTAAATATCACTTGTATAATTAGACACATACATATTAATCATCTTTTATAAGGATTGAGTCCACTAAATAAAAGTTAATGGCAGAAAAATATAAGATAGTATATTTAGTTAATAAATATTTGGTTCACCAAAAATATTGTTAATTAATGGAAATGGTCCAAACAACTTGTATAGGTAGTTTTTTTAGGAATTCTTTCCTTTTAATAGTATTGATTTTAACATTCAGCAGAGTATTTTTTATCATTAAGCACATGATTTTTTTTATAAATGTGTATAAATATAAAATATTTAATAAATAAATATTTCTATACAAAATACCTAATTACGGCCTATTGATTTCCTGAACAATGGTTGTTGGTACTATTATCTAGAAAGATCAGTTGGATTTAGGCACAAATACTCAATCAACTATAGTAAGTTTCATGAAGATATTAAGAATTCATTCATCTAATAAAACCTGTTAGCCCCCAAAAAATCTAATAATCCAAACGTAAACCGGAATAAACCAATATAAGTATTGTAATTTGTCCCATACAAAGCTGAGAAGATAGTGGAGAGGAACCAATTGATTTGACCGGAACACCATCTCCTCTCCTCCAGATGTTGAAGCTTCTTCTTCTCCAACACAGAACAACATCAGCTAACATCTACAAGCTCCAATCTTTCACCTTCAGATCGCTATCTCAACCTCCTTCTCCCTCAAAGTCACCACCTTTGTTCCCTTCTCTGTCTTCTTCTTCGAGTCTCGCCGAAGCAATACTAAAATGCAGATCACCGGAAGAAGCGCTCGAACTCTTCGAAACGTCTCCAAGACTCAACACATCAAACTCCAGCGATCTCCGATCTCTCTCCGCAGTAGTCCACGTCCTAACCGGAGGTCAGAGGTACACGCACGCAAGGTGTTTGATAAAAAGCCTCATCGAAACTCTCAAGCGCCCTTACAGAGTTTTCAACGTCCTTGAGGATGTTCAGAGCTCGAAGTTCAGTAGCGGAGTGTTTAGTTTGCTGATTATGGAGCTTGTGGAGATGGGTTTGTTTGAAGAAGCTCTTTGGGTGAGCCGTGAGATGAGATCATCTCCTGATGTGAAAGCTTGTCTTACGGTTTTGAATGGTTTGGTTAGAAGGAGAAGGTTTGATTCGGTGTGGGTTGATTATGAATCTATGGTCTCTCGTGGGTTGGTCCCTGATGTGTACATTTACTCTGTTTTGTTTCAATGCTGTTTCAAACAAGGCTTGTCCTCCGAGTTAAAGATGCTTCTTGAAGAAATGATATCTAAAGGGATCAAGGCTAATGTTTATATCTATACAATTTACATCCGTGATCTGTGTCGGGAAAGTAAGATGGAGGAAGCGGAGAGAATGTTCGGCTTGATGAAGAAGAAACATGGTGTTGTTCCGAACTTGTTTACTTACACTGCAATGATTGGTGGATACTGCAAAACAGGTAAGTTAAGACAGGCTTACGCATTGTACAAGGAGATTGTGGTTGCTGAGTTGCTGCCAAACGTTGTTATTTTCGGCGCGTTGGTTGATGGTTTCTGTAAAGCTAACGAATTGGTAGCTGCGAGGAGTCTTTTAGTGCATATGGTGAAGTTTGGGGTTGATCCTAATTTACATGTTTATAACTGTTTAGTTCATGGGGAGTGCAGATCAGGGAACTTATCAGAAGCAATGGGATTGTGTTCTGAAATGGAAAGGTTGAGACTTTGGCCTGATGTGTTTACTGATACTATACTTATCAACGGGCTATGTACTGAAGATCGGTTAACAGAAGCAGATAGATTGTTTCAGAATATGAAGAGTGCGAGGATCTTTCCGAGCTCTGTGACTTACAATTCGTTGATTCATGGGTATTGTAAAGAGGACAATATGGAGAAAGCTTTGGAGTTATGTGCAGAGATGGCAGCAAGCGGTGTAGAACCGGACATCATAACGTATTCTACTTTGATCGATGGTTACTGCAAGTTGAGAAACATGAAAGCTGCTATGGGTTTGTACTCGGAGATGAGCATCAAAGGCATAGTTCCTGATGTTGTGACGTACACATCTTTGATAGATGGGCAGTTCAAAGAGGCTAACGTGAAGGAAGCACTCAGGCTGTACAGTGATATGTTAGAAGCTGGAATTCACCCTAATGAGCACACGTTCGCTTGCCTCGTAGATGGTTTCTGGAAAGAAGGGAGAGTCTCAGATGCCGTCGAGTTTTATCTTGAGAACAATCAAGCTGCGACCGGTAAAGCATGGAATCATGTGGGGTTCACTTGTTTGATTCAAGGGTTGTGTCAGAACGGTTACATTCTTAGAGCTACCAGGTTGTTCTCAGACATGAGATCTGGCGGGATTACCCCGGACTTGCCGAGTTATGTATCCATGTTAAAAGGTCATCTTCGAGAAAAGCGTGTTATTGACACAATGATGTTGCACTGTGACATGATCAAAACTGGAGTCTTGCCAAACCTTGTGGTGAATCAGTTCCTAGCCATGATTTACCAAGAGAATGGGGATATTCAAGATCAGATTGTTTCTTGACCAACTTGAATCCTTTAGGAACTAAAGGCTAATCTGCAAGTAGATCTCTGTTATCTCAGAGAACTTTGCAACTTTTTTTTGGTTCAATCTTAGGCTCTTGGCTGTAATTAGTGTTTACTGGAGAAGTGAACTAATCGAACAGAGATGTTTGATTCTATGACATTGTACGTTATTGTTTATATCTTTTTTTTTTTTTTTACAATATTTGGTGCAGTGTTGAAAACTGCTGTATGAATCAAACTAAATCTGTAACTGCTGACAGAGTACCATTTACTTTAGGAGCACTCAACGTTGCTAATTGTTGGTGTTTAACCTGTATTAAGGCTTGTTATCTTGTTGGCCATGCTGGTTGAATCTGAAATTTCGAGTTTTAAAATTTTTAAAAAAGCTTTCATAAAATTTTTTTCCGTAATTTGGTGGTTTATCCCTATATAAGAAAACTTTCAAAAATTTTGTGGGCCAGACCAACGTTTTAGGATGTTATGCCCTATCCGGCTATATGGGCCATGTTTACATATTATCTAATCCCACATTTCATGATTAGTGACGAGATTGAGCAATACCACAATTTTTAAAGATAATAAATCTCATTTTATTCAATACTTATTGAAACTTCATTGCAAGCAGTTTATTTAATTAGCGAAGATGGATGCTTCATGCTTGTAGTAACACACACAAACAAAGTCACTTCTTGGTGCAATATTATCCTAGGGGAGAAAATAAGGCTGCTAACAGAATAGCGAAAGAATACATCTATGTCTAATGTTTCTAAGTTATATTCTGTAGAATCAATTTGGTTAAAATATCATGTAATGGCTGATCAACGTGTGTATGGTGAATTAGGTGAGTAATGGAAAGTTATTATTGAGTTTTTCTTTTAAGTCACTTCTTACTATGTCCACTACCATGCAAATTATTGAAGTACCCTCGAGGGTTACTCTCAAATCAACCTTTTGGGATATAAGCATCCTCTTTAGACTCCGGTGCAACCATATAATCTCTTCCACCACCTCCACTCTTTCCTCCACCGCTGCTGCCGCTTTTTCCAATCATATTTCAAATTATGTTATGTTCAAGAACTTAGAGATTTGAGACTGCGTACGGCAGTGGCTTGAACATTGGCTATTTATATTGATATAGAGCGGATTCAGAGCGTTGATTATTTTTGAATGAACTTCTCAGGATTAAATTAAAGTTATTTAAATTATTCATATCACTTCTATTACATATGATGATCAACTATCTGCAGCATTTATGAACAAGATGAAAAGCTTCATGAACAGCAATTCCACAATGTAATTTTACCATAATACTTAAATCGACGAATGATTATGCAGGTACGACATCTTCGATGAACATACTCTCTCCACAGCACACGACCACAACGAATGGTTGTGCTTACAACACACTCCAATCTTCGAAAAGTTTGCATTCTATAATCTACAAGAAATTGCAGTTTCTTTGAAAATAAAATTTTAAATATAGTATAGAAATATTTTAAACCTTAACCACTAGACCACGGTACTTCCCCTTTTATAAAAAAGTTAGTATCGAATAACATTTTACAAAGTAATTACCATTCATTAATCGGGTTGGATTTATCAAACGGCTCTGTGAATTCGTTTTCAGGCTTTATAGTATTATGCCTGACTTGATTTGTAGTAGCCCATTGTCGATAATCCATATCTGAGTTGTTGTTTCTTCCAACTATTAACAGATAGAGAATTTTCTTAGAATAGCCTTTTTTTTTTCTTTTCATAAAAAGTATTTAACGAATAAAATAACTAATTTTTTATTAAAGGGTTAATATATACTTATACCTACATAGTTAACTAATTCATATTTAATGTTTAAAGTTCAAGGATTGGAGTTTTGGGGTGAGGTTTAAAATTTTAAAATAAATAAATTTTAAAAATTTTAAATAAAATTTTTAAAATAGTTTCAAAAGTATTTTCAAATTTCAAAAGAAAATTTCGAAAAATTATAGAAAGTTCAAATTTAAAACATATAATTTGAAACAATAATTTTTAATTTACTTTTATTTAATTTTAATTATTTATTTATATTTATATATATAGGTAGGATAGAATGATTTTTTTGAATATTTAATAAAAACATTTCTGGTCATTTTTCTTCTTAGATACTCGTTTAGTCACAAAAACTTAAAATGGACTATTCCAAAAAATTACCCCTGTATAAACGTAATTGATTTTCTAAAAAGTAAGACTGTAATGCTAGGAGAGTAACCCTAACTTAAAGCATACTAGATATAGACCAGCTATCTTGTGAAATTTTTTTAGTCATAAAAAATAATATCTATTATACAATTATCAAATTTATGGTTTATATTTAACATATTTATTTGGATATAACATATTTTCTTTGCATGTATAGTATTGGTGTGTGTTTTAATATAGTAGATAGATTGTGTATGGTGTTAGTTTTTAAATGTACAATGAATATTCATATATGTAATTAATTGGTTGGTTTACTTTGGTTATTGATTGTAATATCTATCCTATTAGTGCATACAACTAAGGATTTAATTTTTTGTCTAAAGTTCATATTTTTTAATTTACTTTATAAAAAAATTATTTAGTTAAAATAATTTGTATATTCAATAATTTAAGGGTGCAAACTGATTTATCTTATTTATCAATAATGTGGTAATACAAATGTTAGGAATATTATTTTCATAGGTTTTATTTATGTACCTTTAAAAGAAAAACTAAATTAGTGTTTTTCTACTTTCAAAGTTTTGTTTCCAAACTGATTAATCGGTCAAACTATTAAAAGTAAAAATCAGTTAAAATTAATGTAAAATTTTAAGTTTAAAAACTTGAGTGATGAAAAATTTGCTTTTTCTTCAAAATATTAGATATCCAAACGTAATCCGAAATAACTGGATCCAAATTAAAAATATCCGAACCCGATCCGATATGTAAAAAATACTCGAACGGGTTCTAAAATCCTACCCCGAAATATCGAAGAATCTAAAATATCTTACCCAAATCCGAACAGATACTTGAATATCTATGCCTAGGTTAATGTAACTAAAGATAAAATAATTTTGGTTTGGATGCCATTATAAAGAAGGGAAGAACATGATATCAATGTACAAAAAAAAAATATCAAAAGGATCTTAAGAGAAATAAACACAATTTTTTATAAAAACGATGTAATCATTATTGAAATATAGTGAGAATCATGTATTTACCAGGTCCAATACGTCTAATCTGATTTAATAAGGAATTGGTTTAATAGAAATCAAATCAGAGTTTAATATTTCGTTGGTTTATTTTAAGTGGATCTATTGATATTTATGTAGCGTTTAATTAGATTATTAACATTTTTGAAATGGTCCAAAAGTTAATGATAATTTATACCAGTAGATAAAAATAGGACTCTATTTTAATAGATTAGATAGTACAGTATTGTACCGAACTTAATTGCTTGCCTCCTTCCGTAGCTAGTGGAACTACACAATCATTACACTCACACCTACAGTATTAGAGTCGCCGATTCTCACGGCCACCGTTTAACCAATACATATGTTATGGTCTGATTTTACCGGTTTCAACGGGCAAACATAGTGTGGTAGGAAAAGGGAAAGAAAAAGATAACCCGTATAGTGAAGTGATATATGGTATAGAAAAGATATAACAAACAGACCATAAACTCCCATAATTTTTTTTTTGGTAAAACATAAACTCCCATAATCAAATATTACTAATACTTTTTATTAAGAATTCATAATGAAGATTTTTAATGTGGATGACCTAAACATGCTTAATATCAGAGATATATGGTATAGAAAAGGAGATCCAACAAACAATGTTTTTTATTTGTTCTCTCTAAAATTTCAGATAAACACTTGTTTGACCTTAATTGTTCTAATTTTGTTTGTTTCCTTAATAGTAGTATTACACTATTAAGGAGCTATAATTTGTCAATCAATTTGTAAATAATTATAATACAACTACTTTGCTGGTTAATATTATTTATTTCTAGATTATTTGCAAATAATCAATTAAATCAATAACTGTAACAAAAAAAAGAATACTAACCAATCATTTGTGGACGATGGTGCAATTCTCATATGAAGTATGAGATAAGAAAGTGTAGAGATCATGGAAAGAGGCGACCGACGATGCAAGAGACCCGCGGCACGAATAAGGTCAAATGAGTCATGATTTGGTCCTGCAAATTGCATTGCTTTGTGACTTTGTAAGATCATAGAGGCATTTTTACTATTCATTAAAAAAACAAAATAAAATTGATTGATGGATGAGTGGGCCAAAAAGCCATTTACAAAAACAAAAACTCTTTAAGAAAATATGATCACCTTTTTTTTCCTTTATTGGGAATTTGTAAGCGAACTAGAGATATCAAAACGTGGCTTTATATTTTCCTAAATAGATATATTTATTATAGAATTAGATTTGCTCCAATGTATGATTCTATTATAGAATTACTCTATTTTCGAGGAAAATATAGAGCAACTTTACTTTTTGTCTCTATATTTAGAGGTGAAAATAGCATACTTCATAATTTCCTCTATAATAGAGAAACTCTGTTATAGAAAAATGCATTAAAACAAATCCATCTCTTTAATAGAGATTTTCTATTTTAAAAGAAAATATAGAGATTAAAATATGGGTAAATTGGAGATTAAGGCATTTATAAAGATTAAGACGTTTATATAAAATATAATCCAAAATAAATGTAATACTAAAATGAGGAGAAAAAAATCATAAAAATCTAATAAATTGTAGAATAATCAATAAAGATTAAGGCGTTTATATAAAATATAATCTAAAATAAATGTAATACTAAAATGAGGAGATAAAAAGTCATAAAAATTTAATAAATCACAGAATCAATAATTAATTAAGATGATTGTGCCGTAATCGTAGTCTTCCAGTTTTGGGATATAAATACTTTGATACTAGTTTATAGTTTATATACTATAATCATTTTTGCTCAAAAAAAAAAATACTATAATCATCTTTTTGAATGATTATCAAATATTCCACTTTGTTTTAAGACAAAAGCTATCGGGTTACAGTTCTAGTTATCTGTTTCACCTCTTAATCTTTAGCTCTCACTGTCATCTAAATTGTTTATAGACCACATGTACAGACACACTTTACTTGGAACGTCTTTTTCGTTGGAGTTTTCTAAATCATTATTTTGAATTTTTTTTTTTGTCATAGCATTATTTTGAAATTTTTATTATTTATTTTTACAATAGTATTGGAAAGAAAGAATGTTGTGGTCGGTTCAAATCCAACGAAAGATACGTCCACCTTCATGCCATATAAAGTTCCAAACACTATATGGTTGAATCATACAGAAGAGCATGCACGATGAAAACCACAAAAGAGTATGATTGATGATTATAATGGACTTTAACTTTTAACGGAAAAAAGAAGACTATAATGATTGTTACATTCAAATAACATACGATAAACAGAACAAGCTATATTATATAAACATCGTGGCCCTGACACTCAATTATCAATTGGTCCGTCAGGTTACCATGCATGATTCTCAATATCAGAGAAACCCGAACTTTCTAAGATACCCCTTATTGTACATCAAACAAACCCTAGACTAGGGATCACTAACAACCATGATCTTGGACATATACTAAACAATCCATATAATAAAATACATACATAACTTCTTGTTCTGACAAGTTTCAATAGTTTGAAACCTTTCTGCTTAGGCATTGAATATTCATATGAGATGCTTTTCGAAGGAATCAGAATCCGTCTCATATATAAAATCTGCATGGTCAAGAAGATAATTTGACCAACCCTCAATAGTATTGTCTTGATCATCAACGCTAGTTGATGAGACTTCTTGGGACACATCGGACATAAGAAGATCATGAACATACTCATGATTCATGTTGTGCTCCTCATTGTGGTCATCTCTCCCGAAATTTTCGAGAAAATGTGAAAAGTAGTCCTGATCTATACCGAGATCAGAAGTAGTATTCATCTCATGCTCAGGGTACAACGTTGATTGAAGGAAGGGATCGAATTCAGCTAGGGTATTTATCAGGGATGCATTAGAACTATCCTCTTCATTGCGAATCTGCTCAGAGAAGCCATTGGAAAAGCTTGTATTAGCACTCATGGTACCTTCCATGGAAGCAGACAAAACTTCTTTCATGGAAATGGCCTTAGCCGCAACTTTGTTCAAAAGCCTTGATGTAGAACTGGATTTCTTAAACCGTTTCTTGCAACTCAAGGAACCGTCCTCATGAACTGGTTTCCCATCATTGCTGGTAGTCTGGGAAACCGTGTTGAAACCGGAGGAAGGAGGACGAGACAGGGAAGGCATTGAGCTTGACCGGGAATATTGCTTGTCGGAACTAGATGCATCTAGGGAATGCAAATTCTCAGGCGACGTGGTGACAGTAGGGTTTGTATTAGAAGCTAGTGGCTTGTGTGTCACGGGATCAATACCCTGTTCGATCAAACGCTTTTTGAGATGTGTGTTCCAGTAGTTCTTGATCTCATTGTCTGTTCTTCTAGGTAAATGTCTCGCTATGACCGACCACCTAAAGACATAAACAAATGAGATAATTTAAGATCGGAGGAAACCGAAAGTAAAATGATTATATTTTAAGAAACCTTTTCATGGAAGAAACAAAATCAGAATGATGATTATTGGAGGACCCATACACACATATACGTACTTGTTTCCACGAGAAGCATGAAGCATGATGATAATCTGTTCCTCCTCTGAACTAAACTCGCCTCTTTTGATCTCAGGTTTTAGGTAGTTAGTCCATCTCAGTCTACAACTCTTCCCACACCTTTTCAGCCCTAGTAAAACACCATATTCAACATATGATTTTCATACATCAAATACTAAATAAACATGTGTATATTTTTAGAAGATATTCACCAGCTTTTTGGGGAATGTCGCGCCAGCCTCCTTCTCCATGTTCATGGATGTAAGAGATGAGTTTCTTATCTTCCTCCGTGGTCCATGCCCCTTTCTTCAGCCCTTCTCCGACACAACATGGCTTTCTTGACATTTTTTCCGATATATATGAACACTAATGGGTAAACTCTCATATAACCTCTCACACAACTCACAAGAAAATAAAAATGTAGAGAAAAATATACTTGACCAAATTTGATAGGTAGTTTTTTTTTTCTAACAAGATAAGAAAGAAATAGATCGGTTGATGAGAACTCTGATGCATCTGTATATAAGACTAATCGAGAAACGCTCTTGGGTTTCACCCACAGAGCTGCTAGGTGTTTTCATGTTTTTCTCGCAGATTCCAAATTTTGCTTTCTATAAGTATTTGCAAATGATAATACTTAGATCAGAATAAAGAAGCTCATGAAGGAGTAAGAGGCGTGAGTTGTGATGGTGGTGAACTTACGAGTTATATAACCCTCTATATATAGACACGTACATATTCAGGAGTCAGAATGATATAATATACATTTTGGTAAGTAAATTATTGATTATTTAAATTGATCTAAGTTGTTAAAGCTAGCTCGTAGTTAATTTTAACAAGAAGAATTTTGAAAATTGATAATGTATATTACTATCTTGGTATACATATTAACTTTGATGTATTTTGGTTAAGAAATTACGTTTTGGTACTAGAAGAAACACTTAAATAACCTAAATGTAATAGATTCTTGCATATTCGTTAACATACGACAAAACAAATTGGAGTTGGTTCGGTGACATTAAAATAAGATGTAATTTCTTGATAAAGAATTGAATAAAGTGAAAGATCCAATGTGGATAGTCGTCGGAAGAACTAAAACTCTAAAAATAGCATCAAGATCCAATTGTATTTTTTATATCCCATTGTATTATGCGCAAATATTTATGTAAGTTTAAGTATTTGGTTTAAATCAAATATAACAATTAATGATTATATATATATATATATATCAGACATTTAGAACTTAAATCTATTTTTATAAACGCAAATGCCAAAATAAAGCCTAAGTTTAAAAAAAATGCCAAAATAAAAAAAACAAACGAGTCATTGGTACTGTAGAAACAGTGAAGCGAGAAAGCGATAGACACTATTGATTTTTTTGGGGGTAACAATATAGGCATTTTTTAAAAAAAAACTTTTTTTGAGAAAGGGCTTTAAAATAAAAAAAAAACTTTGATGGCATTATTGATGATCATTGAATTGAAGGGTATTGTAACATCACGTCTTATTTTCGACGTAGGTCCTATTTGTTTGCCACTCTTGTCATTGTTCTATTATTGTTCGTCTCTTACCACCTCACGCATATTCCCATTTTCCTTCTCTATAATTTCATTTCTGATACAAACGAGAAGCTTCTTGTTTACTTGATTCTCTTTATAAATGCCTCTTAGTTTTTTCTTTTAAAACTGATTATCTTTATGCCTCTTGGGGTTCTCAACGTAACCTTCATGATTGGAATAGTAGACAATGTTCAGTTATGTAACTAGTCATATATTTCAAAATTTCAAAACAAAAAAAAAAACTGGTCATATATTATTAGGTTTCTCTTCTGCATCGGATCAGCCCTAAAAGTTCGCAGGGACATATGCATTTATTAAGAATTTTAATAAAATTGTTTTCAATAACTTTGTTCGTATATGCCTACATAAATTACTTTTTTTGAGCAACACATAAATTACTTTTTTAAAATGTTGAAAACCAATTATAAAGTTTTTTTTTTTGGAAAAACCTCTAATAGAACATATATATGATATTTTGGTCACACTAATTAATTAATTTTTAATTAGGTTAGTATAATGTCTACGTAAATGATGAAAAATTCCATCACTAGTTTATAGGTTAGTATAATGTCTTACGTATATATATATATATATATATATATATATATATAATGTAAAATTATCTGCCATCGGCAGTTTTTTGGAAACACGTTATTTCACTTCTTGGCATTAGGCTAGATGAGGAGTTTCCAAGCGATAGTAGTTACACCATATATTTATTTGGAAAACCACACATGCTTGCCAAGACGTGTTTCTTGATTCCCCTCGTCGTGATTCCCTATTCAACTAAAAGCGTACACCAATCAAACCATATCTTTCGAAAATGACTCATACCCACTATTCAATAAGGACCAGTTTGGATTCTAACAAAGAGGAGACGAGCCTTTGGTTCTTTTTTATACACTTATTTATTATGAAAAAAATACATTGACTTTGAAGACATCTCCAATGGTTTACATCAATTTTTCCTTCAAAATGAAATAAGCTCAAAATCAGTTTACATTTTAAATGGTTTCCTTCATTTTTCTTAAAAATAATAATTCCAAAATGCTTATAAAACAAATTTATATATTATTTACTAAAGTATAATAATTTCTATGAAGAATAAAACATAAATATTGAATATTTTTAAATATAAAACAGAATTATATAAAAGTTTAAGAATTAATTTATAATTAAAAAGATTATTTATTTTGAGGAAGAACATTAAAAAATGAGGGAAAACTTCTCCAATGCTGCATCATTTTGAGGAAAAAAAATTAGTTTGTGAATAGTAAAACATCAAATTTGATGAAACACTATTCACAAACTCATTTTTCCCTTAAAATGATGTACAATTGGAGAATGTTTTTCCTCATTTTTTTTATGTTTTTTCTCAAAATGAGGAATCACTAGAGATGGTGGTGACTGTTGACGTGAAGCAATAAAGAATGTGAAATCATGAACAAGTAAAGGGAAGAAGGAGAAGAAGTCATCCGGATGGTTTGAGAATTACTTGGTCCGTACAAACTTGTGAAGCAAGTATGGCCGTACAGTCTTGGACTAGAAGTAACCCATCCGACTTAGACTACTCTACAAGGCAGGAAGAAGATATTTAAGTTGCAAAGATGAGTGTGTATGAAGAAGAGGAGACCGTTGGGATGTAAAGACAAGGAGGAGGCAAGTTGCTCATTTAAATATATTATTAGTCACATGTCCTCCTTGCCGTTGGGAGCTGTCCCTCTCTCCAACCAGACATGTCCCTTTCTCGGATCAGCACACAAGGAAGACCAGCATTGTTTATTATAATTCTTCTTGTCGTGTTTGCTCTTATTTTTCTATTTAACGATGTTGCATGCTCACTGAATTAATCAAGGAAAATAGATTTTTCATTTCTACTCTCTCTCTCTACAATCTCGTCCACATCTCCCTCTCTCTTCCAGTCTCCATGTTTCTCACTTAAATCTATCTTTTATTCTCACAAAACTTCATGATATCAGAGCAACAAAGCTCTTGAACCTATTCTTAACTTCCGCAAACAAGCTTTACTGTGTTCTTAATCTTTACTCTGTTTCTTTCTCTGTTCTTGGTGTTCTTCATTTTTCTAAAACTCATACTTCTGTTCTTGAGTTCCTGGCGAACTGAAGATGGACAACAGCAGATCTCTCACCATTCCTGTGACTCTGAAAGGAATTAATTATCTTTTATGGGCCAGGATGGTAAAGAATGCCCTTGGAGGAAAAGGTCTATGGAGTCATGTCTCAATTACAGCAGCTCCAAAACAGACTGTCCAAGGAGAAGATGAAAAGGAGATGGTGGTAGCTGATGAAGACAAATGGGGTCAGGAGGATCTCATGATGCTCACAGCCCTCCTAATCTCACTTGACCCAGCTATTATGGAGTCTTACTCATACTGTGAGTCCACCAAGCAGCTGTGAGATACTCTACAAGGTTTATGGAAATCAATCCAACCTCACCAGAGTCTTTGAAGTAAAAAGACCTATCAATGCTCTCAGCCAAGGAGGTATGGAGTTCCAACCTCACTTTGGCAAGTTTAGGTCTCTTTGGGCAGAGCTGGAGCTGCTTAGACCACACACCACTGACCTTGACACCTTGAACTCTAGGCGTGAAGAGGACAAGGTGTTTGGGCTGTTGCTGACTCTCAAACCATCCTATGGAGGACTTATCAAGCACATCTTGAGAGCTGAGAAGTTACCTGATCTGGATGATGTGTGTGCGCAAATCCAGAAGGAGGAAGGGTCTATGGGGATATTTGGAGGCAAAGGAGACTTAACCATGGCTCACCAGGCTGAGGAAGCAGTGGCAAATAAGGCAGCTTACAAGCAAGATGAGAGGAAGGCTTGATCTATGACCATTGCAAGAAGAAGGGCCACATGAAAGACAAGTGATGGATTCTCCACCCTCATCTTAAGCCAAACAAGTTCAAGGAGCAACTCTCAGGATGCAAGAGCCCACCTCTCGACTGATGGAACTGAACCAGTGACTCCGAGCTCAATGTGCTCCAACAACAATGTTGGAGGAAGTGCCATGGCCTCTACATCAATGTACTCCACAGCAAGGACCAACCAGGATGAGACTATCAGGCGATCTGACTTGGATGCTCTCATCAAGGCCTTGAAAGACAACTCTGGTATACCTAAAATCCTTGGCTTCTCACACTGCTGATAGTTCTAAAAACATTTTTAAAAATACTAGACCATTAATTATTGATTCTGGTGCTTCTCACCACATGATTAGTGATTCTAGTTTAATTAAAAATGTGTAACCAGCTCTAGGAAATGTGATGATAGCAAATGGTGATAAAATTCCAATAAGAGGTATAGGTGAATTAAAATTGTTTGATAAAGTATCTAAGGTCTTTTACATGTCCACCTTTGCTTCAAACCTGGTTTCTGTTAAAAAGGCCACTAATGATCTAAACTGCCATGTTACATTCACTCCTAATGACGTTTACTTTCAGGATATTGAGTCTAGTAGGTTGCTTGGCAAAGGTGTGACCAAGGGAGACTTGTACTTGCTTGAAGACACCCGGCCAGTAGCTGATTTATCTTGCTATTTCAATTCTGTTTCTCAATACCCTAAAGATGTAATATGACATGCTAGATTAGGACATCCTCATTCTCGTGCCTTGAACATCCTGTTGCCTAGTATTTCTTTTAAAAATGATTGCGAGGCTTGTATCTTAGGAAAACATTGTAAGAATATGTTTCCTAAATCAATGACCATCTATGATAATTGCTTTGATCTAGTACATTCTGATGTGTGGAATGCTCCTTGTGCATCTAGAGAATAGCATAAATACTTTGTGACATTCATAGATGAGAAATCAATACATGGATCACATTGTTGCAATCAAAAGATAGGGTGCTAGAAGCTTTTAAAAACTTCCAAAACTATATCACTAACCATTTTAATGTCAAGATAAAGATTCTTAGATCAGATAATGGTGGTGAGTATACTAGCACAGCCTTCAAACAACATCTAGCTGCACATGGGATTATCCAACAAACTAGCTGCCCTTACACACCCCAACAAAATGGTGTGGCAGAAATAAAGAACATGCACTTAATGGAGATGGCCAGGAGCATGATGTTCCATGGAAATGTTCCTAAGAGGTTTTGGGGAGATGCAATTGTCACTGCCACTTACCTTATCAACCGCACTCCTACAAGGGTGCTTCATGATGCCACACCATATGAGGTACTGAACAAGACTAAACTCTACATAGATCATTTGCGTGTGTTTGGTTGTGTGTGCTTTGTCTTAGTTCCAGGAGAACTAAGGAACAAGCTAGAAGCTAGGAGCACAAAGGCAATGTTTATTGGGTATTCAACACATCAGAAAGGGTACAAGTGTTACAATCCAGACACCAGGAGAGTTCTAGTATCCAGGGATGTTAAGTTTATTGAAGACAGAGGCTATTATGATGAGAAGAGCTGGGAGAACTCAAGGATCTATCTCAATCAGCCTCAGACAGAGCTAACAACCTGAGAGTATTAATGGAAAGACTTGGGATTAGTCTACCAGATGCACCAGAGAAGGTCAGGGAGGTACCAACAGAAGCTGTAGATGAGGCAGTAGAAGATGTTGAAGTATCTCACCCTGATCATGAGGGGGGCAGTGGAAACAGTGAGCAGTCTGCGCAAGCTCAACCTGAAGATAACTCAGTAGTCCATGATCAAGATGAGATGCAATCAGAATCGATGCTGAGACTTTAGATGAGGCGCCAAACAATGAACCTGAGCAGATACAGCCTTTGAGAAGGAGTACAAAGAACAGGAAACCAGCTTCAAACTGGATCAACACAAGGGTCTACTTCAATGCTGAGGCAGTAGCTCATCCAATCAGTGTAGTATGCTCTCTTGCCCAATATCCAGAAGAGCATCAAGTCTTCATCAGTGAATTGGATTAGGAGTATATTCCAAAAACCTATGAAGAAGCTATGTAACATGAGGAATAGAAGGCATCTGTTGGAGATGAGATAGGCGTCATGATCAAGAATGGCACATGGTTTGAAAGTGAGCTCCCCAAAGGCAAGAAGACAGTAACAAGTAAACTCATCTTCACCATCAAGTATCAGGCTAATGGAAAGCCAGAGAGAAAAAAAAGACAAGGCTAATTGCAAGGAAATACACTCAAGTCTATGGTGAAGATTATCTAGACACCTTTGCACCAGTGGCCAAGCTGCATACTATAAGGATTCTCTTGTCATTTGCTGTCAACCTTGAGCGGGATTTATGGCAGATGGATGTGAAGAATGTTTTTCTTCAAGGAGAACTAGAAAATGAAGTATATATGAGACCACCTCCTGGCCTTGAAAGCATGGTTAAACTAGGAAATGTTCTCAGATTAAAGAAGGCAATCTATGGCTTGAAGTAATCTCCAAGAGCCTGGTACCATAAGCTGAGCACTACTTTGAATGGAAGAGGATTTGTAAAATCAGAAAGCTGATCATACCCTCTTCACTTTAAGCAGCCAGCAAGGTATTGTGGTCATTCTGGTTTATGTTGATGATATTATCATCACTGGTAGCAACAAGGAAGGTATTCTCTCAACTAAAACCTTTCTCAAAAATGCTTTTGATATCAAGGATTTGGGAGAGCTGAAGTACTTCCTTGGGATTGAAATCTGCCGCTCTAAAGAGGGGCTATTTCTATCACAAAGGAAGTACACACTTGACATTTTGAATGAGGCAGGAAACCTTGGAAGCAGACAGGCCAAGACTCTATTGGAAGAAGGTTACAAGATGCTGCGAGAGGGGGAGTATGAATCTACTCCATATGATGATATCAAGAAGTATAGAAGAATGGTGGGCAAGCTCATCTATCTCACTATTACCAGGCCAGATGTGTGCTTTGCTGTAAACCAAGTGAGTCAACACATGGGAGCTCCTAAGGTGCATCATTGGAACAGGTGGAGAGGATCTTGAGATACTTGAGAGAGGTGCCAGGACAAGGAGTGTGGATGGCATGTAACAAGAGTACTGAGGTTGTAGGATATTGTGATGCTGATTGGACTGGAGACAGAGTTGATAGGAGATCAACCACAGGCTATTGCACCTTCATTGGAGGAAATCTGGTCACATGAAAGAGCAAGAAGCAGAAGATGGTGTCTTGTTCAAGTGCTGAGGCAGAGTACAGATCAATGAGGAAGCTTACAAGTGAGCTTATATGGATCAAGGGACTGCTAAGGGACTTGGGTATTGAGATCAACATGCCAATGACTATGCATTGTGACAATCAGGCAGCAATACACATTGCATCCAACTTAGTCTTTCATGAGAGGACAAAACACATTAAAGTAGACTGCCACAAGGTGAGACAAGCAGTAGAGCAGCAAGTGATTCTTCCATGCTACACAAGAAGTGAAGATCAACTAGCTGAGATATTCACCAAGGCAGCTAGCAGCAAGGTCTGTGAGTTCATTCATCCTAAGCTTGGACTCATATACCTCACTTGTCACTGATCCTCTTAGCCAAGAAGTGTTCTACTCTTTTTCCTTGGCTTGGTTTTTATCCCAAATGGTTTTTCCAAGCTAAAGATTTTAATGAGGGAATGCTTCATGGTTTACCAAGCTTGACCAGTCCATAGGGTCAAGCTTGAGGAGGAGTGTTGAAATGAAGCATTAAAGAATGTGAGATCATGAACAAGTAAAGGGAAGAAGGATAAGAAGTCATCCGGATGGTTTGAGAATTACTTGGTCCGTACAGACTTGTGGAGCAAGTATGGCCGTACAGTTTTGGACTAGAAGTAACCCATCCGACTTAGACTACTCTACAAGGTAGGAAGAAGATATTTAAGTTGCAAAGATGAGTGTGTATGAAGAAGAGGAGACCGTTGGGATGTAAAGACAAGGAGGAGGCAAGTTACTCATTTAAATATATTATTAGTCACATGTCCTCCTTGCCGTTGGGAGCTGTCTCTCTCTCCAACCAGACCTGTCCCTTTCTCGGATCAGCACACAAGGAAGACCAGCATTGTTTATTATAATTCTTCTTGTCCTGTTTGCTCTTATTTGCCTATTTAACTATGTTGTATGCTCATTGAATTAATCAAGGAAAATAGATTCCTCATTTCTAATCTCTCTCTCTACAATTTCGTCCACATCTCTCTCTCTTCCAGTCTCCATGTTTCTTACTTAAATCTATCCTTTATTCTCACAAAACTTCAGTGACATGAGTACTATTGATTAAGTTTGACTTATGGCTATAACTCAAAAATATTACCGATCATGATTTGTTTTTTTTTTTTGAGTTTGCATTTTAGTTATAGTGTGTTATATTTGAGGTACAATTTTGAGTTACCCCTATGTAAAATTGGTAACTAAAATAATTAATCAACATCAAGCAAAATCGTATGTATTAGAGTCGAGGTAGTAGTCATTTTGTTTTGTATCAGTTATCTTACGATTACTTTTATTTTTTTTAAAAAAAATTAATATTTTAATTGCATGGAATTCATTTATTACGTTTACTTTCCTTGGGTTACTAAATTCATGTAATTATTTATTAGTTAGTCAGAGATTTTCATAAAAAAATTTATTTGATTTGAATTATTATTTAAACAAAAAATTTCTCTAATTTTAACTGTTAACTATGCTTAGTAACTAAAAATTTTATATACAAAATTAGGTGAATATATAAATACCTTTGCTAGAATGTATATATATTGTATATTTTATATTTTCAGTCTATTTTACTAAATTTATAATAAATGTTATCATTGTTGGCATTTATAAAGTTTTATTTTAATAAAACTACTACAATTTATACATCAAAATGTTACCAGTCAGTTTTTTTTTTTTTTTAATTAGTAGTTCATATTTTTACAGCAAACTCACTACATAAATCTATAGTTTGTACCACATAATTTTTACTGTGAGTTACATCAGATTATAAATTTTGTTGTAAATCAACTGTAATACAACATATCACCAATCAGAGCCTTCAACTCTAAAATCGATATTTCTATATTTTTGATAAAAGTTCATGTTTGATTGCACCATCCTAAATTGTGCTACAAGAATCCAATGTCCGCCTTGATAAAAAGCCAAAGAAGCTTCCAGCCTTTAAAATTATAATTGTTTTCAACCATTGTTACAAGTAAACTGCATTAGCTCTATTGGAAAGATCATCGTTTTCATTACTTACAGGTGATAGGTTCAAATCTTATGACCAAACAATAATTTTGTTTTTCATTAAAAATAGACCCAAACTTTTTGTTTCTGCTTCTAGTCCACTAAAAGTTAAGCCATGCAATCTTCATGTTAAACCAATTTTTTAATGTAATCTGTATAATTGTTTAATAAATTATTTTTTCCTAGATTTGAATTTTGAACATCCAGATGTAGAAATATTAATGAATTTCTAAATCAAACAACTAGAATAAAATGAGTCTCACAGAGTCATGGGTATAGTCTACCAAATTATATTCCTAAGAACATCTTCAAGGGTTTGCTTCATTTTTTGCTTCAGAAGTTTACTTTATTCAAAATGAAGCAAAAAAAATGAAGCACATCTTCTCCAATGGTTTGCCTCATTTATTTCTTGTAAAAAGAATATTTCAAGTATATTCCATGTGCACTTTATCATTAATTATTAATAATAGTTTATATTTTTTTTTTAATATTTAGTAGTTTTACCCAACTGTTTTGTTTAAACAATAATCCAAAACAATTATTATTTAATATAAATTAAACATTATAATATAAGAAATTTATTATATAACATAAATAAACAAATACTGAGAACATCATATTTTATAAAGAAAACATCATATATATATATATATATATTTTTCTTTAAATGATCAATAAAAGTGTTTAGAAATAAAATGTGAGCTTGTTTATCTTTCATTATTTTTTAAATAAGTTAACGTTCTCAAAATGAATATTCTCATGTTTTTCAATATAAATACTAACTAGATGAAAAGAATAGTCGAAATTTTGAAACTGATTGGATAATATAAGTATATGTAATTTATTTCGACAAAAGATAAAAATAAATAAAAGTTAAGGACCAGTTTATAATTTAAAAAGTGCAGTTTCAAAAAATGAAGCAATGAACAGTATTGTTTCAAATTTGAAACCATAATGTTCATTGCATCATTTTGAAGAAAGAAATAAAGCATCACTGGAGTTAAAAATAAAACACCATTGAAGATGATCTAAAATCTGTTCTCGTTGAAGACGGTGGTCCCACGAAACTCTTCACTGACACTTAGTCTTGGTTATCTTAATATAATGTCCATTGGGACAAAACCGTTTGATGCAAGCATGTCTTTCCAAATATGTTTTTCTGCCTCTTAATCACATATAGATTCCTTAATAAGCATCTGGCTGATCTCTATAAACAATGGAAACCTTAAGACTCAAAACTCATTTGAGAATGTTATTCATTAGCTCTAATAAGGTCCATCTATTATGTATATTTAAATCAAAATAAAAATAAAACATGAGCGTTCGTTGTTCATGTGACCTCAACATGTCCTCTCCTCTATACATTATTATAAGTTTATCTCGCTAACTAAAATTCATCCTTTCACAAACCACATAACTCTTGTTGAATTTGTAACTTTTTGCTGCTGTCTAATCATATTCTTAACTATATTTTCTCAAGACAATTCGTTTCACATTGCTTTTATTTTTCTTTGTTAACTTTTTAGTGACGTTTCTCATTTTATATACTTGGACATGTTGCCTCTTGGGAATTTATTTGCCTATCATCCATTTTTCTTTGTTAACTATATTTTTCGTTCTAATCACATTTTGATGGTCTAGTGATTTCCAATAGAGGAAGAGTTGTCATGTTGTTCCATATCAGCAATCGATTTCCTTCTAGTGTAAAATTATTAATTTCACATGTGACCACACAAATATTGATCCATTGTTTACAACCATTTGAATATTCGGAGAGAGAGAGTCAATATGTCGACTGCACCTCCATTTAGAAACGAGTTTGACTTTTCTAATTTCCATAGATTCGAATACCCTCGTGTTAATATGTGTAGCATTTTCTACAATTTTCCTTAATATGAATATACTTTTTGTTATAATAAGCACCACATCACAAGAAGTTGATCTTTTTGTTTACTTTTATATCGTGATTAAAAAACACTTCTTCACGACAAATAGTATAGTTTCGTTCTCAAATCTACTACTGGTTCTGAATCCGGACGTAAAATTAGGCCTCATTAATAACGTTATAAAGTTGCAATTATCTGAATTTGATTAGGATTCTGAGTTACGGTACACTTAAACTCTGTGTATTGAGAATTGAAACGAACAAGATATATGTACACTCAAATCTTATACTTATACATATATAGGCTGACATCGTTACTTTATTAATGTTAGTAGAGAAATGAAGTAACAAATATTTGAAGTAATTAGGTAGATGTTATAATGCCATTTCTAGTGGGTATTATAAATTTCATTTTAATATGAAAATGAGAAGTTTGAGTTGCAATTTTAAACAAGAAACTTGGATACCACATCGTATCATCGTGAATGTATCTAATTTTAAAATACTAGGTGTTTAGTCCCCGCGCAAGCGTGGAGTTGATGGAATTGTTCTTTTATATGAAGGGTGTGGAGATTGTGTGCTCTGAAGTGGTCTTTCTAATGTAAATATTTGGAATTTGTTGCTGATTTATGGTGGTGTAAGCAATTGTAGTAAATTTGTATGTTAGTTTTGTTTTTGACTTATCTTTTTGACTTCGACTATCATTTGATCTAGCAAAATAGACTGGAGAAAAAAATCAAAAACGTAGTTTGGTGATCATTTTACACGTTCGCGGCCGCACTTGTCTAAAGTGAACCCTCTATACTTCGAAACTTTATGGGAAGATGTGCGTCATCGGAAGGCAGCACGTTATTGGAGATTATTTATTTCAAAACTTTTTGTCACACTTTTCATGTCATTTCCTTCTAATAAATTTAATTCATTGGCGGCATGTTTTAAATGTATATATTTTTAAGTTTGAAAATGGATTTAACATGTACTCTCATTCGTTTTCCTGTGTGTGCTAATGTATTGTGTATGTTTCTATAGTTGTCAATAATATATGGGTTTTGATTTATGATGTTGTATTTATTTACTCATTGGAAAAGAGCTGACTAAACTGTAGATATTTTATTAGATACAATAACTTTACATATGCAATTTATATCATTTAATTGTTTTGGGGGGCAATTCTAGCAAATTTATTTGGTTATATTTTGTTGTCTATGTTCAAATTTATTTTCTAAAATATTGGTTGGTGAGTCAATGTTAATTATTAATTGAGGATTTTCTTGAATGTTTTTATTATTTTTAGCTTGAGTTGTGAAAGGAAACAATTAAAGATACATTACACTAAAATAACGATATATATGGGCAAGCAGTATCCAGTATTTTAAAATGCCTAAAGTTTTTGTCAATTCTTTTCAGTAAATGTGATCTTATGAGGATGCATACGTACCATTTTCCATTATTTTGATAAAGTTAAACTCGTTTAACAATATATTAATGGTAAAGTATTTTGTGTTTCTTTCTGAACATGTTCGAATGGAATGAATTAAGAATATGATGAATTATGAAAACCCGTCAACACTTGGTTAAAATTCAAAAGATAAAGAAAACCTCGTTAGAGATAAATATTTACAGGGGAAAAAACAAAGTTTTACGTGGGTAACAAAGATGATAACAATTTTAAAAACTACGCATTGAAACTACGGTTGACGGGCTGATTGGAATAATAATTTCCTATCACTCACTGTGATGCTTACGGGTGTTTTCAACGTCCTCAATCTCTGGTGAATTTGTTGCGCTACATTATATTCATACCTTCTTCCCCACATGGTGTTATTGGCTTGCTCTTGGTGGGGTCTCATTATTGGAATGATCAGTTGGCTTAGTTGCAGCCGGAGTGTGATTCATCATCCGCCACAGCTAGATAAATCATGCGAAGTTCATATGATAAATCACTGAAAACGCCAGTCCAATCAATGGTGTACCCAGAAATATTTTTTACCGGCGTCATAAAATAAATTAATTATTTAATTGAAATATATTTAAATAATAATAATTTAAAATTAAAATTTTATTATATATTGATTATATATAATATTAGATTGTCAAATTCTTGATTAAAAATAAATACAAATCTTCAATTTAGACTGAGAAAAAAATGTGCACTAAAGAGTGTTGAATCCGAATTGGGGATATTAGGGGTGGTAGAAGAAGAAATTTTAACCAACTGAGTTAAGATAGATGTTTGTAAATGTTTTACAAAGAAGCTATTTATTATTTAAGAGATACCAGTGGAACTCACGTGATACTGACGTGTCGCCTCAGGAAAGAGTTAACTGCCTCATTAGACTATATAGTCTGTAATATGTTTGACTCATCATTCATTTGTCAATGAATTAATTAGATGAAAATAAAACATAAGAAGAAAATGAATTTTGTTTTAAAATGAAAAAAAAAGAAGAAAAAGTTTTGTTTTTGCAAGTCGAGCTAAAGCCCAAAACGTGGGAAACAACCACTCACCCCAGTGACCCCATAATAAAATCGAAGACGCTTTTGTTTTGGATTGTACTTTTCATATCAAAGAACGAATATTTTCTACTTTTAATTTTGAAGGGATTTAATGACCATTGATCACTGGTTTCTGTTGTGCTGTCAGTGGTCACAATTATTTTCTTTCTTTCATAATTGGTAGTATGGATAATGTTTTCGGAACCATGCGCAGATTAGATATCACTCTGAAAAATAAAATAAAAATTGAAAAATAAGTATCATATTACATATAAATAACGGAATTTAAACATATCTTACGTATTCATAATATATTATAAAAGATATATTGGAATTTATTAATTTTTTACTGTGCAACTTCAATTATTCTCATCGATATTTTGATTAATATATATATAACAAAATAATAATTGTGATTGCATTTCTTATTTCTATCGAAAATATATTTTTATTCCAGGTTAAATTATGTCAATAATACCCACACATCTCCTTGTTAATTCCAGTGATCAAAATATATATTTTTAAAAATAAAACAAAAATTAAATAGAATAGAACTAAACTTGAAATGAAGTATTTGATCTTTTCATTTAAGATTTTAAATTTAATTTGCAGATAAAATGTTTTAATAAATTTTCATTTGACATATTTATATGTGTTTCTCTCGATTAGTTTATCATGCAATAACGAAATCTTTTAGTCTCACTAATAAACTTACGAATGAACTTATCCTTTACAAGCACATCACCAAAAGTATTTGAAAATACCTCATGTTCAAATACATCAGTTTCCGTATACAACTATGAATGAAAATCATTTTCACAAATAGTAACGAAAGAAACGATTACCACTAATTTATGGAATCTCCTAACATTTTTCTTTATTCAGTCAAAGAATGTGCTTTCTTAATGCTGTCATTTTTCCTGTGTATTACGACCTGAACTAGCTATTTCGTGATTCATGAACAGAAAACAGAAAACATCAGAAAGAGCGACCCGTCATTTGATAAATTTCTATGATATCAATTACGACACCTTTCATAGGTAGGTATAAATTTCGAGAAAAAAATTATTTAATTCAAGCTTTGTTTATGCTACAGTGTTCATTAACTTTCTACAACTCTTAGTTACACAGACATGAAATACCAGAATAATAATTTGGTCATGTCCTAAGAACATGTTATATATCAGTAGTATGAACTGTCGATATTATAGGCACATTTGGTGAGTTGGGAATTTGGGATTGGCTAAAGACCACACCATCAAGATCTGCTTTTGAGACGAAAACAAAAAATGAAAAGTAACGAAATGATGGAAAGTAGTAATGATAGGTGCTCACTATTGTAAGATTCATGTGGTTCTCTACTCTTTGCATTGTTAAATAAATGTACAATTATTTATCATACACCAAAGTTCAGGGTGACCGATGCACACCATGTCCAAAAAGAAAAACCATTCCAATTCAAGCTCATTTTAGCATTTTGAAGTCTAAGTTGTAATAAGGCTAATTTATATTTAAGATAAAAAATTATCCCTTTATAAAAAGTTAGATCAACCTGATCATCTCTTTGGTAATTAGAGAAGAATTATTTATCTTAATTTAGTTATGTCCTTCTGATTTGTGTATACTTTACAATGTGTGAATAGTATCCAAATTGGATCTTAACTAGGACAGTAAAAGAGCTTTGATAAAATGTTGGTTACTAGATGGATGATGATATTATCTAAAGATACCTTTAATTTATGCTATCAATATTGGATCACATTAATTTTGGAATGGAACCTTGTCCATTACATATTCACGTTGTATTTATTTATTTTTTGCTAAACTCACGTTGTATTTCGAAGAGGTCTAATTTATAAGCTGAAAAGATAACATTGGATTCAAAACAAAAACTCAGATAACAACTCGAAACACATAGATTATCACAAATACATGACTCGTGAAAATGAAAAAAGCACGTACATACAAAATTTATAAAAACAAAGAGGTAAAGTGGGCTTTGAGATTTTCATCTGGATGACCAAATCCATCACCCTCCTTGTAGAACAAATTCATCACTCGTGCAGTATTGAATACTCGCATTACAATCTGGCGTGGCACAGTTGATAAGGCTTTAAAGAACTCGTCCATCATCGATCCTTAATTATTTTCTTCAATTCTATAACCGCTTCTTCTTGACTTACACCATGCTGCTTCATGTAACAGTTGACTCCATTTGCCACTTCCCCTCTCTCTAACTCTTCTTCGAATGTGGTTATGTCGTTGATCAAACGAAACACAACATTAAAAGCTAGGATAACTTTAGGTCTAGAGGCAAACAAGTCGTACATTATCTTCTCATCACAATCTTTCATCCCTAGAAAGCTGTAGACTGCCATGTCATCCATTGCGCCTGTGATGATTCCAACCTCCATATACTCCTCAAAGCTTGGTAACCTGCGCGTGCCCATTTTGCTATCTCTAGATACCCTTTCTTTGTCAAACTCTTTGTCTATGTTTTTTTTTCCAAATAATTTGGAATGGATCATTCCATGGGATTCCATAAATTAGTTACCAGTTATCATGAAAGTTTCCAAAACACAATTCCACGTATTCCATTTTTGGAGTGAAACAAAAAAAAAAATTCCTTTGTAAAAACTAATCATTTTATTCATGATTTTAAACCTTGAATGAATATAACGTATGAAATCTATATTCCATTTATAATTTCAGTTTTATTCCATTTCTAACATCATTCCAATTTTTTCTATTCCACAAATAATCATTCCTTTATTTAATAATATTCCTAATAAGAAAAATCAGTTGCACCCACAATGTTACTATGTTTCAAAAAGAAAAACATACAATGTTACTATAAAATTCAAATAATTTTAGACCTAAAAAAATACTATGGAAATGGTAGGAGTCTCTTGGAATAAACCCTTTTCCATTGTTGACAAAAGAACTTTTCCATTACTATTATACCTCATTGTTTCCCCTAATAAGTTAAAACACTTACGTACCTCATCTATAGTCGGTTGCACACCACCAGGTCTTCCTAGCGAGCTCATTTCACGTTCGATGTCTTGCATAACCTCCCACAAAGTTCGGAAAATAATTTGCATATAGTTTGGTAGATCTTCAATGGTTCCAATATCCCACCTAGCCATTAACTCTATATAAGACCATATGACAAGAGCGAGCTCAAAATATAACATTAAACAGATACTACCTTTGCAAGGCATCAGTGAAACTTATAACTTCGGAAAGAGTGCTGTATGCGTCATATGTGTCATCAACAACGTCATGATCATGGGAATTTTAGTGCCTATTACTCTCGCAAGGGAGTATCGTGGCTCGAAGTAGATACCCATCATGCCGAAACAGATCTCCACGTTTCTGTCCCGAAAGGTGTTAGGTAGTTTAGACGCAAGTTCTAGCTCTTTCCACCATCTACAAGAATCAGTAGTCACATTTAACAAGATTGAATATACATATACGATTTGAGAAAATATAGCTATAATGACGTTACTTAGTGACATATTTGAGCTCTTTGATGTAATGCAGCTGGCAGTAGCTGAAGTTGAGTTTTGCAAACTTGAGCAGGTACTCCTCGTGATCTTCTTCTTGTTCGTAAAAAGAGATATATTCTCTTGCTACTGCTATTTCTACGCAATGATATCGAGGTATATACAATACGTTTTGCATATGCTTAGAGAGATGTGGATCATGAGTAGTACTAGTCACTGCCGCCAAGTGAGTCCTAGTGAAACTCTGTGCTTCCTCCATTATATCCTCATCTTTTGATTTGAGAAATGATGCTTGGTACAACTGCAACATCCCTCTAACATCTCCAGCTACACTTTCCTTGAACTTTCCATCTTGTTCCCCTCTAAAGCTTTCGAAAACATCTATAATGAAACCAAGATGAATAGCCAAAATAAGTATCCATAGAAGTGAATCAAGGAATTAATGGATATAAATCTGCTTTGATCTTTAGCTCAAGGAGATTATGAATGCATGGAAGTCCCATAACTCGTTGGTTATAATAATAACCCATAACTGGTTGGTTCTTGGAGCATCTCTAATCCACTCGTAAATTTTCTTCTATATATATATATATATTTTTTAAATTAGTATTCTAATACAGAGGTGACTTTGGTCCTATGGATATTTTGAGTTTTTCTATTTTTAAAGAAAATATTGAAATTTTAATCATATAAACATACTTTGGAGGTAGAATTATCTTTGTAATATAGTTTTTATTTTAGAAAAAAAAAAGTAGAAATGGATTAAAAATGATCTTACCGGAAGACATTTTGTGACCATACAATCAGCAATTAAACCTTCGAATTTCCCAAAAGCCTTGTTTAGAATCTCTCCTATATTTTCTTCAAAATAATGGGAGATAGATAGACTAATAACTAAGCAAGTGAGTGAGACGAATCTTCTCTTTGACACAGGTGTGAGGAGACATGAGCATATCTCGCACATACGGCTTCATAACCGATTCAATCTCGTGCTCTATTGCATAGAACTCCTACAAACAAATGATAATAAGAAATGTATGTCAAAAATAGTTAAGATATTGGATCTCATGTATCCTTAGTTACCATAGATAGTCTCACATGGGGTCATAATTTTTATGTACTTACAGAACCGTCGACGGGAACAGAGAAGAGGTGATCTTCTAGAAAAGTGGGCGTAAACTGAGCCAAGGCACGAGTACTCTCAAGATCGCCACTAGTAGCCATTACACAGAACGAATCTTGTTTTGTGGGTTGTCGACAAACCGTTTGGTTTCGAAGCAAACCGCCAGCTACAAGAGAAAGCTTGGCTTTAGGACATAGAGGGACATTGTGAGCGCGAGGTGGAGTAATAGGATCAAAACCCATCATCATTCTTGAAGCATGCATTGTTTAAACTCTTGTCAATAATTTGTTATGTGATGGGATGTATAGTTAACTTTTCTCTCACATCTTTGCTTTAAATAGATCCCAGATCTAGTGGTGAGCCTATGTATTATACTATACATAACACTGCACGTCTGACATAGGTAGATCTATGATCCTCTGATCTCAAAGGAGTGTTTTGCAACTACTGTTAGATAAGTCTTTTTTTTTCTTTTGAGCAACATGTCAGAAAAGTCTTTATCAACATTTTTGACATGCAAAGAAGCTCTTAAGATCTCAAAATTTCACCATTTCTAATAATCATAAAACTGTTTCTCCTAGGGCAAGTATGGCTTCCTTTTGCTTGAGCACAAGATTCCCTAGTTATAAGAACAATCCAAGCTTAATAAACACCAAGAGAAGATAAATAGTACATACATTTGGTATCTTTCTTATTACTCTTATTGGAAGATAAAAAGAAACATCACAACATGTTTTTCAAGGCAAGAGCACAACGGAGCCAGATGTTATCCTATTCTCAAGGTCTGCGTGAGCATCAGCCACACGAGCCAACGGGTACTTGTGGTTTACCCGAGCCTTTATGACCCCTGAAGCAACATTGGCGAAAACCTCCCCAGCACACTCCAACAGCTCGTCACGAGTCTCATTGTATTGCATCATGGAAGGTCTTGTCAAGAAGAGCGACTTTGGAGCAAGATCAGATAACGGAACCGCGTCTGGAGTTCCTGAGGATTGTCCAAAGCTCACCATGTATCCTCTGGTCTTTAAACACGCTAACGATCCCTTGAAGGTGTCTTTACCCACTGAGTCATAAACAACATCGACTCCTTTGCCTGATGTGATGTCCTTGACCCGTGAAACAAAATCCTCGTCCTTGTACATGACAACGTGGTGGCATCCATCCTCTTTGGCTTGAGCTGCTTTCTCATTGGTAGAGACAGTTCCAATAACAGTAGCTCCAAGAGCGTTAGCCCATTGACACAACAAAGACCCAACTCCACCAGCTGCAGCGTGGACAAGGATTGTGTGCCCACGTTCAACCTTTCCAAATACAAATAGGACTTGAGTCAATACAGTGAAGAGATCTTTCATGTTAGAAGCATAGTGACTAACCTTGAAGCAACGGCGAAGGAGAAACTGTGCAGTCATACCCTTGAGCATGATTGATGCTGCAACGATAGGATCAATAGATGAAGGCACAGGAACCACTTTATCTGCAGGAAGGATCTGTTCTTCAGCATAAGCACCCATAGGACTTCCAGCATAAGCAACGAGATCACCGATCTTTCTGCCAGTCAATCCTGACCCAACAGCTACCACCTCTCCAACAGCCTCCATACCTACGATCAGAAACGGCATAATATAAGTTGAGAGATAAAACTTCTGTCTGTGTAAAAAGTAAGGTTTGTAGAGAGCAGAACCTGGAGTGAAGGGGATAGAGGCTGGTTTGTAAACACCTTTCCTGTAGTAAACGTCAATGAAGTTAAGCCCAATCGCCTTGTTCTTCACGCGTATCTCACCATCTTTTGGCTCCCCTACTTCCACATCTTCCCATTTCAGAACCTTCCCATTAGAAACAACAACCACAACGAAATGCTTAGAATTAATATTCAAGAATCCCTAGGCGCTACTTAGACAATTTATATGAGATTATTGATTAGAATACAGATCAAGCAACATGTGTAAAACAGTTCACAAGTTTACGAGCATAACAAACTTTCAAAACAGTGCCTAGACAATCCTGTTTCTTATAAGTAACCAAAGCTATGTCTGAAAACAAATCACTGATTACAAATCTCTAATCATTGAAGCAACATAGAGAGACACACAAGCTCAAAAATAATTTGGTTACAATGATCCCAAATCCAACACAGAATTTTAAAAATCGAAACTTTACTCACCTCAGGACCGCCATGCTCGTAAACTCTAATACCTTTCACCATCTTCTTCTTCTCCGGCGAACCCTCCACCGCGACTGTGCTCAGAGCTTTTGCAGCAACCGTAGACAACCGAAAGCTTGATGATTTAACAGGATTTCGTGGAGAACTCGAGAAGGTTTGGTGGTTAAGAAGAGGAAGTGACAGATGTCGTGACGTTTGAAGGCACAAGTGATGAAGACTCGATCCTGTCATCTTCATTCTCTTCCTCCTTTAGCTTTATTTGCTTTTATCATCTTTATCCTTTAACTTCACGTAATTACATTTTCACCCATTTACTTTTAATATATTACAAACACACCCCTAAACTCTTCCACGGTAGCTGAATTTGACTCGTGTGTGAAATTATTGAAATGTGAGCATTTGGAACAGGTTTTGGCTTTTTGTTTCTTCACAAAAAAAAATTTAGAAATCAAAAATTTTAAAATAGATTCCATAACATAAAATAAGAGGAAGGACAACTTAATAATTTAAAATATTTAACGGGGAAAATTGGAAATAGTTAGATTTGATTCATCTCCTGAAAATCTTACACGTGGCAGCAACAGAACATTGTATTTGTCTCTTTTTTTATAACATATTTTTTTCTTCTTCTCAGCTCCAGGAAGAAATTAAAAGGTGAAAGTTTCCTGGGGAGCGATCAATTACTTTTCTTTCATCAATCCGCTTACCCCTTTGATTCTCCTGGTCGTCTTTGATCGTCTCGACGAACTGGGTTTCGTTCGATTCGATCAAATCCAAGGACTTTTAAAGGTTTGATTATGATCGATTGCTTTCTTCTTTTGATCGTCGTTGATTGATTAGATGATATAGGTTTAGGGTTTGTGTTCCTATAAAGTCATCTCCTTTTGCAGTTTTAGGTTTTAAAGACTTGTTTTTTTTAATTCATGTAATTGATTTCATCGTTGACGATGATAAGAGTCAAAGTCTGGGGGCTTTAAGGTTTTTGGCTTTCTGTAAAAGCTTGTGTATGATTGGTTTGAAGCTGATGACTTTTAGATGGTTTATATCTTATGAAATTGATTACAATGGATAGTAGTTGTGCCTAAAGTTATCTTCTCATTTATGTCTTAATCTAAACAGGTTTTATTCAAGTGGGGTTGCTTGAAGTAATTGGTCAATAGAAAATGTCTTCTCTCATCTCACAACAATGGCAGGAGAGGACTAGTGGGTTCTTTTCTTCATCTGGTTAGTTGATTTCTTTTACTAAATTTTCTTAATCTCTGTTTGTGTGTGTGATTGTGGTGTAAAGGCTTACTATGTGTTTGAATTAGGAACGAAGCTTAGGGAAGCCAGGCAAACAGCTGGTAGTTTTGTCGGAGAAGTCGCTAAAGATGCGAAAGTGAACGTTGCTGATGTTGCAGAAAGAGTTGGGTCCTTGTTCAAGAGCAGGTGGGCGATTCTTCAGCAGCCTGCAACTAGACACGCCGTGCAAGAACACCTGATAACAGCTGCTGCCACCACCGGGACATTGGTCAGGAAGGGTTTAACTGAGACCAAAGAAAAGGTTTCCGTTGGAAAGATCAAAGTGGAAGAGGTAAATATTTTGTCAAAAGACAAGAACGGTTGTTGTTTTCATTTTTCTAAAACTTCTGACAGCTAAGCAAGTTCTTTGATCTTCTGTCTTCTTTTTAGGCGGCAAAAAAGACTGCGCAAAAGAGCAAGACTCTTTTGACAGATATCGAGAGATGGCAGAAGGTATTTTGAGCCTTAGATCTGATTTTAGCCGTTGATTTGAGTTTTGTCTCTAACTTTTTGTTCTTTATAAACCTGCAGGGAGTTGCCAGCTCAGATGGTAAGATAGTTTATACACAGGGCATATGAACTTTACTTGTCCTATCCTTGAGATATGGTAACTTTCACTATATAACAATTTGTTTGTGATCAGTGTTTGGTGTTGCGATTGAGATCACTGTCCAGCGGCAGGAGTCAAGCAGGCCTATTCCATTTATACTGATGAAATGCGCAGATTATCTCATTTTAACAGGTTAGACCATTCCAACTAATCTTCCCCATAATGGTGTTAAGGTTCTAGGACCGTATCTGAAATTTTGGAGTCCACAAAATTTTACGAAAGACTAATTTAAAAAAATCATAATTTGGAGACTTGTTTCTAAGTAAATAACTTCCAAAAGTTATAGGGACCGAAACTAATGTTTCATTGGACTGTGCCAGATCCAGCCATGTATAGCTCATAACTTCTCATACTGTGGTATTGTTGTGGTATCTTTTCTTGTCAGGACTTAACTCACCAAACTTGTTCAAAACCGAAGGAGACAAAAAGCTAATCCAACAATTGGTTTCTACTTACAATCAAGGTAACCATACATTCCAACAAGTTTTTCTTCTCAACTCTTAATGACTCAAAGTGAATTTGTGTTAAACTAATCACTTATTTGACAGATTCCAGATCGTCAATACCTGAAGGCGTGAATCCAGTTGATGTGGCCGCACTCATGAAATACTATCTTGCTAGCCTTCCAACACCACTAACTACTTTTGAGCTTTACAACGAAATCAAAGATGCAAGGTCTAGCGTAATCAGACTGAGAAAGTCACTCCAGAAGCTTTCCAGTGTGAACTATAATACACTTGAGTTCATAACAGCGTTGTTGCTTCGTGTGAGCCAGAAAGCACAACTCAACAAGGTATGAATAATCACTTTAACATTAGTTTTGGACAAGTAGCACAAGTCATTTTTATTGCATTTTGGATCAGATGGATTCACACAGCCTAGCTATGGAAATGGCTCCGGTGATCATGTGGCGAGAAGAGAAAAGACCTGAATCTTATAGGGAATACTGGAGACGGCCATCGAGGAGTCCTAAGAAAAGCATTGACTTTGAAACTGCTTCTCCATGGGACTTGCTCTCAGGTAAGAATAGCTTTTATAACTTTGACCATTGAAGCAGAGTTTCATTATGGTCACATTTTCATCTTTAATGATTTGCAGATGAAGGAGAAGGTGCAGATGCATCTTCATCGATCTCTCTGGAGGATATTGTTCAAGTTGATTTTGGTGCGGTCGACGTTGTGCAGTGCTTGATTGAACATCACAATGCGATTTTCACTGATGCAGGGGAGACTGTGTGGAGGTGAAAAAAACAACAGTTTTAACTGATCTTTCTCTGATTGATTCGAGATTTCTCATTTTCTGGACCAAACCAGAAGAAGATGCTTACCATTTTGATCTGGATAATGAATTAACTAATGGTTTCAGTAAATAAGCTTCGTTTCATATGGTTCTTGTGTAACATTGTTGAGACTTCAGAAGCTGTTAAAAAATAAGTATTATTTTTTTTGGCTTTATAAGAATTCATTATTCGGATTGTTTCATTATATACAAAAATAAAGCAATCACCTGGCTGAAAGCACACGTTGCCAACTCTTAACTCGAGAAGAAGCTTAAGCATTTGCAATCTCCAGAGTTGACGTTGTAGGAAGTTTCCTGTTCTTGTTGGGGGTGGTGGTTGTTGCAGTTGTCAAGAACGGGCTTCACACAGGAGCTTGGCATTAGCTGCACGTTCCAGTACTCAGTCCAGAACCCTGACATGGACGATGTTCAACTCTTCACGGTTCTCCCATGAAACGTGTAAACTTTTATGAGAATCATCTTAAAGGTTCTCTTATAAGTGGTCATGGCTTTAAGATAAAGAAACGGCAAGAAGTTCATGTCTGTAGATACGGATCGGCAAGCTCGTTTTTGAGTATTCAGTGACATTTTTCTTTAATTTTAGTGATTACAAACATTTTTTTTTTAATTGTGAACACACGAGCACAGAATGTTAGAAGAATTCCTCAGTATATTCTCTACGATTCTATAAGATTATATCTCAAGTTGTTGCCAGGTTTTTGATTATCTTTTTTTTTTTGATCGAATGCCAGGTTTTTGATTATCAAAAGCTAAATATAGCATGATAAATGTATCATCACCTCAAAAAGCTCCAAAACATGTGTTTGAACTTAAAAACTAGTCCATAAGAATAGAAATAACCCAATTATGTTTCATTAAAAGAGTAAATGACAATTATATGTCTTCTCTACAGATATGTTAAAAATAAATATTTAAATAAAAATCATAGAATTTTATTTCAATTTTTATTAGAAATTTTGGAATATATATTATTTTTGTACTTGTTGTTAAGACTGAATTTAGGATTTAAAAAATAATTCTCATCAAGGCTAATATTATATGAAAAATAATATATTAGTAGTTTTATTTTTTTGTTTAATTATATGTAAATATTTACATTATTAATCGTAAATTTGAAGAAAAAAATCTTATTTTAAAATATTAAATATACCTCTTTTAAATTTTTGGATAGTAATTTTTAGCACCAACTGTAAAATATATTTCGGTTATGTTAAGTAACTCGTACTATAACTTGATATATAATTTAAACATAAATTATATTTCTGCGATAGTGGATTTTGAGCTGTATAATAATTTAGTATAGTAAAATGGTTGTTACAGTTTTTGATAAATTATGTGATGCCATGCGTGGAATTCTGAAACTCTCAGGACTACCTTTTTAGTATTTATAATTTAAATTGTATACTATACATGTAGGTAAGTGCTATATAAAGTAAATTCGTATAGTATGAATGATAATGTGTTCAAAATGTAATTATTAATAACTATTAAAAATGTCTAGTCGACAAAAAAAACTATTAGAAATTTCTTTATAATATTCCGTACAACTCAAAACTATTGTATAAAATAAAACCTATGTCCGTAATCATGCTCAGAGAGAATCTAATCGTTTGTTATTGAAACAAATATTAGATTGGGTTCTGAACTTTAACTAATGGTAATAAAAAAGGTGTAGTCTCTTTTTTTTTAGCACAAAAAGGTGTAGTCTCTTACATCAATTACTTTGAGAAATCATTTTCTAATCTCTATTTCGATGTCTTTAATTAAATTAATAAAAATTAAATCTTTTATTTGTTTGACTATGTTTATTTAAAACCAAAAAATGCAACATGAGGGATATACCAACGTAGATCCTTTTACGACAAGTTTATAGAAACTAATCTGTTTTATTATTTCTAGTTTTCGATGTATCAGAAAAATTAGTTAACTAAAAAGAAATTAGTTAACTTTGAGCTTGACTATAACAGTCTAAATTAAAGGGTTGTGGCGGCAACAACGTGCTTTCTTCTTTCAATTCTTTCATCTTGAGAAAATGTCAAAAACTCACCATACTTGGAGTTTGTCTTCATCAAATCCTCATTGTTCTCTGCTCGAACAGAACTACTTGGTAAGTTCTGTATTGCCTGAAATCTCCATTGCTCTGTTAGCTTGGACCGTCTGCGTATAGCTCAATAAAACATTCGTCTTACCCTCAATTTTTTAAGAATTAATATACATAGATGTTTACAATTCCTTTAATTTTACATTTGCATCTTTGTTGAAATCCCCTCCGGTAAATTATCCTGCAAGTAACGTTTCCTCTTCTTGCTAGAGTTTAATAAACATTGCCTAAATCAGGTAAAGCAATGGAAGCAGCAAGAGTATTAAGCGACCTATCTTTACCTCCTCCTCCTCCACCACCTCCTGTTATAGCTGTAGCCATTAATGGAAAGAAGAAGAGCAAATACCCCATCTCTTGGGCTCTAGATAAGTTCATCCCCGACGGCTTCTCTGATTTCAAACTGCTCTATATTCGTCCTCCTATCACTCACATCCCTACCCCAAGTAAGTTGTGTGTGACAACAAGATTCAGAATACTGTAGCTTGATTGCACAAGATATATGTTACGAAGATCGAGTCTTTCTTTATTCGGTTTCAGTGGGGAATGACGTTATGATTACAGAGCTTAGAGATAATGTAGTATCAGCTTACTTAAAAGAAGTTGACAGGAAAACAAACGAGATGCTTCTTCCTTACAAGAAAATGTTCGAAAGGAGAAAGGTTCAAGTAGAGATTCTTGTACTGGAATCAGACGAGACTGCAGAAGACATAGGAGAAGAGATTGGTCGAACAGGAATCACCAAACTCGTTATAGGAATGTCTCTTCGTGGATTCTTTTCAAGAAAGATCGATATGTCTTCCATGATTGCAACCGCGGTTCCGAGATTCTGCACGGTCTTTGTTATCTCAAAGGGGAGGCTAGCTTCTATGCGTCCTTCCGATTCACAAACTAGTGTACGCATAAGATACGAGAGAAGCAGTACCACTAGTGAATCCACTGATAGTCCTAGAGCCCATTCTGGTAAGCTTTTACTTAAAATAGAATCTACATGAATATTTAAACATGTCAGTTACTTACTTACTTGCTCTGGCTGAAACAGAGTACCAAGACTCTGTTTCGTTTGTTTCGGAGGAAACGCAGTCTCGAAGCGAGGTGGTTCAGATGGATACAAGTTCTAGCGAGACGGACCAGTCGGAAGTATCTAGAGGGAGAGGGATGCAGATTGTACAGAGCAGTAACGAAGGGAAGAAGAGTATCAATAGAAATAAGAGCTTTAGTGCATCATTTCCAAAGGGGGTGGAGGCGTATAACGCGATGAGCTGGACTTCTAAATGGAGAGATCATGAGGAGAGGAGAGAGATTGTGAGCTCGTGTTCGAGCAACAGCCACGAGATAGCCAATATGGATTGGGGAGCAGTGGCTCCTGGGAGTGAGAACTGTTCTTTTGTTTCTCACCAAGCTTCTAACATGTCTGAAGAAGTTCTCAGTGTTAATTCCGTGACCGATAATCAGGTAAGTTCGTTGTCTTGATTCTGTTCTCATCCACAGAGATGAGAGCCAGAGTCTAGAGTCATCAAATTGTCTTCATCATGATTCTGTTATCAGGGACAATGTCCCACAACCATAGCTATTTATTGTCAATTGATTTTGGGTTGGAAGTAAACCAATAGTTCATTATCTAATGGATTTTTTCCGTTGTAATACTTAATCTGAGAGTTACCATTATTTATCAAATTTGTTCGTATATAATGGAATGGAAGGCTATTGGATCACATGTAACTTAATAAATTGACCTATAAAATGTAGGCGAATCTGAGCTTTGAGATAGAGAGGCTAAGAGCCGAACTGAAACATGTTGAGGAGATGCATGCCTTGACTCAAACCGAGACCGTCGATGCCTCTGAAAAGGTTTAAACGAATATTTTTGAACTGCATAGACCGTGACATTTTTGTATTATGTTACATTTAGTGTTCTTATTTTGGTTTTGGTTGCAGCTAACTGAGCTAGACCAGAGAAGATTAGACGAATCAAAGAAGCTTGTGGAGCTGAGAGAAGAGGAAGAAGTAGCTAAAGATACAACTTCAAAGGAGAAGGAAAGATACGAAGAGGCGATGGAGGAGGCAGAGAAGGTTAAAGAACTCATGATGCATGAGGATTTACATAGAAGAGAAGCCGAGATAACATCAGAAGGTGATGCTAAAGAGAAAGATAAGCTCCAGGCTTCTCTTGTCTCTCCCGGGATTCAGTACCAACATTACTCTTGGGAGGAAATCACAGCCGCCACATCTGACTTCTCTGAAGATCACAAGATCGGAGAGGGAGCCTATGGAACAGTTTACAAATGCAATCTGCATCACACAACCGGTGCTGTCAAGGTCCTTCACGCAGGAGAAACTCAGCTCTCTAAACAGTTTGATCAAGAGGTGAGAAAATTCTTACAAAACTCTCTTAAACTGCCAAAACTGTTGTTTTTGGATTTCCAACTTAAAACTAATTGACATTAATCCAAATCCTTTAGACACTATATATATATATTACTTAGTTTTTTTTTTGAATGTGAGATTTTTTCTCCAACAAAAAACCTACCAGAGTCTGATTGTTTTGTATCTATGTTTTGAAAGCTTGAGATCTTGAGCAGAATTCGTCATCCTCACCTCGTCATTCTCCTCGGGGCATGTCCTGAACGAGGATGCCTCATATATGAGTACATGGAAAATGGAAGCTTAGATGACCGTTTGATGCAAGTCAATGACACACCTCCAATCCCTTGGTTTGAGCGTTTCAGGATTGCTTTAGAAGTCGCTTCAGCGCTAGTCTTCCTCCACAAATCCAAGCCTAGACCCATCATTCACCGAGACCTAAAACCAGGAAACATCTTGCTTGACCACAACTTCGTTAGTAAACTCGGCGATGTTGGTCTCTCCACAATGGTTAACCAAGACGACGCTGCTTCTAAACTAACTGTCTTAAAGAAAACAAATCCTGTTGGAACACTCTGTTACATCGACCCTGAGTATCAGCGAACCGGGCTCATCTCACCAAAGTCAGATGTGTATTCTCTAGGTGTTGTGATTCTGCAGCTGATAACCGCGAAACCCGCGATAGCCATTACGCATATGGTGGAAGAATGATGCAGCGTCGCCTTCCTTTACCTATTAGGATTTACTTAAGTGTTTTCCTTTTTCATAATTATCCTTTTCTTATTTGGCTTTTGCATACTTATCTTATACTTTACGTTTAGGAAATATGGGTCTCATGTAGAGCCTATATATAGGGATTGCTTCTATCGTTTTCAAACTACCTTTTGATTCAATTAATAAAATACTTAGAGCTTTGTGTTTACAACTCTTGAAACCTTATTTTCCGGGCATTCTATTGAGAATTCAACGGTTCTTAAGAAGGCAAGTTAACGGGTATTCTAAGAATTCAACGTTACCTTCGCATTATCGTTACTATCGGATACTTCCGCTCCGTCAGTTGGTATCAGAGCTCAAGAACTACGATTTCTATATTGTTGTTTTCGATCTTGTGATGGCACCTCGTCCAGGCAAGGAACCAGCTAATGATTGGACGCACCTCCAACAATTTCTCGAAGATTTCCAAGAAAATTTTCATGATAATATTCGGCGAACAATGGCCGATGCAATACAATCCGGAGTTCAAGCCGGAGTTCAAGCCGCCTTTGCAGCAAACGCAGCGAACACAGGTCCACAACACCGCCAGAACCAGAATCGGCGCCACAACCCTGTTTTTGAAGAAGATGATGCCGACTCCGCAGAAGATAACCCGTTCGGCGACAACATCAACAACAATCAGGAACGCTACCGTCGCGACAGGAACAATGAGAACACGCGTTGGACGTCAGGGATCAAGCTTGACATCCCAGAATTTCATGGTGGATCAAAACCCGAGGAACTCTTGGATTGGTTTGTCACAGTCGACGAATTCCTTGAATTCAAAGATGTCCCGGACAACAAACAAGTGCCACTCGTTACAACCAGGTTTCGAGGTCATGCAGCTTCCTGGTGGAGCCAACTCAAGTTATCCAGAACTCGACGCGGCAAAGAGAAAATCAGCACATGGGATAAACTAAAAAAACATATGAGAAAGACGTTTATTCCGTACAACTTTGAACGTCTCTTGTTTCAAAAATTTCATAATATTCGACAAGGGACACGATCAGTTGAGGACTACGCCACAGAGTTCTATCAGATGCTTACTCGAGTGGACATTCATGACTCTGAAGATCAGTTGGTAGCTCGTTTCATTGCAGGGTTACGACCACAACTTCAGAACATGCTGCATCAATTCGACCCTGGCTCCGTGTCCGAAGCTCGCCAACGAGCTGTGCTAGTTGAGCAACAGAGTCGTTTCAACGCCAATCAGTGGACCAGCAACACTCGTCAACGTAACACGGTTACAGGTTCTGATGATACAAAGACAACCACAGATCGTGACACAACAACGGATAGTCGTCCTACCAATCGCTCAACGTAACCAAACGGGTCAGAAGAACAGCGTCCTTCGCGCCGCGAACCAACGCCTTTACGCTGTTTTTCTTGCGGCTAAAGAGGTCACCTACAGACGGCATGCCCCACCCATGGTCGCCGTGGACTAATGGCCAGTGACAAGGACATCGTTGGTGCTCCTATTTATGATACGGAAGATGACCAATTCGATGATGTAGAAGAACAAGTCGAGGAGATACAGGTACCTTGCTGATGATGCGTCGCGAACTGTTTGGCTCCAAAGACGAACCACCACAACGCACAGCTTTGTTCAACTCCACCTGCACGGTTAAAGGAAAAATCTGTCGATTTGTGATCGATTCCGGGTGTTCAGCAAACGTCGTCTCTACCGAGGCTGTACGAAAATTAGCGCTAACGGAATCTCATCCACATCCGTATCGACTTCTCTGATGCAAACAGAGCCGAGGTACACGATCACAACGGACTCTGCTTTCTCCATTGGTCTTACTATAAGGACACTCAGACCGTGATATCGCTCCTATGGATGTATCACACATCATATTAGGACGTCCTTGGCAATATGATCGCGAAGTAATTCATAACGGCAAGCTCAATACTCACTCGTTCTTATTTGAGGGTCGTAAGATCACATTGATGCCATTACCAGAGACCGACCACGTTCCTACCACAGACAAGCCGAGCTCCGTCAAATTCAACTTGCTCGTCGTTTCTAAAGCCCAGTTCGAAGAAGAATTACGTGATCCTTGTCCTCTCTACGCATTGGTAGCCACGGATCCAGTACGTTCAACTTCAACACGACCACCAGCGGCATTCTCAACTCTCCTGCACGAGTTTAGCGACTTATTTCCCGATGAGTTGCCCGCAGGTTTGCCTCCGCTACGAGACATACAACATAATATTGATCTTGTTCCCAATGCAGTTTTGCCAAACCGAGCACATTATCGAATGAGTCCAGAGGAGCATGAGGAACTACGCAGGCAGGTGGAAGATTTGTTACTTAAAGGATACGTTCGTGAGAGTTTAAGTCCGTGTGCTGTTCCGGCACTTCTCATCCCCAAAAAGGACAAGTCATGGCGAATGTGTATCGACAGTCGGGCGATAAACAAAATCACCACAAGATACAGATTTCCAATTCCACGGCTTGACGATCTTCTTGACCAAATCGGTAAATCTTCTGTGTTTACTAAATTGGACTTGAAGAGTGGGTATCATCAAATTCGGATTCGGCCGGGGGATGAATGGAAAACAGCGTTCAAAACGCGTGAGGGTTTGTTCGAGTGGCTTGTCATGCCTTTCGGATTATCTAATGCACCGAAGTAATGCGTCATGCGGTGATGAATCAAGCTCTACGCCCATTTATCGGAAAATTTGTTGTCGGTACTTTGATGATATTCTCGCCTTCAGTACATCATTGGAGTCACATTTACAGCATCTGCGCGCGGTTCTGAAGTTTCGCCAGGAAAACTGTTCATCGCTCAGCATAAGTGTGAATTTGGGGTTTCTGAAGTTTTGTTCCTTGGTTATGTTGTCTCCGCGTCTGGTCTTCACGTCGATCCGCAGAAGATTGCAGCGATTTCTTCTTGGCCAACACCCTCAACTATATCCGACATTCGAAGTTTTCATGGCCTCGCTTCGTTCTACCGGAGGTTTGTTCATAACTTTAGTGCAATTATGGCTTTATAACCGATCTGTATGAAGCGCATAACGCTCGAAAGGACTACGGAGGCGCTCTGCGCTCGATCTTATCAAACTCAAACTAACGCCAGCTCCAATTCTTGTGCTCCCAAACTTCGACTTGCCTTTTGAACTTCATTGTGATGCCAGCAAGTTGGGAATTGGCGCGGTATTAAGCCAGAATGGTCATCCTGTTGCATATTATAGTGAGAAACTAGCGGGCGCCCGATCTCGCTATAGCACCTACGATGTCGAATTCTATGCTATTGTCCAGGCCGCTAAGCATCAAGGCCATTATTTGGCGACAAGGAGTTTGTTTTGTTTACGATCATGTTGCCTTTAAAGTATTTAGGGACGCAAGACAAGATATCAGCAAGGCATGCTTCATGGACGGCTTATCTACAACAATTCACATTCGTCATCAAACATCAGTCAGGTCAACTTAACAAAGTCGCTGATGCATTAAGTCGTCGGCATTCTTTGGTCGCGACATTACATATGTCGGTTCCGGTTTTGAGTGCCTTCAGAGTTGTATCCCTCCGATGTGTTTTTTACCATATGGACCGACCTTGCAAACGCATAACAAGCTTAATACTCGCTGGTGGACAAGTTCATATTTCGAACAATAGGTTGTGTGTTCCCGATAGCAGCTTCGCTTCAAATTATCAAGGAGCTTCATAGTGAGGGCCATCGGTAGAGACAACACTTAAATTGGTGGCCGAAGTCTTACTTTTGGCCTACTCTACGACGAGATGTCGAACGGTTTGTGTCCCGCTGTTCGACGTGCAACAAGCTAAAGGCCAGGCGCCTAAGGCCTCTACTTGCCCTTACCAATACCTACGCAGCCGGAGTGACCTAAGCATGGATTTTGTTTTGGTCTTCCTCGAACTCAAAAGGTTATGATTCGATTTTGTGGTTGTGGATCGCTTTTTCCAAGATGGTACATTTTATACCATGTAAGAAGACAACTGATGCAGTTCAAGTGGCTCTTTTGTTCTTCGAAGTATATCGCCTACATGGACTCCCAACGCCAATTGTGTCTGACCGTGATTCTCGGTTTATCATTTCTGGCGCTTCTCCGAAACTCCTCAGACCAGCTTGAACATGAGCTCAGCATATCATCCACAATCCGACGGTCAAACCGAGGTGGTGAATCGATCATTGGGTAATATGTTACGAAGTCTCGTGGAGACAATATTCGCTCTTGGGATTCTTGCTTATGCCAGGCTGAATTTGCATAATCATGCTCATAATCAGCTTGGGTTTCAGCCCTTTAAGGTCGTCTATGGATACATACCACGCAGTCCAATAGCATTGACGACTCTTCCAAATCCAAACGAAGTTTCATGGACGCAGTGGAACTTATTTCAGAGCTTTCAGTGCATACGCAGGCCCATGATAATTTGGTGGCCTCGCAACCTTATAAAACTGCAGCAGATAAACATCGCCAGGTCCAGTTTCAAGTGGGAGATCGTGGTTTGGGCTATATTGACGAAGGAGAGATTTGCAGCTGGCCAATACAACAAATTGAAGTCCCGTAAGATAGACCAGTGAAGATACTTGCAAAGATCAACGCTAATGCATATCGCCTTGCTTTGCCCCCTCACATCCATACAGCTGATGTGTTTAATGTCAAGCATTTGTTCAAGTTCGAACCTGATGACGCTTACACTTGCCGGATTCGTGGACTAATCTTCCGCACCGGGAGACCTGATGCAGCGCCTTCCTTTACCTATTAGGATTTACTTAAGTGTTTTCCTTTTCATAATTATCCTTTTCTTATTTGGCTTTTGCATACTTATCTTATACTTTACGTTTAGGAAATATGGGTCTCATGTAGAGCCTATATATAGGGATTGCTTCTATCGTTTTCAAACTACCTTTTGATTCAATTAATAAAATACTTAGAGCTTTGTGTTTACAACTCTTGAAACCTTATTTTCCGGGCATTCTATTGAGAATTCAACGGTTCTTAAGAAGGCAAGTTAACGGGTATTCTAAGAATTCAACGTTACCTTCGCATTATCGTTACTATCGGATACTTCCGCTCCGTCAAAGAAGCGATTGGGGACGATGCTGAGTTTATGGGATTGTTGGATGTGAAAGCAGGGTCTTGGCCTATTAGTGAGACTCGTGAGTTAGCTGCTTTGGGACTGCGTTGTACGGAAATGAGACGCAGAGACAGACCAGACCTTAAAGATCAGATCATCCCGACGTTGGAACGGCTTAGGAAAGTCGTCGACAAAGCTCAGAAATCGCTCTCGAGGACTCCGTCTGGTCCTCCATCTCACTTCATTTGTCCACTTCACAAGGTCTAAACCTAATTCTTGTACAACAAGAAACCTAAAATTGTTACTTGCCAATCAAGAAACATTGCTATCTTCATGATTTAACCTAATTTGTTGGTATTGGTTACAGGGAGTGATGAACCAGCCGTGCTTAGCAGCGGATGGGTTTACTTACGATCGCGAAGCCATAGAGGACTGGCTGACAGAGAAGGATACGTCGCCGATGACTAACCTTCCGATGCCTAACAAGAACCTTCTTGCTAATTACACTCTTTACTCAGCAATCATGGAATGGAGGAAATCTAATAAGAGAGAGAGAGAGAGAGAGAGAGAGAGAGAGAGAGAGAGAGATTCAACAATATTTATGGAATTTTGTAGGTTCTTGACATTTTTCTTACGGAACTTTGTAGAATCTTGACATTTTTATTATGTGACTGACATTGTGCACATTATATCATTAATTAATGTATTATTTTATTTGTGATTGTTGATTAGTTATCTAAAACTAATGGCAAAATTGAAATTTTTATATAATATGAATTAAAAATAGAAATTAACATTTATAATGATGTTAAAAATTAATAAACAATAGTTAATATAAATCAGATTGAGTAAGTATTCTTGAAAAACCTGAGGAAGTTCATGTCTGGAATATGGAATGTCTGTTCGTTTGGACAATTCTAAAATATTCCATTTGTTTCAAGCTGATACATGTTTCAGATTTTTTACATATATTTAATAAATATATTAAATTTCAATTTTAAATGTACATTTTTGTGATTCTCTATTTCTCATAGTTCTAAACCGATAAAAAGTAAATACAACTAAATTCTAAAAATTTACAATTAATCATTACTAATTGATAAAAAATGTATTGAAAAAAAAGTATTTTTAAGACAATTTTTTTTTTTAAATATGTATCTCTATATAACGGAGAGATTAGTATTGTTTCTTTTTAGATATACATATGTTCCTTATTGGCAATTACTCCTATGATTCTTTAGGACTTGTCTGAATTGATCAGACAAATTTAGGATCTTTTTCCCAGCAAACAACAGAACTTATGAATGTAGTTGACTTTCTGTAATTTTAGTGATTAAATTGCACGAGCACATACAGCTAAGGGAATTCCTCGGTATATCCTCTACGATACTATAAAACTGTATCTCTAGTTCGTGCAAGTTTTACTATTTATTAAAATAATGATAAAATATGTGCATTAGATGTTATATTATATGTTAAGCTAGCTTGAATAAATAATGATAAAATATAGTAAGAAAATGGTAAGAAAATAAAAGACGTGACAGGCAACTAAATCCTAAGAATCTTCTTTTAAAAGAAAAAATCCTAAGAATCTTATCCTAGAGTTTCAAGTTTAATCTTAATAATGATCCATAAACTCAAAACTATAAAGTATAAAAAATATAATACAGATGTCAAAGCTCATAGTCATAGAGAATCCAATTCTTATTGAAACAATAATAAGTTGGCTTGGTAATAAAATAGTGCAGTCTCTTACATTCATTATTTGGATTTTTGAGAAACCATTTTCTAATTTCTATTTCGATGAAATTTTAAGGTTTGATAGGTCCTTTATCCTGATATGTAAGACATTATGTTTTTTTTTTCTTTAGAAACAATCTCAAAAGCTTGTATTGTTTGATAAGAAAAAACTTATGATTTAAAAAAAAAATTATGTGTGTGTGTGAGTTTTTTATGTGTTTGACTTTGTTTATTTAAAACAGAAACTACAACCTGAGGGATATACCAACGTAGATTCTTCATTGACAAATATAACGATACAGAGAAAAAGTCTGTCTTATTATTTCAACGTATGAAGAAAATTAACTAATTAGTGAGCGGACTATAAATGTATAAATGGGGGTTACTTGAGGCGGGGCAAACAACGTGCTTGCTTGTGTCAACTCTTTCGGCTTAAGAAAATGTCAAAGAATCACCAAACTTAGGGTTCTTCATCATTGTTCTCTACTCGAACACAAACTACTGGGTAAGTTCTGTTACATTTACATCTTCTTTGAAAGCTATTATTGAATTCTAAATGCGCGTTTAAATTCTTCTACAAGTTATTTTTCGTCTTCTTGTAAGAGATTGAATGATAAGATCCAGACTCGTATTATCCATCACACGAACTAGGCCTACGGTTTATGTCTGAACCGATCAAGCCGAACCGAACGGAACCAAAATTTTCGGTTATGGTTTTGATTTCAGTTTAGTACGGAATGGTTTTGAAAATTGGTTCGGTTATCGGTTCGCTTCGATTCGGTTTTCGAATTGTTTTTTTGAAAAATATGAGAAATCCGAAAATAGCCGAAAAACCAAACCGAATTTAACCAATAGCAACCAAATTTAACCGAATTTAACCAAAAATATCCGATTTATTTTGTAAAATTATACCGAAATTAACCGAAAACAAAAAGATTATTTTCGGAAATAAAAGTGAAAACCGAAAATAACCGATAACCAAACCGAACCGAATTTAATTCGATTTAATTTCGGAATCGATTTTCAAAATTTTGGTTAACCGAAAATCGATGGTTCGGTTCGGTTTCAGAAAACCGAACTTGCAGGGCTAACACGAACAATAAAGATTCACGACCTTTCACGAACATATGGTTCCTCTCATAACAACATAAATGATAAGCGATATCAAAAACAAATACAAACACTTTGGACAACACAGAGTCTTATCTTTATTTGAATTTTCTCTGCTTGTTCTTTTCCCTCGCTTTGCTTGCTTCGCTTGTAAACCCGGAACCGTAAAAAAAAAAAATCGCTAAAAATTGTAATTTTGGGGCCTATCTTGTATAAAAAAACTTTCAATTTTTTAGGACCAGTCTCAATATTTCACGCGGCTGTGCCTAAGCCATGGGATTTCATTTCATTTCAGATTTTTATTGGTAAACCGTTAACATAAAAGACTGAGCAGGTAAAGCAATGGATGATAAAAGACCAGCAAGAGCGTTAAGCGAACACTTAGATCGACTTCCTCCACCACCTCCTGCTGTAGCTCTAGCCATTAATGGAAAGAAGAAGAGCAAATACGTCGTTTTTTGGGCTCTTGAGAAGTTCATCCCCGAAGGCTTCTCTGATTTCAAACTGCTCTACGTTCGTCCTCCTATCACTCACATCCCTACCCCAAGTAAGTTGTGTGTGACAACAAGATTCAGAATATTGTAACTTGATGCACAATATGTCAATATATATGTTACAAAGATTGAGTCTTTCTTATTTGGTTTTCAGTGGGAAACGCGATATCGATAGCAGAGGTTAGAGATGATGTAGTATCCGCTTACAAACAAGATGTGTATTGGAACACAGACGAGATGATTCGTCCTTACAAGAAAATGTTTGAAAGGAGAAAGGTGCAAGTAGAGATACTTGTACTGGAATCACAAGAGCCTGCAGCTGCGATAGCGGAAGAGATTTCTGGAACCGGAGTCACCAAACTCGTTATAGGAATGTCTCTTCTTGGATTCTTCTCAAGAAAGATCGATATGTCTTCTATGATCGCGACCGCTGTTCCGAGATTCTGCACAGTCTACGTTATCTCAAAAGGGAAGCTAGCTTCTGTGCGTCCTTCCGATTCAGACTCTAGTGGAAGCATAAGGCTCGAGAGGATCGAGAGAAGCAGTTCCACGAGTGGCTCTACTGATAGTCCTGGAGTCCATTCTGGTAAACTTTACTTAAAACAGAGTCGATATGAATCTTTTAAAACATTAGTTATTTACTTGCTCTGCTGAAACAGAGTATCAAGAATTTGCCTCGTTTGTTTCGGAAGCGCAATCTCGAGTCTCTCCTTTCTCCCCTACTCCGAAACATTCGAAATTCCCGGAGATGAGTGGCAGCGAGGTGGTTCAAATGGATACGAGTTCAAGCGAGACAGAGCGATCGGAAATATCGGGAGAGAGCGTGATGCAGATTGTACGGAGCGGTTACGAAGGGAAGAGGAACAGCAGTAGCAGTGAGAGCTTTAGTGCATCGTTTCCAATGGGACTCGAGGCGTATCATGCCATGAGCTGGACTTCTAAATGGAGAGATCACGAGGACAGGAGAGAGATTGTGAGCTCGTGTTCAAGCAACAACCACGAGATAGCGAATATGGATTGGGGTGCAGTGGTTCCTGATAATTACTCCTTTGTTTCTCCTCGAACTTCTAATATGTCTGATGGACTCCTCAGTGTCCATTCCATGACCGATAATCACGTAAGTGCACCGTCTTGATTCTAAGTTCATTTCTTGATTCGGTTTTTATTAAGTTAGATGGACTTCCAACCTAAATAAATTGGTTATAAGTGGATTGATCTATTTCTCTTAAAATTATTTAAGATTTCTTAGACTTTCGATGTAAGATTTGTCTACAATATGCTCCTTCAAGATGATTTTTTTTTGACTATCAGTCTCGGAATATTTGAAAAAGGATTGATGACAACTTTAGGCTTGATAGATTATAGATCGGATTGGACTGCATGATTTATCATATTAAGTTAGATGAACTTATAACTTAAAACTAATTGGTTATAAAAGGAATAGCCAAATTCTCTTATATATTGTTTAAGATCTCTTTCAACTCACGATGTTAGACTTTGTCTCTAGTACTTTTTTTATCCAGGGAGATGAGAGCCAGAGTCTAGAGTCATCAAACTTTTATGATCTTGATTCTGTTTTTTCCGAAGAGATAGAACATGTTTTTGTTTGGTTCTGAAACTAGATCTAATTATGTAGGTGAATCTGAACTTTGAGATAGAGAAGCTGAGAGCCGAACTGAAACATGTTCAGGAGATGTATGCCAAGGCTCAAAGCGAGACTGTTGATGCATCTGAAGAGGTCTAATCTAAATTTTGAAAGACCGCATTGACAGTAGCATCATGCTACATTTCCTGTTCTTATTTGAGTTTTGGTTGCAGCTAACTGAGATAAACCAGCAAAGATTGGAGGAATCAGAGAAGCTTGTGGAGCTTAAAAAAAAGGAAGAAGTAGCTAAAGATACCGCTTCAAAGGATAAGCAGCAATACGAAGAGGCGATGAAGGAGGCAGAGAAGGTTAAAGAACTCATGATGAAAGAGGCTTTGCAAAGAAGAGAAGCTGAGATCCAAGCAGAACGCGATGCTAAAGAGAAAGATAAGCTCCAGGCCTCTCTTGTCTCTCCTGGTATCCAATACCAACATTACTCCTGGGAGGAAATCACAGCTGCGACTTCTGACTTCTCTGAAGATCTCAAGATAGGAGTTGGAGCCTATGGAACAGTTTACAAATGCAATCTGCATCACACAACCGGTGCTGTCAAGGTCCTTCACGCAGGAGAAACTCAGCTCTCTAAACAGTTTGATCAAGAGGTGAGAAATCCTTTCAAAATTTCTCTTAAATGACCAAAATAAAAATTTTAAGTTTATGGATTTCCAACTTAAAACTAATTGACTATTGAATTTAAGATCTTTATATATTGTGCTTAGTCTTTTTTTTTTCAAGTTTGCATTGTGAGATTTTTTTCTAAATGTTTTGTATCTATTTTTGACAGCTTGAGATCTTGAGCAAGATCCGTCATCCTCATCTTGTCCTTCTCCTCGGAGCATGCCCTGAGCGAGGCTGTCTCGTCTATGAGTACATGGACAATGGAAGCTTAGATGACCGTTTGATGCTAGTCAACGACACGCCTCCAATCCCTTGGTTTGAGCGTTTCAGGATTGCTTTAGAAGTTGCTTCAGCACTCGTCTTCCTCCACAAATCCAAGCCTAGACCCATCATTCACCGAGACCTCAAACCAGGAAACATATTGCTTGACCACAACTTCGTTAGTAAACTCGGCGATGTTGGTCTCTCCACAATGGTTAACCAAGACGATGCTGCTTCTAAACTAACTGTTTTCAAGAAGACAAGTCCTGTTGGAACACTCTGTTACATCGACCCTGAGTATCAGAGGACCGGGCTCATCTCACCTAAGTCAGATGTGTATTCTCTAGGTGTTGTGATTCTGCAGCTGATAACCGCGAAACCCGCCATAGCCATTACACATATGGTGGAAGAAGCGATTGGGGACGATGCTGAGTTTATGGGATTGTTGGATGTGAAAGCTGGATCTTGGCCGATTAGTGAGACTCGTGAGTTAGCTGCTTTGGGACTGTGTTGTACGGAAATGAGACGCAGAGACAGACCAGACCTTAAAGACCAGATCATACCAGCTTTGGAGCGGCTTAGGAAAGTTGTCGACAAAGCTCAAAACTCGCTCTCAAGAACTCCATCTGGTCCTCCATCTCACTTCATCTGTCCACTTCTCAAGGTTTGAAACCTAATTTCTTGTATATCAAGAAACCTAATGGTTACTTGCGTGTCAAGAAACCTAATGATTACTTGCAGATAAAGTAACCTAGTGGTTACTTCATGATTTGACATAATCTTTTGGTATTGGTTACAGGGAATGATGAACGAGCCGTGTGTAGCTGCGGATGGGTATACATACGATCGTAAATCCATAGAGGGCTGGCTGAGAGAGAAGGATGTTTCTCCGGTGACTAACCTTCCATTGCCTAACAAGAACCTTCTTGCTAATTATACTCTTTACTCAGCGATCATGGAGTGGAAATCCAGTAAACAGTAGTGAGAGAGAGAGAGAGATTTGACACTAAAGAACGATCAATTCTACCAATGTGTTTACTATGTTCTTTTTGTGTGTTTCATTCTGTTCTTCCATTTTAATTCTGGTCCCTCTTGAAAACTTGTTCATCTACTCAATTCTTTGATTCATACTTTTTGAACATCTCAACTAATTAATCGTATCAACGCGGAGTTGGCTAGTGGTAAAGGGAGTGATAGTAGCCTTCCGCTGCTCAGGTTCGATCGCATTCGGAAGGAATATTTAACAAATGCAAAAGCTATCAGTAAAGAGATGAAAACACATTTTTTATTCAAAAAAAAAATCTTAAAGAAAAAAGTCTTTAGTAGATTATAAAGTTTTCCTAAAGAAAAAATATATCGGGGTTTTGAAGTCGTAAAGTTTACATAATCAATATACAAATTCTAAAATGGTTATTTGTCTCTTATCATACTTTTTTCAAAGGTATATATTGTTGCTTTCTTTGTATTTTATTCGAGTTTGTTCACAACAACGTGTAAACAGGGGCGGACGGACGCCTACGGTAACAGAGTCACGTGCCCCCTACTATTTTTTATTTTCCTTTGAATGTTCTTGTTAATTTGATTAAAATTTTCTTATCCTAGTGAATAAGCAACAAAAGTGCCCCCAATTCAATTTTATTTCAGTGGATTTCAGTATCGTGCGCCTAACTTAAAATGTTTCTAGATCCGTCACTGCGTGTAAACTCTATAAAAACCGAAACTGAAACCTTTCTTGGGCAAGAACAATTGTTTCGGGAACCTGATTATCTGTAAGACATGGACAACGCAGAAGTTCCATTGTTACTGGAAATCTTTAGTACGTATTCTGCAACACTTATTCACTACACTAATCTAACATTCTCTTGGCTCTATCTATACATGATGCTTCACATACTAGATATTTAGCTATACATTAAATAAACTTCTTTTTTTACACTAAAAAAACTTAAGCATCACTCCCATTAGTTTGATAACGATGACGAATTACTCGTAGTTGTTCCTTGAGGCTCCAGTACATCGCTTCTTCTCCTCTTCCGGCAAGAACTGATCGGAGCATCATACTTACCTGCATCCAAAGGAAAGTTGAGAACAGCTTTTCTTCCCCTGAGCTTAAAAGCTGCGTAGTCATAAGCTCTTGCAGCTTTGATATCAGTCTCAAATGTGCCCAGCCAAAGCCTAGATCCTTTCTTGGCCGGATCTCGAATCTCTGCTGCAAATTTTCCCCATGGCCTCCTTCTCACGCCTCTGTAATGTCTTGTCTCTTCGACCCTCTTTAGTCTTTTCCGGTTTGTGACAGCCTCAGCCTCAGGTGATGTTGTAGTTGTTGTTGTTGATGATGATGATGATTCTGCTTCCATTTGAAGAAACTCTTGGACATAGGAATCTGGATCAAGAACCGGTGAACTAGGCTCTATTTTAGGAACTGGGTTAAAGGGTTCTAGAGACAAGAGTCCTGAGACAAAAGCAGCATCATCAAAGACAAAATCTTCCATGAAACCATCAGGGATCATCAAGTCCTCAAAGAGATGCTTGTGTATAACCTCCAAATCATAGCTTTCCTCAAAAGTTGTCATGTTTATGTTTATTTTCTTTAAGAAAACTCTGCAAGTGATATGTTTTGATCTTTCTTCTGTGTATATAAAGAAAAAAATCCTAAACATGTGTTTGGCAGCCATGGGTGTAAGGTGTCACAAGTCTCTCTCTGTCCCTCTGGTTTACTATGTGGACCCAAGTCTTATCCATTTATCATTTATGGAGACAAGTTAAGATCATTTGTCATGACTCATTCAAGTTGTGTCAACTTGATTTTGTCTGTGATGGTGACTAATTTCCGCAACATCTAATTTGAATCTTATAGAGTATATTCCTTTAGATACCCCATTTGTCAAATCCTAAGTTATTTGCTTAAAATGTGGTGGTTTTAATCTTTTCAATGGATTGTCTTAATTATCACTTCATTTGTTTTACAAAAAACACAATGGGTTTAACTGGTGACCAAAGAATAAAAGAGAATATTGCATTCCTTAATATTCCTAATTTATTTTACCATTTATAAGGATATGTTTTTCCTTTCAATTCCTTGTCATTCCTTTTATTCTAGAGAAATAGAGAACAAATTTGTTCCTCACCAAAATTGATAAGGAATAATCTTCTTCTTCATTCTTATAATTTAATTCCTCTGCGTTTTTCCCTATTCATTCATAATTCATAATGTTCCTACGATGGTCACAAGTTAGACCCAATGTATGTTTTTGCACTTACATGATATACATTTTTAATCCATTTTCAGCATATTTACATTTTTATAAACATTTCTAGTGTTCATAAAATATTTTGTGAACTATAAACGCAAACGTAAAATTTTTGTTTGTATTTTACGTTTACAATTACCATTAACAAATAAGTTTGATTAAATTGGTTGAGGTGGATTCATTAAAATAAAAATGAATAAATACCTGACCTTTGCTGATAATATACCTGAAATTTTGCTGTAGTAATGACTCAAAAATAAACTATCAATTTCAAAAGATATTTTTGTATTTTTTATGTGAGTAAAACATTTCGATATAATTTATCTATAATAACTACTTTTGCCAAAGAGGAGAGACAATTTCATCAAATTGCTTTTCTTGTAGGGCTATCTTGCTAGCTACTTGCTAGGATATGATTTGTAGCAACTTGATTTTTATTTCGTTCTACTTAATTATCTAGGGATCCACATATATAACCAAACCTTACCCTTTTGCTCTGTCGCTTGACAATTATACTCGTTATCTAATATTAATAATGTTCTCTTTTAACGAATATGTTAAGTAATCCCTTAATGTTTTTAATATGCAAGATAATATTGATTATATACATTTATGGATGCTTTCTAGATAATCTTAGGCGGCATTATCCATTGATTAGTGTGTTCTACTATTGAAGTTTTGAGTTCTACACTTAACGTCTAGATTGTGTGTAATTAACTACTTATTGTGTTTTTTTCTTACATTACTTACGTAGCTCCGACATATTTGTTTCTTGTCCCAGTTTTATACTCTATTGACTACTAGCAGATGGGGAGTAAGATACGACTAAGTGAAAAAATAGATAATTGGATCAATCTTTTCAAAGAATCACGGTTTAATTAGGGGTCTGGTTGTTGATGGTTCTTGGGCTTGTTTCTGAGTGAAAGTCGTGAACTCGGCTGCTAAACGGAGATGGTTTATCTTCGTGAAGAGTGAAATTGGAAACTTTGGTTTCCATGAAAGCAAAATCTGTGACAAGGTGTTCGTTTAGGGCCAGAGCCGGTTTTGAACAATGATTTCTCAAAAAACAAATGCATGGGGCCTATGATTTCTCAAAAAAGCCTAAGTCTATTTTTTCTTGTGTTATTAGTTTGTATTGTAAAACAAAATCGTGAGAAATGTAAAAAAGTTGTGGGTCTTATCTTAGATCGCAGAACAAAACTAAAATTTACATATCATTTTAATATGACAATGAATTAAAAAATTAACTAAGTTCTATTAAAATGTATCTGCTTGAGAGAATAATGACTTTGGGTGATGCTAGTTTCTTAGAGATTTCCGGTGTAGTTTACCGGAATCTTTCCTTAACGCTTATTTTCATATTCCTTCTTTGGGATGTTTTTACCAGTGAGTTCACTGGATTCGGATTCTTTTCGATCATCTTTCTCTTTCGAGGAAAGATCTCTACCATCATACCCTTTTCTTTTGAGAAGAAATGTTTTCTCGGACATGTAACCAAAAGTTTTCTTCAAGTTTCTCATCATTTTGTTACTTTCCATAGAAATCTCAATATGATCTGAAAGTGCAATCGAGTTTACTTCGGCAATTCTTGTAGATGAGGTTTGGACTTCAATGTCATTGTATTGAACAAGATTGAGTCCTAACGAAAGTAAGCTTGTGCTAAAAAAACACAACTGTCTTTCACTCTTTTTACAATTTACACAACTGAAATATTTTCAACTTTTTTGTTTTTTAACTTTTATGTTTGTTGATTGAAATTAACTTTCATAAAATCTTACTTATAAGTTATAATACATATATCATAAAAATTGATTCATTTAGTAATGTTTTCCACCAAAAAAAAACATGATCAAAAATTTTGATTACAAAGAATTGATGGATGATTTTTTTGAATAAATATTAGAAGTCTTATTTTCTAATCTTGATAGAGTTTTATTATCTTTCAGGTTTGTACTTTATTTTATTTCAGTTATTGTTTTATATTTAAATATTTATACACTGCTTAGAGCATTTATACAAGAAATTTCTTTTTGAAAATAGGGTGATCTTTAAATCAGGGTTTGTGGTTGACTTGTTCTAGCGAATAACTTCAATTTTTGTTTTATATATATTAAATTTTAATCTTCAATTTTATTTTAAAAATAACTAAAATCACAGAATTTTTATAAATAAGTAATAAATACACACAAAATGCAAAACAAAATATTTATAACTCATCTATAAATATTTTGATTTTAACAAGTGATTAAATCCTTAATTTCTTTTGAAAATATATCAACTATTGAAAGTTACAAAATATTCCAATTGCATATACATAATATCTCTATTTTACATAATGTTATTTTCTATTAATAATTCAGAATTTAATTCTAATATTTTTATATATCTTACGTATGAAAAACATATATACATATACAAATAGTTTATTTTTATATTTTAATGAAATATATTATAAAGATTAAATCGATATAAAGATAAATACTTGTAGAAATATATGTAAGATACATAAATTATAGGGAGTAAAATGAAATGTAAAATAATAATTTGAGGTTCTAAATAGGTTCTAAAAAAAGTTTGAAGGTTTGTTGAAAAAATATACCTCCAAATTTGAGAGTTTGTGGACTTATTAGAGATGACCTTATAAATTTAGTGGCTATAAACACCGTAAACTCTTTCATAATAAAATAAAAGAAAAACAATTAAAAACCATAATCTTTTGTTTGGTTAACAGAGTCTAGATAGATCTGTTTATATTGATGGAAAAAGAATTGGAAACCAAGAAATGGGTTAGAGAGGTTTCTCATTTAAGAGATTTTGCAAAAGCTCAAATCACATTTGTTTAAAATCTATTGATCCGAGTATTTTTATAATATTAAAAATAATGATATAATGAAATAGTTAAATTTTTAAGTTTTTAAGTTTTTTTTAGAGGTTCACATGGGTCTTTTATTTTCTTGTTTAGTTGCCATTTTTTGTAACTTTTATTTAATATCATACATTCATCTTCTCTTCTCTTCTCTTCCCATCAGGGACAATATTTACAAAATATTTAAAGAGCAGAGAAAGACAGACATACAAAAGCTCAGAAAGAAAAAAGAAGTGAAGCAAGACATATGCATATGAAAAGAGAGGTTAGAACTGAAAGTACTAAAAGTTCGGGGAAATAGTAACACTTGAGACGCGTGAAGATTTGAGATGAGATTCCTGGTCCATCCCATATAATTTTGTCTTTAAAATAACTTGAATTTCCTTATCACCACATGAGTTGGTTCTACTGGTAATATTATGCAATCTACTAGTTCTTTCTTTCCAGATGCCATACATTACTGATTGAACATAGAGCAAACACAATCTTAATCTTGCCATTTGGAGTGCAAACCTGAACCCAAGAGATCGATCCCCTCGAAATCCAATGGATGGTCAAACCTTGTATACCGGAAAAAGGACATAAAACCTCCTTTGAGAAATCACAGTCGAAAAAGATATGGTCACGAGATTCATCACAACTGTCACATAACAGCCAAGTGAAAGAAACATTCAATCAGTTATGAACTGAAACCCTTCCCAAAAGGCATGTTTTGGAATCCTTGATTTAAAACAAATAGAGTTAAACGATCTTCACTCCTAATTAACCCTTTGATCTTTGTTTCTACGTGTATGTGTGGAAGTGTGACAAAGTCTATGATCAATAAGAACAGATCAAAAAGATATATTTCAAAGATAAAAAGAGAAAAGATGCATGTGGAAGCTTGTCAATGGTATTGAACACAAAAACACAATTACGACATACATCACTTTATTTATTTTTCTCGGTGCAAGTTAATGGTGATCTAGCTGGGTACTTCTAGAGTACAAGAGGATTGCGACAAGGATGTTCACATTCGCCTTACCTGTTTGTCTTGTGTATGGATTTCCTTTCACATAAGATAGATAAAGCAATGCAGGAGAAGAGATTCATGTTTCACCCGCGTTGCAAAGCTCTGTCTCTCACTCATCTTTGCTTTGCGGATGATCTGATGGTTTTTGTAGAAGGATCAAAGGAATCTATTGAAGGTGCTCTATCAGTTTTTGAAGAATTTTCAGTTTGGTCAGGCTTAAATATAAGTCTGGAGAAATCAACTATGTATATGGCTGGAGTCTCAGATGTGGAGAGGAGTAGAAATCGGACAAATTTTTCGTTTGCAGAGGGGGATCTCCCTGTTCGTTACTTGGGGCTTCCACTCATTACTCAGGTGATGAAGAAACAAGATTATCTACCTCTGGTTGAAAAAATCAGAAACAGGATAAGTACATGGACTTGTAGGTTCTTGTCTTATGCTGGAAGACTTCAATTGATCAAACAGTATTGATGAGCATTGTTAATTTCTGGGCAGCTGTCTTCAGACTTCCTAGCAAGTGTATGAAGAAATTGAGAAGCTCTGCTCGACTTTCCTTTGGTCTGGTCCAGAACTGAAGGCAACAGGAGCTAAAGTGGCTTGGAAGGACATTTGTAAAGAAAAGAATGAAGGGGGGCTAGGGATTCGACCTCTTAAGGAAGTAAATATGGTCTATGAGTTAAAACTCATATGGAGAATGTTATCAGGAGAATCTATGTGGGGCAAATGGATAAAGACCAATCTCCTCAAGCAAAAACGCTTCTGGTAAGTGAATAAAAACACTCAAACGGGATCTTGGATGTGGAGGAAAATGTTAAAACTAAGGGAAGTGGTGAAGATTTTTTATAAAAAAGATGTGGGGAATGCCCGTCGTACCTCCTTCTGGTATGATAATTGGTCAGAACGAGGAGTTCTCTCAGATATTCTGGGTGATAGAGGGATCATTGACATGGGAATCAGAAGAGAAGCTACAGTGGAGGAAGCAGTTCTAAACGTTAGAAGAAGAAGAAGAAGAAGAAGAAGAAAGCATCATTCTGGCGTGTTGAACGGTATTGAAGCTGAACTCACTGTGCTAAAAGAGCATATTCGCAATTCAGTAGAGGATACCAGTCTATGGACAAGGGAATCAGGGTTCAAACCACATTTCTCAGCTCATGAGACTTGGATGATATTGAGAGAGAAGTGGACCAAATGCACTTGGACTAAAGGCATCTGGTTCTCGCAGGCTACTCCTAAGTTCTCCTTTATGGCTTGGCTAGCGATGCTAGATAGAATGTCCACAATGGACAGAGTTTCAAGATGGAGCCAAGGAGTTGACACTGTATGTGTTTTGTGTAAGACTGCTCCCGAATTAAGAAATCATCTTTTTCGAGTGCTCATTTACTACTCAGGTATGGGAACATCTTGTAAAAGGGATCCTGCGTAGTGACTACAAATGACTGGCACGCCATAGCACGATTGATCACTGATCAAACCATGGAAAGTAAGAAGCTATTTTGCATCTGTTATGCATTTCAGGCATCAGTTCATGCATTATGGAGAGAGAAACAAGATAAAGCATGATGATAAGCCACTGCCTTTGCCGGTTTTGGAAAAAATGATTGATAAAGGAGTCATAAATCAACTCAGTCTGCTAAGAACAAAGGGAGGAAAGGGTTCAGAAGGTGTGATGCAATTTTGGTTTGGAACTAGACTGTGAATATTCATTTTAAAGTTGAAGTTTAAGTTGTAAAGGAGTAGGTTTTCGTACACAATGGTGCACTTGATGTAAAAAGACTTTTTGAGGAATAAAATTTAACATTCATTCAAAAAATAAACAATAGTTTATTAATATGTTTATTTTATAATATTTAAACAACTTTATTGAGATATTCCACATGAATATATTCTAAATCCTTCTTGCCCAAAAAAAAAGTTCTAAATCCTTCACGTTTCTTAAGCTACTCAACGAGCTGGGAGCTTCTTGCAAGCAGCCATACATTCTTCTTTCTTAACCCAACATTTTAATGTTTTCTCTCCTTCGAGACAGCAAGCACAATACCTTCCTACTCTGGGTAAAGAACATTCTACAGGGAGGCACTGTCTAACTTGTGCTTCTAGACTGCATGCATCTCCCACTATAAGAAAAATAACATTTATTAAGAAAATGAGAATTAAAATAATAGCATACTCATAGTTACAATGTCTTTGATGATAAATGATGGAAAATAGAGTATCTTTTATATATGCATCATTGCATAGTACATACATTGATGTAGAGGAACGAGAGAAATCATGATGAGGCACATGATATAAAAATGTGATGATGACATTATCGTAATACTCTTTAAAAAAACGATATGTTTTTTTACTGTTTGATGGTTGTATTTCCTACTGGCATACAACAGAGACTATATATATATGAGACCAACCTTATCACTCTAGTATTTAAAATGGGGTTCTAAATCATATATAATTATTATTTTAATAAAGTTAATTAATTTGATTTAAATTTTTATGCTAGATAAAGTCATATATACATTAACAAATGTAATTAAAAGTCTTATAAGAATATCTCATAATATCTTGAATAAGATGTAAAAAATTTGTCTCTCTCCTATTTTTCTTAAAAAATATTGGATTATATGGATGAAATTTCTTTAATTAGTTATGCATTCATTGCATGGTTTACTTATTTTAGTTTCTTACACACTGACAAATATTTTTATTAAAAATTTATTAAAATATATTAAAACTTTTCCTTCATGAGATACATAATACCTTAGAATATTCCCATAAGAAGATACAATATTTTGATTAAAAAATCTATCTTCATTTAACTTATTACTTAGGAATAGGAAAAACTAAAATAAGTAAACCATACAATGAATATTTAAGTAATAAAAGAAAAAATGAGAAGAGAAAAAATATAAATTTTATTTAAGATATTATGAGATATTCTATTAAGACTTTTGATTACATTTGTTAATTTATAGATGCCTTACTCTATTTTAAAATTTAAATTAAATTAATTATTTAATTTTTATTAAAATAATAATCTTATTTGATTTAGAGTCTCATTTTAGATACTAGAGTTATAAGGTTGCTCTTACCTATTTTTTTATATATAGTCTATATTGCACGTTTCTAGGAAATGCAACCATCAATAGCAAACAAACACATTGTTTTAAAGAAGCCTATTACGATAATGTCATTATCACATCTTGCTATCATGTGTTTCATTATGATTTCTCTCGTTCCTCTATATCAATGTATGTATAATAATGCATACAAGATATTCTATTTTTTATCATTTTATCATCATAGACATTGCAACTATGCATATACTATTCAATTTTTATTTTTAATCTTATTTCTCTTATATAGTGTGAAACGCAGATGGATTAGAATTCAAAAGAAAGTGCATCAATTTCGTACGCTGGGTACCTGCATGTAAGAGACCTGAACTGGGTTGTTTTTGCTGTAACGACGCACCACCGGCAAAAAAAATTAACATGTTTTGTTACCGAAGCAGAATGTATGGCTCATTGCCCGAACCCAGTTATTTGAATGGCTTAAGACACTTTAAGAAAATAGAGTATACTCATGTGGAATATCTCAATAAAATTATAAAATATTATAATATAAGGATGTTAATAAACTATTGCTTTGGGTATCACTATACATTGATTAAGAATACTACAAATTTATGTTAGAGAAAAAATAAAATAAAATGATGTTTGTCGTCGTTGTGTTCGGTACCATTGACAAGCTTCGAAATTCATTTTTTCTCTTTTTATCTTTGCCTTTTATCTTCTTAATCTGTTTTTTTTTTCAATTTGCAGTTTGTATTCGATATGTTCTATTTTTATGAATATTTTATCTTGCTTTCTTTTGCTAGATCGAAGATCAATTACCAAACCATAACAGATTTATGGGATAATCATGGCTTTAAGCTTCTCAGTAAAAATGGGTTAGCATGGTCTTCTTTATATATTTAGTTTTAAAAAGTTCGGATTGGATCTGACCAGCACTCACGAGTACTGGTCTAACGTGAACATTTGTGAGGCCACGAGTGAGAGAACAACAAAGAGATTGGGGATAGAAACAACGAGGTGGATATTGCCAATTGCTAATGCGTGAGACTGCGTAGTTGTAAAACAAGATAAAAATCTAGAACCACAGGGTCGGTTCAATATGAACATGTCCGCAGAACTGGTCTTGGACATAAACAAGTAAAACATTGGTATTGTTCCTAAATTTTAAAAGATAATTTACATAGATACAGGTTCTTAAAATTCTAAGAAAAATATTAAATTACATATAGCTTTCAAAGTTTTAGGACTGGTAATGCATGTCCCTAACAATATGCAGATATTTGGTTCACTAATTTTGTGTATGTGTATACCTGGATTTGAGAAGAGCCAAAGGACAAAGAGCACATGCAAGAAGCACAAACGGAATGATGTGAATAGCATTTTCTGCGAACTTGGCACGTGACTTCTCTTTTTTAACCATCTCTTCTGGTGGATTATATTACAAGAAGGTGGTTCGTCCTGGACGAGGGGACCGACCATGGAACTCATCGACAATCCTTTAGGCGGTGCGGACGAGTAGTCTTCCGTCCCACGGTTCCAGCTAGCCGATCTACATGATTTTTTTTTTTCCTTTCTGATTCTTTGTTTCGATTTAGTTTGCTACAAAACTCTATATAAAGTGATTTTCGTATGATGTTGATGTTTCGTAAACGAGCTTGATCAGTTTCTTTGTTACATTTTATAGTAATTCGTTGATATGTTCACAAATTTTTTTTTTAGTTTCTTTGGAAAAATATCCTCATTTGATTGCTAATTGAGTGCGTTACCAAATGAGACACTTTTTCATATTTCTTTACATGTTAAGACACATATTGCTTGAGGAGCACTTTTCCTTGTTTGTAAGCTCGTTTTGGACATAAATGCCCCTCGCTGAGCGAACTGAGACAGGAAGCGAGATTGTTTTTTATATATTTATATTGTCTTTAATGGAGACCGAACTTATGAGAGTTTGTTTGGTTTCGTTATAGTTTGTTTTTATAGCTTATGTTTTACAGTGAAACCTCTATAAATTAATAATGTTGGGACTAAACCAAAACTAAAAAAATTATTAATTTATAGAGATTATTAATTTATCGAGATATTTAATTGAACCAAAAACTTAATTTGGGACTATGAAATTCTATTAATTTATGGAGATATTAATTTATAGAATTATTAATTTATAGAGGTTATACTGTATTTCTTATTTTTCTTAAAATTTATAATACATAAAACAAAAAAAGTTGTTGCAATAAATTATAATTTTTTTTCTCTATATTTTAACATCCATATTCATGCATATATATATATTATATATTTTAACAGTTAAGTCAATTTATGTATTTTATATGTCAATTTACGTATTTCCTAATTTTAATTGAAAAATGTCAAGAAATGAATATAATAATTTTAAATTTATATTGTTTGAGAAAATTATGGATGTGGACATGTAATGGACAATGTGGATGTGGACACTGGTATGATCAGTCTACAAATATTGTTGAAAATGAAAGTTGAAATGTATGTTAGTTGAGTTTGTAGAAAACATAGAGTTAGAAGTAGCAAAGATAGAGTAACGAACCTAAAATGTGGACAACTGAGAAGTAGTAGAGAAAGAGTGATGAGCCTAAAAACATAGAATTAGATGTCACTATCGTAGTGGAAAAATGTTAAAGTTACGAAGCTTGGGAAGGGAAAACATAGTGTATAGTTATTGCCTAAAACATCATTGGTAAAGAGTGTATCAAAAGTAAAAAGAGAGACCCGAATTCAACAAGATACACATATGTTACACAAAAGGTGGCGTTTTGTAGAATGCAGAGTTAAGTTCGTGCTAAGGAGGTAGCACACTGACTTGTATTGGAGTTAGCTCTTCATAGTCTGAAGGCAGATTGTTTGTGGGATAATCGGTAGTGGTGATCATCTGAGTGTCCGAAGGTGGATGATGTATAGTTCCTAGACAATAGGGGAGATGTGACCACTGGGGCCGCTGTGTTCAGGAGATGTGTGGACACTGGATGTGTTTTGATCACTGGAATCGTGGACAGTAGGTGTGTGGATGATAGGGTTGAGAACAGGGGAGAATATCCCCCGAAGGGATGAGTCTGAGCCGGTGAAGAAAGCGAAGATGGGTCGGGATTTTAAAGTGTTCTTCGACGAATGAGGAAGAAGGCGGAGAAGATTTTGTGAAATTAGGGTTAGAGAGAATTGGAGAAAGCAGATAAAAAGAAAATTGGAGAAATATGATGAAAGCCAAACAGGTTGGAGGGGGAGGGAATTGCAGACTCAAAACAAGCAGTGGGGCTTTTGGATTCTCTTGTGTTCTTTTACAACTGATGAAAAAGGTATGGAGGCGTTCGCGAGATTAGGATTACAAAATAGAGGAGTTCACAAAAAGGGAAAAATAGACTTGAGATTTGTAAGTGGAAAAGAAAAAATAGGTAAATTATTATTTTATGAATAATAAAGTTGGATGAGAATGAGTCGTTAGAGGAGAACTAGAATTAGAAGAGAGTGTAGTTGAGGGGCAGGAAAGACATTGCACATATATAAAGTGTGACTCCAGCCACAAGTGTCTCTATGTGTTATTCCAAAAATATAATGTGTCTTAGAGAGTAAAAAATTCTTGCTAATTTATAGTCTATGGTTTCTGTACATCCGGATCGAGCTTAGGACTTTGTCAAATCGTTCAATAGTGTCTCACGGTTCTTCTTTTCAATGTTTCAGATCTTTTTGTATTTCTATCGACTTTTGGGATAATAATAATTTATGCTATTACGTGATGAATAAATATCGGGGCTCAAGTAACCATGGGTCCATTTTTCCACTATCTCTAATCAAAGTGTGTAATGTGTTCTTAACGTATACATGTGCATGTAGCAGATACATTACCATTTATATGATAAATTAAGGCTGTAACATACATAATAACTGCAATGCAGTTTTAATAATAACAAAAACGTGTATAGATTCTGTGCAGTTTTAACTATTACTATTCAGAAACTAAGTTTAACGATTGTATAAACAGAGCTTATACAAGTATACTTCCTTGAATTTAAAGGCAAACCATAATTTAACAAATGAATTAAAAACCTACAGTCATTTTTGAATACAAAACTGTTAATACCGGTACGAGTTTCTAAACTAGAATATTTTTTTCTTTTGATTATCTAAACACCCGTGTGGATACATTACAAATACACTAAACGATATCACATATGCAAAGAGGTTCATAAGATATGTCGACCACACAATCCATACCATATTTTAAGCATACAAGACAAAGGAAGTTACATTTAAAAGGGTACCAAACCTAATAACCTTGATATTTCAAACACATAAACTACTCCCAAAACCTTTTAAGTTTGGAGAATTACAAGCTTATCATCACGGGTGAGACTTACCACCGTGGCCCAAAGAGGCGACTTCACCATTAGAACCACCACCACCACCTCCAGACCGACCATTTCCGCTTCCATAACCATACCCACCACCACGTGCTCCGCCACCTCCGGAACCGTACCCATATCCGCTACCTGATCCAGATCCAGACCCATACCCATATCCGGATCCTCTTCCCCAACCCGTGGGAGATCTACCTGAGCCCGACCCATAACCCCATCCGGATCCAGGAGCAGAACCCCAACCCCAATTGTACTCCCAGTTAGGCCCACGGCCCGACCCACTTTCGTCTTGGGTGTTTTGGCCTGGTGACATGTTACCTTTTGACCATGCGAATGGACGAGAAACAGAAGTCTTGACAGTGATTAAAAAGAACAAAACCAGCAAGAGCCCTTTGATCATTTTCTAATTTTGCTGGTAAGTTTTTGTAAATGTTCTTCTACTTCTAAATCTTGTTTTGCTATGAAGTTATTGTAACAAAGCTTCTCGCACCATTTATATAGGCAAAACAACATGAAGCATTTCTGATAGACAACGGTCTGACAAGTGGGTTTAATAGTGTGAGATGGGACAACCCACCCTTTCTGAAATTTTTTTAAGAAAAACTTATTTTCTGAGGAAAAACAGGTAAAAAAGAAGAAAAATACACTTGCAAATGTATCTCCTACACATGTGAGCTATACATTTTTTGGTTAAATAATTTTTCACTTTAGACGTCGTTATCAACTGTAAATAGGCACTACCGCCCTAACAATATAAAGATGATAAATCATGAAGCCACAAACTGTGAATTTTCTTACCTTTTTTGTTTTAAATATAAATTACCATAACTAATCATATATATTGTCTTTATTTTCTATCCTAAAGTAGGCATTAAATTATGCAAGAATGTCAACAGAATGATTAGATGTTTGGTATTACTGAGCTACTTGAGTTTCTTTAAAGTAGAAAATATTATCTTCAACAAACCCTCTAAGACGCGTTAACGCCATTCGCATTTATATTTTTTTACTAATTACGGCCTGTGATTATGAAATGTTCTGCATTATCATCATCACTACAACAAAAATACATCCATAAAACAAAGCTATAAACATCAACACCATCGATAATTGTAGGTAACCTCTAGTTCATCATTAAAATTAATTAGTCTAAGCGATCTATTGGATTTTTCAAGATATATCGTTCATCTATCCTCTCTGTTTTCTGATATCGAATTTGTCTTTGTACCACGAGAAGCCAATATATCCGCTGATTTTCTCAAGTCTATTGTAATGATTTGTGGTAAGTTCAATTCAGGTTTAATGAATGTTTTTGGATCAAAATTTTAAAATCATCGAACAATGATGATCGAACCAGATATATAATGTTTCTGGAAGAACAAGCGAGCATATATAGGTCTTATCGATTGACACAACGAACTGAATTGGAACCTTCCAAACTAACATTAAATATTTGCTATATCAAGTTCAAATGGTCTACACTTTTCTAAGACATAACTTAAATTTAAACACTGAAATCAGGAAACTATTCAAGCTTGTTCATGTGTGAATTTATTATTATATCATAATTCTAGTACGTAATTTATTACATATGTAAGAGGTCATCAAATGGCCCTACATCGGTTAGGTTTATTCATAAAATTGCTTATATATTAGCTCGCTGTTTTGTAAAGGTCTTTTTATATGATGATATCGTTTCGCAAGTATGAAAAAAAAAAAGTGTGTGCATAGAAACTAGATAGAATTCAAGAAGTAAAACTTAGATGCAAAGGCAATAAAACATAAAAATGTTTAATGACACGAAAAAAATAACAGGCTTAATCATCTCTGACCGATTCATCTTGTACGTGCAACATAAATATAGTATATTAACTTAGTAAATGGAGTAGAGAGAAATTTTACAAATACACTTTGTTTGATACCACAATTCACTTTTACCATCACTTTAGAGACATTTTTACAAATACCACTTTCATTAATGAGTAAAAGACAATAATATCCTTACCTAATCTTCTTCTCCATAATCACCTCTCTTTCCACGCCGACATCGATCTCCTCTCTTTCTTCATGGATCTTCTCTCTCCGTCGATATCCATCGTCGCATAAACTACCAGAGATTCAAGATCTGTAACATTTGATTTGATTCTGCTATATCTCTCAGTCATCATCGTGGTATTAGATTTCTACACGAGTACGGTGAAGGCACCTGCACGTAATCAAGGAAGTCATCGGCAAAGAGCTACGGAGTCGTCTCCGCTTCACGACAAGATTGAGACAGCAACGCGGATCGTCGGCGGCAGCGAGATCGAGCGACGACGGCGGCGAGATCGAGCGACGGCGGCGACGATCGAGCGAGGACAGCGACGAGATCGGCGACATCGGCTATGAGATCGGCGATGGCGACGAAGTTCTCTTACATTCAGGTTGGAGACGATTTCAAATTGGGCGCTGGAGGAGCTTTCATCTCTTTCACATGGTAGTGAATCCAGATCCTATTTCTATGCCATGGTGGAGCATCTCGAATGGTATACATTTTGGCCATTACTCAGCTTATGTGAAATTAGCTCCTGAGACATAGCATCATTTTGATGACGCAAAGGTAATAATATAAGCTGAAGATCAGTGGTTTCGCTTTTGATATTCATAGACTCTTATTAACCTTCACCATTTCTAATAAAACTATTCATGTATATTTATAAAGGTTTATAAAACCAATCATATAGATATATGAAATAGTTTTGTATATAAATCATTATAAGAGTTTATAAAACCATTTATAAATTTTATAAGAGCTTATAAAACCTTGTATCAACCATCTAAAGTTTATAAAACACATATAAATATCTATATAACTATTTATAAAAGTTTATAAAACTATTTAAAAGGGCTTATAAAACTATTTATAAGTGTTTATAAATTGAAAGAACATCTTTTTCCAATAATTTATCTGTTTAATGCATTGAATTCTTACTAAATAAAACAGTAATGAAAACGTCTCTCCAAACCCAATGCACATCGTTACCGCTGGTTAAAACAATCTGCCCCTTTACCCAGTTCCATTACCGGTTTTAGAAAGTTGACTGCTTTTCAGACCTGCTTTCTCAACAACCCTGCTTTTATTTTCCTAGTTTGGCAACTTTTCAAATCTGAGAAATCTTGAGTTTCATACGGGTGCTCCATCGCCGACGGTTTGAGGACACGATGACCACCACCAGAACCAAACCACAGCTCCGCGACAAGTGTAAGACCGCCTGTTTTCAAAGCTCGGTGAAACATTCGAACCAGCTCTAAGAGTCGACGGTGACTCCTCTTAGTGGAAGTACTTGCATCGTTTGTTGTTTGTTTCTCCTTGCCTTCTCTTTCTCGGCTTCTTCGTCAAACTATCGTATAACAAGCTGCTGTCTCCTAGTCTTTTCAACCCCGCTCACATAAGCTTCTCGCCGAAAACTTCTCCCGCTACTGCTTGACGTCTCTCCCACTCCGAACAAGCCTCCACGGTCTCTTACTTTTATCCAGACAAGAACACATCTGCTCAGTTTTATTAGTCATGGGCCGTTACACTACAGAGGAAAAAGGGAAAAGTATCTCCAAAAATCCCAGTGAACTACCACGCTTCCGTATCAGAGCTCCTGAGTTCGACCCGGCGGATCTCATCAAGGAGAATGCGCTTACCTTAGTGGGCCGTCTCACAACCCCTAAGGAGCAAAGGATGTCTGCGGTCTTGCCTTATCTCCCCAAGCTTTGGAACATGATAGGACGTACTACAGGTTCTGACCTAGGCAATGGTTGCTTTCAATTTCGTTTTGAAAATGAAGTAGATCTACACGCTGTCCTTCAGGATCGGCCTTACCAGTTTGGAAGGTGGATGCTTCTTATCCAGAGGTGGGAGCCGATTATTTCTTCTACCTTTCCGTCACAGATACCGTTTTGGATAACTCTGAAAGGGATCCCCCTCCATTACTGGCATGAGAAAGTAGTCCGAAACCTAGGAATGGAATTTGGTGAGCTTGAGGACTATGCTGTTACAAGATCCTCCGCACGTGTGAGAGTGACAATTGATGGTCTCAAACCTCTAGTAAAGGAGTTTGTCATGGAATTTGAATCTGGTGAAGAAAGCCTTATTTCAATGGATTATGAAAGGCTTGGGAACCACTGCTCTATTTGCAACCGTCTAACGCACCTCCGCTTCCAATGCCTCGATAGACAACTCGATGCTCCCATTCCTATCCTGGAACCCCAGCAGGAGAAGTGCTCTCTCAACCCCACAAGGACAGTACCCAGCGAGGTTCACAACAGGACAACTACAACTCAAAAGATCTCTCCACCAAGAGCGTTTCATCAGCGCCTTGATAGACACGGAAAGCCATTCGATGAGAGGGTTTCTTCTGCCTACCCACTTGCACAAGGTCCAAAGAATAAGATTGCCCCAGGTTTCACTAGTAAAGACCACTACCGTCGTTCCCCTCATGAAATTCTCAAGATTGATGAAGGGAAAACTCAACTATCTGCCTGGCGAAGGATCCCAAGCCCTCCCCAAGACAAGGAGCGCATAGAGATCAGCAGTAAAGAGCGCTACTCTGCACGCAACTCTCCACCGTACGCAATGGCAAGGAACAGGAACTCGGCTTCTTATGGAAAGCGCAAGCGCGAGATCTTCCCTGCGTTACCTTCAGAGAAGAGAGGAACGGAGACTGAAGATGAGACCAACAATCTCAATGCTGATCCCCAAGTTACCAGGAACCAGGAAACTCCTGAGCCTCACCCCCTTCCAGGAAAAGAGATACCCCTAGAAGTTTCAAGGGGGCAAGCGACTATCCCCTCAACGGAGGAAGTTATGGAAGAGCTTCGTGCTGTAACTTACCAATATGTTGATGTCGCGAACCCAAAATAAAGAGAGGCAAGAAGACAGCGTGTCCTTGATGGAGAGATCCATGGTTTAATGGCTGAGACAGCAGCTAATATCATTGCTTCAAGGGTCCAAGCAAATGCAACGTAGAACAATCTGCAGCAGCGTTACTCAGCCAGTCCACCACCATAGCGATCCAACCCCTCAAAGGATCAATCAACGAACCATCTCAGTCTCTCTCTCAAGTGATCCTTCTCCCAGACGCCCCCACAGCTAATGCGACTAAAAGACGAGGTCGTCCCCCAAATAAGAAGAAGTAACCCGAGCCCCGACTCTCGGCAGAACAAGTTCAAAACACAACATGGCCATGGCTCAGGCTTCGTCAGGACGCAGACATTCGTCTCAGCCCTCGACTCCACTAGCACAATCTTCCCGAGACCAGAGTCGGATCAGAACCCCACTAGCCCAACAAGACGAGCCAAAGGTGGATTTTCACCATCGGCTTCCTCCTCTTCCTTAGCAATTCTGAGCTGGAATTGTTGTGGGCTGGGGAACCCCGCAACAATCCAAAGACTAAGGGATATACGCCACCAGATCTACCCGACTGCTGCCTCATGGAAACGAAGAACCCGGACTCTTTTGTCACTGATGAACTACGCTTTATGGATTATGACTCACAGTATCTTGTATCCCCTCACTCCCCCGGGGGAGGAGGCTTAGCTCTACTCTGGAAAAGTACTGTAGAAGTGTCTGTTATCTCTGCTTCCATTAATGTTATTGATACCATAATTTTATATAAAGGGCAAAGCTTTTCTGCCTCGTTTATGTATGGCGAACCAGATATCTCTCTTCGCTCTGTTTTCTGGGAGTCAATGACAACTCTATTCACAGGAAGAGATACACCTTGGATCGTCACTGGCGACTTAAACGAGATTACTGATAATAGTGAGAAGTCAGGTGGCTCCATCAGACCCGAGAACTCTTTTTGTAACTTCAGGAGCTTCTTATCGCAGAACGATCTCTTTAATATGTGTCACACCGGAAACTTTCTTTCATGGAGAGGACAGCGCCACTCGCATTTGGTCCACTGTCGGCTGGACCGCACTCTTATCAACAGCTCCTGGCATGACCTTTTCCCAATGGGAAGGTGTCACTATCTACGATTTGAAGGGTCTGATCATCGACCACTACTCACCATTCTCGACACTGGGAGGAAGAAAATGACGCGAATCTTCTGATATGACCGTCGCCTCAAGGACAATGAGGAGATCAAATCTCTGATCGATACTATCTGGAATGCTGACTTGTCCCTCTCTATGACTCAACGGCTAACGTTCTGTAGACGTGCCATAGCGAAATGGTGCAGAGAAAATCAAACCAATAGCCCGCCATTGAGAAGCTCAAATCGACCTGGATACAGCTATGTCAGCAGCAACAGTGGAGGAGGAGTACATCCTTCGTATCAATGCTGAATTAATGAAAGCATACCAGAAGGAGGAAGCGTTTTGGAAACAATGAAGCCGCATTCTCGCTAACTCTAGCGATTAAGAATACTAGCTACTCCATGCAGTAGCAAAAGGGAGACAAAGTAGAAACCGCATTTGTCCTCAAACGATCCAAGGAGAAGCTCTATAATGAGGAAGATCAAATTGACAAGAGATTGCTGATTTCTTCGGTCTCGCTCAAAGCATCGACACGACTACATGGATACAGTCCTTCATGCCCTGACCCCGTGTCACCCCCGAGCATGAATGAACATCTGATCTCCATTCCAACAGCCGCAGAGATCAAAAGCCCTTTGCAATACACCCAGATAAAGCCCCGGTCCCGATGGGTTCTCAAGCTTCTTCAGTCACATTGGGCAGCTATCAACCCGCTATCATCGCTGAAGTCCAACACTTCTTTGAATCAGGAGTTATGCCACAAAGTATCAACACCACCTATGTTAGACTGATACCGAAAATCCAAGGACCAAATCTAGTCTCTGATTTTCGTCCGATAGCATTATGCAGCGTCTACTACAAGATCATCTCCAAGATTCTATCCCTGCGCTTCACCAATTGAGACATAGTGTCAGAAAACCAGTCTGCTTTTCTTCCCGAGGGCCATTACGACAATGTCTTGATAACCCACGAAATTCTACATTATCTCAAGAAGTCTGAGGCTGAGGTACACTGTTTTATGGCTGTAAAAACCGATATGAGCAAGGCGTATGATCGAGTGGAGTGGCCATTTATCAGACAGGTGTTGACCCGATTGGGCTTCGATGAGAGGTGGACAAACTGATAATGCAATGCTATTACGGTCTCGCACTCGATCTAGTCAACGATTCAGCTTTTGGAAACGTCATACCACAGCGAGGCATCAGGCAGGGTGACCCGCTATCTCCTTATCTCTTCATTTTGTGTGGAGAAGTTCTCTCAGGTTTATGTAGACGAGCTCAAGAAAGTGGTACGATGACCGGCATTAAAGTGGCAAATCAATGCCCTCGAGTGAACCATCTTCTCTTCGCTGATGATACTATGTTCTTTATAAAAGCTGATCAGCAAAGCTCCATGACCCTTAAGAACATCCTTCGGAAGTATGAGATTGCGTCGGGTCAGCTTATTAATGTGGAAAAATCCTCCGTCTCCTCTCTTCGAAAACACCACAGGTGACCAGATCGTGTGTCAAACAAATCCTTGGTATTGAAAAAGAAGGCGGAGTTGGTAAATATCTTGGTCTCCCAGAACTCTTTGGTAGGCGCAAGAGAGATCACTTTTCCTCGATTGTTGATAGAGAATCAAGCAGAAGCAGAAAGCGATAGCATGGTCTACTAGACGTTTGTCTTCCGCTGGAAAGCTCACAATGCTAAAATCGGTTCTCTCGGCCATCCCTACTTACTCGATATCTTGCTTTGAGTTACCTTTAGGGTTATGTAACCAGATCCAGTCGGTGCTCACAAGATTCTGGTGGGATGATGAACCAGCGAAAAGGAAGATGTGCTGGATTGCTTGGGAAAAAATCACAAAAGCAAAATCTGATGGGGGCCTTGGTATCCGAGATGTCCATGATTTCAACGTTGCCTTACTTGCAAAGCTTTCATGGAGGATTCTAACACGACCGGACAGCATCCTAGCTCGCCTGCTTAACGGTATCTACTGCAAAAACATGCACTTCCGCTCGGTCCAATGTTCAAAAACGGCATCCCATAGATGGAGAACCATTTTGCGGGGCAGAGATCTTCTGGTGACAAGATTAGGGAAAGTAATTGGAAACGGTGCAACTACAAATGTCTGGAAAGAGTCATGGATATCCACCTTATCCCCCTTACGATCTTTTGGACCTAGTCGGGAATGTGATCAAGACCTGGTTGTCGCAGACCTTCTATCCACTGATGCCTCGCGCTGGATCCGACACAAGGTGGAGAATGTGTTCCCAGAAGTGGCTAATCTTATATTGCGATTGGTCCCTAGTTTGATGGGAGCTGAAGACATGTACTGCTGGTATGGAACAAAGTCTGGTATCTATTCTGTAAAATCTGGGTATTTGGCGCTGCAAGAGAAAAAGAGACCACAACCTGTAACAACTGCGCAGGAGGAAGTTCTTGATTGGCAGAAGAGTGTTTGGAATGTTGATACTTCACCAAAAAATTGAAACTCTTCTTGTGAAAATTGTGTAGAGGAGCCCTCTCCCTTGGCGCAAACCTTGCAACCCGGGGACTCTCTGCGGATATAGCATGTCTGCACTGTGGAGAATCAGAGACAGCACTGCACCTTTTCTTCCACTGCCCCTTCGCCATCCAAGTATGGACTTTAGCGCCGCTGAATCGACCACTCTGAATCTTGTCGTGTTCTAGTCTCGCCGCTGCTATAAAGGAAGCGTCCTTGTTAGTATGCCTTCCTCCTACCGGTTTAGTTGGGAACTTCTCCTCTTGGATTTGCTGGTTCCTGTGTGGACATCGAGGAACAAGCTCGTCTTCGAGAACCGACACATTTCTGCAAGATATACTATCTCCTCTGCTATCACAGCGGCGCGAGAATGGCAACTAGCTCAACATGAGAAGCCTCCTCCCTGTCAAAGCAAAAGTCTACACGAGGGTTACATTACTCCTCCGCCTCAGACAGTCGTGTGCAACACAGATGCGGCTTGGTCATGCGAATCATCTATTGCAGGCCTTGGATGGATCTACAACTACTCTTATCCCAACAAACAGGAAGCACTATCCAAGTGTTCCAGGAATGTATCCTCACCGCTTATGGCTGAAGCACTTGCTATGAGGGAAGCAATCTTAACGGCAAGGCATCGTCTCCTCTACAAAGTCTGGTTCCAATCCGACTCCCAAGAGCTCATTAGAGCTATCAACTCGAAATCCTATCCGATGGAGCTCTACGGAGTTCTCTCAGATATCGAGCTCCTATCTTCGTTTTTTGTGTCTATCTCGTTTTCTTTTATTCCTAGAGCGCAAAACATGTTAGCTGACTCAGTGGCAAAGAACACTATGTGTGATGCCCCTGCAACTCTGTTCTAGAATTTTATGAATATGAATCTTTTGGTGTTCAAAAAAAAAGTGTTTATAAATTAATTTACAAGGTTTATAAATCTATTTATAAGAGTTTATAAATCACCAAATTAACCAACTTTCTACCATTTCTTTGTTATTCTCTAGATATATGTATTGATATCATCACCAAAATACATCTCTTATACCAATGGCATATTTAGTGTTAACTGATTCTTTGGTACTCATTTAACACAAGAGGTATTCAGAATCCAGGGTTTGCATAGAAGAGCACGATAATAGACTGCCTTTATTGATGTGAAAGTGTACTGCTTGCTCTTTAATAAGCATTTTTGTTGTGCATGTTTGTTTAATGTGGCGAGGAGGTGAATCATCTACATGTTTTCTCTCTCTTTTTATGCAGTTGGTGAGTTAAACCATTTGATATCTGCCACGATGTCTAGTGTCACATGCTGTCTGAGATTCCCTGGTCAGCTCAACTCTGACCTCCGTAAGCTTGCTGTCAATCTGATCCCATTCCCTCGTCTTCACTTCTTCATGGTTGGTTTTGCTCCTCTCACCTCAAGAGAATATCAGCAGTACAGTTCTCACAGTCCCTGAACTCACCTAGCAAATTTGGGACTCCAAGAACATGATGTGTGCTGACCCTAGGCACGGCGCTACCTCACAGCTTCCGCCATGTTCCGTGGCAAGATGAGCACAAAGGAAGTTGACGAGCAGATGCACAAAAAGTCACTGTGTGATCCTATAAAGAACAATTCAAGATAATAGGAGAAATCTCAGCTTTGAAACTCTGGAAATGTGATTATCTTGCTGCAGCTTGGACTCTAACTGATCTATATTATCTTGCATGTTAGAAACCTCTTATAAGGGTTTATAAAACCATTTATAAGAACTTATAAATCATTTATAAGGTTTTATAAATATATTTATAAACGTTTATGAATCTATATATACGGGTTTATAAAAATATTATAAGAGTTTAATATTCTTTATAGCACAATTTATAACAGTTAATAAATCTTTTTCAAGAGTTTATAAATCTTTTATAAGAGTTTATATCTTTTATAAGAGTTTATAAATCTTTACAAAACTTTAGAAGTAAATATTGATAAAGCTATTATAAGTGTCTATCATTTTATTATAAATGTTTGTAAACTATTTATAAGAAATAAATGATTATTTATAATGGTTTATAAAATAATTAATAAGACTTTATAAGAGTTTATAAAAACAGTCTATAAGGTTTTCTAAATAAATTGTTAAAATATACTTCATTTATAAGAGTTATAAATTCAGTTTATAAAGCTTTATAAGGATTATAAATGTTTATAAAGGGTTTAAATACGTTGATAAAAAGTTTATATAAGATTTATAAGGGGTATGTATACTATTAATAAGGGTTTATAAAAACTTTATGAAAGCTTATATTCAATTTATAAGGGATATTATAAGAGTTGTATAGGTTTATAAATCAACTAAAAGAATCTAACCATTTAGAAAGCCTTATAAAACAATTTATAATGGTTTGTATGATAATTTATAAGGATTTATAAGGGTATGTATATAATGATTTATAAGGGTATGTAAATAATTTATAAGAGTTTATAAAATAATTTATAAAGTTTATACACCATTATAAAGGATTATGAAACAATTTATAAAGGTATGTAAAATTTCAAGCGGAGCTTCTTGTCCGATGTGCCTCGGACCGCCACGTAACATCATCCCTTTACAAAGCCTCACGTGTTCTTTAGTTTTATAATATATATATATATATATATATATATATATATATATATTTATATATATGAAGGTTTATAAAACAGAAAAGAATATCTCTTCTTAGACAATTTATAAGGGTTTATAAAGGTAAAATAAACCAGTTAAGAACTCTAAATCATTTATAAAGTTTATAAAACATTCATAAAGTTTGTAAGTCCGACAAAGGAGGTTTCCTTGTTCGTGGAGCTGAAGGCGGTGGGGTCTGAAGCGGTGGAGCATTGTTTGCTGTCCGCATGTGCCTCTGAATCATGTATCATTATCTCTTTACAAAGCATGCACGTGTTCTTTATTTTATGAATTTAATCTTGTGTATGAAAGTGTTGGGCTTTAAGCCCAAAGATTTTACACATAATTTCAGCCTATGAGGCTTAAATGAAAAGAATGTTGACAAAAATGATTTATAAGGGTTTATAACCATTTAGAAAGAATTATAAAGTTTATACACCAATTTATAAGAGGTTTACAAGAGTTTTTAAATAGTTTATAAATCAGTTTATAACACTTTTAAAACTAAAATTAGTTTATAAATAATAATAATTGAACTTAAAACCCCGAAAATTACCTTATAAACCCTAAATCAGTTTATAAAATAATAAATCAGTTTACAAACTCTTATAAATCAACTTATAGAATTTTATATGTGTATATAAACTGGTATTTCCTTTGTAAAATTTTAAAAGGTATTGTGTATCATTTATAAACTCTTATAAAAATGTACCCATCAATAAGAGTTTATAATTCTTTATAAGTCTTTATAAATTGTTTAAAAATAAATAAACTTTATAGAACTATAACAAATAAATCTTACAAATCGCTTTATAAATTTTGTTTCCAGATGCCACTGAAGTCATTAAATTTGGAACATAAGGATTACCTTGAAAGTGTTATCCGGTAATTTGGAGTACGCCACCTAATGATTAGGTCGGAAGCAAGATTAGCAACACAAGAAAAACCCATAAAAGAACCAGAAAAATATATTAATGAATAGCTATTTGGAGACCTCTAGAGCTGCAAGGTACTATTTCTCATGGTGCCGGATGATATTGGCTACGACAATCGCGCAGTCATCCGCAGAATGGAAAATGTAAGCAAGAATATTCAACCATAAGATTAGTATAGAATCTACATTACACATGGTTGTGCATGCTAGCCTTGGCTTCTTGTGAGATTATTGTATGTTGAGGTACCTTAAAAAATTATAATGGTTTGTATAATAATTTATAAGGGTATGTAAATCATTTATAGGGGTTTATAAAAGTAATTTATAAAATTTATGCACCATTATAAAGGATTATAAAACCATTTATAAAGGTATGTCAAATTTTTGAAGCGGTGGAGCCTTGCTTGTTGTCCGCATGTGCCTCAGAATCTGCCACGTATCATCATCTCTTTACAAAGCCTGCACGTGTTCTTTAGTTTTATGAATTTAATCTTCTGTATCAAAGTGTTGGGCTTTAAGCCGAAAGGGTTTAAAGATGTTTATAAAGATTTTATATCAATTTATAAGGGTTTATATAGGGTTAAAATAAGTTTTAAAACACTTTTAAAATATTAATAACACTATTTATAAAAGTCTATATAACTATTTATAAGGGTTTATAAAACCATGTACAATAACTTATAACCTATTTGTAAGAGTTTATAAATATATTCACAAGGTTTATAAATCTATTTATAAGAGTTTAGATTAAAAGATTTTAATAATCTTCATAACACAATTTATAAGAGTTTATAAATCATTTGAAGAGTTTGTTAATCATTTATAAGAGTTTATAAATCTATTTATAAGGTTTACAAATCTATTTATAAGGGTTTATACAAAATATTAAAATATTTAATAATCTTCATAAAACCTTAATAAATTAGTTTATAACAACTTAATAAATCAATTTATAAACCAGTATAAATCAATTTACAAACCTTCAAAATAACTTTATAAACCCTTATAAATTAGTTAGATGGATTTCCAGCTTAAAACCAATTGGTGATAAATGGATTCACCCATTATTAGCTTAAAACCAGTTAATTATAAATATTTATAAATAATTTATTAGCTCTTATAAATAATTTTTATACCACTTATATATAAGGGTTGACTAAATCATTTATAAAGGCTAATAAAAATCATTTATAAGGATTTAAAATCATATATAGAATAATATTATTCTTAAATTTATCTATCAGAGCTAATAAATATATTTTAAAAGTTTATATAAGATTGTTATAAGGGTTTATAAAACAATTCATAAGTATTTATAAACTATTTAGTTATTTATAAAATCAAAAGCATCATGAATATATGTGTAATTTATAAATCGTTTATAAATTGCTTATAAATGTTTATAAATGATTTACAAATCCTTTAATAAAGTTAATAAATCGTTTATAAGAGCTGGTAAATCGATTATAAAGGTTTATAGACTTTATAGACCATTTTTAAAATTTTATAAACCGTTTATAAGATTTTATTAATCATTTTAGGGTTAAATAAATCATTTATAAGGGTTAATAAAAAATTATATGGATTAAAAATCATATTAAAACATTACTCATAACTCTCCTTTATTTATAAGAGTTCAGAAATCAATTTATAAATCAATTTATAAGAGTTTATAATCTTTTTAAGAATTTTGTAAGAGTTTGTAAAAAACTTATAAGGGTATACAAAACCATTGAACTGCTTTCATTTAAAGATGAATCACCCGCGGCTTCCAGCTTTCCCATCAAGGCTTCTATGTGTGACTCGGGACTACCACCAAGATCTGTTAAGGTATGCGCAATCCCATTTTTATAGAAACCAGACCGAGCTGACTCAGATGATTCTGGTCAAAGAACTCTCTAATGAAGGCTTCAACGTGTTTTGCCATTTTGGCCATCCGGCTTGGTCTGAAATCCGTTTCAGCAGCTGCCTAGAAAAACACACACACACAAAAAAACAAGTGTAAGACAACGCCTATTACGGAACTGATGCAAAATTTTAACACATGGAGTAAGTAAGCTTCCTGGAATATGAATCCAAATCACAATGTTGCCACAAAGAATCACAAGAAACAGAAATATCATTTTCATATGCTTTAACCGAAATAATCCCACCTGAGATTATCAATTACAAAACAACAAGAGAAGGCATCTATACACACTGTTAGGAAGATGAAAGAGCAGAGATCTCGTAGACTCAAAAACAAATGAAATATCACGAAGTAATGAAATATTTGAATCCATGGAGTAAGACGAGCTTCCTGGAATATGAATCCAAGTCACAATGTTACCATAACCTTAGTAAGGATCACAAGAAACAATATTATCATCTTCATTTACTCTAGCCAAACCCCACTTACTGTGAGATTTTCAATAACAAACAACACCAAGCCAGCTACAGAGACACTGCTAAGAAGACAAAAGAGCAGAGAGATCTCCTACACTCAGAACAAAGATTTCAAAAGTAGAAGCATAGAACACTTCTCTATATATAACCCCAAAGTGCATACTTTCTCTTCTACATAAGTTCCAATCAAAGCATCACATGCTCAGCTTCTCTCAAATCAACAAAAGAAAACGGCTTTAGACTCAATTCCATAGACCGATAGAGCTAAAAAGGAATATTTGAATCCATGGAGTAAGGGTCTTCCATAGATCGAGAATGGATCTGAAAAGAAAACCTCTTCGTTAGCCATACCCGACCCTTCTTTACTCTCTCCTACATCAAATCTCATTTTCACCAGATCTAACATTTGAGAAGTAGATCCACAGAAAACTCAAACCCAAGGAAAATATATATCGATTCATGAGGAGAGAAACAAAGAGAGGCAAAAAGAAAGAGGAAACTAGGGATTCCGGCACCGGCGTTACTCGCCACCACCGGAGAAGCTCGATTCTCACATCGAGGAAGAAAGGAAGAAGATACAGTCATCGTCATTCTTAGTTTTAGGTTTAATTAACTAGGGTATAATGGTCACTTTCCAATTAAAAATCTGGTGGTATAGTTGATTAGTGTATAATTGAAAAGTGGTACAAGGGAAATGGTATTTTTAGCAATTTCTCATGGAGCAGGCAATTTTTTTTTGATCAACCTGGAGCAGACATATAAATTGTTAATTTCGGTGATTTAAAAATACATTTATAGATCGAAAAGAACAATTTATTTCGTATTTTTTTCTGTAATTGATAGTTTTGTTATTTTCTGATGCTTATCATCATTGTTTTACACTAACTGCAGACTTATACTTTAGTAATTGTACACTAAAGTTTACACTAACCCACAAGTTCTACACTAATTTTGTTATCCCATGCAACGATTTAATTAGCTCTATACTGATACTCGAAGTTTTTGGATCTAAGAGCAGTCACAATGGGATAACGTGAGCAGTCCTTAGCTGTTAATCCTAGGGTAATCTGAATAGAATAATATTATTAGAGCTAAGTAATCTAAGGATCAATCTTTAAATAAGGATTTTTAGGACTAAATCCTTATGTACGTGGCAGTGTGTGAATGGGTCTGATTCTCGGAGACCAGCATCTTCTTCTTCGTCGAATCAGTTTCTCGTCGCTAGCTCTGACTTCTCCTCCTGTCGTTAAGGTTCCGTCGTACCTTGCCTCATCGTCTTCGTCTCTCTTCTCCCGCTTCTCTATTTCCTCAACACCAATGAGTCTCGCTCCCGAATCTGCGTTCCCAATTCCGCCACGGTGACCACTCTTGTTTTGAATGATTTTTGATAAAATGAATTCAAAAAATATTTTGTTTGATATCTGATTTACAATGCGTTTTATGAGCTAACTAATTATGTTTGCCAGAAATGCAATTTGCACAAGACATTGAATCTTCGAAACGGGAACGCCGCTAGTATTAATCCAATAATCAATGGGACGACACTTCCAAACTACTTTGATTCTTCTTCTTCTTCCCGGAGGGTTTATCGGCGGATGGATCGAAAAGTGCCATGGGTTTCTGCACAACGCGGTTCTGGTTTTAGCGTCGATTCTGTTCGTGGCTTACTTAGCGTACGAGGCGAGGAAGAGCTTGTCGAAGCTCTCGAACCGGAGATCTTACATCATGATCGCCTATTACGGTTGCCTCTGGCTTGTTAGCTTACTCAATCTCGCTTGGTGTTGCCTTCAGATTCGTTTGTTTTGTGAAAGATCAGAACTTTTTTATTGAAAAAAACTCTGTTTTCGAGTTTTGTTTTAAGCTGTAATGGTTAATTGGTTCTGTGAAGATGCTACGTTTACTCGTTCTTAGTTACTTACTTCAACATTAGATGTCTTGTGTCTACAGGTTACTCTATGTTCGGTTTTGAATTTTTACTTCAATCTTATGTTTTAGGCATGGGAATGTACTCCTGGGAGAGAAGCAGTTTGGAATCTGTTGACTATGTTCACAACATCTGGAATGTTGTTGAAGGAAATTGCTTGGTATATGGGCTTGGAGCTTGGTAAGATTAGCATCAAAAGGTTGCTGATGGGGAGGTCTACGGTCAGCTCAAAGAGAGTGTTACAGGCTGTGATGTCTTCTTGGTTCAGCCTACTTGCACTCCAACTAATGAGAATCTCATGGAGCTGTTGATCATGGTGAATGCTTGTCGCAGAGCTTCCGTTAAGAAAGTAACTGCTATCATTCCCTATTTTGGATACGCAAGAGCTGATAGAAAGGTACCAATAAACCAAGTAATACATAATCCCATTGATGCATCTGAATTTGAAGAAGAAAAAACAATTTAAATTTTTTTTCTAAGGACTCCGAATTGAAACACCATTGGACTTACAATTTTGGTTAAAGTTTTTAACTATTCAAACAAAAAAAAAATAAGAATTTTTTAAGGCTAAGGACTCCAATGGTGGTAACACCATTGGAGATGTTCTAAGAAATATCTAAAGGATCCTTTTTGGAATGATGGCAACTTTTAACAAATTTTCAACGGTGAAGCGGTCCACACGCACAACTTCCAACGGTGGAGCAACTCTACCATATGTTATGTCTCTTTTCGGATATGATCGAATATTCATAATCTATATTGTTATACAATACAATTGCATACATATAACGGACCTAAAAATATCTGAAAGCTCACTACCTAGATTCAAAGTCTCAAACTATTGGATATTAATAAGGGTTCACATAGAGTTTCAACATTCCTCTAGTTTGTTTCAAAATATCTAGAAAATGGATTACGTATATGTGATGTGAATGGATCAAGTTGTGTAGTGGAGTGAACAGGTTTGGAAATCCGGACTGATACATCCAATCCATGTAATTTTTCTGACAAAAAATGTCGCATCATGTATTATAAGCTTATGTGCCGACAAAAAAAAAAATATAAGTAGTATTTATATAATGCAAATATATCGATGAGCACTATAAACTTTCAATATTTTTTTATAAGTAGTCGTTTTAATTACTGTATATTCAACTATAACAACATTTTTATTAGAAATTTGCAATATTTTATAGAATATAGTTATTTTAAATTTCGTTGGATTCATCACCTACCATCAACACTATTGCAGTTATTAAGTTTTCGATATTTTATATTAATTAACTATTATCATATGATTTGTTAAGTAAAAATCTAATGTACATTTTAAAGTTTCGATTTGTAGGTTTTTTTTTGGTCCATAGGTTTCTAACAAGTTAACAACATTATGTGACCCTTACCTTCTGTCACGTGCTGGACCTCACTAGTCACTTCTATTTCCACTCAGATCCCCCAATATTACATACAAAGTTAGACCTTGATTGGTCTAAATGCAATAGATGTGAATGCAAATATGACAATCGTCCGTTTGCAGGTTTAAGTTTTACTAAACCAAGAATCAGTTCAAAAAAGAGAAAGTTTTGTCAAACCATTTATGTGACTAATGTACCAAGTTAAAACATGTCGTGAACAAACGCGAATTAACTTTGAAGAAAGCAAAAAAGAGAGCAAAACGTATTGAAGCAAATACTCGTTTAGGATTTCTCATTATTATGTGAATGAATAATCTTACAAATCCTTAGACCCGTATTTATAGCAGCTTCAAAACCCGATTTCCTTTTCCCTACATGAATAAATACTTATTTAGAAAAAGTAAATTTTCCTAAAATCTAAAGAATATTTTTTTTCTAGTGAGGGAAAATTTGATTTCATGTGAAGAAATATAATTATTTTAGGATTATTTTACAAACTTAATTGGCTGAGTAAAATTTCACTTAATGGTTTTGGATCCACGATAGAAAAGGCTTAAGTCTTAAGGAGAAACTTGGTAAAAGTTAGAAAACTTAGCAACCAAGTTAAGTCACCTTGGTGACCAAATTTAGCCAACTTGGTTTCTAAGTTTAGCTACTTGATCTCTCCATGATCTCATCATAGAGATTCATCTCTCTCACTACACACAAAAACCAATCTTTCTCTCACTAGAAAAGAAAAAAAATACTCTTTAGATTTTCTCCTTTTTAAGTAAGTGTTTCGAGAGTATATCGTAGTTGTTAAGTTCGTAGATTCTGTTTCGGGTGTTGCGAAACGGTCTCATCACGGTTGTATCCTGGGATTCAAAAATCGCATCAAACCGTCACACATAACGGGCGATTTATTGAGTTAAGGAAAGAGATCAAATCTCGACTCCGTGAATTCGTCTATTTCCTTACGATTTATTAAACGTTGTAAGTCTTTATATTATCGTTTTATTCGCTTTTAGTTTCGTAGTTTTCAATCAGGATTTTTGCGGTCCTACAATCTTAACTCAATCAATCCGCTTTTTTGCTTATCGCTTGAATCAGATTGAATATTGCGAACAATATTTTTAAAAGGATTTATAAAACGTTTTTAAATCGATCTGAGACGGTTCTAAGAACGCTCTTTAGATACTCTCTATAATGTTTTGAAATAAAAGACGAATCAAATTCAGAAAATGATTTACGTGACATTCATTGAAAGGTTCACGATCTCATTTTTCTATAAAAAATAGTGTTTAAGAACGTCTTTAAGACGAGTTCTGGGAACGACTATTAAAAATTTAATCGCTTATTGAATTGAGTTCTCAATACTTACTACAATTTGTGTAATTTGAGAATAGATTCAATAATGACTAATTAATGATCTCACTAACGAGCTACAAATTTTAAGCTCTTAAGATAAGTCTTTTAAAATATAGAATTATCTTAGAAGATTGAGTTCATAATACTTTTGAATAAATCTTAAAAGATTGAGTTCATTATACTTTTGAATAAATCTTAAAGGATGGAGTTCATAATATTTTTGAATAAATCTTAAAAGATTGAATTCATATAATTTTTGGATAAATCATGTAAGAAAAAGCGTCTTAGTACCTTTGGTAAATATGAATTTTAAGACTGAGTCCAAATAACTATTATGGATAAATCAAAATATAAAGATTGTGTCCGTAAGGATAAATCTATTATATAAAAATTATGTTTAAATGACTATAAAATATTTATTTTTGAATAAATCTAATCTATATTTAGAATGTATTTCAAATATTTTATTTTGAATAAATCTAAATCAAAAGATTAAAGATTGCGTTCAAATAATCATGAAATATTTTGTTATACAAATAAGACCAGTGAGACGACAACCCTAATTGGGAATGGTCATACACTTGGATCTCTTTGTCTAAGCCTAGTAAAACCACTATGGTGAGTTGAAAACTTCCATGAAACTTTGAGTTTTGATATGGAGAAATCAAGGCTAAGAACACAAGCTCAAAGAAGTTTGCAGTGACAAACTATCTAATCAAAGAGTTGTGATTCTTCATGCATGAGATAAAGACTGCATGTATGACAATTTATTTGCATACTAGGTCTATAGTTAAACTAGAAAATTTCCATAAAAACTATCTCTCTTAAGCAAAGGCTGAGTGCCATATTTATGACTTGATTGTCAAACAAGACAAAAATATGCAAATCACAAAGTATATGTCATTACAATTGTGAACATAAAATGAAAGTGATTGAGCAAAAGAACTAGAAAAGCCTAAAGTTCATATTGAATTATATTAGCTTTATAAAGCAACATGTTTAAAAGAAGTACAATGTATAGTTTCGAAAAACTGACACACATCGCAGCAGGACTGGCAGATGTTGTAGCAATATTGGTTTACATAGAGACAAAGTGGAATCTCAAACCAATTTGATAAGAACTGACGCATGAAGTGTAGTTTTGAGTCAATATTTCCTAATGGAATAGAATGTGGCAACTTAAACGAGAATAAATGTTTTCTTAAGTGAATTAACATTATTACTCGTCTCATTGTTCACTAGAATCCAAATGAAGTTGCGGAACAAAAGTTCTAAACTCTTAATGGATGATTGTAAGCATGCATGATCCCGGTTATCTCAGAAATGTAAGCTGCTTACCACGTTCAAATATTGGCAATGACCATGTACTTTGAAAAGGTAATGTACATTCATACAAATACCTAAGTGTGGGGGTGCTTAGCAATATCTTGGAAATCTTCCAAATAAAAATTATTGACCAGATTCATAATGTAATCTAAGTTCATTGCTTTTTGTAAAAGGAGCAGAAGAAGCATAATGGCTTCGTAACTTTTTGGAAGAGTTTCCAATGTTGGAAAAACCAGTCCAGTTCTACGCTTAGTCAATCGGCTATAGCTTAGGCACTGGATATTCTCTATAATGGTAAGTCATATCACATAAGACAACATAAATCCATTAGAAACCGTGATCTCAAAACGTCAGCCGACAACCTTATGAATTTTTACCAAAGGTTTAATATGAGATTAAGTTTTGAAATCATCGAAAGGAATGAGTTTATTGCCTACGACTAATGATGTTTGATGGAAATCCTACCAACGTGATTGGAGATCCCAAGAAGTTGGTTCAAAGGGACAACTAAATCAAACAAAATCCATCAAAGCACTGAAACCTACCCATATCCCAAGATGATAATAGTGCTCCTGTAAATTTAAGGTTAAGCATTGGCTTTTAATGAGATAAGACCATGACCTTCATATACATGTATATAAAGTATTATAGGGTATTTTATTGTGTATATGATAGGTGCACATGGCAATCACCTAATGTGTGTGAAATGGGACCGTTTCTAGAAGAATAAAGTTCAGTCTATACTCTCCAAGTTCACTCATGACCTACTGCTTGTAAAATGACCCTAAAATCTCTATATTTCTTCACATAAAATCAAATTTTTACTCAGTCCATTAGACTTATAAAAAATTTTCTATTCACACATCCAATTTAATATTCAGCCCATGGGGTTTATATTAATTGGGTCCAACACTTGTTTCTATGGTGTTGTTCTGTTTCTTTGTGAGTTAGTCTAAGAGGTTTTTCTCTCTTGTGTCTCTTTGTGTAATAGGACTTAGTTTCCGGAGAAGCTTGTTTCCTCCGACTCAGGTTTCGGTATTCTTTGTGGCTTTGTATCCATCCTTGTTTTAATCAATGTATTTCAAAGTGAAAGAAAAAAAAAACAAGGCCTTCTTTTTTTTTTATCATAAACAAGGCTTTCTTAGCTAAAAAAATGTTCGCAAAACCCACCAAAACTTTTAATAAAACTTGAACGAGCCCACTTTCGTTTTATAATCCTATGTATTTTGTAAAGACCTCTACAGATAATATATTATCTATAACGAAAAAAGAAATCCCAAGTGTGGAGAAATAAATTCCTGGTACCACAAGTTTTATTTGTTTGATTTAAACCTACCGAAAATAATAAAACAAGTGTGAAATAAACAAACACAACAACCACTATGAACCTGACACGTGCAATTAGTCAATACAGTTCATAGTAGAGTTGTCTCTCTCTCGGTCTCGATTTCTGATTTCTCACTGTACGACCAAAACTATCACCACACACACACACATAAAAAGAACAGGCAAAAACTAACTGATCTGCTCCTGAAGATCTCGAAACCATGTCTTGTTTGGGTAGGATCTTGTCTGTTTCCTACCCGCCGGATCCGTACGCTTCTCGTTTTTCACTTTCAAAGCTGTCTCCACTTAGACCAAATCGAAGGCTGAGATGGCGTTTCACGGCCTTGGACTCAGACTCTTCCTCTCTCGATTCTGATTCCTCCGACAAATTCGCTGCCGGGTAATCAGATTAAGCTCTTTTAAATCGATGTTTTCGTTCTTCTGCCCACGAGAGTATTGAATCCGTAAAGTTACAGACTTTGGAGTTTAATCGTTTTTGTATTTGCTCTACGTTTTGATTATTTGTTCTGTGTGCAGCTTTTGTATCATAGAAGGACCTGAAACAGTACAGGACTTTGCTAAAATGCAATTACAAGAGATTCAAGATAACATTCGAAGCAGACGAAACAAGATCTTCTTGCACATGGAAGAGGTTTTAGTTTCGTTTCTTAAAGTGGAAACCTTTAGTTTCTAAAACTGTCTTCCTTCTTTATTAACCAAGTGTTAATATAGGTACGGAGGCTAAGAATACAACAACGGATTAGAAACACAGAGCTTGGCATCATAGACGAAGAGCAAGAACACGAACTACCTAACTTCCCTTCTTTTATTCCGTTCTTACCTCCATTGGTAAGAGTATTAAAAACACTTTCTTTATAGGGTTTGTGTGTTTTGTATTGATCATTGATAACACTTTCATGTTGCAGACTGCTGCCAATTTGAGAGTCTATTACGCAACTTGCTTCTCACTGATCGCTGGGATCATCCTCTTCGGTGGCCTACTAGCTCCTACTGTAAGTCCTTTGCTTCAAGATTGGCATATAACTCCCTCCGTCAAAAAGATCCAATTTTAGAAAAAAAAATTGTTTCAAATAAATATATTACATCTTCAGTTCATTATTTAATGATAAATTATAAATTTCAAAAGTGTTTATTGAAATTTATTGGTTAAAGATGTGGAAAATTGTTGATAACAAAAAAAAACAATTCATTAGTAATCAGTATTTAATATGTGTGAAACTCATATTTTTTTGAATCCAAGGGAGTATGAGTATTACTTTGCTTTCTGTAATATAGTTTTGATTGTAACTTCTGCAGCTAGAGCTGAAGCTTGGTATAGGAGGCACGTCATATAAAGATTTCATTCAAAGCCTTCATCTACCTATGCAATTGAGGTTTAATAACATCTCTTTTCATATATATGCATTTGCGGCTTTATAGAAAGGATGCTTAACTATGTGTGTGTCACCTGAATGGCAGTCAAGTAGACCCAATAGTAGCGTCCTTCTCTGGAGGAGCTGTTGGTGTGATTTCGGCTTTGATGGTTGTTGAAGTCAACAACGTGAAACAGCAAGAGCACAAGAGATGCAAATACTGTCTAGGAACTGGTTATTATGCTTCCTCTTCTTATTCATTAAGAAGAGATTTAGATTTTTTTGGTTTTAATAACTTTTCTTATGTAACAACACAGGGTATCTAGCATGTGCTCGTTGCTCTAGCACTGGTTCTCTTGTTGTAACTGAACCGGTCTCAGCTATTGCTGGTGGGAATCATTCTGTATCAACATCCACAACCGAAAGATGTTCAAACTGTTCAGGAGCTGGAAAGGTATTTAACCATAGACCTAAAGGCCCAAAACCAAAGATGTGGATGCTAAGTTGTATGTGTGTTGTTGTTTAGGTGATGTGTCCGACGTGTCTGTGCACAGGAATGGCTATGGCTAGCGAGCATGACCCTCGTATCGATCCCTTCCTTTGATTCCACTTCCCCCACAAAATCTATGTGTCATTGTAACTAAAAAATGGTATGTACTGATGAATAATGAGAACTGTATCCTTTCATCTGTATATACACCAAAATGAAGTTATAGTTATTATATAATGTTAGATAAACACTCTAAAGCTCAACACTCTCCGTACACTACTTAGTAGCTTTTTGAGTAAGGTTATGTTTTAAGATGATAATCGCTTCTAAGTAATGCCTTTCACTAAGATTCCAACTTGCTGACGTTAACATTGTTACTTCTTCAAGCACCAATTCTAGTTAACTTTCTTGGAAACTTCATTAAAACTCATATGAAAAGTACAGTACAATGGTTCGGTTCAGTAGGACATAACCAAATTATACAATTGAAAGGGACACAAGACTATGTCCAAACACAGTTAGTCCAAGGAAGGAAGAACCGGACATTTTATTTGAAGGAAAACACGAGTCCCTAGTGCCCATTCTCACAGCAGTTCTCTGAGCTCTCAAGTATATCTTTGATGAACTTTATGAAAGAGCAGAGTCCACCAAAGAAGTTATGATCAATAACACCGTTTCCATCAAGAACATGAGCAAAATCCACCAGCTTCACTTGTGCACGCGGTGCATCATCAACTGATTCATTCTCATAAACCATCAAGATCGAGCAAGAGTTGAAATGGTAAAGCGTCTGCGTCTCAAACCAAGCCTTAAGCTCCAACAACTGCGCCAAGATCCCACTAGAACCTCCATAAACTTCTGACGCAAATGCACAGTCCGGTATCGAGTCAGCAACCGAGTTTGACGACACAAACTTCCTTAGAGCCGTTCTAGCACCATCAGCTTTGTACGCAAGAACAACCCTCTTGTCCGGTCTCCAGAACCTCGACTCCCGGTGGTCGAAAATCTTCAAACCCGAAACCCTAAACCCCAAAGAAACCGTGGTGGTCGCTCTATCTTTCTTTATACATTTGTTGAAATACTCTTCCGACACATCAGGGTACCAAGTCCTAGACCCGATCTTAACATCCATGACAGAAGGCTTCACGTAACCAGAAACCACGTCTTCAAGAACCATATGTGGAAGCTTGCCAGATCCATCAGATGCTTCAACTAGCTGAACGCCGTGGTACACAGGGAAGTATCCATGGATGTGATCAGGAACATTCTTGTTGGACGAGAATGACTCGTAGAACTTGGCCTCGTTTTCTCCACGTGCATCACCTTGAAGTGGCTTGAAGAATCTGCCTTGATCGTCTATAAGAGGACCTAGCCTCCCATCTTTGGCAATGTGACCAGCAACTTGGTGTTCAGGGACCTTGAGCATCTTTTTGCAACACACACAGTAATCTGAAGGATGACAAATTAGATCATTGATGTTAAAAACAAGTAAAGTTTCATCCTTTAGTTAATAAGAAGGAGGAGAAACACATAAACCAAACGCAGAGTCCAGAAACGGCGTCGTTTTAAAGAGATAGTAAGGATTGAGATTAGGGTTCTTCATAACCATGTAAATGAGAGTTCCTCTTTCATCGGGGGAAGAGAGAGAAAATGAAACAAACCCAGAATCACACCATGCAAAATATAAATTAAAATTGAAATCTTTTTAAAGTAAAAAAGCGTACGAAAAGTTAAAACTTTCGATTAAAATATGCACTGAATCGAAAAAGTGCGATCTTTGTTAATTGAGTAAGTGCAAGACGAAGAACATCAACCAATGGTTAAGAGATTAATCGAAGAACATTGAGGAAGACAAAATTACCAATGAAATCTCGACGGGGAGAGAGAGAGAGAGAGAGAGAGAGAGAGAGAGAGAGAGAGAGAGAGAGAGAGAGAGAGAGAGAGAGAGAGAGAGAGATAATCAAACAATGAGCAATGACAGAACAACAAGTTGTGTGATTGTTGTAATGGAAGAAAAATGCTAAGCTATCTTGTCGGGAAGACGAATAATAACAACTGAATCAATTCGCTTTATGAAATTGGTTTAGATACTAAACCGGACTCGTGGTGAGATAATTGTTGAAACCCGGGTTTTAGAGAAAACCGGTTTGATTTAATTAATTCGTAAACCGGTTTGTTTTTTTTTTTAATTATTCGCTAACCGGTTTGAGTATATAGGGTTTATCTTCTGATTACCTTCACGAATTGGCCATCATCTTTTACCTCCGGCTGGCGAAATTAGGGTTTAGGTAACGATTTCCAATTCGACTGTCTTCCTTGATTATCGTTTTAGTTCAATCACCAGTGGTTCTGGGTTTTTGTAAAAATCCTAACTTTAGAGCTCATTGTGCTTAAATGTATCTTCTTTGTATTCCAGAATCTGTGAAGCTTTACTGTTAAGAAGTAAAATGGGTCGTTTCAAAAACGTAAGTGGAAACACTTCTGTGTTGAGTTTCTATGCTAATGATGTGTATTTCAATGTGTTTTGTAACACTTTGTGATGATATTAGAATAAGAAGGGTAGGGTCAATGTGAAGCCTATTGCGATGAAGAAGAACAATCAAGCCAATGTTGATCATGTTACTGGGGATAAGATCCCAAAAAGTTTTGTCTTTTTCGAGGACGAAGCTTCCTGGCTCTGTTAAACAACTTCAGATGGATCTGAGGAAGCTCATGCTACCCTACACTGCTCTCAGTTTTGAGGGTTGTGATTTGACCCATTTACTGATTCAAAGTTGTTACCCTTTTTTCATTCACAGGAGAAGAAGAGAAACACTTTAAGAGACTTTCTGAATGTATCAGGTCCAATGGGTGTTACGCATTTCCTTATGCTAAAGAAAACAGCGTCTGCGTTGTCTCTAAGAGTAGCCACAACCCCTCAGGGTCCTACTCTCACGTTCAAGATTCATCAGTTCGTTAGCTTCGGATATAGCTCAGTCTCAGCTTCGGCCTAGATGTCCTCCAGATCTTTTCAAGAACCCCCCTTTGGTAATCAATCTCCTTCTCTCTTACTCCCTGTTTGTTTTATTGTATTTTTTCGGTTTTGCTAACACTTGAGAATGTCGTCTTGGTTTAGATTGTTCTTTCTGGATTTGGCACTCAGGAGCTGCATCTGAAGCTAGCTACAGTCATGTTTCAGAAAATATTCCCAGCTCTTGATATCAACACAGTAAGTTTGTTTGTGCTTTTTATTACCGGTTGTAAGCTTGTTTCAGAAAATTTGATTTTGATGGTGAAATAATAATGTGTGTCAGGTCAAGCTCTCCACATGCCAGAGATTAGTACTCTTGAACTACAACAAAGATACAAAACTCATTGATTCTCGGCATTATTCTATAAGGCTTCAGCCTGTAGGAGTGTCCCGTAGGCTCAGAAAGTTTGTGGAGAAGCATGAGGTTCCTGATCTTAGGAATCTGCAGGATGTTAGTGATTTTGTCACCAAGTAAGGATCTCTCATTTGATTCCTCTCGATGTCAATGTGAAATGAATCATTTTGATTGTTTTGTGGGTTTTGTTTTCAGGGCTGGTTATGGATCAGAGAGTGAAGGAGATGAGGAAGCGGCAACAGTGACTCTATCATCTGATCTAGGCAGAGTGAACCGGAGTTCCACAAAGAGCGCAGTGAAGCTGCAAGAGATTGGACCGAGAATGACTATGCAGCTAGTTAAAGTGGAGGAAGGGTTGTGTTCAGGAGGAATCATATTTGATGAATCTGGTTAATGCTAATCTTATCCCCTAACATTGTGGTTCTTTTTCTATGAATCTTGTCTATTACAGAACGAATAATCTGATTTTGGGGTTTATATTGGTTTGTTTCAGAAAATTTGGATGAAAAGACAGCCAAGAAGGAGCAAAATGAAGATGGTGATGAAGAAGAAGAGGAAGAAGAAGGTGAGGAGGTTAGTGAAGAAGAGGGAGAAGACATGGATGAAGAAGATCTTGAAGATTGAGACTTGAGTTAAAGCAAGTTTTGTTCTATTATAATTTTGCCTTACTCTACTATAACTATGTGTGTAAAGCAAGTTTTGTTCTTTGAATCTCTTAAGTAGACATCTATTGGTTGTCAAAAAAAAAAAGTAGACATCTATTGTCTGGTTAAATATACACGGTCAGGCTCTAATTGATCGTTTAAAACGTATTCGTGTGAAGAAAACTAAAATTAAAATGATTTTTGGTTTATGGCACCAGTATATACTCTCTCTGTGCCCACTTTAAGTGGGTTTTTAGGATTTTTCTTTTGTCCCATTTTAAGTGATGTTCTATTTATCCTAGATACAATTTATTGTTGTTTGAAAATTTTGACCAACTACAAAATACTACATCTTTTTTTTATTGGTTGAACTAATTTAATTTAATACTAATACATAAAAATTTGTATTTTCTTAATATTTGTGAAAAACCCTAAAACACCACTTAGAGTGGGACAGAGGGAGTATATAGTTACCTAATTACACAAAGTGTGTGAGCTAATTGTTTGAAAAAAACGTGTAAGGAAAGCAAAAACGTTTTCGAGTTGAGTATTCTCACCTCCCATTTATTATGGATTTATGACACAATAAATGCAGATCTTGTTTTTCTGTTTCACATGCAAATTTTTTCATCATTCTTCAACGAATTAATATTTTTTCAACAAACTTTTTTGCTTTAAATGAAATTTATTGCAATGTAATTTCCTACTAAAAATTATTTAAAATTTGACAGGGTGATCACTCTCTTTATTAGAAGGAAATTAATATAACAAAATTAAAAAAGTTCATCACTCTATCAACCAAATTATAATCAACATTTTGAATCTTTGTATTCTATTTGAAATTATAAGGTGCTTTGGTTAAAATAACAATTACTAAAATATATATTTTTATTTGTAAAATTTATTAAAGAGAAAAAATGACTAGTGATGAATCATTTTCCAAAAATTTTATTAAATTTCTAATAGAATGTTATTTAATTAATTTATTTTTTCTTATATTGTCAAACAAAAATAAAATATACAGAAAACTTAATATTGAAACAAAGAAAGTATATCAGTGTTGCTCTATGCAAAAAGGTTCATTTCTAAAACAAATGACCACAAAGAAATTTAATTAGTTTCATCAAAACAAACTATTTTCTGCAAATTACCCAAATCTAAAAGTATTAAATGGCATTGAATGGTAATATATTTAAAGACTAATAACATCCGCTTTCTCCCATGATGTTTTTTTTTTGTAAAAAAAAAAGGTTAAACTCGGATCTATTAAAAACACAAGTCTAACCTCCGAATGGGAGGTGCAGCCCACGGATAGACCCTCTTCCGGATATTCAAATGGACCGTAAGCATGCTTTTATATCCGCGTGGCCGGAGCTAATAATCTTTCTCCCATGATGTTCCTTTGTGGGTTTATATACATCTTTCTTCATAATCTTCTTTCTTCCTCTGAGCTCTCTCATCTCTTCTTCATTCTCTTCAGCTCTTTTGTGTTTCAATAATCTGAGATTGAAGCATAGAGAATTAAGTTAGTTTTCTCTAAATCTACTTCTCCTAATCACGGATTAATCCAGGTTCGTTACATGTAACGTAATCACCGATATATTTAGATCGCTCTTTTTCTTTCGACTTCTTGCGATCGCGCGTTTTTTCAATTCCAATTAATCGTTTTTTTTTGTCGATTAGCTCGATTGAACACTGTATTATAGATCAAGACGAATGTAGAGCTTTTCGTGATTCAATTTGGATGTATGATTCAGTTGTGATTTGACTTACTCGAACTTTTAAAATCGGTTTATGATTCTCTCGTTGCAGGTGTTAAGGGAGAGAGAGAAACATGGCGTCCGTGGCAGTAGTAAGTGAGAACCAGTGGCTCAAAGGGAGAGTGAAGGCTGTTACCTCCGGAGACTGCTTGGTGTCACGTCTTTGACCCATAACAGGCCCGGCCCATCTCCCGAAAAGACCATCGCTTTATCTTCCCTCTTGGCTCCTAAACTGGTGAGCCTCCTAAAGTTAACTGTGAAGAAAATGTAAAAAGCTTCTCTTACTTTCCAAAAAGTTTCAAAATCTAGAAACTAAACTTTTCAAATATAAAAGTTTTGGAAAATTAATAAAAAATCAATTTCTTACAGAACTCATATGTGTTTTATGTATTTTTTTTATTGTCCTAATATTCTTTGTTTCAAATTGTAGGTACTTTTAATTAACAACATCAATATTAAAAAAAATTGTTACTTATTCAAAAATAGCATTTAATATATAACTTCGACCAATTATAAAAAAAAATGTACATAATTTAATTGGTCACACAATATTCAATAAATACAAAAGTTGCATTAAAATGTTAGAAATAATATTGCGAAACAAAACAACAGAGGGAGTATGTGTTTTATGTTTAAAAGGTTAGGTTACATGGTTTTTTTGTTAGTGTAGGCTTTGGTCTCATTATTTGGTTTGTTCCTTGGTTTCAGGCTCGCAGGGGAGGTATAGATGAGCCTTTTTCCTGGGAAAGCAGAGAGTTTTTGAGGAAGCTTTGCATTGGGAAGGTACTGCTATGTTCAAACTCTTAATCACATACGTTAGGAATTGACAATCTTCTTTATATTAACAGTTTTCTATGTTTTTTTTTTCTTTGAGCAGGAGGTTACTTTCAAAGTGGATTACAAAGTGGAAGCTATCGCTGGAAGAGAATTTGGCTCTGTTTACCTTGGCAACGAAAATCTTGCTAAGCTTGTTGTTCAAAATGGCTGGGCTAAGGTAATAAACCGTTTCATATTTCACTAGATAGCCTTGTCTAAGGTATGATGCTTGTCTCAGCTTTCTGATATGGGTGGAGACATGCATGTACTATGGACAGGTCAGAGAGCCAGGTCAGCAGAATAAGGATAAAGTTAGCCCTTACATTGCGGAGCTGTTACAGCTTGAAGAGATGGCTAAGCAGGAAACTGTTGTCGAGCCAGATGTTACATCAACATCAGCTTCAAATGGAGATGCTTCTGCTGAGCCTCGTGGTCCTCTAACATCAGCTCAGAGACTCGCTGCTTCAGCAGTATCGTCCGTTGAGGTGTCCTCTGATCCGTTTGCAATGGAGGCCAAGTACTTTACCGAGCTTCGTGTTCTTAATAGAGATGTATGTAAGGAATTACAACAAATTAACTCACATGTATGTTTATTTGAACTTTAGATTATCTAACCGTGAGCTGGATTTTGCAGGTCCGCATTGTTCTTGAAGGTGTTGACAAATTCAACAACCTGATTGGGTCAGTTTACTATTCTGTTGGGGAAACAGTTAAAGACTTGGGTTTGAAGCTGGTTGAAAATGTACGTTGTCTAAATTAAACAGTTATTTATTTTCGACATGATTACTTATTGAATTAAGTAGCCAATGAAAGTTTGATTTTGCCACAACGATGTTGGTTTAACTACATATTCCTAAATAGTTTGGCACATCGTCACTGAGATATGAAATCACTGCAGGGTCTTGCTAAGTATGTTGAGTGGAGTGCCAACATGATGGAGGAAGAAGCCAAAAAGAAGTTGAAAGCTGCAGAGCTTCAATGCACGAAAAACCGGGTGAAAATGTGGGCAAACTATGTCCCTCCAGCAAGCAACTCTAAGGCAATTCATGACCAGAACTTCACCGGAAAGGTAGTAACTACTTGCACAAACTTCTTGGAATTATATATTTGCCTTTCACCATTTCACTAGTTCTTAGTTCTAAACAGTATGTACTCTCTACAGGTAGTGGAAGTTGTGAGTGGGGACTGCTTAGTTGTTGCTGATGATTCTGTCCCATTCCGGAGCCCAATGGCAGAGCGTAGAGTTTGTCTTTCGAGCATTAGGTCTCCTAAAATCGGTAACCCACGCAGAGAGGAGAAACCTGCCCCTTATGCTCGGGAAGCCAAGGAGTTTCTGAGACAAAGGCTTATTGGTAAACAGGTTACCGTGCAAATGGAATACCAAAGGAAGATCAGCCCAGCAGATGGTGTCCCTACTTCTGGAGCTAGTGATTCCAGGGTCATGGATTTTGGCTCAGTGTTCCTACCATCCTCTACCAAGATTGATACAGTAGAAGCAACTCCTGGTGTGAACATCGCTGAACTCATTATCGCCCGTGGCTTGGGTACTGTGGTTAGACATCGTGATTTCGAAGAGAGGTCAAACCATTACGAGGCTCTACTGGCTGCTGAAGCTCGTGCTATTGCTGGAAAGAAAGGAATCCAATCTGCAAAGGATTCTCCAGTCATGCACATCACAGACCTGACTGTAGCCTCGGCCAAGAAAGCTAAAGATTTCCTTCCATCCCTCCACAGAAGTAGGAGAATATCTGCTGTTGTGGGATATGTCCTGAGCGGACATCGGTTCAAGCTCTACATTCCGAAGGAAACATGTAGTATCGCATTTGCGTTCTCTGGTGTCAGGTGCCCTGGCCGTGGCGAACCTTATTCAGATGAAGCTATTGCTTTGATGAGACGCAAGATCATGCAGAGAGATGTCGAGGTAAATGGACGTATTACACCCATGATACATCAAACTATGAGACTTATGAGGTCTTTCATAATCACAGATCGAAGTTGAAACTGTGGATAGAACCGGAACGTTCTTGGGATCAATGTGGGAGGCGAGGACCAACGCAGCAACGTTCCTTCTTGAAGCTGGCCTTGCAAAAATGCAGACTGGCTTTGGTGCAGACAGGATTCCCGAAGCTCATCTTCTTGAAATAGCAGAACGATCTGCTAAAAAGCAGAAACTGAAGGTAAAAACACCAATAGATATCTCTTTATTACTAAAGAAAAAGCATCGTATGCTAAAAGCAACCGTATGGTTTTCACAGATTTGGGAGAACTATGTTGAGGGAGAGGAAGTTGTAAACGGTGGTTCTAAAGTAGAAACCAGACAGAAGGAAACATTAAAGGTGAATATAACCGACGAGTCAGAGTTTTAATACTAAAAGCAAAACCTTAAATTGCCTTTCGTTACAGGTTGTTGTCACGGAAGTGCTTGGAGGTGGTCGTTTCTATGTACAGACTGTTGGAGATCAGAAAGTAGCTTCGATTCAAAACCAGCTTGCGTCTCTGAGTCTTAAAGACGCTCCCATTGTCGGGTCGTTTAACCCTAAGAAGGGTGACATCGTCCTTGCGCAGTTTAGCCTCGACAACTCCTGGAAACGTGCAATGGTATCAAACCTTTTATTTCTTGGTCTTTACTCACCGGTGGTTATATATGGTATGCCTACTTTGTGTTCAGATTGTTAATGCACCACGAGGAGCAGTTCAATCTCCAGAGGACAAACTCGAAGTGTTCTACATCGATTATGGAAACCAAGAAACGGTTCCGTACAGAGCGATTCGCCCTGTCGAGCCTTCAGTATCTTCAGCGCCAGGGCTTGTGAAACTTTGCAGACTTGCCTACATAAAAGTTCCAAGCCTGGAAGAGGACTTTGGTCCTGAAGCGGGAGAGTAATTTACATACGGTGACGCTGGGGAGTGGTAAAGAGTTCAGGGCAGTGGTGGAGGAAAGAGATACTTCAGGAGGGAAGGTGAAAGGTCAAGGAACTGGAACAGAGCTCGCTGTTACTCTCATTGCTGTGGACGATGAGATCTCTGTCAATGCAGCAATGCTTCAGGTCAGTGCCTCACTTAGATGCCTCACCTCTTGTCATTGTATAAACGTGAGAGTGAAATGTGTGTTGTTATTGAGGACAGGAAGGAATAGCGAGGATGGAGAAACGCAAGAGATGGGAGCATAAAGACAAGCAAGCGGCTCTTGATGCTCTTGAGAAATACCAAGAAGAAGCTCGCAGATCTAGGACAGGAATCTGGCAGTATGGAGACATACAATCTGATGACGAGGACAGTGTTCCCGTCAGGAAACCTGGTCGCGGGTGAAAACTTTATGATCAATGTTAACAAAGAGGGATCATGAGGAGGAACAGAGTAGCATCGGGTTTCTGCTTTTAAGTTAGGTTAAGAAGAGAGATGTTGCTCGCAAAGCATCAAACTTTTTGTAACATTTATATATACTTTTTTTGGTTTATAGACTTTCCAAAAGGAAAATTTTCTATATTTAGGAGCAAGGGAAGTTGTTCTGGTTCTGTTCTTTATTTATGTTTGGAAAAAGAATCTCATGACAAGGTGAAGAAGTAGCTTGATTTTATCAGGTCGACAAGAGACTTTCATAGTTCTATACAATGTTCTAAAAAACCAGTCTGAATGTTTGGCAAATCGGTTATAAACAAAATGATTTTTAAAAATCTAATTTATACATGTTATATCAGTTTAAATTGTTCTAAACTTATTAAACCTGGTGTAAAACGATCTAAATTTGCTAAATCAAACAATAATTTATTCTATTAAAACAAAATCACTATTTTTATATTATAGAAAAATCTTAGTAAAACCTTTAATTAATAATCAGTGTTCTAACAAATATTCATTTCGTTGTTTTAGGTATTCATTTAAGTACCATATATTTTCTGAATTTAAATATTATATTAATATCTCTACAACAAACAAAAATATCTTATTCTCAGATTCAAAGGATACATATATAAAAATCGTGAAACCTGCTTATTTATTTTTGTGTTATGCTAAATTGTTAAAGAATATCCAGTAAATTGACTAAAGATAATAATAGCTTTAGAAAAATATATTTATTCTTCTATATTTAACCATAGAAGAACTAGGATGCTATGGACACGACAAATAGAAGTAGAATTTAAAATACTACCTTATTTAGAATACAACATAATCATTCAAGTAAAACTATATATACAAGAAAATAAAATTATAAATATAAATAATAGGTTGAATCCTAAATTGTAACACAAACATATATATGAACCATATATGTTTGGTTAAAAATGTTTTCAATTTCAGGAGTTCCAATCAAATCATATTGTAACTGCATTTAGCTATGGATAACAAAAACTTCTGTTAAGTACTAATTATTAACATTAAGCCTGCGACTTCGGGTAATCGGTTCGGTTATGGATAGAATCCGTTCGGTTCCGGATATTTCGGTTATTTAGAAAGTGTATCCAAATAGTATCCGATTGTATTTCGGTTCGGATTCGGTTCGGTTCCGGATCGTTTCGGATATACAAACATTTTTCCGAAATTATATTATTTATTTATTTATTTATTTTTAAAATATTTAATTTTTACTTTAAAAAAAAATGAACACAAACCCAATATGTATTTATATTCTGAATGTAATTACAAAGAAATTAGAGTGGTCCATTGATAAAAATTGTTGTCTCTTCCCTTACCAACCCGGGTTCGAGGTGCAGGAGGTACAATTTCATATATTTTAAAGTTTAATCGGGTATCCAATCGGTTCCGGGTAAAAACCAGAACCGATCCGTTATCCACGGGTATTCATAAACATTATCCATCGGTTTAATTTGTCTTATCCAATCTGATCCGAACCGGTTCAATTTCGGGTTGGTTCCAGTTCGGATAAACGGATCCGATTAAAAGTCGCAGGCCTAATTAACATATTAGCTTATTGTATCTGATAAAACGATAGCAACACCATACTAAATAACTGAACCTATAATCTAATAGTTTAAGTTCTATAACAATTTTTGGCCACTTTTTTAAACTAAATAATTAAAGTGCTTTTTAACACAGATCAAAGTCTAGCGTTAATTGACGATTTTGTTTAATTTTTATTTTTAAATTTTTGTATGTCTATTTTTTATAATTCAATAAAATAATTCTAAAGTTAATTTTTAACAGTTAAAAATATCTAACACAAATATAAAATATACAAAATTTTTTAATAATATGTTAACATCTATGTCATGTTTAAGCCTGGATGCATCATCTATATTATCCAAAGCGTCTGGTTAATGTATATTGATTTTTAAACATTGCTTTGTATACAGTAAAAACTCTATACATTAATAATAATATAATTATAATATTTTATTAATTTATAAATTATTCATTTTAAAAAATGTTTTTATTTTAGTATTTGAGAATATATTTTTGTAAAATAAGAAAATTAATTGGCTTTATAATTTATAAATTGATTAAATTTTATAAATTTGCATTTCATATTTTTACTATATTATTTACTGTATATGAAATATATCTCATATAATTTTATAATATTTTAAAATTTTATTCTGTTAAATATTATAATAATATTTTGAAATGTTAGGAAAAAAATAGATTTCATTATGAATATAAAATAATATAATATTTTATTGGTACATAAATAAAATATTAATATATAATATATAATTATGATTTTAGTGAAACTATGTATTAACATGGGATTTCTTTAAAAAAAAATTGTATCTTATTATTTTATTGATTTGTGTTATAATTTATTTAACCTAAATTAAAACTGAAGTTTTAATTGATTTATTAAATATTAATTTATAAAGGCTGTATTTTGTCATTTTTGCAGTCTCTCTTTCTCAGGTTTCTCCAAAATTCTTCTGGGGAAAAAATTAAAATTCATGCATAATTTAAATTATTTACATTCTTAATTCACGGTGAAGCAGAATGGTCCACAAAAATTCGGACTGCCTCGAGTTTAGGTCAGTGAACAAAAAAAGAAACTAACAAACTTAGAGAGACTAGTGAAGAAGCCAAACGACAATAGTTAGAACTTAGAACTTACAACTAAACTAATTGTGGTAAGAAAGAATCGTGCTGTGATGAATAATCTGTCACAATATGAACATCAATAAGAATTACTTTGAGTTCAGAATAGTCTACAATGTCAAATGTTTCCCCTTCCAATCAGTGGAAACTAAACGATAACATAAAAGTAAGAGTTGATACAATAAAAAACACAGCATGGTTCTATCTTTTAATAAGCTACAGCAGAAAAACACAAATAAAATAAAAAACAACCACCAAAAAAATATTTTCTTTCTTTCAAACACCTTTTGCTTCTCATTCTAAAAGACTTTTATCTAATTCTCACGTCTAGGTTTCCTTTTGCGCGGAGCCGCGGGTCCTTCCTTCTTCTCTGTCTCATCTTCACTATTTGAGCTCTCTCCTACTTCTGGTTTCTTCTTCTCCACAGCTGCCGCCGGCGCCGCCTGTAACAAACCATTTTTAATTTCTTTAGCTTTCTAACTCGCTTCCAATTAAAGATGCCATGAAAACTACCTTTTTGCCACCGAATATAAGCTTGATGAAGAGCGAGAAGAATACTATAACAATGGAGACGAGGACACCAATGGTTAAGTTTGGTTGTTCCTCAGCTTTCTCAATCAGTTCCTACAACACGACACCATTTTCAAAATCTCTTTAGGTCTGAGTCATCATCATCATAACATGCTCCATGGTATAAATGTGGGAGGGGAAACTTACAGTGATCTTAGACTTGTAGGCACTCAGGAAAGAAATGTCTGCAACCTTGTTCAACAGGTCGAACACAACCTTCTGCAAACATCATTCACATATGTAAGTATTTATACAATAAGCCATATGTAAATTATTAATAGAACTTTGATTCTGTTGGAAAATCAATTATTACCTGGTAGCTCTTGAGACCATCTGCAGAGCTAGCAGCTTCCTCTTCCGCCTTTTGTTTCTCTTTCTCAACATCGAACTTAGGCTTCCAAGTGGTCTGTCTGTAACTCTCAGCGACCTTCTCGTCTTTCGCTATCAAAATGTTGTCAAACAAGATACCGTCTTGCATTGTCCAGATCTCTATACCGATAGCTGCAATGGGCTCGTAATCAGGTCTGTCTAGCTCAAAGTAGTCAGGGTTAGGGATGTCTCTGGGCTTCCAGATTCCCTTGTAAGCAGGGTTATCAATCATAGGCGCACTCCATTTGCCCTTGTAAGCAGGGTTCCTCTTCATCGGTCTCTTCCATTCACCGCATCCTGGTGCTGCTTCACACTTGGGGTTGTCAATCTTTGGAGCCTCCCACATGCCATCTTCCTCATCATCCCAGTCTTCAGGTTTGGTCGCCTCTGGGTCGTCGACCTCTTCGGGTTCATCATCTAACCATCCTTCGGGTTTCTCAGCTTCCTCGTCTTCGATCTCCATGGGTGCATCCTCGTCCCAGTCGTCAGGCTTCACTGCATTAGGGTCAGGAATCTTGGCTCTCTCATCCCAGTCTTCTGGTTTCTTGTCTTCAGGGTCAGGGATGGTCTTGTCAAGGATCAAAGCAGGCTCAAAGTCCTCTCCAGAGAGTAAGTTGGCCTTCTTCTTCTCCTCTCCATCAACCAAAATCCTAACCTCATTGTCTGGCTTCAAGATGGCGGTGTAGACATGGGAAAGCTTGTCATAAGGAACAGAGGGAGGGAACTTGAGATGGTGCTCAACGTACTCCCCGCTCTTGGGATTCTTGTGCTTCAAAATGAAATGAACTTTGTTCGTGGCTCCACACTTGTCGGGCCCAAACATGATAGAGTAAGGAGATTCACTATCGAACCCTTCAGGTGTCCATCCGGCTTCTTGAGGACGGAGGTATTTCAAGTAAGCACCACCACACTCAAGCCCTTCCTGGAAACGAACCTCGTACTGAAGAACAACTGTTCCTTCCTTGAGGTTTAGTGGCTCGTCAAGAACTTTCACAATACCGTACTTACGAGCCTTCTCGCTAACGAGAAGTCCGTAATCATCATGTCCCTCACTCTTCTCATGCTTCCACACACCTGAAAACAGATAAAAGTGGTCTTAACAAAGAAGCTTCTATACAAAAGTCAGCAACAAACACCTCAGGTTCAACAACAAGAGCAAGATTCAAGTGTTAAACACACAAAAACATGCATGCTCTAATGCCTTGGCAACTCATAACGTGAGATGATGAATAATGGTACTACTAAGTCAGATTTGATTCAACATTCTCGATTAGATTCCTCTACATGGTGAGTGCAACACATTACAACTCAGTAGATTCAAACTTCACATCAACACACTCTAATTTGATTCCACTATATGTACGGATCATTCGAAATTCCTAATCAATACGCAGATCGGAACAACACAGTGACAGTGTACAGATATGCAACAATACCTTCGTAATCGCCATTCTTGGAAACGATCCAGCGACCATCAAACGCCTCATCGAACGATTCATACAACACCTGAACAAGAGAAAAAGGAAACTCAGATCTAAAAATCTTCAGATCTACACCAAACATTGTTACCGAGAAAATTGAGATTACCGTTTGATCGTCACAGTAGCAAAGCTTCTGGAGCGAAACGAAAGCTAAGATAAGCAAAACGGCGGATAGTAGTTGCCGGTCTCTCATCATCGGGAATCTTGACGGTGATTCACCGGCGAGTAGATAGGAGAAAAGAGTAGAGAGGATGTGATTTTTCGGGAGAGTTTCGGTTTCTATGGATAATTTATATATTCAATCCCGTAGACTCGGTTGAGTGTGTCAATATGTTGTTTCAACCAATGAAATGGTTCGCCACGCGATGATGACCAATTATATGGTGCCACGTCGATTTAAATGAGCTCACTTACGTGCGTAGTTACACGTGCACATTACGGCTAGTTTAAGATATTTATTGGGCTGGGCCTACTAGAAAACTTAAGAGGCTTTAATTGAATGAGAGTTTCTAATTCTATATGTATATGCAATTAAAAAATTTGTAATTGGCCTCTTGACAGTTAAATTGAGCTTTTGTTTAGCAATTTAATTTAGTTTTTGTTTACTTATTAATTTATTACAAAAATTTGAAAATTATTTGATCGACAGTTCTATACATTTCTACTAGCACAATTCTATATGATTTATAAGAATTTACGTGTATATTATATCACTTATTCATCAATTCAATATTCCCTCACAGCAAGATAGCTAGACGTCTTTTCTTCCCTTTAACTTACCTGGTCGTTACGTTGCTCTTACCAATCTCGCCATACATAAAACTTGTACGTCACATAATTCACGAGAATTGAGCTTGCCGACTTCATTGTTTCGCCATGCATAAAACGTAACGTACATCATTCTCTCAACACGCATTTATTTTAATACTAAACGTCATTTACTCTTGCTACTATTAGTTTTCGTGAGGCTAAACTTTCGAATAGAAAATGGGTGTATTCCCTGGGTTTGGTAGCTGGATCAATCAGAACAGTAAACAGCCTCTTAAGGTCAGCTTCATATCCATCAATCATAAGACCCGAAGAATGTCAAATATAAATATATATATATAACACATTTTATTCTGTTTGTTTGTATGTAGGCCGAGTCCAAGAGATCTGAAAATGTCGACACAGAGAAGGACCAATTTAAATTACCTGATAAGTACTATTATGATTTAAATGAGGAGCTGAAGCAAGAAGATCTTTGGCATGAGGCAGAGAAGAAGCATCCATGGCATAATGCATCTCCTAAGATCAAGGTATAAGAGAAATATCACCCCAAACAAAATACAATACCCATATCGTCTTCTTCTTTTTTTGAATTGGTAGAATCAAGAACAAAGATCCTTAAAAAAAATTCATTTGTTTTTGATGTTCGCAGGTGACACATGAAAATGGTTTTTACCATATGAACATAGAATTGACCGTAGGGCTGACTCCTGATTCGCTCTACAACTTTTTGATTGATCCAGAAAGTGGTGCATTTCAAGATTTGCGCAGACAACGCAATCTTACGGTTTCTTTTCTAATCATTAAATGATTTTAATGTGGCATATATTACATACAGCAATAGTACTTGAGACTATGATTTTTTTTTATATGAAGGAAATCAAATCAAGAAAGGTTTTGTTTGAGAAAGGTCCGAGGCAAATGACGAGGGTGGAGAAATCTGTGGCTTGTAATGTATTTGGGGTGTATATACCTATCTCGTTGAATCTAATCCTCGATGAAAACAGAAAAGATCTTATGGTAAGAAGAGCTTCTCTCACAAGAAACAACCACTTTTGTTTTTGTATTGGTGGAAAGCTAACTCAGGTAATTTCTCTTTTGCTTGTTGTGGACAGACACAATATAAGAAAGAGAAAGTAAGATTTATGAAAGAATTCAAGGGTAACTATAAAGTGGAGCCTATATTTGTAGATAAAGAACGTTTGTGCAAAAAGAGGATACCAATGACTCGTGAAGAGTATAAAAAATGTAGTGGTGGCCAAGGAAAGCTTGCATCAAAACTGACAATAGACCAATACTATCAGCCATATCCTCCTTTCAATCTACCGCCGCTTTCTTGGTTCATCCGTGGGATGACCATCAAAACCTACAAATCTCTGCTTGCACAGGTTCAGGACTTGTCTATTAGAATGCGATCGGCTGTACCAGTGCCAGAATAGACAGCAATTAACAAACAGGAAAAACACTAGAGCCTCGGTGAACAATCACAAATACATGTTCTAAAAATTAATAAAATTCTCAAAAGTTAAGAAAATATAATCAAACAAACAAAAAGTAATCAAAATAAACAAAATATGTAAATCTGTTTATTAAGAAAATATACTATATTTTTTTATTTGTCATGCTTACCGTAATTTTAGATTTAGTCATATTTTATGATCAATTACTAATCTTAACAAATAATTTTAGTAATTTAGCTGATAATTTATCATCATCTTGAGAATGGAAGAAATCATCTTGAGAATGGAAAGAAGAAGAGATCTCCTACAACTTTTTATGAACATAACATTTTTGCCTTGATGGTACAAAATCTCAACGGGAATGTTGAAATTGCATTAACCTCAAAGCCATTGAGAAGCTACGAAGTGAGATCGCAGCTGCAAGGAGCAGAAGAACCAAACATCTAACTATGCTTGCTAATATATAGGGGTCTTTCGTTTATTCATATAAATTGTTTTTTGATGCTGAATCACATTGAAAGGTGATATATGGTGTTTTTCACATCACTGTATATATGTTTCTATTTGATTCAAGTCCTTAAACCGTGTCAGTCTAGTCCCTTTTGATCTTTTACAGGTCTGGAGTTGGTAGAAGAGTAAAGAGAAGGTGCGTGAAGAGAAAATGTCTTTTTGGAGCAGTCTTGCGGAGAACACTTGAGAAGAACAGTCCCGAGACTGTTCTCAGGCAGAACAAGCAGACGGATTGATCCCGAAGTTGTTCCCGACGAATAAGGAAACTCCTATTTCGGGAATTAAAGCCTTGTTGCCCTAATCTCTTTTCTATCTACTGGCGCCTCCATATAAAAAGCGCCATCTATCCTATTTTATTTTCTTACGCTAGTTTTTACAAGAGAACTATTGAGCTTGTGCGATCTGCAACTTGTAAGGGAGAAGAACCCATCCTCTCATCGAGAAGATCATCTGAACCCTTTTGTTCTACTCTTGTTCTTATGCAATATTATTCAGAAATTATGTTTTGATTGCTTGCATTATGATCGAGTAGTAGCCTAGCTCGCCTAGGGTTTTTAGGGTGTTGAGATATGAGCTAAACATAGATAAGCGAATTCAATTGATTCTTCATTCATACTGTTCTTAATGCTTTCATTAATCTGATCACTTATTGTTAGATCCTAAGTTTATCACCTAGTTAACCGCATAGGAGACAACTTGACCTGTATTGAATGAGCTTAATATCCCTGATCAACGAAAGTAGATATTAGGGTATTAAGTGAACAAATCGGACCTGTCCTCTAAAGCTTGCAATCGATTCTCATCTCAACGACAGTTAGATGATGGGATCGATCTGCAAAGCGACCATCACCACGACAGTGGGGTGTTCCAGCTGAGTAATCCGAGTTCTAGAAGGCTTTTCACCGCGCTTGAATAATTGTTTGGCTCCATTTCAGCACCCGATGAAGTACCCTAGGCTAGCTGTTTGTTAATCTGAATCAATCTCTTGTTCTACTTGTTTCTTATCGTCTTTATTAACCCCAAAACCAATCTTCTTCTTAGCTTGATTTCGAAACTCATAGAAATAAAGTGTAGACTGGTCCTCTGGATTTGAATCTAAAGTACTATAATTACAACTGTTAACTTGGCAGTAGCAAGGATTCATTTTTAGTGTATCAAAAGGTCAAACGACTAGATCGACTTCATCACGTTGAGGGTAAACCACATCGAGTCTCATCATACTCTTGTACTGGTCAGGCACCGGTGCACCACCTTGCACGCACAACTCCACAACCGCAGGAGCTTTACCATAAAACCTCTGCAAGCTATTGTCAAGAGCAGAAGCATCAGGATCCCGAACGTGCCACACATAGCTTGGACCGACCACATCGTCGATAGTCGCTTCTTGCCACGCGTGCATTCCGTCTCGCATCTGATGCTTTGTCGCTTTACACATCTTCACTTTGTGTCCCTTTGGACCTACTTGAATCTCTGGACAGTAACCACAAGTCCACACTTTGAATCTCTCCATCAGTTCCTTGACCCCTGTGACCATTTCAAACCATGATTCCATCGTCTCGATGCTTAGTTCCTTCAAGCTTTTATTCTCTCCGCTGTAATGATCATCTTCTTGTAAAGGTGTAGCCGTAGTAATACTAGTAACTGCGGTTTCTGAGTTCCTGTTGTTGACTTCCTCGAAATCTACAATCCTTCCTTCAATGCTGTAAACAGGTTTTGATCTTCGCTTTGATGGGAACTTCTCGAGGTCTACCCCTGCCTGTATGCATAACTCAAGAACCGCAGAGATCTTAGGAACGGTAAACCTCTCGTCGTGGAGAACTCTCGGTTTGAGAGCACGGTCGTAGAGGTGAAAACATTTCGGGAACAAGACGACATCGCTGGCTCTTCCTCTTTTCCATACATGAGTCGCACTTCTTGAACCGCTTCCGGGACCTGCGCAAGTTCTGATTCCATGACCTTCCTTGCCAATGTGAACCTCGGAGCAGAATCTGAGAACAAACAACACAATTATTTTTTGTGATTTAATTTGAAAGAACACGTTACTAATAACATTAAACATGCAAATGCAACAAATGTCTTCCTTGCCTCTCTCACAACTCTCATCTCACCTCTAAAAGAAAACAATCTGCATGAGACAGAGACTTCGCTGCCTATTCTCCTACACACTATATCTCAGTACCTATAAGCTAACTCAGTAGATTCAGCTCAATAACAACAATACCGATATCAAACTGTATCTATCTCAAAATGCTTGAAGTGCTTCAAGGATCAAATCGATAAATCATCAATATGACTCCAGAATCTAACCTAAAACTGATTGCTTTCTCTCGGAGATGATACAGATTAGCCTACAACAGTGAGAACGGAGGAGATAGTTAAGTAACCTGCAGCGATGAACAGAGACATGATGATGAACGATCCTAGAGAGCCCGGAGAGTAGCGAGGCGCGGCATCGGTGAACTCTGTGAGCCACGTGGACGAGTTCCGGCACGAGTAAACCGTTATCCGGAGGATCTTCAAGTACTCGACAGGGCTGCGATTTTCTGAGCTCTTTCTCCTCCTTGGCGCGACGAATCAGCTCCTTCATCGGAGTGGGGTAAGGCTTCCTCTCTGACTTGTCCTTCCGTGGCTTGGGTACATCGGCGTAGAGAGGATCGTCGTCGTCGTCATCAGTGGCTTTTGTGTAGGGGAAGTCGAGATTGGTTAGGGGTTTAATGGAAGAAGACGAGAAACGCGATCTGCTGATTATGAAGAGTGAGATGTCCAGAATACGATTTCTTCTCTGCATTTTTCTCCGATGGTCTTGTGCACAAATCTCAAACGGATGAAATGCACACAATATGTTCGACAGAATTACCCAGTGAATGTTGGATAGTCTGAAAATTGGGTTTTCGGTTTGATTTCGGTTCGATTTCTAAAATCTGGTTTAGTTTTAATTACCGGTTCGATTCGGACTGCATCAAACCACTTCTCTTCGTGCACTTGCTTGAGATTTGATCGAAGAAAACTGTAATTCGCAATCCTCCGATACTCCTCGCCGGAATCTCCATCGGAATATTCCGTATCCACCGCCGTGGAATCATCTAACCGATTCAAAAGGTAATGGAAGCTGAATCTGTCTTGCATTCTTACGAGACCAAATTATATTGAACTTACTATGTGTATTCAGTAGGCCCATCTTTTGTTATGTTTTCAGTAGGCCCATCTTTTGTTCGGCTTTCGAGCCCAAACAATTACGGGCACGTAAAAGTATCTATCCGATGGTTTAGAATTTTATATTTTTGGTAAGGTTCATTTTGCATTTCCAGGATGTTTCATTTGCTTGCCTCCTTCCACGTGATTTTTACGATTTTTTAGAAAAGGAGTTAAAATATTATTCTAAACGAAGTGATATGTTATTATTTATCGAGAGACATCGAATTGAAATAATATTGTGTAGGTCTCAAGAAATTCATATGGAGAGGTTATGATGAAGATACCCACTAGAGTGTGAAGTTTCAAATGGTGCATGAATGTTGACCCAAATACATAGTGTGTGAAATGCATGGTTTGACCAAGTTTCTTTCTTGTTTTGCTTTTACATGAGCCAGATACAAAGTTGAAAAAGTCGACGAGTATGGGTAAACATAAACAGTGTTTCAAAAAAAAAAAAAGGGTAAACATAAACAAATATAACAAAAATCATATGTTTGAAATTATTAAACGTGTGTTCTAGTTGATTCCAAAACATGTGGGTTTATATTTATGAAAGCATATAAAGAATATGTAAATGCAAAGATGAAACCACAGTAAGTAATACAGAAGGTAAATCAAGAGATAAATTATACAAGCAAACACCAAGTTTTTATTAGAATCTCGTTTAAACAATTTTTATAAGACTTGTTTATTCAACTTTTACACGTCTAATGTTAACACCCTAAACACACGCTACTGAAAGATTCCTAAGCTATTCGCTCATGTCTCTCCTCCGTCAAGTACTTCAGCCACTGTTTCAGCACGACCCAACAACACCTCCAAGAACTTCTCTCTCTATAAGATCAGCCCCATGTCTCTGTCTCTCTACAGACGACTCCATAGCTATCTTATAGTTATTCTCCACGTCCCGAAACCCTAGTCTCCAAGGCAACATCGATATGGACATTTTCCATAACATTAAGTGCAACTTTCCTTTTCTTGGAATAACGTTTACTCCTTTCCATTAAGTCATAAACTTGCTTCTCAAGTTTATTCCTCTTTCCATTTCACCAAGATACACGCTTGCTCTCCAAGTCTACACGACTCAGTTCAGCATCTCGACTCCACATGGTCTTCACCACTCAACACGACGCCTCCTCAAGAACTACGCCAACGACTACTGTATGGACATCTTACATCAACAATCTCCCCTTTAGCTTTGTGTGCCGATCAAGCACAACATTCTTCTGGTTCAACAACCACGTTCCCCACCTGGAAACTTCCATGCTAAATGTGCTTTTCTCCCCACGAGATGTGCACAACAACATGCTTTTCTCTCCCATGAGATAAGCACTATCTACTTCCAGACGTCCATCACCATGCTCTTCTCCCCCATGAGATATGCACTCCTTGGAACGAACGTCACCACTTCTCCCCTGATTGCATACTGCTAAAACACGATGCTTAGATGTCGAGCCTTACGCACTTGCCGCTTCCATGCGTGACGCATCGCTCGACGATCCGTCGAGCTACCTTCCAACCCACTTCCGATGAGGACCTGGCTTCTTTCATGTGTCGTCTCCTTGACCATGAGCCCCTCCTCATCCACCCTGAGCGCCCACTATACTCGTTGTTATTGTCTTGGAGTGATTTCACTATCACCTCCTGAAGATCCTCTTGCGTCATCTCCTTCCCCTTTGTGCTATGAACAACCTCGCGTCCTAGCCCCAGTCTTGATGCTTCTTGACCTTCCTCAAGATCACTCTTAACAGAGTCGCACCCTTCTTCAGATGTCTCATCCTTGATCTCATCAAGTAAGCCACTCTTGGCTAAGAGCACCTCTTCAACCCTCTTGGGTTTAATGAACGCCTTGTTCACCTTCTTGGCCATGTTTCTCCTCTTCTCACGAGCAAAACACTCCACCTTCTTGTGTCCAACCTTTCCATAGAACCAACAGCACATCCGATATTGCTTCTTGTATGGCCTGACACAATTGCTGATGCACCGATCAGTCTCCTTCCTTGTACCAGCTGCACAACCATGCCTTAAAACCTCCTTTCTGACCTTCATGTTGTTGCACTGATGTACCACTTTCGGCTTGTTACTCACAGCCCCGCTACAGAACTTCCTGTCGATTTCTGTCGCGACGCCCCGACGTACTTCCTGACAAGCTTCTTTGGCTCCACTTTTTGATGTGCTTCCACGCACAAAGTGTGACAGTCCCTTCTGTACTTCCTTAGTACCCTCAACGCCTCGATATCCTAGTCCCCAGTTCACCTTGGCTGGTTGTCCCATCGAGAGTATCTTATCCAACTCCTAGGATCCACTATTGAGCATCCTGGTCTGTTTGCGATTGTCAGCCAAATCACGTTCCAGCATCCTTGCTCTCTCTTGTTCACTAGTAGCAACTTTCCTCAGTCTGCTAACTTCCTTCTCAAGAGACTCATTCTTCTCATTCCACAGCCGCAAGTTCTTCACGAATTTCTACAAGCAACTCGTTCTGCTTCTGAGCCATATCCTCCAATCTCAGATTCTGATCTTTGACCCTCAACCACTTGTTAAGCAGCACGTGATACTCCTCATCATCTGTGCTAAGATCTGAATCAGAGGATTTAATAGATCCCTCATTGCGTGCACCAAATGCAACCATATTCTTCACCACCTTTCCATCATCTTCAGACTCTGAATCATCAGATGACTGAGATGGAACACCTTTACCCTTCTTTGTGTTTGGACATTCACGCCGTGTATGCCCAACACCTCTACACTCAGAGCACTTGAGCTCTTCGCAAACAGACAGCCCTTATATGACCAACCCTTCACACTCGTAGCACTTAAGACCTTGTCTTCTTCTCGCCATCGCACGACCACCTCCCTGGCGACCATACTGATTCCTCCCACTTGAGGAATTAATCATCTTACTAAGATTCCTAGCCAACATACCCACGGCATCTTCAGGATCTGAAGATCTATCCCCATCTTTGTCAGATACAAGCACGATACTCTTTGATGCACCACGACGTAGAGACCGAGCTACTTCCTGTCTCCATCTCTTCTACCTTCAAAGATACCCACAAGCTTGTTAAACTTGAGCTCATCCGTGTTTGCAGTCATATTCGGGACCGCTGTGAACTCCAAACTCACTGGAAGACAGTAGTAACTTCTTTACCAGCTTCTTCTCATTGTACTTCTTTCCAAGTACACATGCTTCATGCCATAAGACTGATTTTGCACTGAAGCTTGCCACAGATCCATATCCGACCACCGTGATTCTCAAACTGTGACCCAAGATGATCCAAACGTGTCCTCTTGACCCTATCATCTCCTTCAAACGAATTCAGCAGATCTCTCACACCTCTTTAGTGAAGTACTCTGAATCAGCTTAAACCGCTTTACTTCAACAGCTCCAAAATCGCCGACAACGCTTTGCATTAAATTTTGATGCATTGCTCGTCTCTGACCAATCCTCTTTGGCTTAGGCTTCTTCCCATCTGCTGTGACTATGGTAGGCTCTTCCCAACCATTCTCCACAGGTACACGATCTTCATTGATTCTTCAATCAACTACTTCATATGAGCCTTCCAATGACCATATTGGTCCGATTCAACATGATTGCCTTCGAAGAAACAATTGTGTCCATCTTCACCTTCGATCACACCAGAACTTAGGTGACTCGCCTCGATACCACTTGTAAGTGCAAAGATGACACCACGGTAAGTAATACAGAAGGTAAACCAAAAGACAAATTACACAAGCAAACACTAAGCTTTTATTCGAATTTCCTTTAAACAATCTTTACAAGACTTGCTTATTCAGCTTTTACACGTCTAGTGTTAACACCCTTAACACACGCTACTGAAAGATTCCTAAGCTATTCGCTTATGTCTCTCCTCCGTCAAGTACTTCAGCCACTGTTTCAACACGACCCAAGAACACTTCCAAGAGCTTCTCTCTCTCTATAAGATCAGTTTCCGTGTCTCTGTCTCTCTACAGACAACCCCATAGCTATCTTACAATTATTCTCCATGTCCCGAAACCCTAGTCTCTAAGGCAACATGGATATGGACATCTTCCATAACATTAAGTGCAACTTTCCTTTTCTTGGAATAACACCTACTCCTTTCCATTAAGTCATAAACTTGCTCCTCAAGTTTATTCCTCTTTCCTTTTCACCAAGATACACGCTTGCTCTCCAAGTCTACACGACTCCAGGTCAGCATCTCGACCCCACATGGTCTTCACCACTCAACACGACGTCTGCCTCAACAACTACGTCAACGACTACTTTAGGGCGGACATCTTACATCAACAGAATATTTATATACATTCAAAATATAGTTTTCTAAAAAAAAATCAAAATAGAGTCTAGTTATTTCAATTTTAACAAAATCTAAAATTATAATCCTGGATTAGTATCCTTCGATGCACAAAGGTTTAGGATTTAGTGACACCTTAAACAACGTCGTTGATCATTTAAAATGGTAAATAAAATGTATTAATCATGGATAAAATGATACGGTCTCAATGAAACTTGCCCTCTAGATCTTTAAATATGATAGCGTCGAGAAGTAATCATTATGGTCGTCGAGACCAACACACTACCGAAATCTATCCACCCTGACACTTCTTTAGTTCAAACTTCAGCTGTCACAGTATCTCCTCCATGTAATGAATCAAGTGTGGTCGACATAGTAAATTGTGGTGATGTGGAGGATCTGGTTTCTTTAGCTACTATTTTGGTACTTGAGAATATGTATATGCATCCCTCATTTATATGTATCAATGAAGCTTTTGAGTTTCCGCTGATGGAGTCTGCTTTAACACTGCCACACACCGAAACTTCCATTGCTCAAGCATCACCTATAGTTCAAGAGGAAAGTGGTAACATAGGTGAAAATGGTTTGGGTTCTAACAAGTTTGCCTCTTTGATCTCTTTGGAAGGAGAAGAAGAAGAAGAAGAAGAAGATCCAGTAGATTCATAGATGAATTCTATGGATTTTATGACACCGTACGGGAAAAGAATCCTTCGAGAAAGACCGGTCAAACCGTCAACAAAAGTTAAGGAGATGCACTTGCAATCCACGACTCGCGGACGAATAAACCAAGAACGTGGGAACCGTGGATGTGGGAACCGAGGACAGGGGAACCAGGGGGCATATGGATAAAATGCTATTCACTATCTTTAAACTCAAAGTGAATGATCTGATTGTTTCTGGTTTATTAGAATTTTATTATCTTTTGTAAATACTTGTTGAAGCTGTATGACTAGTTCATAGCTTTGCTTGTAACTTTTTTTTTAATCTAATAAATAATATATTTTTTTTAAAAAAAGTAATCATAGTCTAGTTTGGAGTATAATTGTATTTTAATTGCAACTCGAGGTCAAATATGTGGCGACTATTTAATAACATAAGCCGACAACATTGAAGCACTGTCGGTGGGGAAGTGTCCGTATTTAAAATTGTCGTATTTTTTTATAATTTGCCCCAATCAAATACATATGATTGGTATATTTAACCAAAATGCTGATGGATGACAACAGTTAATTTGACCCAATCAAATACATATGATTGGTATATTTAACCAAAATGCTGATGGATGACAACAGTTAGAGATAAATATCTTATCTCTAATTGACTTGTTAGTGGAAGTTATCTTCCTATGGTGGAGCCACCTGGTTAATTTAACAGTGAAGATAATCTATATTTTAGTTATCCTATGGTTTTAAGTCAATTTTACGTACATGGTCGGCTAAAGTTCTGAATTCTGTCTGTCTTTATGTGGAAATTTCTGAGTCTTTCGAAAAAACTATATAGTGGATTAATTGTATTGGTATTATGTTTGAATCGAATAATTCCATGTTTTATCTGATAAAAGTATACGGTAATTTATAAGTATTCAATAATTTAACAAAAATATACAACACTATGATTTTACATTGACTACAATCAAAAAATAACACTATACTTTCTTTCTTTAACATTCTAGAAAACTAGGTTACAAAAACAATTAAATTATTGCAATTAGTTGCAAACGATAATACATGTGATTAAAGATGAAGGTAGGTAGGGTGCTTTATGTGGCTGGACCGTTTTAAAGTTAGTGTTGCGTTTTTTCTTCCAGCTTTAAGATATGATCTCACTTTTTTCGAAAAAGATAGAAGATAATAGTTTTTTTTTCATTTTGCTAATCAAAAAGTAAAAGCCGGAGTTTTTCAGTTTTACATTATTTTAAAAATAATTCCTGATTAAAATTTAGTTAAATCTTTTTAAGAAGTTAAATCATAACACTTAATTAAGAGGTGAATTACATTGATTTTACATGTCTTCCAATCAAAAATATAATACGTTCCAGTTTTCATGACTGTTTATGAAAAAGTAATAGAAATAGTTTAATAAATTAATTAAGCAACGCATATTAATATTTTAGAATAAACAGAGAAAGTTAGGGCTGGTCTGTAGGTTAGGGTTCAAAGAGGGGAGAGATTAGGAGAAAGAAGGAGTGACCCATTATTAAATTAGTGCTCCTTAATCTGGCGACACGTTTAGGTCCCATGTGTAATCACTTCACATCATCTTAAACTAGGTACAACGAAACATAGTCCACCATTAATTAAATGATCTTGTATTACAATATTATATGCTCTCCTCCCCTTTACTATGCAATTCAACAACTACTCAGTTTGTTTAAAGACTAATCATGTGCAAAGGACTAAAGGTTAACCGAGACATCTTGTCATGGGTTGGTAATGACTGACTAACAGTGTTAACGAGATTCCCTTTTTTGCCAGCAAAAAGATTCAATTAAATATTTTTTGTTGCAATGGGGCTCTACAGTGGAAAGTGACATGATATTTTTTTTATAAACTTTGATATTAGTCACCGCATAGGGGAAAAACTCAAATTAGGCCGTATAATTTCGATAACTGAGGAATACACTCTGACATAATTATGGATACAGAACTTAACTAGAAAGACAACAACAAAAATGTAGCACATTTTTCTCGTTTACCATCAACCCTATTTCTCCAACTTGCAGCATGGACCGATCATCAAGGACACAGGAACAAAAATTAAATAAATAATAGATCGCTATATAGGTTGCCAAAAAAAAAAGGCTATGTAGATTTACTTTAGTCATCAGTGTTAGAAATTGGCTATAAAGGAAACATTCACGTGTATGTGTGAGCATATACTACTATTACACACATCTCGATAGTTGCTAAATCCGGTAATATAAGCTGCAAAGAATTTTAATATTTGTATTTTTTACTCCGAATTGACGTGTTATTCACTCATTTATAACCAGCTTAGACAATGTACCATTAAGATTGATTAAAAAAAGACAATGTACCATTTTCTTTTGCCAACCTCTTTCTTTTTAAACCTATAGATACTTTACATACTAATTCTTAAACGAAAATGCCTACAGATCAATTTTATTTTCGGATATTCGAATAAATTATAAATATTGGATCTATATCTGCATATGACAATATAACAAAATGTGGTAGAATGCCTTCAAATACAAATTGTTTAGCAATCCAAAAGTTTACGTGCCACTAAACCAGTATCATGTAATTCTTTTTTGCCGACTTCTATATTTAATATTGCACTAGTAGCTTCAATCACAATTTATCTATCCGAGTAATGGTCCAACATTTTTTATAAAATTCATATTTTTTTCGAGGAAAAAAAGATACTTTTTTTTTTTGCTTAAAGGAAAAAAGATACTTGAAGTTATAATATGTTGATCTTTATTTTCACTGGACGAGGTGTATCAGCTTCTTTCTACTCTTGTTTAATGTATCAAAATGATGACATATATTTTTTTTTGTGCTAAACTCTGGGTGACATGCTTTAGAGAGTCCATACTTTTTTTTAAGAGTCCATACTTAATTAGGGTAATAAATCGTATTTTACATAAATTATTTAAAGAAGAGAATTAACTGACAAGGATTCCTACTACGTCTGCGTTCAGACAACACATCTAGCAAATGCAATATCAACACGTGAAATTTGTCCTCCCAATTTCTCGTCCGTGTCTGTTTATCATATCGTTTCCTAGACGACATATCCCCTAGTTATTACTTAAGAATTAATTTGTATATGTGTCATCAGTATATGCATTCTAAACAAAAAAACGATTACATGACTTAAGAAAAATATGACACGACATCCATCTAATTGTGACATAAAATTTCTAATATTAAAATTATGTTTTTTGGTAAGATTTCTTTACTATGTACAATGGAGGTGTTGAATAAAAGATACAACAGTTAAATCACTACAATGAGTATGTTGACAAATATAATTTGATGATACAAATTAAACTATATTGAAAAGATTCAACTAGTTGAATAAGAAGAAATTTGGGACTAATAATGACACATGTCACTTTTCTAAGGTTTTTTGACATTTTCATATTCTCTTTGTTATTTAAAATAGTAATATTATTATAAATTAAATATATTTTTTTATTTTTAGTACAAAATTTTATCATTTTAAATTCTCTATCAATAGAGACTAAGTTTATTTAATGTGGATATTTAAATAAATTATCATTAAATTGTAAAATAGGATGTTTAATTTTATTAAACAGAACCATTATAGTAGGTAAAAGTTGAATATGTATTGAATGATGAAATGAAAGAAAGATAAGATGATATAGAATGTAAAAAGATAAAATGGAGGATGTTGAATCTTGAAACTATTGTACATTATATAATAATAACTAATAAATTTTATATAAAAATATTTTTCTCTATAAATATTTAATTTGGTAAGATTTTAGAAATATGTTAATATTTAATAGTTTTTATATCTATTAAAATAATATATTTATATATAAAAATAATAATTACAAATATAAATATTATGCTTATGAATAAACCAATCAAGCCCTTAGCTCGAATGAATTCTATTAGTCGTGATTTTGTATCTAACAAATTTTAGATGATCTTCTAACGCAACAACCAAACATCAACCTTTAATTATTGTTTCGAATTAGGAATCGGATATATATATAATTGCAGTTCATATAATATTCATCGTCGGATCCTTTTTATTTTGGTATTATCTAACTTTTAACCTAATTAAGAAAAAACACAATAACTAGACGTCTTTGTTTTTCCATTTGAAGGAAAACAGGGTAAATTAAATACGAGAGATCCATTGACACGAAAATTCCTCAAAGCGCACGATAGCCAGAGTAGCGTGAAAAATGATACCGAAATTAGGTATGGGCACGGATCGGATATTCGAGTTTTTGAAGGTATTTGTGATTTGCTTCGTATGTCACGGATATCTAATTTTGATTTGCTTTGCCTCGGTAAAATACGGATATTCGGAAAAACGGATATTCAGAAAATAAATAAATATTTGCGGATATTTACGAATACTTACGGATATCTCATTTGTTTGGATTAATACAAATAATCTTAAAAATTTGATACAAATTTGTTTTGTAAAATATTTTGTTACATGATATAAAAGATAAAAATTAAAAGAAGTAGCGAATCTACATATTTTGTAAATTTTTTAAACTTAGTTAACAATTATAATAACACAAAACTTAAGAAGAAAATTATAATTGTCATAAATTTTTTCTCTTACTTTTATGTAATACTTTTATATAAGTAATAATGAGAACAGAATTTGTCAAATTATATGTTAGAATAATAATTATAAAATTTTATACATTTAAAACTTTAAATATAATCAAGATATACATGTACTTATATATTGTCGGATCGGATCGGATATCCGCTTCCCAAAAGTTTAGTATTTGTGATTTGCTTCGATTTTAACGAATATTGAGTTTTAGTATTTGCTTTGCTTCGAAAATTTAAGAATATTCAGAATTTTCGGATCGAATCGAAACGAATAACGAATCCAATTAAATTTGACGAATAAAATGCTCAGTCCTAACCGAAATATATAAAGAATGCTAAAATGCGCAAATTCTTATTACGCCACGTAGCTATTAACTTCTCTCTACGTCCACCCAGACCTGCCTGTTCACAGCACGACAAAGCCACTTCCCAATAAAAACACAACACCTTTCCTGTTGACGCTATCTTTCACAAACACCGTTATCTTTTTAGACCAATAAAAAATTAACGTGTGCTCAGGAAGTGTTGACGCCGTTAGTCCATCTAACAAACTAAAGCAGCCTTTATTTCGTGCTAATCTAATATTACTACCGTCTAGGCATAAATTTCACTTCTAATTTTCTCTCCTCAAGTTTTAACCGATGGTTTAATAGTTTTCTTTGGGGTCAAAAGAGATGGTTAAAAAAGTTACTGCTTATGGTAATGATTCCAATACAGTTAACTTACTACAGTAAGTAAATAAGTATTTTCTTCGATTTATTTTACAAATTCATTAAATGACTAAATTTATATTTAGATGTGATGTTCGCAATAAACTTGAAACAAATGAATATTGATATTTGGATTTTTTTTTTAATAGAAGAAAGTTGGCATTGTAATTTTTAAATTTTTAAATTTTGTAAGTGTCCACATTTTTCTTTCGCTATGATCTAACTCAATTTAATAGCAACTTTTATCTCGTTGAACCGGTTTAAATTGGAAAAATATAAGTGTACTAAATAAATAATAAGGGAGGGAAAGACAATAATATCGTGACTTGTCTATCTATCGCTTTGTGAGGTCGCGGACCCTGGTCCCCCGGAAATGGTTACAACTGGGAATAGCCGGTGTGAAAGGGAGAATGGTAACCGGTGAATGCCGGTTTTGACTGCTCTGGTTGACTACTCTGGTTAAGCCTTTGGTCGCCTCAGACCCAGAAAAGAAAGATAAGAAATCACAAAGAAAAAAAAAAGAAGAGAGAGAGAGAAAGTTAGAGAGAAGAAGAAGAAGAGTAAAAAAAGGTAGCTTGTCGCCGGTGTTCAAGCGTCTGTAAACTCCGATTAGAGCCATAAGCGAGTAGAGGAAGACGAAGACGAGTGAAGGAGAGCACACGGAGCTGCTGTATCACCAAATCGAGGTGAAATTGGTTTGATTCTAGGGTTTATCTCTCTGCTAGCTTTACTAGGTAATGTAAAGAAGCTTAACGAGTGGTGATTGTGTTTTGTAACAGAGATAGAGACGAAGGATAAGAATCGAGACGAGCTTTGAGTTTTTTTGAAGGATTCTGAGATTTTCTTGTTGATTTCGTCTGCTTAGAGCCTTCTCCGTCACCAGATGAAACAGATCTGAGGTTTTTGAGGTATGACGAGCTCCGAGGTCTCGATGAGAGGAAATCGTGGAGGAGAACACATTAACAGTGACTCAACGGAGACTAGAAACGTCTCAGTCGCCGGAGAAGGGCAGAAAGGTCATTCTAACCGTGTTGGTAAGTCTCCGTTTCTGACTTTTCTTAGCTTTGTTTTGGTTGGTTGGTTGGTTTATACATACCGAGTTGATCTAACTTGTAGTGTCTGTCTACCTCTTCTTTCTTAGTGGACCCTGATGCTGCTCTCTACAGAGAGCTGTGGCACGCTTGTGCTGGTCCGCTCGCGACGGTCCCTCGACAAGATGACCGAGTCTTCTACTTCCCTCAGGGACACATCGAGCAGGTGAGATTTCAGATTTCGTCTCTTTTTCGAATTTCCTTTGACATTTTTTTTTTTTTCTGGTAATAACTTTGTCTGTTTTCTTGATGATTAGGTGGAGGCGTCGACAAACCAGGCAGCAGAACGGCAGATGCCTCTCTATGATCTTCCTTCTAAGCTCCTTTGTCGTGTTATTAATGTTGATTTAAAGGTTGGCTTCTCTCACTTTCTATTCGTGAAAGTTTTTTTGGTTTTTTGAGTCTTGAATTGTCAGCTAATGATAGATTTGTCTATGTTTTTTACAGGCAGAGGTAGACAGCGACGAAGTTTATGCCCAGATCACTCTTCTTCCCGAGGCTATTGTAAGTTGGGTCTCTTCTAATTCGTTGGTTTGAGCTGAGTATAGGATAATGATCTTCAAGAAGCTGATTTTTTTTCTTTCTGTCTTACAGCAAGACGAGAATGCTATTGAGAAAGAGTCGCCTCCTCCTCCACCTCCGAGGTTTCAGGTGCATTCGTTCTGCAAAACCTTGACTGCTTCGGACACTAGTACACATGGTGGGTTTTCTGTACTTAGGCGGCATGCGGATGAATGTCTCCCACCCCTGGTTGGTGTTTCTGTTGCTTCTTATATCCATTGAAACATATCTTACTTTATTTTGGTCTTTTAACTCACCCTTTTGTTTTTTCTATCAGGATATGTCACGTCAACCTCCTACTCAAGAGTTGGTTGCAAAGGATTTGCATGCAAATGAGTGGCGTTTTAGACATATTTTCCGAGGTATAGGAATCTGTTTGAAATGTAATATGAGTGTCTTGTTTAATTTCTCTTCCCTACATCTTTCGTGTCATTAACGTTCTGTGGTGGTCGATGTTTGTGATTTTGTTGTTACCAGGTCAACCACGAAGGCATTTGCTTCAGAGTGGATGGAGCGTGTTTGTTAGCTCCAAGAGGCTGGTTGCAGGCGATGCATTTATCTTTCTAAGGTTTGTTGATTTTATGTTTTCATGATGCTCTTAACTTGACTACAGTTGTATCCGTTTGTTTCATTGATGTTAAATATCTAATTCTTCTTAGGGGTGAGAACGGAGAATTACGTGTGGGTGTAAGGCGTGCAATGCGTCAACAAGGAAATGTGCCATCGTCTGTTATATCGAGCCACAGCATGCATCTTGGAGTACTGGCCACCGCATGGCACGCCATTTCAACAGGAACCATGTTTTCAGTCTATTATAAGCCAAGGTTTGTTTTGGTTTATCTAACATGACAGCTTTGATATCCTTTACTTACCAAGTGTTCATGCATTGTGGTTTTGTTCGCAACAGGACAAGCCCATCTGAGTTTATTGTTCCGTTTGATCAGTATATGGAGTCTGTGAAAAATAACTACTCCATAGGCATGAGATTTAAAATGAGATTTGAAGGCGAAGAGGCTCCTGAGCAGAGGTAAAAAATATCTACGCGTTTTCAATAGACTATAAACAGATTTTTTATTTTTTAGTTTCAGTGACCACTGTTTTTGAGTTTCGATATCTGATTTCCTGTTGAAGGGGAACCTCACAGATTGTATTGATTTATATTAGGTTTACTGGCACAATTGTTGGGATTGAAGACTCTGACCCCACGAGGTGGGAAAAATCAAAGTGGAGATCCCTCAAGGTAGATGACCTATATTGTAGGCAAGATCAATACACTATTCTTATAGTGAATGAAGGCTAAATGTTTAATTTTCTTGCAGGTAAGATGGGATGAGACTTCTAGTATTCCTCGCCCTGATAGGGTATCTCCGTGGAAGATAGAGCCAGCACTTGCTCCTCCTGCTTTGAGTCCTGTTCCCATGCCTAGACCTAAAAGGCCCAGATCCAACATAGCTCCTTCATCTCCTGACTCTTCCATGCTCATAAGAGAAGGTGAAGTCTCTCTTGCAGTGCGTCTAACTATATTAGTATGTGAAGATTACTAATACATTGTCCACTTTACAGGCTCATCTATGGCAAACAAGGACCCTTTACCGGCGAGTGGACTTTCAAGGGTCTTGCAAGGTCAAGAATATCCGACCTTGAGAACGAAACATACTGAGAGTGTAGAGTGCGATGCTCCTGAGAGTTCTGTTGTGTGGCAGTCCTCAGCGGATGATGACAAGGTTGATGTGGTTTCGGCTTCGGCTTCTAGAAGATATGAGAACTTGATGTCCTCAGGCCGGCATGAACCTGCTTACACTGATTTGCTTTCTGGCTTTGGGGCGAACATAAATCCATCGCACGGTCATCAGATACCTTTCTATGACCATTCATCGTTACCATCTGTCGCCGCAAATAAATTCCTTGGTGATCGGGATGGCAAGTTTGATTATTTTGCTAACCAGTGGCAGATGATGCACTCTGGTCTTTCCTTGAAGTTACATGAATCTCCTAAGGTCCCTGCAGCGTCTGATTCCTCTTTCCAAGGGCGAGGCAATGCCAAATATGGCGAATATCCGGTGCTTCATTCTCTGACGACTGAGAATGCTGGTGGTAACTGGCCAATACGTCATGAGGAAGCGGTTCATGCTCAGGCGCAAGCTCAGGCTAGGGAGCATGTAACACAACGACCTGCGATGGTACAAGAGGAGACAGCGAAGTCTAGAGACGGGAACTGCAGGCTCTTTGGCATTCCTCTTGTCAACATTGTGAATGGGACAGATTCAACTATGTCTCCGAGAAACAATGATACTGCGGGGCTTACGCAGATAGCATCTCCGATGGTTCAGGATCTCTCTGATCAGTCGAAAGGATCGAAATCAACAAATGATCAAGGTGAACAAGGAAGACCATTTCAAGCTGATCATCCTCATCCGAAGGATGTTCATACTAAATCAAACTCTAGTAGGAGTTGCACAAAGGTGAGTTTTCTGCTATTGTTCCACCCAGATTATATGAGGTTGTAGGAACTCTTGAAGCAATTATTGGCTAACAACACTACCCATTGGTTTCATTTTGTAAAGGTTCAGAAGCAGGGCATTGCACTTGGCCGGTCAGTGGATCTCTCAAAGTTCCAGAACTATGAGGAGTTGGTAGCTGAATTGGATAAGCTGTTTGAGTTCAACGGAGAGTTGATGGCTCCTAAGAAGGATTGGCTGATAGTTTACACAGATGACGAGAATGATATGATGCTTGTTGGAGACGATCCTTGGCAGTAAGATTTTGCAGTTTTTTCCACCCATCCATACGTCAATGTATATCAATTTTAACACTGGCACAATGATTTGTTCACAGGGAGTTTTGTGGGATGGTTCGTAAAATCTCCATATACACGAAAGAGGAAGTGAGGAAGATGAACCCGGGAACACTAAGCTGTAGGAGCGAGGAAGAAGCAGTTGTTGGGGAAGGATCGGATCCAAAGGACGCCAAGTCTGCATCGAATCCTTCATTGTCCAGCGCCTGAAACTCTTAGACAAAAAACAACGCCCTTTCGCTACAAGCCGAGGTATGTATAATGTTACATATGTATGCTTCTGAATTAATAACTGGCAGGTTACTAGAGAGATAATGAGACACAGAGCCAAGTTCATATCATTACCGTACAAATAATATTTGGTATTTTTGTAACGCAGGGAAAGAGAGGAGGGAGGAACACAAATCAAGAAGAGTTTGAGGTGGAGACTGGAGAGTAAAACAGGGATTATGAAGGGGTTAAGTAATGGTATTAAAAATGCAATTTTTGAAATATTTTGTTGGGCACTTAGGTTATTAGCATCTTCCAGCATCCTAATATCTAATAATAATCAAATATAAATATATATTATAAGTAAACAAAAAAAGGTTAGAGGTATTATATGGTAGAATATGGGAAGGGTCTTTTATAAGTAGAAAAGGTGGTGTCGAGATGTAGATGGAGGCTGGGTTTCGGGTTCTTGCTTATATATGTAATTTCTTTTTCTTCTTCTTTCATCAAATGATCACTCCAAAGTCTTTTTATTGTTTATATATTAATCCCAATGTACATAAGTTTTTAAGATTGTACCTCTTTTTGAATAGTATTCTGATCTACATCCTCTCTACCCTATTTAAATAGTATTATGAGTGTTTAGTCTGAGTTTCGGTTAGTTCAACAAAGAAAAAGAAGAGAGTTGTGTTCCTTCTTTGGCAAGCAATCGAAACCTATTAGATAACAGTGTAATTTACACATTCAGTGTTATATTCCTGGACAATAAATGAAGAACGCATCCCTGATTTATCGCTTTGGTTCCTATTCACATCAGAAGCTCCCCCCCCCGTAGTAACCAGGGCTTCCAAGACTGTGCTCTGCTCTGTTCATATTCAAACTACCATTTTACCTCAAATTCATAAGTTTTTTCTGTTTGATCTCATTCCCCTTGTTTATTTTCATTTGTTTAGTTGTCGTTGATCACTGTTCACTAGGATGCAGTTTATAAAGTAAAAAAGAAACATAATAGGGATTACTAGCTCTGATAACGATCCTAACCACAGGGAAAGTAGACAAGTTAACATCAATGAACCTCCTCGTGACTCATCAGATTCATCTACCTAAGACCACCTATATAGTCTTTAGTGCTCATATTCTGTTCAAAAAAACAACATCTATCACGACTGTTTGATCCAAAATAGTGTATTTGCTAGTGTTTATTGGAATCATAACAATAAATGATTTAAAAATTAGATCCTTGAGGTTTAGGAAAAATCTTTATGAAATCAAATGGAAAAAAGAACATTATGAAACTTTATTGATAATAGATTGCATTACAAAGAAATGTAAAGTGAATCTAAATCTCTCTAGAGTTCTAGATCTCAAAGTGAGAAGAGAGGATCCTTTCTAAGAAGGAGGTAGCTCCTTATTTATAGAAAGATGGAGCCTAGGGCTTCCTAGCAATATGGGCCTAATTCATTGTCTAATGGGCCTTGAGGAGGATGTAAATCCATACCCAACAGTAAGTCCCCCAAGTTCGTTGAGAGAGATGAAATCGATCTCTGCGAATTTTACGAATAGGGTTTATTAGACAATGAACTAGACATATTCATGCCTATGACGATTTAGGCGAGTTTACTTTGAACTTGTGCTTAGTAAAAGGCGAGTTTGCTTTAAACTCGTGCTTAGCGAAAGACGAATTTACTGAACTCACGCTGAGACGAAGGCGGTTTACTGAGAACTCGTGCCTACTAGAAGGAGAGTTTCTGTAAACTCATGCCTAGTCAAAGGAGAGTTTTTGTAAACTCGTGTCTAATTATAAGCGAGTCGAACGCAAACTCGTGCCTAATAAAAAGCAAGTTCAATTTAAACTCGTGCCTAAAATACAAGTGTACCAAACTAGCGCCAACTCGAAGTCTCGTGTTGAGATCGTGTGTGCCGAGCAGGTTGTTGGCCTGTATACTCGTTAGGCTATGATAACATTGAGAAATGTGCTGGCTTGTGTTGCTTGTACTGCTTCCGACAAGCTCGTAGCTGAGAGCCATCTTTTGAAGTAGTAGAAAACGCTTGTTGGTTCTTGGCTCAACGATCTCTGGTTCACGAAAAGCATGATCATGATCAGATCAATATAAACCAAAAGAAACAAGCAACTTTTACATAACCAACGGACATGATAATTGCTAACTATTAATACGATAGGCCATTAGCAATAACATAAATCATCTCATAAACTGCGTTATACGAGAATAAGAAGCTTAGTTTTTTTTTTTATAATAATAAACCATAGCTATGATGTTCACCATGACACATATGTATAATATAAAGGTGATTAAAGCATGTGAGGATTTAATGAAAGAGCTTATCTTTCGAGGTGAACCCGATGCTGAGTTCCTTTGACGAGAAGAATTCCTTTGATGAAGATGAGGACATCGAAGTCTTGGTCGGAACATTGTCACACCACTTGGCTGAGAAGAATCACCAAAGATACATCGTTGTATGCGTTGGTGTCTAAACAGAAAACTCAAGTGCTCAGCTTCTTGTGATGAAGACGTGATGACGCTTCGCAATTGATCCCGAGCTGCTTGTGGCAAGATTACGCCGAGATCAAACACAGGCTGAGTTCGGCACGTGATTAAACTCGAGATGTGGCAGTGGAGAAAAGCACTCTTTGACGAGATCGTCCTCCATGAAGATGAAATGCTGAGAGGGATTCGTAACCTGAGAACGATGACATATGCGTTCGAGTATGCTGGAGATGTGACGAGACGAGTTGATTTCCTCGTCATACCGCTTTTGCCGAGTTCTGACGAGCTTTGAACGGATGTCGTGAGCTGTCTCTGAGGTTCTTGGTTCCTTTCTTCTTCTTCCCTCTGCCCTGTATTCTCTTGGCAGATACTTCAATCAAGTTAGCCTTCATCTTTCTCATCCCAAAGGTTGAATCCGTAAGGTTTGCGAGGAGCTCCATTACTCGGCACAACTGTTTTCCACTTGTCGTTAAGAGAAAAAGAGCCTTGATGCCAAGATACGAGCTTCGAACTATGACACGAGGAAGCCATTGACGTGTTTCAAGAGGACACTGATGCTGTTACCTTGTTAATGACTTGAGTTCACGGACAGAGGCAACGTGACTCATGTTGCTCAGATTAGTGATGGAATCTCAGCTAATGTCTTAATCTCAGCAGCGCTATGGAGTTGATCTGAGCATCTCGCTCTCAAGAATGATGAAGTCAGAGTAAAGCTACAAGGGAAAAATCAGGAATCTTGAATCACAATAACGAGGAGCTTCCGAGAAAGAGATGAACGTCGACTTCAATCTCCATTACTTGTTGCCATAACCAAGTAGAGATGTCGATTTCAAGGCTGAGCTCGCTCTCCTCTGTGTCGCGTTCTGCTCCGGCGAGTTCTTCATCTCCGGAATCAAGCTTACGTCCAAGTTCCTCACCGTAATTGACTCTGCTCGTCGACTCGGTTGACTCCAGACACAGTTGTTCTTGTGCTCAGCTCCTTCTCTGCGACCTCTAGTGAGCTACGTCGTTGAAATCAAGCTTTCGTGCTCATCCTCATCGTCAATTCACACCTCGCCGAGATCCATCGCCGTAGCCAACTTCAGATAGTGAAACTCGTGAGCTCCTTGAACACATGTTGAGTTTGACATCTGATTGAGCTCACTCTCTCGCTCTGTCTCTTTGTCATGTCCCCGATCCTGGGTAGGATCGTCCGGATGGACCATTGTGCGTGGAGACGCACCGGTCAGGTTATATGACCTAAAGACAAGTGTGTCATGATCCAAAAACGTGGTTAAGGGAATCAGACAGCTGAGACTTAACCAAAATAGGATGGAGGCAAGCTTAAAGGAGTTGGTCGAGTGTTTCGGTAGCTGGACGAGGTCTGGGCGAAGCTCGATCAGCTAGGTGAAGCTGTGATGTAGTGCATGATCAGAATGGATCATGGGAGAACTAAGTCTAGGTCTGGAAATAGACCAAGGGAATTAGAGGGATTGAATAAGATAAAGATATCAAGCTGTACAAAGTGTATCACAGCTGGGTGATGCGAGCAAGAAGCTCGACCAGCTGGACGGAGCTCACTTGGAGCTCAAGTAGAGTGTGTCAGCTCCCTGAGCTGGATGGACTAGCTTACTCAGCTGGGTCAGCTGGAGATCAGCTCAACTCAGCTTGACTGAGTGTTCGGGTCTCGGACAGTTAGGCCGGGTCCGGACAGTGGCCGGGCCATGTGGGCAACCCATATGTGGCGATGGGTTGGTCGGCTCTTGGGGTTGGGCCAGTGGCTTGGAATTCGGTTTGGGCTTGTATTAGACATGTCCAGGAGTGGTTTTACAAGCCCAGGACGTCCAGGTAACTGCCATAGGCGAATGGGTGTGATCTGGACCATTGATTAAATCAATGGCCAGAAATGAAACCGAAAGGATGCAGCCTTTGGAAAGGTAACTGCCCCTTCTTCTATATAAGGCAGGCAAAGCCGTGCCTTTACAGGCACGCCAGACATTCTTTTTCCACCCTGAAACACAAAGAAAAACCAGAGAAAAACATGGAGATGGTCGGATTCAACAATCCAAGACAGAGATGCAATCAAAGGCAGTAAAGAGGCAGTTTTGGTGGGCAATCATGGGGAGGGTTATGAACGACCCTCTGGTGAGTTTTGATTGCTGTTTGCCACGTCCTGGGATTCCTCTACATCCATAGAGGACACGCAAATATCCTGGAGAGAAGATAGGAGGCCGGATCTAACTTCTAAGGGCTGAGACAGCCTTGAAGACAGATATGTGTAGAAAGACAGTTTCGTGGACACTAGAGGGGGAAGTGATGCACGACCTTTGGGTGGTGTTTGATCATGGATGAACACCTCTAAGGCTTCCTCTGTGTCCTGGGAACACATGCAAATGGTCAGAGGAGAAGGGAGAAGGCCAGACTCCACTCCCAAAGGCCAACACAGCCTCAAAGGTGGATGCAGTGCAGAAACTGGTTTCATGGGAGTTCCATGGTATGGAAGAGAGGCACGACCATTGAATGGATCTTATCATTACTGTAAGTATGTGATAAGGACTTGATGGAGGCATGCTCTGGAGGAGCATGGCCGAACCTAATAAGAGGAGGCACATGATCTAATAAGATCAAGTATAAGGTAACAAATTTGATACTTACTTTCATGTTTATGTTTATGTCTCTTGTGGTGCTGTTAAGCCAAGGTAAGGCACGCCCCTTGAAGACCATATATTGTTATTTAAACTAAGGATCCAGGACCCTAAGAGGAGGGGCGGATCATTGTTGATCTACTTCATTCATGTGGGGTGATAGTTAGATGATGTTCATTGGAAAGTGATCCATGATGGATCATAGTTTGATGTTGAGTTTGATCATGGTGTGAACCATGGATCCGACCCATTGGTGAGACACATGGGGGTCCTAGTACCATAGGAACTATGGGGAGTGCAAGGTCCAATTCGTTTGGATCCAACAGCAAGCAAAGGAGAGGAGTAAGACTAGTACTTGTTGGTGTGGACAACAAGTATTGTGCTGGTGTGTTTATACAAGGAAGGCCGTGTGTGATCTGATCATGGAAAAGGATGGACGACCTGATCCCTAGATTGTGGATCAAGGTGTCTGATCTGATTGATCAAAGGATGCACCGGTGGTAAGAGCAACACTAATCAGGTTCAGTGGGACATGGTTCCATGACCGGTTAGGAAGTGTGAAGACTCATCAGTTCTGAGTCATGTGGGGTGGTTGGTTGATTGACTTAGGATCTGATGGGCCTTGTTAGTCCATGAAAGGATTTGGTTCCAGGGGAGAACACGACTGAGACATGGTGGTACTAAACCAGGCCTTGGCCGGTTCAGTGGAACTCTCCATGGCCTTGGTTGGACAGCTAGGTCCGGATCTCATAGTTCTGGATGGAATTGATGGGATCCGACCATGGATTCCTCTTAGTGAGGATTTATCATGATTTATCATGTGATTTGATTGGATTTATCTGGCCGATTTAGTGGGATTTGGCCAAATTCTATGTGAATTAGATCGGTTCTGATCAATCTGATTGTGGATTGCTCTTAGTGGGGAATTATCAGTATTTTTCAAATTTTAATTAATTTTTGGAGCATGTTTGCTTGAGGTCGTTTTTGCAGCTGAAGACTTCCCGAAGATATTTAGTCTGTGGGATGGTTGGCTGAATGACTAAGTACCAAAGGGAAGAGTTTATGCAGGTATATGGAGAGTTGGACGAGTGGATGGGGAGCTAGGAAAAGCTACCTCGCAGCTTTACCAACTAGAGGAGAGTAGATGGAACCTCAAGTGAAGTGGTTCAGCTCAGCTAGCTGGATGAGCTAGCTAAACAGCTAAGTCAGCTGGGACAATGAGCTAACAAGCTCCGTGGATGTGGCAAGGGTATGATCTATCAATATTGCATAGATCTAGATAGAATGGTTAGGTGAATGGAACCTCGGATTTGGTATGACTTGGTCTAGGTTCAGGATCGACCTTGGAGCTAGCTGGCAGATGTGTTTACTGACCAGTAGCTGAGGTGATCTGACCAGACAAGTGTTAGATTGGTTTTATACCAATGGTTGGTAGATAATATTCCCCTGTGCATAAGTTGAAATGATCTAAGCTAGGGAATGACTAAGGTAGTCTTGAGCTAGGATCTGAGTTAGCCTTCGCCTATGGGCGATGTTTGAAATAAAGGGCAAAATTTTTAGAGGTTCGGTCGGGTATGGACCGAGTGGCGTGGCATCGACCGCGGCCTGAGAGGCCGGGTCGGGGTCTTACAAGTTGGTATCAGAGCATGCTTGATCCTGTTAAGGACGGTGCTCAAAGATGTTGAGTTCCAAACCGAAATTATTTCTGAAGACTGAAATGACTTGGAACCTTAGCTGTGGTGAGCCAAGTGGGAGTTGAGGTTAGGTTGGGTTTCATGCTTGTGAACGGGGAAGTTCCAAGATGAGCTGGCTTAGCCAAGATGCACTCTCCAAGGCAAGACCTGAAACAAAGGTTAGTTATCTAGTTATTTGGAAGTAATAGACGGATTGATGGTGGACGCAATGCAAGATCTTTATATGGACGACCTGGACCAGGGAAGTAACATGGACCAGAGAGTAGCTTAGGTTGAAAGAAACGTGCAGCACTCTCTTGGGGGTTAGTGTTTTTCCTTGGTGGCCGTTCAAAACAAGTGAGCATATGCGGTGTTTCATGTTGGTCTAAGGGAGACGCTACCTGGCTAGTACATGAGTGGGCTTGTGATCAGATGGATCAGCTAGGACTCAGTGTAAACCAAGGTAGGATTCCTTAAGATTTAATGAATGAAATTGATCAATTCCAAGAGGAATTGGAAACACGATGTTAAGTATCTTAGTATGATGAGGATTGAGGTATACTATAAACACTTTTGTGAATGGTATGGGACGTTCACAGAAGTGTGATACTTTGGAGAATGGTATGGGACGTTTTCCAAATTTGTGATCAAACCGAGATCGTACCCATCTAAGTACTTAATGATCGGTGGTGTGGAAACACACGCACTTTTTGATACTGGAGCTACACACCGTTTGTGAGTCCAGATATGATCGGAAAGAGATTGTTTGTATTGGGGAAGGGATGATCCCGATATAGTGAGTGCAGCCAGAGGCCGAGTAAAGCATTCACTAGGCCTGGTTAGGGACATCCCAGTGATGATCCAAGGAAGGGCGCTGCCCGTGGATCTGTTTGTGGTATGCCTCAAGAATCATGAAGTGATCTTGGGCATGGATTGGCTTGGAAAGAATCGGGCCACCTTAGACTGTCACCGAGGAAGTGTGCAGTTTGAGAGTCGGTGTGGACCCCCGATCAGGTTCCAAGGTAATGGTTAGGACAGAATCGGGCCACCTTAGACTGCCACCGTGCAGTTTGAGAGTGGGTGGACCCCGATCAGGTTCCTTGATATTTGTCCGACCTCTGGATGCTTAGTGGTCTCAGCGGTCCTGGTGGACAAGATGCTGGGGAATAATTCTGAGGCCTGGTTGGCGAACATTTACACTAAGGAGGTCGAAGGGGGTGGTGGCCCGGACGGGATTCGGTTGGTTCAGGAGTTCAAAGATGTGTTTCGGGCGCTGCAGGGTGTGCCTCCTGACAGGGTTGACCCGTTCATGATCGAACTAGAACCGGGAACGATCCCAAGTTCCAAAAGTCTGTATCGTATGGCACCAGCCGAAATGGCTGAGTTTGAAGTCGACCAAGTCCAGTGAAGGACGAGGGTCGCAGCACAACCTAGTCGGAGATGGACCTATGGTTGGAATGTGACGGTCGAATCCCGGAGTGGACCAGGACTGAAATGTGATCAAGTCCATGAGTGGACGAGGATCAAAGTATGACAATGTCTGGTAATGGACAGAAGTCAAGTATAAGGCGGTTTAGTCTAGCAGAGACTAAGATCGCAATGTGGCCAAGCTGGAAAAGGCTATGGTCGGTTAAGAGATGATCCAGTACGATGTGGCTGGGATCTTGAACCCTTGGTATCTGTAAAGGACATAAAGAAACAGAATAATCTGTTAGGACTCGTGGTACAACGAGCGGCCTAAAGATTGGAACGAGTTCATTAAGACTTGACTGATACATCGAGTGGCTTGGAGATTGGGTAAATCTACTAAGACTCGGGTATGCAGTAAATTCTTAAGGACTGAATATGATTTGGTCGTGGACTAGGGCCAGAGAAGAATAAACTTGGTGAATACTAAGACTGCAACCTAGAAAGTTGGGTCTGGTGACACCGGTCTGCGATGGTGCCATATTCAGAAGGCAGAAAAGACCACTTGGTGTCCAAGTGGGGGAGACATGTTCATATGTTGATCAAAGAAGTGATCAGTGAGAAGGAAGAAGGAGGGAGATGCAACGAATTGGTTAGAATGAACCAATCGAGCATGCTCCATGTTCCGGATGCAATGAGATCGGTTGGAATATTTGGTCAATGAGACAAGATGTCAGCACCACTGGATTTGAGGACGAATCGTTATCAAGTGGGGGAGACTTGTCATGTCCCCGATCCTGGGTAGGATCGTCCGGATGGACCATTGTGCGTGGAAACGCACCGGTCAGGTCATATGACCTAAAGACAAGTGTGTCATGATCCAAAAACGTGGTTAAGGGAATCATACAGCTGAGACTTAACCAAAATAGGATGGAGGCAAGCTTAAAGGAGTTGATCGAGTGTTTCGGTAGCTGGACGAGGTCTGGGCGAAGCTCGATCAGCTAGGTGAAGCTGTGATGTAGTGCATGATCAGAATGGATCATGGGAGAACTAAGTCTAGGTCTGGAAATAGACCAAGGGACTTAGAGGGATTGAATAAGATAAAGATATCAAGCTGTACAAAGTGTATCACAGCTGGGTGATGCGAGCAAGAAGCTCGACCAGCTGGACGGAGCTCACTTGGAGCTCAAGTAGAGTGTGTCAGCTCCCTGAGCTGGATGGACTAGCTTAGCTGGGTCAGCTGGAGATCAGCTCAACTCAGCTTGACTGAGTGTTCGGGTCTCAGACAATTGGGCCGGGTCCGGACAGTGGCCGGGCCATGTGGGCAACCCATATGTGGCGATGGGCCGGTCGGCTCTTGGGGTTGGGCCAGTGTCTTGGCATTCGGTTTGGGCTTGTATTAGACATGTCCAGGAGTGGTTTGACAAGCCCAGGACGTCCAGGTAACTGCCATAGGCGAATGGGTGTGATCTGGACCATTGATTAAATCAATGGCCAGAAATGAAACCGAAAGGGTGCAGCCTTTGGAAAGGTAACTGCCCCTTCTTCTATATAAGGCAGGCAAAGGTGCCAGACATTCTTTTTCCACCCTGAAACACAAAGCAAAACCAGAGAAAAACATGGAGATGGTCGGATTCAACAATCCAAGACAGAGATGCAATCAAAGGCAGTAAAGAGGCAGTTTTGGTGGGCAATCATGGGGAGGGTTATGAACGACCCTCTGGTGAGTTTTGATTGTTGTTTGCCACGCCTGGGATTCCTCTACATCCATAGAAGACACGCAAATAGCCTGGAGATAAGATAGGAGGCCGGATCTAACTTCTAAGGGCTGAGACAGCCTTGAAAGCAGATGTTTGTAGAAATGCAGTTTCTTGGATACTGAAGGGGAAAGTGATGCACGACCTTTAGGTGGTGTTTGATCATGGATGAACACCTCTAAGGCTTCCTTTGTGTCCTGGGAACACACGCAAATGGTCAGAGGAGAAGGGAGAAGGCCAGACTCCACTCCCAAAGGCCAACACAGCCTCAAAGGTGGATGCAGTGCAGAAACTGGTTTCATGGGAGTTCCATGGTATGGAAGAGAGGCACGACCATTGAATGGATCTTATCATTACTGTAAGTATGTGATAAGGGCTTGATGGAGGCATGCTCTGGAGGAGCATGGCCGAACCTAATAAGAGGAGGCACATGATCTAATAAGATCAAGTATAAGGTAACAAATTTGATACTTACTTTCATGTTTATGTTTATGTCTCTTGTGGTGCTGTTAAGCCAAGGTAAGGCACGCCCCTTGAAGACCATATATTGTTATTTAAACTAAGAATCCAGGACCCTAAGAGGAGGGCGGATTATTGTTGATCTACTGCATCCATGTGGGGTGATAGTTAGATGATGTTCATTGGAAAGTGATCCATGATGGATCATAGTTTGATGTTGAGTTTGATCATGGTGTGAACCATGGATCCGACCCATTGGTGAGACACATGGGGGTCCTAGTACCATAGGAACCATGTGGAGTGCAAGGTCCAATTCGTTTGGATCCAACAGCAAGCAAAGGAGAGGAGTAAGGCTAGTACTTGTTGGTGTGGACAACAAGTATTGTGATGGTGTGTTTATACAAGGAAGACCGTGTGTGATCTGATCATGGGAAAGGATGGACGACCTGATCCCTAGATTGTGGATCAAGGTGTCTGATCTGATTGATCAAAGGATGCACCGGTGGTAAGAGCAACACTAATCAGGTTCAGTGGGACATGGTTCCATGGCCGGTTAGGAAGTGTGAAGACTCATCAGTTCTGAGTCATGTGGGGTGGTTGGTTGATTGACTTAGGATCTGATGGGCCTTGTTAGTCCATGAAAGGATTTGGTTCCAGGGGAGAACACGACTGAGACATGGTGGTACTAAACCAGGCTTTGGCCGGTTCAGTGGAACTCTCCATGGCCTTGGTTGGGCAGCTAGGTCCGGATCTCATAGTTCGGATGGAATTGATGGGATCCGACCATGGATTCCTCTTAGTGAGGATTTATCATGATTTATCATGTGATTTTATTGGATTTATCAGGCCAGTTTGATGGTGGTCAGTTATGACCGGTTTAGTGGGATTTGGTCAAATTCTATGTGAATTAGACCGGTTATGATCAATCTGATTGTGGATTCCTCTTAGTGGGGAGTTATCAGTATTTTTCATGAATTTTAATTAATTTTTGAAGCATGTTTGCTTGAGGTCGTTTTTGCAGCTGAAGACTTCCCGAAGGTACTTAGTCTGTGGGGATGGTTGGCTGAATGACTAAGTACCAAAGGGAAGAGTTTATGCAGGTATATGTAGAGTTGGACGAGTGGACGGGGAGCTAGGAAAAGCTACCTCGCAGCTTTACCAACTAGAGGAGAGTAGATGGAACCTCAAGTGAAGTGGTTCAGCTCAGCTAGCTGGATGAGCTAGCTAAGTCAGCTGGGACAATGAGCTAACAAGCTCCGTGGATGTGGCAAGGGTATGATCTATCAATATTGCATAGATCTAGATAGAATGGTTAGGTGAATGGAACCTCAGATTTGGTATGACTTGGTCTAGGTTCAGGATCGACCTTGGAGCTAGCTGGCAGATGTGTTTACTGACCAGTAGCAGAGGTGATCTGACCAGACAAGTGTTAGATTGGTTTTAGACCAATGGTTGGTAGATAATATTCCGCTGTGCATAAGTTGAAATGATCTAAGCTAGGAAATGACTAAGGTAGTTTTGAGCTAGGATCTGAGTTAGTCTTCGCCTATGGGCGATGTTTGAAATAAAGGGCGAAATTTTTAGAGGTTCGGTCAGGGTATGGACCGAGCGACGTGAGGCATCGACCGCGGCCTGAGAGGCCGGGTCGGGGTCTTACACTCTTCTTCGCGACTCTCGCTTGGCCTTGAAAGGCTCAGTTCATCGCAACACATCTGGGGAAATTGTGTTTCACGGAGTGGAGAGAAGCATGAGCAGTCCCGGGAAAGCAGTCTTCGCGGCGGCGGCGACCGAGATCGCTGTCTCTGACGTCGTTCTGTGGGATTAAGTTCCGCTAAGGACTGGTGCTCGTCCTCATGTTATCACTAGTCCACCAAGTGTTCGATTAAAGTCTTACAAGTAGGAACAACCAAGCTTCATGAGAAAGCTTGGTTTTTTTTTATCTTCCAACCACCGTAGTTTGCCGAGATCTTCCCCTTGTCGGAATGGAAGAAGAAAGAATCGATCTTGATTCTTGATTCTTCTTTTTTTTTCCCAAGTTTGATACGCTTTCGAGATTGTCCTCCTTGGCCCCTCCTTCTAGCGCCAACTGTTTGATCCAAAAATGGTGTATTTGCTGGTGTTTATTGGAATCATAACAATAAAGGATCTAAGAATTAGATCCTTGAGGTTTAGGAGAAATCTTTATGAAATCAAATGGAAAAAAGGACATTATGAGATTTTATTGATAATAGATTGCATTACAAAGAAATGTAAAGTGAATCTAAATCTCTCTAGAGTTCTAGATCTCAAAGTGAGAAGAGAGTATCCTTTCTAAGAAAGAGGTAGCTCCTTATTTATAGAAAGATGGAGCCTAGGGCTTCCTAGCTATATGTGCCTAATTCATTGTCTAATAGATTTTGAGGAGGATGTAAATCCATACCCAACAATGACTAACTATCGCATCCCAGAAGACCTCATTCATCATGCCTTCCAAGGATATCCCACGCTTTCATCAACCTCACCGATATTTGCAAAGTTAAGAGATGTGTTAGAGACCACCCCTTCACTGTTTCCACCGTGGGAGCATAATCTGTTCTGTTTCTTCCCATGTTGACATTACAATTCATGTTTTGACCAGAAAGTGTCTGTTGCTCTTGACTGGAGCGTCCATTGCTGTTTGCCATCTGTTGCCATATTTAGTGATTCATCTGTTGTTCCAATGTTTGGTTACTGTTACTACATGTAGGTTGTTGTTGGTATTGCTGGGGTGAGCTATTATAACTAGAGCTTGGTATTTGCTGTTGAGTAGACAGATGAGAAGAAACACCGCTGATTGAAGGGCTCAGCACAAAACCATGCAACAAAGGGCTAGTTCCTTGATAGCTTGGTGATGTGTTCATGTTTCTTGATGGTTCTTGGTGGATTGTGGCTTTGGTTAGCTATGCATTCGCGCGGTTCTGCTTCGTTAGCATAGTCTGGTAATTGGCTTGTGCAGGAGAGACAAGAAGAGATTCTTGACCGCTCCTATTGTTCATAGGTTTGTTTATCCCCGAATTGCCTAAAGCCACTAGCTTGTTGAGACTGTTCTGATCAGGTGTCCACGAGCAGCATTTTCTAGCTGTTCCATCAGCAATTTCTCTGTCTTCATTTGATATGGATAACTCTTCAAAGCCTCTGCAGATGTTCAAAATCGGTCTTGCCGCTTTAAAAGTTGGTCAAACATCCATTTAATTAGTGATCCCCGCGATTAATTATCGCGTCTTGAACATTTGTTTTAAAAATTAATTGAGTTTATTGATATTTTTTTTAATTATAGGACAATGTAAACGCAAAAATCAATAAATTCATGATATTCAATGTGTTTTTTAAAATGTACGAAAACATTAAAAACTCATCTATATTGCGCAGTGATTTTTCGCAACGGGGCTATCACGTTAAAAGTTATAGCGGTTAATATTGTTTGTACCCTTAATGAAGAAAATATATAAATTAGTTAAAAAGAATTATTTTTTTTTGATAAGATATGTGATTAAAATTAATAATTATTAATAATAAGAATTATCCAAAATGTAAAATATATTTAAAATAAAAGATAATTTCTATATATATTATATTGTTATCTGAAAATATATTTTAATAAAAAATTGAAAACATAAAACACATAACTAAATATTAATCAAGTAAAATTCTTGATTTTATATAACTGAAAAGATAATATTAAGTGATTTCTATGATTTATTTATTAATAATGAATATAGTGTAGAAAGAAATTTTCAAAAATTTATAATACTTAAGAATTTTCAAATGAAAACGTAAATAATAATTTATTACTATAATATTTTAGTAATGCATGTATTAATAAGTAATTATAAAATTGTTATGCCCGCATGCATGCGCGGACAAAACACCAAGTTACTATTAAACATTAAAAACTGTAATGTGTTTTGCTATAAGTACATTAAACTTTTTAATGTACAAATTATCAACGCTTCCCGGTTTAAATTTTTTGTTTGTTTGTTTAGATTCATTTATGGATCGGGGTTAATTGGTTAACTAAATAAAACTCATAGCAAATTGATATACAGTTGATAGTTGATACTACAAAGATATACTCCCTCTGTTTTTAAAAGATTCATATTCTAAGATTTTCACATATATTAAGAAAACACATTAAATTTGCATAGTTTTTTGTTATTATATTTTTCCCACAATTTTAAGCCAATAAAAATCCAATAAGTGCAATTAAGTTTTTTGAAATTTGTAATTATTTAATAAAACATGCATTAAAAATGCAAAAAAATAGATCTTTTAGAAACAAAAATTTTCTCTAGAATATAGATCTTTTAGAAACAGAGGGAGTACTTTTATCTGGAAATTTGTTGAATGGATAATTTAGAAAATCATGTGATATTAATAAAATTATAAGAAAAAACATCTCCTGCAAACAATATTAGTATAAGATTTGCGTTTGTGCGACAAACACCTTGACACACCAATGGAACTTGGCCAAAAGCCATTTTTATTTGGACATGCAATACATGTTTTCAAGTGAGTTTCTCTCCTCTATCCCGCATCCACTCAAAGTCAGACACATAATTATGTTTTAAATTTCACAAAAGCTCTAGAAAATAATATCACACTATAAGATATATAATGATGCATATAACATTTGCAAATCTATTATCAACGAAGTTAGCCATCTTAAAATATTCATATTATGATATTAGATAACCTGACCTTTATCAAAAAAAAAAAGATATTAGATAACCGACCAAATCTAAAAGAAACGATCCACTGCCGGGCTAGTCTATCTTACCACAGAAAATATATTAAAAAAAAAAGTTGTAAAAGGTTACGAAGTTATTCACTCTGGCATTATTGTATTGTATCATGCATCATGTTTGGAAGACTAAAAACAAAAAAAAATCCACCACATGTATTAAATGAGTGGCAACATAAAATTATCCAAACGCTTGATAAGAGCCACAACCATTTTAAAACAATATATTTTAGGTTATTGATACTTTAGTAACGTTTCATGCGCCACTATGTGCATATGAAACACTTAATGGATGATGCTTATATAATAAACGTTGAGACTTTCTGCCGTTCTTGACAATTTAAGCCTCTAGAATTGGGACTGCTTTTGTAGAATATGGACCGATCGACGTGACTTTGCCAAATTTCATTTTAACAGTTGGTCCTCGCTCCTATCGATAAATCATTTTCCGCACGCCGTTGACAATAGAGATTCCCATTATTTTCATCTTCAATTATTTATAGTCACACCATACTTCCTAAACAACTGTACATCAACACGACATAGGCACAGCAGCCAAATCTAAGAATCTAACAAAAAGAAAGCATTAATGATATTTTAAAATATAGTAATTCGATGATGTGCTATCAGCCTATCGCCGTGTCACGCCCACCTTAACAAGAGGTTTTTAACAAGTATCATTATCGATTTTTTTTATCAATAGTCACATTTAGTAGTTTATATCACTCATAAAATGGTTCGTTATCTTTTTGGTTTATGTACATATCATCGGTTAGATGAATCAGATCCACCATCTGCTATGTGTATATTTGGCTAGAGATGTTTCCTTTTCACTTTTATTTTTCTAGGTTTTTACAACGTACTTCTTACGTTATTGCTGAAATGATCAAGGTTAGGAATAAGAGACTTTGCTACGCATTTATCACTATATGGAAATTCAATAAGATGCTATATATAGGAGAAATACATATTTCTTTGATATAAGTTTATTTCTTCAAATTATCATAACGATTGGGCTTGCTCTCCCGTCTTCATTGATTCCTAATAAAATTTATATTTAATATGCAAAATAGATAGTTGAACAATATTGATTTATTAGTAAATTCCTAAATCATATGCTTTCCTCAAATTTTGTGACTAGTATGATAGGAACAAAGAACTGAAAAGATGACAATTGGTTCGATTTTTTAAAATCCAATATATGAATAATAGAGTCGAAAAGACGTTGACAAATACCAAAATATTGGTAACACTGGTGAACCACTTGCTTTAAATGAAAGAGGGTATATTGTAATTTGAGAATTTTGAAAGTCATGAGGTTAATAAAGTAATCAAAAAGGTAGTTGGAGCGTTGGCTTTTGTGGAAGTAATAACTTACGTGACATTCAACGGCGGGCTACTTTGAAAGGCTACATTCCATGACCTTCAATTAGCTGATTACACTACACATCATAACCCGTTAACGTACATTTAATTTTATAGCAATTAGGCGTTTGCCTGCGATTTCGCAGAAGATAATATTATACGAAAAGATAATCTATGATGTTATAATTGTTGAATACTAATTAGAATTATCAAAATTTTAATATTTTGATAGTTTGATAATAAAAAATTTCAGTATCTATTTTTACAAGAGCTGTGAAATTTAAGAAAATTCAATAACATAAATATAAGTCACTAAAAATATTTTTCTTAAATATAAGTATTATTACAATTGATTTAAGTAATTGATTGTAAAATTACCTTTTTGTTTATTCTAAAACGTGAAAAACGAAAAACACTTTAGCCATAAAAAAATATATTTTTGTGTAGTTCTAAGAAGAGGTTAGATGCTTCTATAGCTCTGGCATCTTCGTTGATGATTTGTTTTATTTATGTTTCTTGTTTGTTTGATTGTTTTCAACTTATTTTAAATTAAAAAAATAATTGTTTTATGTGTTTCTTTCAAAAGATTTGGCAAAACAAAAGTTTCGGATATGACTAAAAATTCAATTTTATTTATATATATATGAATAAGGTACTAAGCAATATTTAAATCTAAAGTTTGCAGATAATTGAGTGTGAAACAAATTTTTTATTTTAGCACTGACAAAAATAAATAATAATCTAAATATCAACTATTGAAATTGTAAGATTTCACCTATGAACATATATATAACAAAAATTGCTTAAATTATTTATATTTTAATATATAAATAAATAGTGTGCTATATTTGTATATGATTAATATTACTTACTTTTTAAAGCATAATAACCAAAAGTCACTTAAATTACTTCTATTTTAAATTTCTAATACATAAGATAATAAGTGTGAAATAATTCAATATGATTATAAATCATTATACATACACATTTATAAAATTATATTTAGATTTAGAAGCATTTACCATTTCAAATCAAAACAAGAAGTGCTCAAGATTTTTATAAATAGATTTGATAAAGGTCTCATAAATAATTAAGAAACTATAATAAAATTATTTTGTGGGCCAGAATTAAAAAAAAAAATTCAAAATCTTTATAAATTATTTATTAATCTTGTGCCGGTCTTCTATTTAATACATAAGATAATAAGTGTGAGATAATTCTATATGATTTATAAATCATTGTCAATATACAATTATACATTTAATACATAAGATAATAAGTGTGAAATAATTCTATATGATTTTTAGATCATTATAAATATACATTTATACATTTATAATTAGATATAGAAACATTTATCATTTTGCATCTAAACAAGAAGTGCTCAAGATTTATATAAATAGATTTTAAAAAGTCACATAAATGATTTAGAAAATCTAATAAAATGATTTTGTAGGCCAGAATTAATTTTTTCTTAAAATAATTTCAAAATCTTTATTAATGATTTATTAATCTTGTGTCGATTTTAAAAACATAAAATTTCTAATAATGCCTTATATACAAATCTTACATTTATTTCTGAAAAATATATTTAAATATTTTAAATAACTATAAAATAAATAATTTATAAAATAAAAGAAATTATGAAACATTATATATTCTTTTCATAATTATGCAATTAGGTAACGTAAATTATTATTTATAATATTACTTGTATTTTTAGATTTAATTAAAATAAATAATTAAGTCACCAACCAATCAGATTATTACAATTTAACTTCACATATGAGCGACACGTCAGTAGAAGTTACTAAAATGACTTCTCAATTAATATATAGGGAGATATCATATACAAATATATTCAATTTTTTTGAGAAAATATATTCAATATTTTCCACCAAGAATGTTGGCTGATGTAGACACAAAACTATACTAAAAGAACAGAGCAAGATAATGATATATATGATTCATAGAAAGAAATATTTATTCCATTCTATGAAAATAGACATTTTAATTTATTTTATTTATTTATTTTATGTTTTAAAGTAATTTTTAAAAATATCTACTGATTTTATCCATATCAATTTATTTGTCTTCATCCATATTTTTAGTATCGAAAACATTATTTTTAGTATTGTAGATCTTTTTTAAGTTTGTGTAAATGACTTTTTAAAAAATATTTTCGTAGAATGGAAAGAGTAGTATAACAAATGTAGATTTATTCTTGGGTTATAACAGATAGAAAAGAATAGAGAATGTATTATATGTAGAAGTAAAGTTCATTTAATATAAATATATAATTATATATATATATATATATATATATATATATTAATAAGTTTCATAGATAGAAAACCCGGTTCAACCGGTTGAACCGGTCCAACCAGTCAACCAGTAGCTACACCGAGTCGGTATCCGTTCCGGTTTTCAAAACATTGCCTTTTTGACAAAAAAAAAAGATGTATAATTTTCTTTAGTGACCGTTACCTGTGCTACAAGAGACCAAAGTCTCAAACCCAACCAACACAACACAAACACATATATAACCCCCTTAGCTGTAAAGACGAAGGTACCCTCACCTATGTCACCAATATAAATAAACCCACTCGATCGCATGTCAAACACCCAATATACTCAAAACTGGTAGAAAATTCCAACACTTTTATATAACTCAAAGCCATGGGAGGTTCAATAACAGGTTCTTCCGACATCACTGCTTGGTGTTCAGCTGTTGTGTTGTTGTCTTTAATACTTTTGTTATCTGTTCGAGAGAACAACGCTTCTAATGATTCGGTCAGAGGGTTTCAATTCTCAGAGAAACCTTGTGAAGAGATTTACGTCGTCGGAGAAGGAGAAACGCTTCACACCATCGGAGATAAATGCGGCGACCCGTTTATAGTTGAGAGGAACCCGCATATCCATGACCCGGATGATGTCTTTCCCGGTCTTGTTCTCAGGATCGCACCTTTTTACTTCTCTAGAAAAGTGTAAGATTTATAAAAAACGTTTTTGTTTCTTTTGATTTTGTTTGAAGCATACTTTGTCTTCTGTATGTATGTATTTATGTATATACTAAAGAAATTCTACTATAAATACAGAGATTTGAACGAAACAGAGCAAAAGCAGAGTATGCCATGAGTTTGCCCATTCATGTTATTAGGACTTACATGATAGTTTAGAAAGGTTTTAGGTGTAAATGATATTAGTGATAATATCCGGGCTTTAGATTGTCAAATTCAATAAAATAAAAAGACACAATTACGTTGCTGGTTTAGGTTAATCAGCGCAGGGGCGGATCTACCCTTTACAGTAAGGGGGCAGCTGCCCCCAGTAAAATCTATATTAAAATTAAATTACATAGAGATTCTGTGAAATTCTGTAGCTTAGTTGGTTAAAATCCTCCCTATGCCCCCACCAAACCCAGGTTCGATTCCCTTCTAGCCCTCTTTTAGCCTGATTTATATTTTTATCATGTTTTCTGCCCCCATTAAAATAATTTTCTACGTCCGCCACTGAATCAGCGGGTGGTTACTGTCTTCAACATGGCGAAGCAATTACATTTGTTCGGTTCTGAGTAAGCTTCTGGTCATCGGATTGTGCCGGTTTTGTGAAACGCAATTGTTTATGGGTTTTCTTGGGCCAAGCTTATTCATGAGATGTTTAGGCTTGATAAAGTGTTAGTTTTTTTTTTTTTTTTTCATAAGATGTTTTTCTTAAGTAACTTGGGCTTGAAAATGTTTTCTAGTACTATTGGGTTTTGAGATTTTTAGAACATTGATATATCGATTAATTATTATCTCCCCATCAGATGTTACCATCTCTTGAAGAAACTATAGTGAAAGCATGTAAATCGAAAATCATAAGCATATGATGTCACATGACGTAGAATGCAAGGAACATGAGCATCAACTACACGGGAGGCCAAGCGAAGCACTCCACAACAAGCAAAACAAGACATGCATGAATTTGTAACGAGCCAGTCAAATGACTCGCACAGTTTTGGCTCTTCACAACAAAAGCATAAATCAAGAGATCACATTCTTGTCGAAACGATCCGTTTTGGTCCTCTGGATATTCACGGAATAACCCCTTGAAAAAGGATATGCCATTTTCACTTATTATTCCAATTTTCCCCTTTCACAATCTCATCTCTCTACATACTATAATTATCTTCAGACAAAGATAAACCAATATTCTTTTCTTTTTCAGAGGAAAACAAAAATCATTCTAGTACACACGGCATATGAAAACATGAATATGTTACATGTGTGTGTGTGCGTGTGAATGTAGGCATATGAACGTTAAAATTCTTCATTAGTAGAGACATACCTTCGAACATGTGTGGATTAAAATAAGCATCACCTTAAATGGCTTCATTGTGAAGCAAAATAATAAGAGACATGAGAAGTCTCTTGTTTAACAGATCTTGTAACCTCAACGTTCATTTTGATAATGATATTTACAATTTAGCAGAAAAAAAAGAAGACATGAGAAGTAGCATAATCAAAAGGTAAGGAAAATGGGGATGGATATCCACGGAATAACCCATCAAAGCATATCTTCTATTCTCTCAATCACTCAAATGTCAAAAAGTCACCATTATTTTATTAAAAACTTATGTAGATATATATATACTGAGCCCATGAGACCAGGAGTAACCAAACAAACTTCTCTCATAGCACAAAAAGAAGAAGAATTAGAAGCTACAATGGAAGAGGAGAAAGTTAACAATAAGAGGAGCAGTAATAGGGCATCTTTCTATTGGCACGAGACAGTGAGATTTGCTCTCTTTGTGCGTGTGTGTGTTCATGGCTACTTGGCTCTGTCACTTGCCAAAGGAGAGTTGCCCTGTCACTGCTTCCGCTTAGACAAAATCTGCTCAACCTGTTTCGACATGTTCAAGAACTGAAATAGATAGAGACATGTAACGAGTAAGTTTTCAATCTACTCATTTTCCTTTTGCTTCTTATGAGTACTACTAAAGTCTTTCCACACAAAAAAAGGCTATGGAACTTCTCATAATCTTGATTAATGAGTTTTTTTTTTTTAAATAATATATATATATATATATATATATATACTGATTGATTGTTACAGATCATTGGCCTCCAGATACATAACTGTGAGTCCTTCTCCCTATTTTAGTGGCACATTGCATATTTCACATAAATATTCCATTTCATCAACGATCTAAAACCATTATTCTCACATACTAATGAACAATAATAAGTCATATATGAAAACACCCTGAAAACACCCAATGTTAATCACGATTGCTTGGAGAATGGAGACTCCAACGACTCACTCCAACGACTCAAGTAAATATTGGTTGGGAATGGTTAAAATACAAGGTTTTGGACTGACAGTTGGTCTCCTTATGGGAAACTTTCAGACTTCTTGCCGACGGTTGGCAATATATTCAGATAGCTTGGGTCGATTATCTCCTCCACGTGATGTGCTCATCTCTAATGGTTGCTCAAGTTCCGACAGAAGAACCCTCCCTCGGATCGGAGATGATCGAGCTCTGGTTATGTGGTTCATATCGTTCACTAATTCAACACTAAATCTCACCTCTGTACTCGGAATAGCCACTAGGTGACGGTTCATTTCTATTCTATGTTTGTTGATAAATTGGTTAAAATTTGATATTTGGTAATAAGAAACTATGGGCTAGACCCAAAACACTAAGGCCTGACTAGAGTTGTTTTCTTGTTCTGTGTATCATGCAATTCAATAGAAAGCTCTGTTTCCAAAAAAAACTTAGAACTATTTCATAGTACTTTTTATAAACTAGAACGTCAGAAATATCGAAACTACTACAAAGCATAACTAAATTGACGAGTTGCTCAAAAAAAAAAAACTAAATTGACGAAAACGAAATTATTAATTATTCCTCCAAGTGTGTAATAAAGTAAGGACCAGTTGTCGAAGAGGTGAAACCTATAAGTGCAAGACACGTGACGAAGCACTGACAATATTGTACGATGATGTCTGATGACCATTTAGATACTGATTCTTTTTAGCGTGCTCCTGCTTTCGATACTGTGCTTCCTCTCTTACTGTCCTAAGATTAATAATAAAAAGAGGCAAACAATGTACTAATTTTTTCTAGACAATAACCATTGAGATAGTAAGAGTTCGCAGCCTATCTAGTTCCTGCGTTTGTTTATTATTTTCAGTTAATGATCAGTTCATTAGGAACTCGTCACAATGCTACTCCTCGCACAGTCACACCATGGTCAAGAATATCAATTTCGTTTCAATATTTAATAAGATATCTCTTTTTTTCAAAAAAAGAAGAAGATAGTATCTCTTAAGGAAGTATGCAATATTGTAATATATATAATTATATATATATATATATATATATATCATATATAGGTCAACGTCTTTGGATCAAGTTTATATGGAAGATTTGAACTGATTTTATATTAATGATGTGCTGTTTCTTTTGTATACATAGTTTTCTGTGAATTTCTGTATTTTACATTGAATTTGAGAGTATAAATGTCTGTGTTCGGTACATTCTTAAGAATTTACACCCATTAATCCCCTCCAAAATAAGTCATTCACCCCACTTTTGGAGTAAAGCTAAAAGAATTCGCACCGAGTATCCATAATTGGGGTCGGCAACACTAAAAGGATAGGAATAAAAGACTTCTGTTCAAAGGTGCTGTAAGCAAAGTCATGTCTACTTTGAAGAGAATGGCATTGGTTTTGGACTTTACTATAACAATTAGTAGTTATCTAGTTAAGTAAGATTTTAACCGATGGAGTTGTTCTTTGTCTAGGCAAGAATGGGCATTTTACCCAAAATAAGAATACCATGCAATGATGCAAGAAATTTAATATGTAAGAAACCTTAGGGCAAGATTATCGGCGCTTCTAAGCCGAATATCTTAGTAAATAGCGGTCGAAATTTAAATCAATATTGCGTAATTATTTTGAGACAGAGTTAAATTAAGAATTTTTCGCAAATGTCCTTACGAGCCATGTGGCCTCTCTGGCGCCGTTGATGATAAACTGGTAGGTCAAAATCGATGCGGTCCGAGATTCACTTTTCTCTTCTTGGGGTTTTGTCGGAGGCGATTCATTGGGGCTTCTCTCTCGACTGTCCGTTATCTCTCGACGGCGATTGATTTGGCGTTCTCTCTCGACGGGGTTCTTCGTTCTCTCTCGACTGGGCTCCTCGTTTTTCTTCTTTTTTATTAGCAACTTTGTAATTTTCTCATGTTTTCAATTTTAGCGTTATATGTTTAATTATAATTTATCTTTTATATTTCATTACTTATTGAACTAAATAATTAATTTATTAAAAGACATCAAAAAATTCTACCAATAATCTCAACTTTTGGATTGTCCCTAACTTTTGTATTTTAACATCAAAATAACAATAAACTAATCTAAGGATTTTAGAATTAGTCCCACCAATAATGTTGTCCTTAGAAGCTAGCACATTAAAAAAAGGAATCATATATATGCTTCATATATCTCACGAATTTTTAAAATCCAGTAAATCTAATCTTCCTTAATTTATAAGTGCTTTGTTCTCTAGTAAACACGATAACGTTAAAAGTTCAAACACAAACCATTATTTATTTATTTTTAAAATATTTCTCACAATTCCTCACTCTCTCCCAAAATTTTCTGTTTTAGTGGAAACTTTCAGATATTCGTCTTCTTTGTTTCCTCGTATTTTCTGCCAAAACAGGGTAAATAATATTTTTTTCTGTCGACTATAAGGCACAAGCCATATGGATATTTCCTAATGCATAATATAATCTATATTTTAATAGTTATATATTTCGTACGGCCATTTTTCAAATGTAACTTATTGAACCTGCCAGGATCGTCTTTTTCTGAAGGGATATTTACCAATAGTTGAAATACTATAACAGCTGGTACACAACTATAATTGTTATTATTTATTATTATCTCTTTACTTCCACCATAAAATTTTCTCAAAATATTGTTAACTATTATAGTTTTTTTTTGAGTAGCCTTGAGAAAGAAATATCTAATATAAAGTTTCTAAATATTTTTTCCTTAGAAGGCATAAAATAGTAGTAATATAATCAGATTTATTTGAATATTAATTTTCTGCTGACAAAAATATGAATCACTCAAGAAAATCTGGCTGGTACGTTGTTTTAAAGAAATAGAAAACAAGAATTATCATGTTTCTTTTTGTGGCATCCAATTAGCCTGCTATGTGGTGAGAAGATATGGACAGAATATATATATATTCTATACAAAATTTTATTATTATCAAGAACACAAATAAAAATAAGAATATATAACATCATTTTATTGTGGCCCATATGCCAAAAGAAAATAAATAAATTATCAAGAAACTTGCCCTTTCCTTCTCTCACAGACCATTCTAGGGTTCCTAAAAATCCCCACTTACCTTTTTCTCTTTCCATTTTTGTCGAATTTCAGCTCTTTCTTCTCTTCATCGGCTTTGATTTTCCTTTGAAACTATCAACAAATCTCTTACAGTGATCATTTCCTAAGATTTTTTTTGATTTAACATTAAATTTTCTTCACTACTAGCTTATCTCTTCTTTAGTTTCTCTGCCGACACTTAAACTTTCTCTTGGGTGAGATCTCTCTCTCTTTTATGACTATGTTAATCGGTCACTGGCTGGTTTAGGGTTCCAATCTTTACAGATCTTGTGGCCGAACAAAAAAAAAAGTTCAAAGAGGGAAAATGGTGAGAGGAAAGATAGAGATGAAAAAAATAGAAAACGCGACGAGTAGACAAGTGACTTTCTCAAAAAGAAGAAGTGGTTTGTTGAAGAAAGCTTATGAGCTCTCCGTACTCTGCGATGCTCAAGTCTCTCTCATCGTCTTCTCTCAGAGAGGAAGGCTATACGAATTCTCTAGCTCTGAGTATGCTTCTTTAATTCTTCTCAACTCTTATATTTACTTTTATTTTACTGTTTTGTACTATTATTTTGTCAATTAGGCATGTGTCTGGTCTGAATTTTTCTGAATCATAGCAATTGACTAAAGCTATCTTAGATTTTCTTACTTGATGAGATTTTAGATCCTTTTCTGAATCCTAAAGATTTCTTTCTTCTCTCCCCCTATTTTCTTTTTCTGAGCAAAAATCTCTTTCTCTCCACCTATTCATACAACATATTTTCTATAATTCATTATTCACTTGGTGAGGAAGCTAGACAAACTCCTTTTCCCTACCTGAACTTTTCATATAAACTATGTGTGTGTCTAGGGTTTCAAAATTTTCTTGAAAGTGTGAACAGAAAACAACATAGGAACTAGCTTTAAATGGAATCAGACTATAATCTAGATGATTATTTAGTGTGATCCGTACCAACTTGCACATTTTTTTTACCCATTGGTCTATTGATAATGACCTAGTTAGGTTTGTGTACTATCGTTTTTGGTTTTCGTTATGTCTTTATTTGGGCTCCACTTTTGTAGGCATACTAATTATGTGTGCTCTTCTCCATTTGATTAAGGTGATTAGTGCATAGTATTTCACAGTTTGTGTATAGAGCATGTATTTTGGAGTAATACTTTATATATTCAAGATCAAAACTTGATCAAAAGAAAACAATCAAAGCTTGTACTGTAACCAAAGATAGATCCAAGTAGATAAGGCATGTGATCGTTTTTCTGTGATAGTATATTTTGTTAATTATAGGTTAGCAATTGGACAATATGGTTCTAGATTCAGTTATTTGATTTGGGGAAAAATTTGCAAAAACAGTTTGAGTTTACCTAATAAAGGAGAAATTATAAGAAGAGTCATGATGCATTCATATGTATGGCATGGGTTTAATAGTTACCAACAGCCACAAGACATTACAGTACAACTTGTAGGAGATAGTTAGGTGAATCTTTACTAGAAAAGCTAGATTTTCATGTTTCGTTGCTAGAGCACGTACTAAAATCAGATGTATCAGATTGAATTAGAGATTAAACACAGAAACAATGAAAATATAGATACATGAGTTCTAATTTCTAAAAAGATGTCTATGTTTTGATCACCAGCATGCAGAGTACGATCGAACGTTACCACAAGTACACAAACGATCATGAAACCAGCAACCAGGACTCAGAAATTTACATCCAGGTTTCTTACGTGACTTTTCTTCTTTTCAGAATTACGTACATGGTATCTTTTGGCTGATGTCCTAAAGATTTACATGATTTCATGATGCTGATTCTTTTTTTTTTTTAACTTTTCCTGGCCTATCAAACAAAATCCTGAAAGACATGTTAGCTCTAGGTACAATGTAGAACACTTGGCACGATTTTTAAATGATGAGGTTCAGATAGTTTGTATTTTCAAAGATGGTTTTAATCCTTCTGCGTCCTATGATTTCGTTTTGTGGGCGTAATGTAGCAATTGAAGGAAGAAGCAAGCCACATGATCACAAAGATTGAACTCCTTGAGTTTCACAAGCGGTATAATGCCTTAGCCTTTCTTCTTTTTCCCACCATCTTTTAGATTTAACTTTAAACTTAAAAGCCAAATAAAAACAGAAGGAAATCAAACCTTTCGTCAGTGTTAACGTTTGCGTTGATATATAGTTTACAAAATATGAAACACTGAAAATGTTCTATGTAAAAACTGTGATGCTTATACAATAGATAAAAATCATGTAAAAGCAAACGCAACAACTGCTTTAGAAACAATCATGGAAACCTAACTAAAAGGGTGTCATTAAAGTATTATATTTGTTAACGGAGTTGTCTTATTGGTGAACTGAATTAATCGTTACTAAATGCCCCAATAGTTATTGGTACAAAAACCCTTGTTATATGTATATATATTGAGTTGAATTAATATATTTAGACTTTCAACTGATGGTAGCATATTTCACAATCAGCCTGGATTTTCTTAGAAATTTAAATTTCTATAAAAATACTAATTATACTACGCAAGTTACAATCCGCAGTGGTGGAAGATGGATCGAAGAAAAAGCTATCTGTGATATCATATAAAAAACTTCTAAGGATTTTGTTTCAAAACTATGCAGTCATTAACTCCCTTTTGCGTGTGTATAGGAAGCTATTGGGTCAAGAACTTGCTTCTTGTTCTCTACAAGAACTTCACGAAATTGATTGTCAACTCCAAAGAAGTTTGGGCGAAGTTCGAGCAAGAAAGGTATATACTTCATTTATCTTGATATGTATGATGATGCTATCTTGCAAATATATATACGTACAAATTGAGATTAATATTTTCCCATATCAACCGTGTAGCTAGTTATTGTCTTCATTTAGATACAAACTTGAACACGGAAGTTTTGCAGTGGTTTGGCGACATATCTAGATAAATTTACTAACATCGACCCAGCACAGTTATGTGTAATTTCTGTATTAGTGTTTTATGGAAATGAAAATAGTTGGAATGTTTATAGGCTCAGCTGTTCAAGGAGCAGTTGGAGAAGCTAAAAGCAAAGGTACAATACTATTTACTATGTTAATAATGTGTATATATAGCTTCTGTCTATTAGCATTATATATATTAATGGTGAGATAATGTGGCTTCGTTTCAGGAAAAACAACTGTTAGAAGAGAATGTCCAGTTACATCAAAAGGTAATTCATCTCCTTCCCCTCTAGATACAATCATACAATCCAACTTTAAATTACATACATTATGAATTAAACGCTGAAAAAAAATATCTAAACACCTCTACTTTTTGGTTTTGAAAACTTTGTTCAAGTGTTTTTTTTTGTGAGCTTTCGATTTATTTCAGATGATTTTTTCCTTAAGCTATTATGTGATGAAGTATATTTTTGTTCTCAAGGATTTCAAGGAAAAGTGAGATTTTTCACTTAGTTTTGCTTACAATTTGTTCAGATGTAGAAATTGATATATATTATTTTGGATACCAAATTCATTAATTTCATCATCCTTTTCCTTGAGACAAATGCATATAATACGATTTTTGTGTGGTTGATGAAATTGCAATCTATGTTATGAACAGAATGTTATAGATCCATGGAGAGGGTCGATTGATCAACAAAAGAAATTCAGAGTTATAGACCTGAATTTGTAAGTAGCCAGAAAAAAATGGCAAATAACATTATATTGTATGTTTATTGAATCATATGTAAACCTTAAAATTCTTCGTAAATCGTGAGGAATGATTGTAATATTATCTTATGATTGTAGTTCTTACACAGTTTTTGTTTTGTTCTTACTTAAGAGAATAATACCTATAATCAAATTTCTTACTTTAAAATATAGTTAGTTTAACCATGCCTTACTGATTTTTATTTGGGTCTATTAATGGACTTAGAAAATATAGTTAATCTTTGAAAATAAATAGATTTATCAGATTTTAAAAAGTTTTGTCAATTTTTCTTATAAAACTTAAGTTTTTGTATAAAGTTTAAAATCTTATTGATTTTCATGATGTTCTCAATGTTGTGTTTGATGTGAAAATTACAAGACAATATTTCCCAATACACAAATTTTAGTCTATACTAAATAAAAGAAATAATATGGAAATTTTAGTCTATACTAAATAAAAGAAATAATATGGGGCTTATGTAGGTTTTAAAATTATGCCATTTGATCATGTTAACTGAATTTTACTAAGAGCATAGGCATTAAAGACTTTTGACATAAGTTTTTGAAAAATTTGAGAATTTTTTTTTAAAATATTATTATTTTGATGAAAACAATTATAGCTTCCTACCATAATTTGCTACGTTAACCTTCTGATTTTTGCTTCCTTTTGGACCAAATGTATTGACAAACCAGATATTACACAACTACTGTTGTTAAGTTCGGCCTCTTATCAATGGGCAATTTAAATAGACCCAATCGATGAGTGTTAAATTCTGGCCATTTTTACAAAGCCGAAGTCAATGTGGGAGAAACCGCAATTTAAACCTACTCGAGAGATTCTTCACGACTATACCTCACTTCAAATTGCTTACCGTTTGTTCAGATTATAACATCTGCCACTAGGTGATGTTCGGCCCTATGTCAAATGTTTATATAATGATTAATGAGCATACCATGCACGCTTGAATCAAAGTCTTTCTGTTGTAGTTATACGCAGATTATACATGCGGCAACGGAAACTCTCTATATATATGTAGTATCGAAAGTCTAAATTAAGCTCATCTAACCTTCAAGTTTTACGCTACAAATCTGCAAAATTAATATAAAAAATATAAGGATTTTTTTTTGCTTGTCAAACGTAAGGATAATCCCAAACTAGACTATGCTATGTAAATTATTTAATGTATATCACAAGTATTTTCATAGAAACCGACAGAACATTTAATCCCCACGAACTGGGTAATAATCAATTAATACTTTTGTAAAGAGGTTAACTATTTTATATGAACACACATCATTTAATAGATTTTTGGTCGACCCTATCAACATCTTGATTTTATTTTATAGTTCTTTTTTTGATCAAAGATAGTTCATGGTAGCAAAGATAGATCCTATAGTCCTTGCCATGTGACTTGCCCTTATCTTATATTTTTGCTGCTTATTTTGAATTTCCCGCCCAACGGTCGTTAGTTTAGCTGGACAATCGACACACAAGCTATGACAAGTACAATATGCTCATATGGGATTATGTAATTATATAATATACACGCAAACAAATATCTAAATAAAGCGACCTTTGAGATCACCTCCATCGGTAATATACTCTTCATGGTTTCCTAGGCTTTTTATATTAATGTTTTAATAAACATTTTTTATGTAAATACATTTTAATTGAGCTGAAAAATGTTAAAGCAATAAAAGAATGACATGTGTACACAATAGAATGAAATGTAATGTACGCACGTAAACCTTTTGGGACGCTAGTTTATTTATACATGTAGAATTCGGATATAATTCAGAATATTAGGGTTTAAATATCCCTTTTGCTTAATTGTGGTAAATAATTAATCTGAAATAGTAAGTTACATATGTCAATTAAAGATGATAAAAGAAATTTGTGTTGATAATACAGTCATAGGACTGATTGGAGTTCAATAATGATTTAGAGAATGGCCATCGGTAGTTTTTAAAGGGGTTCTAACGAAAAAAGATAAAAAAAATAAATGAAAAAGAAAAAAGAAAGACAGAACCGATGTTTAAACAAGCATTTTTAGATTTGCTAAGAACCTCTACGTGGCATAATCTCATTTGACCGCTCAATTACATCTCTCTCTTTCGCCGGGGTCGCGTAACCGAAAGGCCATTTCTCTTTTCCTCCTCCATCTTCTCTCTCGACTCTCTTTCGCTCCTTTCTCTCGATTCACTCCATCTTCTCTCTCGAGTCTCTGTCGCTCTTCTCTATCGATTGTCTCCATCTTCTCTCTCGTTTCCCTGTGGCTCTCCTCTCCGACGATTATGTCTTGCTCTCTCCACTGACGATTCTCTGTCGTCTCCTGTCGGACGATTCCCTGTCGGTCTCTCCATCCTCTCTCTCATGCAAGATCGAGGTGTCGGAGTCGAAGTCGGTTCTCTCCCATGCAAGATCAAGGTGTCGGAGTCGAAGTCGGTTTCTCCCACTGGCGGTGTCGAAGTCGGTTCTCTCCCATGCAAGATCGATGCAAGGATGAAACTCATATAAGATAACAGAAAGCAAGGATCGAGGCAAGGTAAAAACAGATGTCGATTATTTTAAGAAGAGATGATGATGATGATTGAGTCTTTTGCATAGAAACGATTAGTTTGGGTCGGATGATGATGATGATGATGATGATTATTAGAAGCGATTAGTTTGGGTCGGTTGATTTTAATAAGTGATGATGATGATTTTGGGTTGATTGTTTGATTGTAACAAGTGATGATGCTTAAAAGCTTCCTGTGAATGTTAAAAATCGATTCTTTGTATAGAAACATAGAGGTTGATTGATTTTAACAAGTGATGATGATGATCTTCGGTTTGTTGGTTTATTTTAACGAGTGAGAATGATGAAGCTTCCTGTAACTGTTAAAAAAATCGAATTATATGCTTAAAATCAAATTATTCAACTTAAAAAAATTAATTTTTTTTTTTTTTAAGAACCTCAATGAGATTCTCCCAATGGAGAAAGAAAGACTTAATTCCATTAACTAAGGTTCCAAACTTGCCAAATCACCTTATTTACTCTTAATTTAATCATTAGAACCTCTAATGGGTTATAATGGATGGACATGGTCTTAAGTTCCACGATGAAGTTTGTGTGTCTAGATGAAAGTAGATTTATAACATTTGCCAAAAGTTGTAGATATATATTTCAGTCTAAATGAAAGTAGATTTATAACATTAGCCAAAAGTAGACATATATTTCAAACTATACACCATGCATTATATATTGCATGACCGTTGTGACTGGTGTCTTCATTACGACAGATGTAGTCTTCGCGTAAATTCTCGGACCCATGCAAACTATATCTTTCGAGTGTCTTTTTTTACTACGACCATGTACAATGTTTTCAACACCCATTTCATTATCAATACCCTCATTTTCTATTTTTAACATGCCACATTATCTTCTCTTTCTTCTACCTCATTTGTTCAACACCCAATTCATCTTAACCATCTATAATGGTTTGTTTAAAAAAATTCAACACCATACCCCACTAATTTTAATTTATACTTTTATCTTTATAATATAATACCAATTTATTAATAATATTTTTGTTTCTAAATAACTTAAAAACTAAAATAATGTAACTTTTAATAAGAAGAATTTTGAATTTTAAAAAGGTTATTATTAGATCTATTTAACAAAAAAAATCAAAACACTAAAGAATATTGAAAAAATGACGTTTTTTTCTATCCAAGTGAAATGAAAGTAGTCTCTATTTATAGATCGTAAAAAGTTATGAATTTTGATATAATTTTTATTATTTAAAAGTAAAAAGATTATATGATAAATAAATTTGCGTTATTGGGTGAAAATAAAAACAAAATAAATCTGCATAACATTTCTGTCCAATCAATTTGCACCATGTGACAAAGTTGGCTCACATAAAATTTTATCAATATGTTGAAACTTTACAACGGGATGTTGAAGCCACGTAAATTAACACAATTTATCAACAACCTCACTGCAGGGATTTTAACTGTTGAAAACTAGTTTCAACACCTCCATTGTACATGGTTTACTTTACAAGGTTCTGTTCTCCTTTCCAATTTTCTTTTATCTCTTTCCCCTTTAAAAATAAACATATATATGCTTCAAAGAAATATTCTTCTTACGCTCCTTTACCATAATTATTTTGGACAATCGTCAGAATTATTTAAGATCTCTGAGATGCACGAACTCTCATGGCAAGATAACAAAGATACATGAGATTCCTCTTGAAATATACGTACGTTTTTGTACTCATCGTCAACGTCATAATCGTCAAAGGCTTTTTTGAAAAGTTGTTGCTTAATGTCTATATGTTAATTGTTATTATAAATTTGTATGCTTTTGATTTTACCATATATAGTGTCAATACATTTAATAAATTAAGATACATGAGGTCGAACAAAAAATTAGTTAAGTGACAGTCGAAGTTCACCCCAACAAAAAAAAATTTATTCTGGTCAAAACTTTTCGTCAAGATGGTTAGATAGTTACAGTACTGTGACTACTGTCATAAATTTAATTATAAAAATGAGAATTTTATCACATCACCATAACTATATGTCATATTTCTTGTGGAACGAATATTTCTTTCTGCAAAAAGCGTGAGCTGTGCCACATCGTCAGAGAGTTGCTTGAAAGCCTTTAACTGTTGTTTGCTCCAACCCGAAACTATGTACATTGTCTCTGAATGATCCTTTTAGCTTTCATGTTTGCCTGTTTCGTTTATCTTTTGGTGCTATACTTATGTGAACGTAAAGATCTTTTGTTTCACTAAAAATGGATAACAAAATATATATTTTCTCTTGTTTGGTCGTATGGCACAAGAAATGTAACTATATGCAGGGGATCCCCTATGTGCAGTACACGTAGTATATAAGAGTACGAGACCACAATATAGTTCTAACTTTTTCTACCAAAAAAATTTAATAATAATATAGTTCTAACTTCTATCTAGATCACATTTATGATAAGGAAAAAATTAAGTGTAAAGTATGCGATTACGATGAACAAACTATATATGCAGAACATACTGATACTTTTAGCCTTTAGGAAGAAGAAATAAACATACTGAACACGTTTGATTACATTCACGATCTGTCGAAAATCAAGATTTAAATGTGAAATCTAATCTATTAAAATAGAGTCATACTTTTTATCTACCGTTGAAAGTTGTGATTTAAAATTAGACCTTTTCTAAAGAGTTACATGTAATGATGTAACTAGATTTTGATCCGCGCTTCCCGGATTTTTGGATTGTAAACAAAGTTTATGAGTTAGTATTTAAGAATTGTTTTAATATCGATGATCAGAAACTTGTTTAAAATTAAATAATTTATAAATTAGTTTATTTAAGATTTTTTATGTATACTTTTATGTAACTCTCTCTTACGCTTGGATATTTTACTGGATCTGGAAAACCAAACAGCAATCGACCAGAAAATATAGAAGTTATTTGGGTCTGAGTCCAGGGAAAAGAAAATATTAGATTTTTTGTACCTGCGAGTCTCTGTTCGAGTCTAGGTCCTACCCAAGACCCGATCAGGAACCCAGATTTTCTGATATTTTTTGTGATATTAAGTCTATTTTGGTATTTTAGATATGTTTTTGATTTTACAAATACTTTTTTAAGTTTTGGATTCGTGTTTTCGATTATAGTTTTAGGTTTCGAATAAAATCTAAAAAAAAGATTTGAGCATGAACCAAAAATTCGAAATATCTAATTACATCTAAATATTTAAGATCCAAAACCGAAAGAAGCCGATTTATACCCGACCCGAAGGTCTGAATGCCTAAACCTACTTTTTTCATTATTTTTTGTTTGTGTTTTATAAAAACTACATTTGTTAAACTGGTCAAACTTAAGATTTAATTGGCAGATTTTTGTCTAATTTAATAATATAAATTTATAAGGTTTTTGATGAGTTTAAAATTAATCTTAAATAACAAATTCTATTGTAAGTAGATTTTTAGGATGAATTCCTTTAAATAGTATAGATATAGTTTTGGGATAAATAAGTGATAATAAAAGTATGGACATGTCGTATTTTGCTTTAGTTGGAAGAAATGTGTTGGGAAGATTACATTTATATATTCTCTATTATTAAAGTGAAGGTATAATGTATCGGGTCAACCTGAAACATAAAAAGAATTTTTTTTTAATAGACACAGTTCGATCAATAGAAAAGATAGTACCAAAAAACAATATAATTTTTGTTTATTAGGATAATCAGTAATGTTTTGGTCATTGAGATTCATGACACATGGTTGGGAAAATGATATGTTAGTATAATGTATTTATATGAATTAGTATAATTGAGTTATGTATGTAGATGGTAAAAATATCGGGTGGTAAAAAAATGGTAAAAGTAACATATGTATAATAATAGGGTATTAACTATGGTTAGTATAGTTAGAGAAATATTAGAAAATATTAGGTAGGACCAACATTTAATTAGCTAAAGAATAGGTCCAAACAACTTTTTAAGTAGATTTGTTAAAACTCCTTCTGTTTTAATAGTATTGATATTACATAGAGGCTAATTAATGAAATAATCGACGGTATATTTAAATCGTACCACCATCGGGTAATGAACAAAACCAGTGTACCACCATCGCGTAATAGAACAAAACCAGTGTTATGAGGGTAGCTAATGGGCCAATTTTATAGACGAGAAGTATTATTAGTTTGCAAATTATTGGGTCATACGAGTTTATAAATTATTTTTGATCTGGGTCTTTAAATTTGGGTCTTAACAAACAAACATTTAAATATATTATATATGGCAAAAAAAACAATCGTGTATAAAATATATCTACATGTTATATACTATAAACAAAAATATAAAAAAACTATCGTGCCAAAAAAAAAGAATATTTATAATATCATATATTCTAATCTCAGTAATAGGAGTGGGAGTCCGGGTAGTCTTTCGGGTTTGGATCGGGTATTTCAGATTTTCGAGTATTTTGGTATATGGATATAGAATCTGTACGTGTATTTCTGTACTTTGGGTCGGGTTCAGATATTTTAGGTTCGGATTCGGTTATTTTGGATCGGGTTCGGATATTTAGATTATAAGAAAAAAATTAAATTTTTCTTTTCGCAAGTTTTTTGTATTTAAAATATATAACTTTCATTTAACTGATTTTTTTATTTTAAATAGATTGAATGATTATTATACTTAGAGATAACATTTTAAATATAAAAGAACACTAATTTGGTTATTATTTTTAAATTTTGGATGTAAATTTTATTAATGGATGGAATAAAAAGCATGACATGCATTTTAAGTGAGTTGCAAATTATTTTCTCCATACTATATGTATATTATATTATCTTAAAGTATGTGTAGCATCAATATAAAATTTTAAATAAAATGAAAAAAGTAAACTATAAATATAAGTTAAATATACATATATACGATTATCTTCGGATATTCATCCAGGTTCGGATATTACCTGTTCGGGTTCGGATATCCAATTTCTCTTAATTTAATATCCGTTCGGGTATTTTACTACTTCAGTTCGGATTTCGATTCAGATTTTTCGGGTCAAGTTCGGACATGGGTTCAGATATCGGGTAAAATACCCAGACCTACTCAATAACAATTAGAAAGATTTGTTCAAATAATATCCTATCTAGTAAACCAATTGATTCCTAAACACTAGTTATCTCATGTTATATTTTGATTACATGTCTAATGTGGCATAAACAAAAATCAAACAACAAAGATTTTTATCCACAAAAAGTTTTTTTCTTATCACAAGAGTCGAGACCCTAATAATAGTATAAGCTGCTTAGGATGGGTGTATAGTAATTTCAAACGAAGACGACTATCGGAATTTAGCTACGAAATTAATTCAAATATTTCCCATAGACCCCTTGATCGTGATCTCAGTGTTATCGAACTTATATTAAACCATTTATATGTTCAAGTTTCGAAAACATAAAATAAAAAAATATTCAAAACACTCATGAATACTACTATTCTTTAGTCTACCATACCATATGCAAAATGTTGGAATACACGGGGGACAAAAACATCTGAAATTGACAGAACTATCTAACAAGCACTCCACGCCGCTCCACAATTAAAAAAAAAACATTATCTTAATAGAAAATTGGACTGTGTAACCACAAAACAATCCATAATTAACTATATAACCAAAAAAAAAATTTCCATTATTTATGAAATATATATTATATTACCCCTAGTTACCGGTGAAATATAATTTTTTTTTCTTCTTCTTCTTCTATTATCATCTACCACCACTCTTCTTCATTCCCACCGCTTTATCCTCTGTCACCGTTACGATACACTCATCACCAATTCCACTATATGCTTTGTATTTATTGTGTCTTTAATCACCACTTCTTTTTCTATAATGAGTATTTTTTTTTCATAATTATTATCATCTCATTTCATATTCACTCATCATTGAGTTACCATCACCATAGCCACCATGACCACCCCAGATCCATAATCTCTACTGTATATATCGTCTCTGCTTCTGAAATCTACAGATCGTGATGGCGTTACGGTCGTGGCGCCCTCATTTGTCATGTAAGTTTTCGATTGCACTATGCTACTTGAACAACATGTACTATGTTATTTTGTTTGTTACTATTCTATTTTGATAATACTTCATATTAGCATTATGTGCATATTTTGATATTTAGATTAGGGTTTATATTTCCTTTTATGGTTTAGTGATTAGTGTTTTGGATTTAGTTTAATGGAAGGTTTGGATTAATTTTGGGGTAAGCATTACCTCATTCTCTGCAATCATAGACATTTCAAAATTTGAACATTAATATATTCTATGCTATTTTGTTTGTTACTACTCTATTTTGATAATGAATGCTTCATATTATGTATTATGTGCATAGTTTGATATTTGGATTAGGATTTATATTTCCTTTTAGGATTTAGTGATTAGTGTTTTGCGTTTAGTTTATGGAAGTTTTGGGTTGACGTTGGGATAATCATTAACTCATTCCCTGCAAATGTAAATATTTCAAAATTGAACAATATATACTATGATATTTGTTTGTTACTATTCTATTTGCACATGTTGATATTTGGATTTACAGTTTATATTTATTTTTAAGAATTAGTGATTATATACTATATTACTAAATTGTCTGTCATAAAAATTATGTTTATGCTATTTGTTAATTTTGGAAATAGATAATATAATATATTTAAACTGTTTTAGGCTTTCATTAATGTGAATTATATCATTTACCATGTTCTATTCTATTTATATCATAACACTATTATCACCATCATCATCTATATCATAAACACCATTTCTTTAATAATGATTTTTATTTTGTTTTATTTAAGTCACAGATGCTCTTACCGTCAACTGTCTTAGAAAATGGACAAAACCGGAAGAAATAGAAAAAAATGCTAGGAGATCAAATAATATCAAATCAAATGCTATATTCTTAATTTTGTCTCTAAAATTGACTATCTCACCAATAAACCCTATCTTAATTTAGGTTATTAACGGCTACAAAATTATTTGAAAATTCATATAAATCAAAGCCAAAAGGATCTATACATGGAGAACCCAATTAATGACACTTGGACAATCTCAATCTCCTAGCGTAAAACAAAGAGGACGAGTCGTGGTGGGACCCTACATTTGACGGGGTCTCTCGTCACGTGAACTCCCCACGTGCCACTGACATCATCGTTTATCTTAACGGCGCCGTTTTGATCCACGTGTCGAAACAGTCGGTAGTCGTTTCGCTCACGAGGGCTTCAAAGATTCCTCTCTCGAGCTCCGTCACGATTCCCTCCTCGCCTTCCGTCAGTTCCGACTGTGTCACCGTCTCCGGGAAATCTCCGGCGACGTGATTATCAATATTTTTGAGAGCCAAACACTCAGCTGACGGAAGCTGCATTGGTGCAATGTGCGTTTGTGATCGTCTAGGAAACCCTGATAATGCTCTGTTTCTTGATGATTGCGTTTCTCTAAGCTTTGATGAATCTTTGCTCTTGATGTTGTTGTTGTTGTTACTTGTTGCTGGTGATCGAACAAACAGCTCCTCTTGCCTTGTCTGTGGCGGCTTCACTAATCTCGACTTAAAGTTCTCAGCTTTCTTACGTTTTGTTGCAGAGTTGTTCTGTTTTTCGTCTTGCTCTGTTCCTTGTAACTCTTCTTTCACTGTTTGTAACCTTGGCTCGTCTTGAACCTTGGGAGCAACGTTCGTAATCTTAGAAGCTTTCTTGGGCTCATGAACCTCTATTGATTGTTGTTCTCTGTTTGTAATATCTGTGCCCATTCTTCTTCTCCGGCTAACGTTCTCCTTCAACTGCATCACTATCTGCCTAGCGTAATCTCGAGGACTCCGGCTCTCTTTATCCTCCTCGTGCATCTTCTTCATCTCTTTGACCCTGACATTGCTAAGACCAGGTTTTCTTTCAGACGTTACGTTGATGTTGTCTCTGAGATGAAGTGAAGAACGTTGGTGTTGGTAAGAGTTGACGTCAACAGATCTTCTTCCGAGTGAAATCCTCGGCGTCTCGGGGAGAGATCGTGTTCCTCCGTCGACAGAGTTTCTTTGGAGAGAGTGATGTCTGTGTTTGTTGGTGTGAGAAGAAGATGGAGTAGGAGATGAGATGTAGTTGTCTGGAACAAGATCAAGTCCCATGAGCCTAGCGACCAAAGTTGGTGTCTTTACACTAGGAGAGTAAGATTCAGTGGCTGCAAGAGAAGACGACGATGATGATGATCTAGCTTGTAATTTGGTCTTGATTTTAATACCCATCTGCAGTTTATGAATAAAGGAAGAAACTTTTGAGGAACCCAAGAAGATAACAAAACAGAGTTTGATTTAAAAAAAAAAAAAAATTAGTCACTTACAGATATACCGAGGTTTCCATCTTTTCTGGTAGGTGAACATGGAGTCTCTTCCGCATCTACACCTGAGTTTTGATTTTAAGAGAGAGTCTAAGTAATGTTATGTAGAGATTTTAGAAGTGAGAAGTGGAGAAAAGATGGTTACCTTTGGGGAGATGAAGATGGTGATGGTTAATGGGAAGCTGTAAATGTTGCAAGTCGAAAATGTTAAACACAGCACTCATGCATCCCGCCGCGGCCGTTGCAGTGTTTCCGGCAGGGGAAGAAGACGGTGGAGTTGCTTTGATGTCTTTCTTTGACTTGCTTGAGGACTTCTTCCCTCCTCCGAGCCAAGACCAGTCTCTTCCCATTGTTTCCGGTTTAAGGATTTGGCTAGGTTGTTTGTTTGTTTGTTTGTATGGTTTGTGACTTGTGGAAGAAGAGAAGTATAGATAGTGGGGGAAATGTTTTTTTATATGAGATTTAAGATTATAATATTACATAGCTGAGAGAAAGTGGATCCATGAAACCGTATAAATAAATGTTATCTTTCTGTTTGTATCCATTTCGATAGGGTGGGTGGCTTTCATCTTCCCCTCCGTAGGCTTTTTAATCAGAACAAGTTTGTCAAATGTAAAATCAATTAAATTTTTGAAAAAGATGAAGAAATGGCTCTTTGTAATTAAAATAAGGATAACGTTTTTGGTTATAAAATAGGGGGCCTGCTGGTTTTGGCTTCTCTAGCATATATATACGTTTGGTATGATGTCGATATCGCACAATGTAATTTAGCTTATGTATATGTCCTTGTTTTGTTTTTGGATAAAACACATTTGCTATTTTCTACATATATCTAAGAGTTTTTTCAAGACATAATGGGGGATAAGGAGAAGCTTGCCTGAATGCAACATCCAATGGTTTTTGAAATATAAGATAGGGTTAATGTGGTCGTATAGTTACTATTAGATTTTTTTTTTGTCCCCAAATATTCAAGAAGAGATTAATATTATTATAATTATTTAGTTTTGGAGGGAGGGAGTGCACACTTGTATAGGTTATATTTTGAAAGAGAGTTTGAACCATATGTTTGTTTTCTGTTGACAACGACAATGACAAAGATTTGTATGTTGCATCAGTGTCGAAGTTTGAAAAAAAAGGAATCAGAGTTAAGAAAACAACAAAAAATGTTATTATTATAGGAAAATCAAAAAATAATATATCACTCGTTGTTAACGCTCTCACTATCACCTGTTACTATCGTGATGAAACAAACAAGACCCTCATTTACACAACTTGCATATTTTGAAGCCTATGTTTTCTAATTTTTTTTTTTTTTGTCATCTTATCTTTTCTAATATTTACCGAGTTTTAACATCTATTTGATAAAGTATTCTTTCACAAGACATAGATTAAGACCTCTGTTTAAGACTCACAATAACACACCACTTTGATATCTAAACAACTGGTAATTTAGAAAGAAAAAAACTACTGAAAAGCTCAAATTACAATAAGATTCGCACACAAGCTACATGGTGGTGTTACCGAACAACGAGGGGATCTTCAACCGTGACCCTTGTGTTTCAAACCATGACGTCTTGATCCTCCTTTCAAATTTGATCCTAAACTTTTATTTCACTTCCTTCCTCACATTTTAATACTATCTAATAGCCATTAAACAAGTACAATATGATCTTCCTTAGACTGTATGTATATAAAGTAAAAGAAGTTCAGCTAGCAGTGAAAGTTCAATAACATTCAACCTATATATGTAGCGCACAGCCGCACATGTCACATATAATTAAAACGATGGCATTATGTACAATGTGAATTCATAAATGGAGGGAAAACTGGACCATAAGGTCCATAACATAATTATATTTAAGTGAAAGTGGCCAATACAAATCACATGAAAATTTTATGGTATTGTCACAGTACAATCCAAATTGAAGCTGTTTAAACAAAACTAGAAACAAAGAAGAGAAAAATACGATATATAAGATGTGTGTTAAAACAAACAAAAAGAGGAGATAAGAGAACCAATGCGATGACTTGTATCTCCACTCCAGTCTAGCTCATACTAAAATTAAGAAAGATCCCAGTTCACATTCCTGGACTTTTGTTCCATACAACCACCTTTTTTTTTTTTCCATACAACCACCTTTCAACTTGACTATCACCTATAAGTAAAAGGGACCACACACACCTTTATATAATAGATTATATGGACCAGTTTAAGATATGGTTTTTGTCAAGATTCCAAGTAGTGTAATTACAATTCAAATCTTATCAGTTTATTGGTTTTATTTACTTTAAAATCCAACATAAATAGTTTTAAAATTTATCTAAACTTTTCGGGATACCCAACCTTAATCCTAGAGTTAACTATTAAAATACTATATTCATTTTCGTTCTTAAACATAAACCTAAAGTTAATGAATTTTTTTTTTTTTTGGGCAAACCTAAAGTTAATGAATAATTAAAAGAAAAACATGTAGATTCCATGATCGTTCGGCAATTCGAAGCTTGTGGTCATGAGAAGCCTCCTGGGCCTTAACCATTGGGCCGTAAACTCTTAAGGCCTTCAGTATAAATTTATTTCATAATTTTTTAAAAAATGTTACAGTGCAGCGGAGGAAATGATTTTCCCGATGGAAACAAATAAAGGTTTACGCTTAGACGGATCTCCGATCTCAGCACCGTGAACATCGCCGACGTTAAACTGCTCCACAACCTCCACTCCCTTCTTCTTCATCAGCTTCGCCACATCTCTCTGCCGATCCACCATCGGATCCTCCTCTCCTCCAACCACCATTACCTTCCATCTCAACCCTCCGATCTTCTCCAAACCCCCCGATCCATCACCCCCCACCGTCGGATTCGAATACTCATGATCCCGATCAACGCCGACGGGAAGACACAGATCCCAGAACACGTCGGAGACGATCGGCGGACAAACCTGATCGTTCGCGAGCCTCATCTCAGATCCGCTTCTCTCCTCGCCGCCGAAGAACGGGTGGTGCAGAATCATCCCGCGGATCCGCAACGGACTCAGATCCGATGCGGCGGATCTCATCCCGACGTTGTAAGCCAAGTTCCCGCCGGCGCTCGTCCCCATGAGGAAGGCATTGGAGAGATCGGCGTGAGATTCGATCCACTCGTCGTCGGAGTTTCGGATCCACTCCAGCGCCTCCACGCCGTCGTCGTACGCCGCCGGGAGTCTGTGCTCGGGAGCTAGACGGTAGGAAGGCGACGCGACGATCGCGTTGAGGTCACGCGCCATGTCGGAGCAGAAGTCGTGGAAGACTTGGAGGTCGACGCTGCAGAGGACGAATCCTCCGCCGTGGTAGTAGACTACGAGAGGGAGCTTTTGGGATGGTACGGTGTCGTTTAGGGTGGAGGAGGGAGCGTAGAGACGCATCCACGTTGACTTTGACTTGTTGATGGAGATGTCTTTGGATAAGACGGCGTTTAGTGGGGATGGATCAGGTGAGGCGCACGGGAACTTGGTGAGGTCGCGAGTAATGGAGCCATCTGGGTTCTTTACGATGTTGAGATAAGCGTAAGGATCAGTGATTGGCGATGGTTCGGTCTGTTCGGACATAATTTGTGAGTCGTTGGATTATGTTTGAACTAATGACTCTTCAGTCTTGTGTTTTATATAATGCTAAATCCGGTAGAAAAAAAAGGTAATTAGAATAATAGCAGCAGGTTGCAGAAGGTAATATTATAGTATTAGTAAAGGAAATATATAAAAATAATTTCATCATGAATGCACGTCTTACAGTTTTTTTTTTAATTGTAAAAATACACGTCTAATAAGTTTATTTGAAAAAAAACTGACAAGAATCTTTTTTTAAATTAAATGCAAATTAACAACTAGTGACCATATTTTGAGTTAACTATGAAATAATTTTCAAACGCAAGTTGTTACCAACGATTAATTGAATTACCCAATGTAATATTTTAGTTAATGAAACTCAAGTGGAGAAGAAAACACTCAACCATAATCCACAAACCATGATATTCCAAGTGGAGAAAACGTAATCTTTTGTTTTCTAGCCCTTTCTTAATTCACAAGTCTTGTTAATACATCTCTTCATAGATATAGTAACTAATATAATCAAGAAAGCTAACGTTGCAAAAAAAACAGAAATGCAAACCCCACAAAATAACTTTCATCATTTCAAGCCTTTCTATAAAGTATAAACAACAAAAAAAAGCAGACGGTAGATTTTGTTATTAAGAGACATTCAAAGTAACAGAACCATAGCTTTAGGAAATAAATACCCTATATTGAGAAATTGTATCATCATTGTCTTCAAAATTACACAAAACTGAAGGGGAAAACAAGAGCTTCCCTCTCACGTTGTTCATAGAAAGATAAAACTGAAAAACATACATAAACACTATTATAAAATAAAAACTTCAAGAACAAGATGAATTATAAGAAGTTTTTGATTAGGTGTTGTGTTAGAGTTTTTCACCATCTCTGGCCTCCACCACCACGACCACCACCACGACCAAATCTACCTCCTCTGCCACGATTATTAAACCCTTGGCCACCTTGGCGGCCAAATCTTCCTCTTGGCATTGGTTCTCTCTCTTGAAGTTTAGGCAACTCCTTAACAACCTCCAAGCTCACACTTGCATTCTTTTGCGCAGCTGAAACGAACTGGTCTACATCGGATTGTGCAACATCGAAAACAGCACCTTGTCCATCAGCCGTTAGAGTTAACCCTTCAATTGAATTAGCCTTGTCTTCTGGTAAGATTCTCTTCAGTGCACCAAATACAAATCTGCGCAACCACAATCATCTTTTAGTATTCTCTTTTGAATGTTAACAAAAGACTGCACAAGAAGTGAGATAAGGAGCTTACGATGGAGTGTAAATGGGCTTCCCTGCTTCAAAAAGTAGTGTGACATGGTTCTCCATTGATGTTAAAAGTGACCTTTTCTTTATCTCAGTGAAGCCCTGCAATCCAATGACAATTCAAAACTCTTTACTACTTTGCTTCAGAACAATAACTATGAAGTAGGAGTCACGAGACTTACCGCTGCTTTGGCAAGAGCTTTTGCAAGGAGTACTTCTGCTGATACACCAGAGCTTTCTAACAGCTCCTTGGCGGCCGCCATAAACGCAGGAACCACACTGTCACAGACTTGCGTGATTTTCTCAGCAGCTTCCATACCAACAGCTCTGGCAATATCATTAGGCTGCGGTGCAGAAACGTGCTCGAATTTGATTCCAGCTTGTTTTTCAATCCTAGATACGCCAGACTTTCTAGAATCGTATAGCATAACCGCAACTCCAGTGTTGCCAGCTCTTCCTGTTCGGCCTGAACGATGAATATAATCTTCAACATCACGTGGAGGCTCACACTTCAAGAGAAGCAAACTTCATGTTAGAACACTTAATGTAGCAATTAAACAAGAACGATTAGAGATTGATGGCTTCTGCCACTGACCTGGATAATTAGCTGCACGTCATTGATATCTAGTCCACGAGCAGCAACGTTTGTAGCAACCAACGTCGAGAACTTTCCCTTTCTAAATCCAGCCATAGTAATCTACAATCACATGCCTCATAGTTAGCCAGCTGATGCTACTTTGCTTTGCCAAGTCTAAACCAAGTTTAAAATGAAATGAATATCCCACCTCACGTTGTGATTGTTGAATGTCACCATGCAGAGCTCTTGCCCCCGGCAAGAGACCAGAAAGCTCAGAAGCTTGGTCTTTAGTCTCAGTGAAAATGATAGTACTACCCCCACTGACATTGTGAAAAAAAAAATTAGATAAAGAGACTAAAACATTAAAACTAGAGAGAGAGGATTATGGTACCTGCTGTATAAGCTGATGATATCAGGAATCAACCGAGACATGGCTTGCTTATTACAGGGAAGAGCAATGTGCCTAACACTGTTACTAGCCTTCATCTTATCATTACCAACAAGATCAATAGTCTTCTTTTCAGGTTTCAGAAACTTAGCAGCGATCTGGTATCAGCAAGAAAGATCTCATCTTAGACATATACAGATGGAAAAATAATAGAAAAATGTTTGAAAGGGAACGTACATCTTTCACCCATGGTGGCAAGGTAGCACTGAAGAGAAGCGTCTGAACTTTCTTAGGATCCTCAACCTTCCCTGAAGATTAGAGAAAAAAAAACATCAATATACTTAGTTGATTCATATGAAGAGAAACAAGAACACCATTACACACCTAATATAAGTTCAACATCATCAACGAAACCCATTCTCAGCATTTCATCAGCTTCATCAAGGACACGGAATTGTAGATAGGTCAAGTCAAGGTTTCTCCTCTCAATATGATCCTACAATGAATATCAATACAACATCAGGAGACCACACAAACAAACAACAAACGGTTATTTAAGAGACATACATACCTTGATCCGACCAGGTGTTCCAATCACAATGTCAACACCTCTCTTTAGTTTATACTCCTGAGGTTGGTAAGGATCACCTCCATAAACACAACATGAAGCTAACCCAACAGCTCCTCCGTAAGCATCAAAGTCAGCAAACACCTACAATGTAACACCATACCATCATCAATAAAACCCAGCGTTTTTTTTAAAGTAGGTTTAAGTGTTCAAAAAATCGGGTCTAGGCATGCCTAATCAATAATATTCCCTAACAATCCTTACTTGCTTGGCCAATTCTCTGGTTGGTAGAAGAACCAAAACACTTGGTGGCCTGCCGTAACCATTCTTCCTCTTGCTCTTCGCCGGCCCATTGATCAATGACTCCAATATAGGTAACACGAAAGCCAATGTTTTACCCTGCACCACACCACACACGATCAGATTTGAAACTCTTCACTCAAACTAACTAACATATAGTATCAAACTTTCAGCTCAAAATTAATCAAAAGCCTCAAACTTTGAAACACTAACTCCAAGCAAGCATATGATTTTACTAATAATGATATAAAAGTATCAAACTTTCAGCTCAAAAGCCTCCGAACTTTACCTGACCGGTACGAGCCCTTCCGACCAAATCAGCCCCATCGAGAACCATGTCAAACGTTGTCGCTTGAATCGGGAAAAGAGCTTCGATACCCTTCTCCTTAAGCTTGTCTTTCAAGGGATCAGAGATACGAAACTTGGAGACGGCGTTAGGGTTATCATCGACTTTGGCATCTTCAACAACACTCAGCTTCACCTTCTTGCTGCTCTTCTTGCTCTTCTTCTTCTCCAGCTCCGACCCTTCCTCGGACTCTTCTTCATCTACCTCTGAAGACTTTCGCTTCTTCTTACTCTTCTTCTCCTTCTTATCAGACTCTTCTCCATCGGAATCTGAGAGTTTCAGCTTCTTCCCTTTCTTCTTCGAGTCCTGCTGCTGCTCTGGGGTTGTGGTCTCCAAATCTATCTTCTTCTTCATCTTCTTCTCTTCTTTCTTCTTGTCTGATAAAGTTAACGAAGGCATTGGAATCTCTCCTGCTTCTTGGGGAGATTTGAGGCGGTGGGAGATGAGAGAAGCAGGTAGAGGCAGAGAAGAGGAGGAGGAGACAAGTGTAGGGTTTCTTATATAAGTTTCTCGGAGATATTTTTTAAAGGCGCCGTTGAACCCTAATGAAACTCAACTGTAATCTTGTCCGTTCAGTTTAGGTCTAGTTTTTTTTTTCTTTTTTGTCGGCCAGTTTAGGTCTAGTTACTTGCCGTTTTCTTATTGGGTCGGGAGAATGCGTGTCCGCTTTCCATTTGTTAATAGGTGTACTAAACCGCTGGTTTTTCAGTTCGGTTAAATTTTAAACCTAATCAATCCAATGGTTGTGACATATATTTTTGGTGTAGTTTCGGTCGGTTTAGTTCGCTTTTTTTTGCTACAGTTGTTTTTTTCTCTGGTACAGTTGTTTTTTCTCTGGTACACTACAGCTAAAACTTTCATTAACCAAATGAGATTACATGATTTTCATTTTACTGAGATTAAACCATACATATAATGAAATGATATAGTATCACCTAGAAACACATAGATGGATTTTATGCTACCCAAATTGATATTCCATGGTATTTTCATCCGATGAGAGCAAGCTCACTCTATACAGAATAAACTGCCTCTTAAACTACCTAAATTGACCAAATGAGATGACAACAACAAAACTAAAACGAGATTACAATACAGTCCATGACACTGGACTCCTAAAGATTAGAGTGACAGACCCGACCCAACATCTCATCGCATTGGGGCACAAATCCAATGATTTCAAAACTTTAAAAGCCTTAAAAATTACATATGAAGATAAATCAAAGATAATATATTTTACTCCAATTTTAAAATTTCTAATAAAAAGATAGATTATGTTTCTCATACTGATAATTTATATGATTATATGTTTTTATATAACTGTTTTTTACCTAGGTAACATTTTCCAGTTTATTAAGTTCGGTTTTGCATGACAACAAGATCTCCATCCGGTTTAAAACCAAATCTCAAACAAAATCAAGTTGATTTCCGACTCATTTCTACAAATATATACTGCTGATGAATCGCAGAAACTCTGTAATGAATACATTATGTTTATAAAATATACAAACTCTGTAGATTAGCAGTAGTAACTTCATCATAGCTTTATATTAAGTTTTCCGAGGGGGATATCTATTCCAAGAACAGTACACACTTATTCTGCATAAATCCTCCTAATATGTTCCCACAAACCCCGACAATAACACAAGAACCATAACAGCTTACAATAGCATTGTTGAACAGGCCACAAAAAAACCTAGTAGTACGAACACTATTCTTCCGAGACCAATGTCTAAGACACTACTAGAACCCGAGGCGCTCTTGCAGTAATTAAAACCATACCATACACTCTCAGGGACGAGCGTGTTATACGGGAATGTGACCGCCGATTTGGAGCCATGGCTATGTATCTTTACACTCTCTGGGATCCAACCATCGGGACCAGACCTGTAGAGATACACGTAGCATATCTCGTATGTGCATGGTCCGTTTATCTCAAACGTGTCTGATGAACATTGCTCAAACGTCTTTATAGATGGATCGTCAAGCCTTGGTGCATATATCTGATTTACAAGGAAACAAAACTCGAGCTGTGAGTTCCATAGAACCAAAGCCAAAAAGTGGATTCAATTCAATCCATTGGCACTTTTAACTTAAACTCAAATGTTTAAAGAATAGAACTTTAGACACGCAAGCTAAGTTGTATTGAGAACAAAGAAAGAGTATCTTCCTAGGCATTTGAAGAACTCAACGAACTGTAGTTAATAGATTTCCTCCACACAAGTGAGAAACTGTTTTATGCGTATTCTGTAGCTAACTATAGCATCAAGAACTGACTTGGCCACGCTTATAACGACACCAAAACGAGCTGCTATAAACTCAATTGTGGAAACTAACTTTGTTAGTGAACTCAAAACTTCTATGCATTTGCAGAACTGTAGTTGATAGATTTCTTCCATACAAGTGAAATTTTTATATGCGCATTCAATAGCTGAGTCGCATCAAAAACTGACTCGGCCATACTTCTAGTGACACCAAAGATGCAGTCGTGAAGCAATTGTGTAAGCTCAATCAGATGCAAGCATCAAGCAAGTGTGTGAAACTAACTTTGTATTGGGACGAAACATTCCAAAATGCAACCATAAACCCTAATTGATCAAACAAGTCTCCAAAACCTCATCCAAACCTGGTTTCCGTATGCATCGCCGAAAGCGATGCTGATTTGATCGCGAGTGTACCTCGATGACGAACAGCTCGTGGAGATGAGCACTGTGTAAGAGCAACTAGTCCTCAATTTCTGCAATCATCGGGCGAAATTTTACATAGAAAACTATAAGTTTCTCGGGAAAATCGAAACATCGGGGGAAGTTGACGCGGAGAGAGGGGGTGATGAAAGGGGACGAACCTGGATGAGGCTGACGTTGAAAGATTCAGCGGCGTGAGGCTCCAGTACTTTCGATTCGGAGACAGAGAGGAAGATTGAGGAGACGAAGCAGAGGATGAGGAGAGTGAAGAGACGTGTTGACACCATTGTCGTGCGCGCTTCTCGAAATCGCTAAGGAGAGAGACGAAAGTAAAGGGAAAAATTGAAACAGTAATCGAGAAGTGACGAACCAGTTTCGAAAACGAACCGGTTTAGACCGGGGAAGATTCAAATTTAATTTAATTTCGGTTTCTCTCCAACCGAGTGTAGGAAACCGAATTAATTGGCAACGCTCAGTCGCTCGCATAATGACGAGCCACGTCTCATGTCATGTGTTAGGTCGGTAGAGGAAATGTAATAATTCTCTACTTCTCTATAAATTTTATAATATAATTTATTTTAATTAAAAGCATGATTATTTTGTAAAAATATGTAATATATAAATTAATATAATTTAACCAGTTATAAAATAATAAGTAAAACTAGTTACAGAATATTCAATAAAATTATAAGTTGCATAGAATATGAAAAGAAATTATATTTTAATATAAAATACTTCTAAAACAATTTATATTACGCAACATATGTAATATTTTTTCTTATAGGAACTGAGTAATGTTTGTTTTCTACCAAGAACATGTTTACGAGCTTTTACCAAAAAAAAACATGTTTACGAGTTCGTTATTCTTTAGTCTTCTGAGTTAATGCCTTACATATATGACCACACAACAACAAAAAATCAATGAAATATCTTTCTCTATGCATATATCTAAACAAGCATACACGTTTCTAGATATATATAGACATAGGAATGCGTGTGTATAAATAAACATGATCAGAACATCTTGAAGCTGAAGATTAAGCAATTATTAGGCTCCCCACTGCAACTTTCTGTAAATTGACTTTCCGGCATAAATCCAGACCCCTGTTCAAATAATATCATCAATGTTGGCGTCTGGTATCTCTTATAGTTTGTTGCTTTTTTAAAACCATTGGAGCTCAGATTACATTTTAGTTACCTGTTAATATCTTTCCGACAAGACCTTTGAGTTCCATATTTGATGCTCCTTGCTTCACCGAGTTCTTTTTTGTTTGATCTCTGTCAAGAAAAGGAAAAAGTATTGGAAATGTTCAATATTTTTATACAATAAGACTGTTTAATATTGAGTTACTACTACCTTTGAGCCTAAAGGGCAAATATTAGATTCATACACTTGATTTCCTTTGACTCTCCCACCTTTTGAGAAATCAATTGGTTTTAGCCTGCAGAGAACGTGCGTGAGAACGTTTATGGAAAAGTCTCTAGCAGCTAAACTAGACTAGGCTATAAAAGAAAGGTAGATTCATGGAGTCATGCACTAACGCTTTGGAGTTAGTAGCTTCATTCTCTTGTATGCCATTAATCTTAGTCTGCAATGTGAGACATGGTATAAGTAATGTGTGAACATAGAGGCGAAGAAGTTAGGAATCAGCAAAGATAACATTTGAAAGATGGCTTTATATGTTGGATGTGAGACTTACTTTTGAAGAGCGTTCCTTTGCTCTCAATGCTGTTCTTAAACCAAATGCCTAATGCAGAAAATTCTGTTAACACATGTTGGATGATAAAGACTTTCGACTTGTAGATGCTGGAAGATTAGTTATACCTTAACATCTTGAGACCGTGTAGTATTACTTTTAGGTAGAGATGCTGAAGAAGTTTCAAGATTAATCTGCAAAGGAACCAAAACATTAGTTTTTTTTTCTAATCTGCAAAAAAATTAAGATTGAAAAAACAAAAAGAGAATAACTACATATTTGTTTGTAGTGTCTATTTTAGATGAATTAATCCTTGATTTCGCATTCTGCTTGATTTCTGAGTTGACCTTAGGCCTGAAACATCAAAACATGTTATAAGGAAGCCAAAAATAATCTTCTTGACAAGCATACATTTCTGAGTACCTGTGTCTTTCAGATCTTTCTGCGGTTCTTAGATTCGGTTCCTTTGGAACAGTTAGTTTAGATCTTCTGTTGGAGTTAACTTGAGCCACCTTAGCTTCCAGTTTTTGCCTGTTGGTGTCTTGGTTTTGCAACTTAGAGACTAAGATTGGAGATAAGCTATCACCAAACTTTGCTAATGACCTCTGACATCTGAAACACCAAAAAACTATTTGTTGAATCCAAAGAAGAAGAAGCAAACTCACATTAATGGCTTCCTTCATTGGCGTACCTTGTCAGAAGTTGTACAGAATAAACATCTAATGGTTTATTCTGCCTTGCAAGTAAAGAAACCGTAGGTCTTGTTAAAGTTGAGTTGCTACTTGATTTGGTTCTTGATTTGGACTTTGTCTTGGAGACATCTTTAACCTTTTGGTTATAATATATGAACCCTGAACAACAAACTTTAGGTCTCAGATTACAGTGATGCATAAACAAAGATAAAAAAAAAAGCATCGTTACCGTTGTATTTATCTTTTGGATTAAGACCGGTATCCACAGGCTTAATTTCTGAGCTGGTGTTTGTAATTTGCTCAAGTGGCTCAAGTTTCCAGTTAAACTTTGGGCTAAAAGCTGAGATAATCAGAAAACACAAAGCATAATAATATTACAGAACTGTAAGAGAAAAACAAAAAAGAAAAAAAAGAGACAAATGTATGTTTGTAATAAACAGAATCTTTGCCCTAACGTGTGTCTTACGCGAAGGAGGATAGTTTCCCGCGGATTCGAACCAGAACTCGGTTTCTTCTGTCTCGGAATCAAGCTCTGGTCTGGTGAAATCGTAGAAACGAGGTGCATCAAATTCGAAATCAATGTCGAACTCCTCCAACGAAAAATCTTCTCCAGATAAACTCGGAACCATGATTAAGCCTCGAGAAAGGGAGAGTTTCACATTCAACCGAAATTACAAAATAATCGGAGATGTTCTTCTCCCTCTCCCTCTCTCTCTGGAAAAAAATCTCCAGAAAATTAGGGGAGAGAGAGAGAGATAGACAAGGATTGGAGATGGAGAGGAGAGAGAGAAGAAGAAGAAGGTATGGGCCAACGGCCCTTATTCAGTTGGCGCGGATTCTGTCTACAGCTCACAATTTTTTTTTTTTCTGTATTTTTAGTTTGGTTCTCTAGTTTTTAAATTACACCAAATGACCCAATATGTTGTAATAAATCGAATGTAACACCAACTGATGCTTCTATCCAAAGTATTTTTCATTCCCTACAATGTTAAATTTTAAATAAAGAAAGATTCGTAAATAAGAATCGTTGCATTCGTGAAAATAAAATAATGGAAAGTGATAATAAGGGTGAAAATTAGAAATCAAATAGATAAGGGTAAAAAACACAAATATACAAAAGCAACGATCTCCCAACGATCTTCGTTTGCCGAATATTTTTGCCACACGCTTAATCCAGGTAAAGTCTCATCCATTTTTCCTGGAAAATTTCTTTAGAAAACTCTGAAATTAAGGTGTCCCATTTCAGAACATAGAAATGATTCTTGCACTAACAATTGCTAATTCATTTTGACATAAACTAGATTTCCAGAGTTTGTTATCATTTGAGAAAAATACTATCTTCATATGATTTGAGTAATATTAGGGAATGAGAAAGATGTAACATCCCTATCCCCCGGCGTCCGACCGGAGTTACTGACAGGGAGTTACGGGCACGTGTCTACTCAATTAGACAACCCTGCGTGCCCATACTACTGGTCCCAAGAGTCGCGGACGCATAACCTTCTTGAAATTCCATCCACCCGTATCCATATTCTTCTACTTACAGTCCTGCGAACAGGGAAATGGAAAGGGAGGGAATGAGCAACGAATTACTCAGTGAAGTGGCTCTAGACCAGCCTGCCCGCACATTACTCTATACTACTCTATGCAGGAGTCAGGACTGACTAGCCACTACAATCAATCAGTGCATTTCATTATATTCTTTCAAGTTCAACTCTGGCAAACACATTTCGATTCACTTCTAGCAACCAAGCGATCAATCAATTCACTGGACTCAGCCAGTGTTACACAAAAGGTCAACGACCGACTTCAATCAACAACGGACTTGACACCAATCAACCTAGACGTAAGGACCTATGGCCGTTTACGGACGTCCCACCTCGTGCCGGCCTATCCTGAATGGGGCGCCCTTTAAGGAAAATCGTCCCCCCTCTTCAGCTTCCTAAATGGCTGTCCGAGTTACGGCACGTTGGCCCATCTGGATCTGTCCGCCCCCCGGTCGTACAACACCATACTTATGCCACGACTCGGCATTGACTTCGGCCATACTCCATCCCGCATCTTGCGGTAGGCCCATCTCATCTCGCCCACGGGTACCTCATGTTAGGCTACTGTCCCGTGGGCCACCTGCGGGTACCTCTTGTTAGGCTACTGTCCCGCAGGCTGACACATCCTAGACCCTAGACGCCCACCCGTTCTCGGTGGTCCAAACAGGACATCAATCAAGTTCATTGACACGTTCATTTTTACGTTCTCATTCTCATACTCATTTCCCATTCTCATTTCTCATTCTCATTTCTCATTTCTCATTCTCATTTCTCATTCTCACACTTAGACTCATACTCGATCACTAGACGCCACCCGTTATCGGTGTCTCAAACATACACCACACATTTCATTCATCACAGTCGGTACCATTTAAAATTCAATCTTTCATTTCTCTAACAACCTAGCTTTCATTCATCATCATCACATGGGACACACAATCAATCACTCAATCATTCATCAATCATTATTCACATCAACACAAGGCAGTCCATTAAGTCCCATTTAACAGTGTGAAGGTTCTTATGCAACATGATCCATTCATCTATCACTCTAACATCCATTATGAACTACCAACCTAACTCTCAAACAGGGTCTAACCAAACTCTAATTCCAACATACAGGAGTATAGAGAGTATGAGGACAGATCTGGGTTCAAGACACCTCACCTGAGATCAGATCTGAACAGATCTGGGACAACGAACGAAAGAGGAACGAGATCTGGATCTGGATCTGGAAACAAGAGGCAAGAGAGATGAGATCTGACAGATCTGGAACAAGGAGAACAAGAGAGAGTCGAGATCCGGTCACCAAAACACCACACGGCCGCCACCACCATCACCACTCGGACGACCACCACCACCTCCACTCGAACGACCACCACACACACCACTGGCTGCTCGGGGTGACTCACGGCGAGGAGAGAGGAAGAGATCCGACGAGAGAAAGGAGAGAGAGAGAGGGAGGCGTGAAAGAGAAAGAGAGAAAAGAAGAAGAGAAGCTTGACGGCTAGGGTTTTCAGTCTTTGAGATTTTCCGCAGAGCTTCGCTACAAGTTTCTGGATGAGAAGAAAGGAGGGGCTGCAGATCTATTTATAAGAAACTGCAGAGGACCCTAGGTTTTTGTTAAATGGGCCGTAGAAAAGCCCATACTCCTTTTAAAAAAAATCCAGGCCCGAACTGGGATGTTACAAAAGAACTTTGAAAGTATTTGGTTTTGTTTGTAATATATATTTTCTGCAGAGTTAGGAGATAATAATGTCCAAAACTCAAATCGAAACATTTTGTGCATCTCTTCTGCAAGAACTTGAGGTTTGTTGTTGCTTCAGCTACAAGAAAACGAGTTTTAAAACTTCTTTTTAAATATAGGACCATTTCAATGATGTGATTCTTCTGTTTCTAATACAGATTATATGGGACGAGGTTGGAGAAACTGAAACCGAAAGAGAGAAGATTTTGAATGAGATTGAAGACGAATGCAGAAACATCTATATCAGTAAAATCGAAAAGGTAAAAGAAGAGAGAACTCGGCTAAGACAAGACATTTCTGACTTAGAAGAAAGAGTTATTGCTATATGTTCTGCAATGGAAGAGCCATCAGGTCTTGGAAGACAACATCAATCTGATCAATGTGGAAGAAGTTTGAAAGAAGAGTTAGGAAAGATTCTTCTGAAACTTGAAGATATGGAAAAGAGAAAGTCAGAGAGGAAGAATCAGTTTATTCAAGTAACTGAAGATATAAAATGTGTAAGAGATGAGACTGATGGTGAATCTGATGAGACTTGTTCATCAGATTTTTCGGTTGATGAATCCGATTTATCTCTTAGAAAGCTCGAAGAGTTACATAGAGAGCTTTACACACTTCAAGAACAGAAGGTTTCCTAAACTCTACTAACATACTTTTAACTTTGATTTAATTTCTTGATCAAAAGGTTAAAATACTTTGCGTTTTTTTTTGGCTCAGAGGAACCGGATGAAACAGATTCAAGATCATTTAAAGACTCTGGAGTCGCTTTGTTCGGTTCTTGGTTTGAATTTTCGAGAAACTGTTACCAAAATTCACCCAAGTTTAGTAGAATCTGAAGGGTCAAGAAGTATAAGTAAAGAGACACTTAACAAGTTAGCTTCATCAGTAAATCATTGGCATGAGACAAAGATACAGAGAATGCAAGAAGTCAGTTTAATGTATCCAAACTGTTTTAGTATCTTAAAGTCAATGCTCTTTGTTCTTAAACATACAATCCATTTTATTGCTTGCAGCTTCAAGATCTTGTGACCACAATGCTTGAGTTTTTGAACTTAATGGATACACCAGCAGAAGAACAACACAAATTCATAGAAGTTTCATGTAATATAGCCGCTACTGTTTCAGAAATAACCAAACCCTATAGTCTTTCTACAGATTTGCTTGAAGAAGTACCTTGCTTTAACTATATTCTTATCTTTCTAAATTGTTTTTTTTTTTTTTGCTGATTGATTGTTTAATGCTTAAAAGGTTAAAGCGGAGCTATGTCGGTTAGAGGAGTTAAAATGGAGCAAAATGAAAGAACTTGTTTTAAAGAAGAGATCAGAACTTGAAGAGATATGTAGAAGAACACACATTGTTCTTGAAGAGCACGATATCACGGTGGAGAATGTAATTAAAGCCATTGAATCAGGAGATGTGAACCCTGAAAATATATTAGAACGAATCGAGTATCGAGCTGGGAAAATGAAAGAGGAAGCTTTAAGCAGAAAAGAGATTCTTGAAAAAGTTGAGAAATGGCTGAGTGCTTGTGAGGAAGAGACTTGGCTTGAAGAGTATAATCAGGTTTGTCTCTTTTATAAAGATTCAGTGTTTTTACATTTTGTGATTAGTTATGTAATTTTTTTATTTGTACAGGATGAAAATCGATACAATGCTGGAAGAGGATCACATTTAATTCTCAAACGAGCAGAGAAAGCCAGAGCACTTGTTAATAAACTTCCAGGTTTCATATCGATGATCCCAAGAAAGTTTTCAGATTGTTATCTTTGTGAACTTTTAACTAACTGAATACTTCTTGATTCTTCATAGCTATGGTTGAAGCATTAGTTTCCAAGATTACTAGTTGGGAATCAGAGAAAGAAGCTGAGTTTCTATATGATGGTGTATGAGTTATCTTCTTCTGTCACACAAAGTCCTTTCTTAGCATATGTAGTTGATCTTTTAATATGATTTTCTTCATTCAGAACCGTCTACTTTCAATGCTACAAGAATATACAGACCTCAGAGAAGAGAAAGAACAAGAGCGTCGTAGGAGAAGGGTATTTAGCTAACACTCTTTTGCATCATTTTTCTTTCAAGAATCACCAAAAACAATACTTGTTGGATTTTGGTTGTTTATAGGATTTGAAGAAACTTCAAGGTCAAGTGACACCAGAACAAGACAAAAGAACTCCTACTAAGTATCAAAGCGTGAAAACGAGTCTTAAAGTATCAACTAACAAGAGACTTGGATCATCCCCTCAAACTTCTCGAACGGAATCGCCTCACTCAGCAAAATCTTTTACATCTCAATCACGCCGTAGCTGAAAATATGGAGTAAATATTTCAATGTAGTCTTTTTAGTTCACTTTTATCCAACTGGTAATTGATTATTTCTTAAGCAAAAAATGTGAATCTTCTTCTTTCAGTGACGTTTATGTTATTTGCTGAACATGAAGACACCTTAGCTATGTTCTTATAACATCATATAAACAAAAGAGATTAGAAAGGGGCATGCTTTGAGATTTATGAGATTATGGATATTTTTAGGCTAAATTTTAATAATTTTTTGATAATTTATGGGTAATGCAATCTATATATGATATCTCTTTAAAATTTGGGGTAGATACATGCTATGCCCAAAACATGTCATGTAAGGAGAACTTGTCTAGAAACTAAGTCATCACTTTTATTAAAACTTGTCTCAGATCCAAGTGTATACATACATTATGTCCGGATTAAGATTTGACTTTGACCAGCAAAATATACTTGCTTCAAAAATCAATGTCAGTTCTTTTTCCAATGATATTTCTAAGCTTTGATCTCTTCATAAGTTATTGGTGGAACTAAATCGATGAACTCCATCTATAAATTTTGGTATGAGTGAATTATAAGAATTTAGTTTATATTGAAAATTAATTGGTTTTAATAGATCGATTTAGATTTGGTTTATCTTGAAAATTAATTGGTGTTAGTAGATTTTCAAAGGATTTTCTTTTGTCAACGTTACCACAAAAGTCATTAAGTGGAAAAGACAAAAGATATTGTCACAAGCTGGTACTCAGGCCACCATCATCGTGGAACTTTAGTAGGGTTTTAAAAAAAAATTATTGTGTGGGTCCCACAAAAATCATAAGAATCAGTCATAAAAGTTATGAAATAAGGATGATTTTGGAGTTTTTTGCACTGTCTGGGGTTTCACCGACACGTGGCAGCCCGCGATTGATTTGTTTTTGAATTTTTTTTCAGCCCAAAAAAAAAATTTTAAAAGGTTTCCTAAGAAACCGTGACACCGATTTCAACGATAATTATGTTCTTAAATTCTTGAATGTATTTTTGCCAGTTTTATTTTATTTAATTAGCATATTTTTTTTCTAAGACGGACGTGGATCTTTCCCTAAATCAGAATTAAGAGTTATTTTGTAATTATTATATTATATTGATATTAAACTTACTAATCCTTAATATTCATATAAAATAATACAACTCTCTACATGATAATATATAGTATTATTCCTTTTCCTCCCAGTTTCCATTTTATTTATTTACTTCCTTTTTCTTTGCAAAAACTCAGTCACATATTATCTTCTTTTTTTCTCTTGTGAAAAATTTGGAGAATAATTGCATATATTTTCTGGAAGATTTTTACTTGCTAATTTCCGGTGAGATTGAGAGGTTGATCACAACTGAAAAAGCTTTTGCATTTTTCTGCTACAATGTTGGTTTCAGCTCCATAATTTTTGAAAGGTAAGAAACCAAATCTAAAAAGTAAAAACTGTAATCAACTATTTCTGGTTTGATCTTTGATACTTTTGAGTTATTTCATCCATCTTTGTATGAAAACAAAAGAATTTTTTAATTGTTCACCTTGTTTTTCTCTATCTAATTTTTTCTCTCTTTATTTTACGGATATTGAATCTGGATTTCGGTTCGGTTTGTTTTTCTTGGTATTTTGGTTTATAAAAAATATCTACCATATTAGAATCATATGTGTTCAAAAAAAAATCATACCTACTTTGGTTTTATTCGGTTTGTATACTGTCAATTTTGGTTTATTCGATTTTATACCTAAAAAACCATTAATATATTTATATTTTAAAATATTTTGTGAATTTCACTTCATATGATTAGATACAATCTTTACTAAAACATTAAAATATTTTTGTACTTTAACTTTTAAATAGAATAGTTTTCTGTTTATTTTACTTTATAAATAATTAGTAGACATATTAAGTTAATAGTAATAATATTTTGCATAATATAAGTATAAAGAAAAAATTAGTAGTACCATAATATTATTAAATAACTAGATATTAGCAAAAATAACTAAATATTTGACAAATATTAGCACAAATATTTGTCAACAAAAAAAAGTAAAAATATGTTTTATTTAATTAACAAAATTAAAAATAAATTTAAGACACAATATAAAATTACTAAAATCAACATTTAACATATGAAGATCATATCAATAAAATAAATTATCTATATATTATTAAATATATTATTTAATTTACATATGATTATACTACTATATTTTAATCAATTGGTTCATTCTGTTTGATTTGCTATACCGAACCATATTCATATACCGTAATTTTTTAAAAAATAACATCTATTTGGTTGATTTAGTATTACCAAATCCAAACTAGTTTCTCTATTTCTGTTTGGTTTTACCGGATTGAACATCCTTGCTTTATTTTAGAGCATAAACTTAGTTTTTTTTTACTTTTTGAAAAATTCAAAAATCAATGTCAGCACTTTTAATGATATTTCTAAGCTTTGATTTCCTCATGGATACTTGGTGTAACTAATTCATGAACTCCATCAATAATTTTTGCATGAGTGATTCTATAAAGATTTAGTTTATCTTGAAATTTGGGTTTTTGGGTTATCATTTGTTGATGTGATTTTATGTGGGATTTTTGAGATGTTGGGTTTTGCTGGGTACACTTTGGTCTGAAGAAGGTACAAACAGACCAGTTAGAAGACAGAGAAAAAGAATCTGATGATGCTGACCGAACATAACTGAAAATAATTAGAAAATAAAAAGAATTTAAACAAACAGAGAATAAATCTCCTATGTTGCCTATCCTTTTAGAAGATAAAGAGTGTCTAGTTCTGTTAATTGTTAAGTTGTTTGCACATATCGCAAGTTTACTTTAATCTGTTTAAATTACTGTGTAACTTTATGGTTGATGAAAATGGACTTAATATGCTCTTGAAAGTTTAGATCCTCCTTAAGGTACACTGATTGTTATGGATAGTTACGGATAATAAGAGTTTATTAGTTCCTGATATTGGTCAAAGTTAGCATCAAATGTTACAACACATCAGTTTACTGTCAATGCCGGTGAGGTAATCAATTCTCTTAAAACATGATTTTTCTTTGGTAATGGATTTTGTGTGTCATTGTTTTGAGCATATATATTTTTCTTTTAATCAGGATGTAACGATGAAAGTTATGGCGTATTCGCAAGGATCTCGAGCTATTTGCATTCTTTCTGCAACTGGTACCATCTCTAACGTCACACTTCGTCAATCTACCACTTCAGGCGGCACTCTTAAAGCATGATTGTCACCACGTTTCAAGCCACGTTTCGAACACAAAGTTGTGGGTCAACGCCATTCATGATTTTTTTTTCCCTGTGGCACACGTGTGAGGAAAATATGTGACTGCTGTTTTCGAGACTACGTTATGACGGTGAGAACTGAAGAGTTCAAAAGATTTTTTTTTTTTTTTGATAAACTTAACAGCCAAATTATCTATAAGAAATCAACTAAATTAAAAAAAAAATACTTTTCAAATTTTGTAATTTAGGATATGCTTTGAATATTCTCTTATGTAGATTTAAATAAAAGGTTTTAAATTGAAACTATGGTAAAATTTTATTAACAAAATACTAGATTTTATGTTTAATATCTTTATTAAAATCATTAATAATAAAAAAAAATTCTATAAATACTAGTAAACATCGACCACACTCAATTCACCAAAGCCTGAAACAAAAAAAGGTAAAACTTCTGCCATACTTGATCTTTCTTTTTTTACTCGATGGTTCTTACATTGATACATGCAACAATATCATTATAATATAATTTTTAATGCAGAGAAAGTATGGCAGATCAAACACGAATTCCTAGCCAAACACCAAATGCTGAGGTGAGATTTATTCTTTGACTTTATTCTCTAGTGTTTTGACGTTTGTATTTTGTTTACAACACCTAATTTTTTTCTTCAATGTTTGATTTTCATCTCAAGTATTTCACGGTTTGAAATTTATGTTTTGTTTTATTTATCATAAGTAATTTACTTTTATTTATTTTGACTACTTAGCAAATATTCGTGTGGACTCCACAACTCAGTCATGGATTATTGCAATTATGCAATGATCAAAATGACAAAGGTCATTGGAAAGGTACATGCCTTGACGAAATTGGTAGACAAAGTGTTCGAGCTGAATTCCTGAAACTTTTTGGTTTGGATCTCCCATGGAAAATATTCAAACATCGCATGGATCATTTAAAGAAGCAGTATGATGTTTACAAACGCATAACCCGAAATGCTACTGGTTTGGGATTTAATGAAGCTGGAGAAATCAACATGGAATCAGATTGGTGGAATGAGCTAATAAAAGTAAGTATTTTAATATTAAATTCATTTTCATACTTTTAAATATGTATATAATGATACATATATATTATTAAAATATATTAATAATTTATTTATATATATTTTGTTTTGTAGAGTTGTCCAGAAGCATCCAAGTTGCGAGCACATCCTCTTAAAGATATACTATCTCTATCGATTTGAGATACTATCTCTATTGTTTTCTTGGTTCTTGATGAGATTTTTGGCGGTTCTTGAATAACTTTGTTTTCTTGTCTTAGGGTCGATTTGAGATACTATCTCTATCGGGTTCCTTTATGCCTACTGAGAACGGAGGAACCGAAGGTCGGTCCGGTGGTATGAGCATTTCTTTAGTTGGACCAAATGGCAAAATCGTTGGTGGTGGCCTAGCTGGTATGCTCATAGCAGCCAGTCCTGTCCAGGTAACACAATCTTGATTATCTAATAAATTAAAAACATATTTAATAATTCAAGGGCTATGTGTCTTATAATTTGTGACAGGTGATAATGGGAAGTTTCATTGTGATGCATCAAGCAGAACAAACTCAGAAGAAGAAACCTCGAATCATGGAGGCTTCTTCTCCTCCACCACAACCACCACAACAACAACTTCCTATTTTCACCATAACAACCGTGAATACTACTTCTCCTGAGGTGTCCACCGTAGAGGAGCCAAAAAAACAAACCTACGGTGGTGGACCTGGTGGTGATGGTACAATGAGACCGTTGTCTTGTCTCAAATGCTTTCTTCTATCCAGAACGACAATTCAGTTATGAACAATATCACAACGACCTATTATGGAAACGGGGATATGAACACTGGTACTATTAATAAAGAAGAAGATGACTATGTTGATGGTGGGGAATGGGGATGATGATTCCGGTGATACTAGAAGCCTATCTAATAGTGGCTGAGCATTCCTAGGACTTTCTTGTGTAGAAAGTAAGAGATCTTTAAGGTAAAAAAATGTTTCAGTTATTCTTTTCTTTGCGATTATAAAGGGCCGTTTTAGGTCTGAGGTTTTTTTTTGTGTGTGTGTGTTTTTAGAGTATTTGTTTGGGAATTGGATTTCATATACAGAGAAAAAAAAATTAATGTTATAACCATAACAACAACTTCGTTATGATACTGAATATTTTATATAATAAGACACTTTCTACATTTATACATTCTCAACTGTTGATCACATGTAATTTTCTTTTATTTTTTTCTTATCCTCTCATTTTATTTGATATGTATCTTTCTAGTTACATATAAGCCATTCACATAACTATGTTAATATAAATATATACATTTTTCTATATATGCTATTAAAATTTTTTAAGCGGACATATATTTCTCATAAAAATTCTATTTTTTCATAGTTTTCTTTGTTATGTTCTATTCTATAAAGAAACATAGAATATGAATATAATTTTATAATAAACATATGTTAATATTATTTTATTTGTAGTTTCTCGACAATCTTATTACTTTGAAATATCTTAATCTCAAACTTTACTATATGCAAAGAACAATACATCTCAGGTGAATAGACTATTATATTTTAAGATCATAGTATAGTGTTGAATGTTAAAATCCTCATCCTCAATATATACTATTTATCTATCATATATAGCATAATATTATTTTCTGTTTTCACATACGCCAATAAATGCGCAGATAAGGAAAAACGGTCCAATTTTGCTTATAATTGTCACATCAAAAATAATTGTATTACATGGTTATTTTGTTAATTTTTTCTCCTGATATGTATATTATACAAATTCACCCTATTTGTTTTGTGATCGGTTTAGCCTATGTTGAAATCATCAATTAAATGATGTTTTATGGTTGCGGTTATTGAGATTTAAAATTTACTATTTGGCATATGACATGGTTCTAACAGATCTCAAATTCTACATAATTTTTGTTTCAGACAAAGTAACATAAAAAAATACTCAAAATCCATAAAAAGTTCCAATGGTATCTCTGTTGGCCGTTTTTGTTCTAATAATACTGGTCCTGCTTCGGGTGATGTAATGAGTAAGTTGGATCGCGCCATGGTTAACGAAACGAATGAGTAAGACATGATAAAAAAGAGAGAGAGAGCAAGATAATAATGATATGATAAAAGAGAGAGAGCAAGATAATAGGCATAGCAGGGCTTTTGTTGATGGGATTAAACAGAGAATGGTGGAGACTGGAAAGTCAAAGTTTTTTTTTTTTATATCTGTGGGGATCCCGGGCCCGGACTAATCCCACGAGGCCTTGCATCCGGATTCACGTGGACGGAAACTCCACGCGGGAGGTGGTCACAAATCAGGATAATTTGAGTGGCGACGGATTCGAACTCAGGTCCCTTAGGGATCCATGGAACGCCATACGCCATCCCACCACTGACTCGTGGTTGGAGAGTCAAAGTTAAAACTACTTTGTTTGATCTCTAAGGTGAATAGTAAGATGCATAGCTTTTGTTTTTGGTCTAGCTCTTATATTATCAGTGGCCCAATCTAATGAGGTTTTAATAATCTTAAGACCCAAACATTTCAGAATCTATAAGGTACAGTTAATGGCCCAAACATTGTAGAGTTACATGCACTAAATTCTGATTCTAATGTTTTATGTTCTATAATTATATAAAAATTCTAACAATATACCAACAATTATTAGAAAGTTTTTGTGTAAAAGGACGTTCAAACTTATTTCTAAAAGATTTTACAATGTTTGTAAAGCCTTTTCTTGAGTTTTGTGGGATTTAGAAATCATAAAAGCTGTGATAATTCAAGAAAACAAACTAAAATTATGATTATTTAAAAAGAACTTTTGAGTTATTTTAGTTCTTACGTTCACGTAAAAAAATATAAAAAATAAAAAGACAGAGCCACCATGATAGTTAAAAAGGCCCTAATAAAAGATGATGTCTCCTGGAATGGTCGAAGCAGAATCTGTAGCCACTCAATGTTCTCTATCGCTGTCTCCTCCTCAATGTTATCCCAATCCCACGTTCGCTTTATTTTTATTTTCTTTGTTTGGTATTTTTAATATTCATGCTTTATCCCAGTCTTTAAATTGGTTACTGCCATTTACAATATTCAAGATTTTGTTATATTTTCAATATTATATATATACGGTTGATTCGATTTAGGTTCGTATATAAGAAAATCTAGGAAGACTTTTCTGAGATATGTCGCAATGACCATCCTGCGCATTCATGTCTATGTCTACTGTTTTAAAATGTTTATAGGGTAAATCCTCAAAAATGTTTTTTTTTGTTAAAAAAGAATCATCTATAATTATTGCAGTGCATGCATCGAGCTCCAATTATACGGACACACAACACATATTGTTATTTAACTTCAATATTCCCAATGTTATTTTTTATTGGTAATTAATCTAAAATATTTTATATTCTATTTAGTACAAAATATTGTGGTCCAAGTGCAACTCGAAGAAGATAATCTTAGTTGATATGAAATTTTAGACAATATGAAACAGTTCAAAATCTTTTCCGCGCACTGGACCAGTTCGGTCTGGCTAAATTTTATCTCCAATACCCTTATCTTGATAAGGTGTAAAGCAATAATAATGACAGATGCATGAAACTAGTTCAAATGGAATAAAACATTATACATTGAAGTATCTTCATCAATTGCAAGAACATGTCTCAATAAACCCAAAACTATTCTAACATTTTTTCTGAATCATATCTATCAGCATGGGACACTATGGCTCCTTGTGTCTTTCGATTCAAAGCATCCCTCACCACTTTTTTGTAACTGCATCTCATTAGTAGCAATCACCAGTTTAATATCTGTATTCCAAAGTACATGCAAGTCTTTCTTTTTTTCTTTGTTAAAGGATTTAAGTACATGCTATTCTATTGATCATATATATGTTTCCACTAAAATTTGATTATGAATGGTTGCTACAACACGACGGATAGTAACCATTTGATTTATATGAAATTATAAAGTAGATATATGTTCCATTATTATAGCTTAACATTATTTCTCAGTCTTGGTTAGCACAATGATTAATGCATAATTAGATTAAGTGTATATGAAGCTTCATGGAAACCCGTACGAGAGAGGACGGTCACTAGATTGTACAATCAATACATAATTATATACATCAATTAATCTAAACCGTACGTTCTCATTAGTTTTGTGAAATCGAGAATCTAATCATGTAAGAAAAAACTGTAGGTTTGTTTTTTTTTGTTTTGAAAAAGGGTTAAAACTGTAGGTTTGTTGTCAGAGCAAACATGGACCCATGTTCTATATGTCCCTAAGATGTATCTAAATCTTGATTCACTTCTTTGTTGCACTATATTTTACAACTTTTATTTTATATATTTTATCTCATTGAGATCTCCATTGCCTCTGCTGCACTAGACATTACAGCTCATTGATCCTTATAATTCAAATTCTGTTTTTCTTTCTAATTTTTTTTTTTGTTAAATTAATTGTGTGTGGGTACAATACGCGTTGAAATGATCTAAACATAAATTTAAATGATATTATATGAATATCCATGTTTTTGTTCCTAAAGATGCATGTAAGCATGTTTGAACATCCAGATGAAGGACTAACATTTAAGCCATTATTGCTTTTAGAACGTTCTTATGTGCTTTTGTTTAACTTCCAATATTTTTTCCATGTAAACATGTGTACTTTCCTAGAACTATCATCACCATAAATTAATGCGTTTTGAAACATATATGACAACAAAATTTTAAAAATCCTTAGTAGAGTATATTACATGTGGCTTCCTTTTCCTTTCACGTATACTTTGCAGTTAAACTATTTCTAGTTGCGATTAAGAATTGGAATGCACATTGCTAAAGTGGGTATTAATTATATAACGCCACTAAGAACAACCCTTGAACATAGTCTAATTCAGTTTAGAGAGACCATAAGGAAAAGGAACACTAACAATGACAATGGCTGATTAGTTTCTCGACAATCAGACAATCTGCTTTTTAGTATATCTATGTATAGATAATACCATTATATACGCATGTTGAAAACTATTACAACTTGACCAAATTTGTTTTCTCTTCTCCGTCCATATATTTATATCAAAAGAAAAGATTCATGGAACTGGACCAGTCTGTTTGAATCTTATCCCATTCACAAATCTCCTTATATATAAATAAAGACCTCTCACCCCTCAATGCAATACCATCATCAACAACTTAGAAACTCTCTAAGCAAGAGATTAAGAGAAATCAAATTTTTTATTTCTAGGATTCTCAAATCAACTAAGAAAAATGGCTTTTTGGTCTGCTGAGAATGCTACTAAAGCCTATCTTAAAACATTAAAAACGGTAAGAAGTTACTTCTTTTTTTATAAATTCGAATAAATTGTAAGATCTGTCTAAGCCTAGTTTAATTGGGGGTTGTTTAAAATATGATATGGATCGATGTTAAAAAGATAACTAATATTAACCTAGCTTTTTTTCTTAATTTAATGTCACATTTTGACATATATGTGCATTTTGCAGGATCAAAGAACAAAAGAACCAAGCGTGGCTGAATTCATATCAGCTCTAGCCGCCGGAAACAACGCAAGAAAGATCGCCGTGGCTTGTGCCGGAGCAGCAAACGCTGACATACTCGTTGCCCTCATCGCTGCCGCTCATCAAACGCGCGGTCAAGTGGTATGTGTTTTACGTGGCATCGAAGAACTGATCATATCCAAGAAAGTGTTGGAACCATCAGAGATTCATCAGGTACATTTCGTAGTGGGAGAATCTAGCGACATCATTCTAATTAATGATCATTTCGGAGAAGCTGACTTCGTCCTTGTCGATTGTAACCTCGAGAACCACCAAGATATCGTTAGAAAGATCGTTAATCACCATGAAGAAAACGCAAGAACCGGCGGTGGAAGCGGTGCGGCCGTTGTGGTGGGTTATAACGCGTTTTCAAGAGGATCTTGGAGGTTTAGCGATGGGAGGAAAACACAATTTTTACCTATAGGTGGAGGGTTGCTTGTGACGAGGGTCAACGATAATGGTAATTATAATCAGAAGATGATGGTGAACAAGAACAATCACCATAGTCATCCCCATGACCGTGTAAGAAAGAGTCATTGGGTGGTGAAAGTTGATAAGTGTACAGGAGAGGAGCATGTGTTTAGGGTTAGGGTTCCACGAGGAGAAGCCATTATTGAAGCTTAATTTCAAGCTTACATATTATTGTGTACTTTAATTTACAGCTAAAGTCACCTCTGTGATGGTTCAGACGAGTGAGAGTAGTAAGAAGAATAGTTATTTGTATAAGTGATTAAAAGGAGTTTTGATTGGTGTTGGAATGTTTTGTCTGTATGAAGTTTATATTTAAAGACTTCTTTTCTTGTAAGTGTGAATATGTAGAGGCGTGTTTCATTTTTTAATGTCTTTTTGATTTTGGAATTTGCTTTTGGATGCTTAAGCAAATAAACTTTTCAAAAATGCACATACACGAGAAGATGGATCTGAAACTAAAACAATGAAATTAGAACATTAGTTAATCGAGGTGTATTTTATATCTGTGCATGCAAATGTACTTTTATATTTCGTTTACAATATCTTGAAAATAGATGTAGATGTATATGGACTATGTATATGTCAGTATATGCTCTCATCTCGCTTGACGCAGATATATACTCAGTGTTAAAATCATCATAGTAACATTTTTAGATTGAGGACTTGAATTCTTATCAATCTAAATTTTATATATCGTAAATTTCGTCTAGACTTTTCTACAAACCGGGGCATTAGATATTTTCTTCTATTAGTTAGATATAGCGTTAAGACCATGATTATCACTATAACCGTAGTGCACGGTTTCTTAGGCTCAAAATTTTTTTAATTTTTTTTTCTAATTTAAAAAAACGCATCAATTATGGGTTGCCATGTGTCAGTGGGGCTCACGAACAATGTAAAAAACAGACCAAAATCGATCCTTATTTCACGACTTCTGGAACCGATTATAGAAGATTTTGTGGGGTCCAGACCATAAAGTTTGTTAAGAAACCCACTAATCTCTCCCGATAATCATGTTCTAAGAATGTTATTTAATAAAATAAAATCAAGTTAGAGTTAGGGGGTTGACAAACAATGATCCGTTCATTAATGCATGCATTGTCACAATTTGCAAGACAACAATCAATCACGAACGACACATTACCCATAATCTTCCTCTATCCCCATAATCACCCCATTTCGTCTATCCTTCCCCGCTCTAAGGGCCTGACTGGTTCAAACGGAACGGTTGCGGTTGCGAGAATTTGTAGAAGCAGGTAGTTGCGGTTTTATGTGTTATTAAGTGTTTTATATGACTGACACAACGTTTAAAAGTTGTTGTATTTGTGGAACATTTGTGACTAGTTGATTATGAGATACTGTAGCAATTTAATAATAAATTGTCAATATTAACATATTATAACATTATAAAATATCAAAACATACTATTGTGATAAAATATAATAATTATTAATATAATATAACTAATAATAATATTAAGTTTATTTATTTAAATTTTCAATTTAGATAAAAGTTATTATTTTAATAAAAAAAATTTCAAGATTTATAATAAAACTTTTATGAGAGTATTTTGTTTCGTTTATATATGTGTATATCCTTCTATATGTATATATACTAATGTTTAAAAATTATAGTGAATATTTTTAGTTTAAATTTTTATAAAATAAATTATGATATTGTTTGTGGATTTTAAATTAAAATATAAAATGTATATATATTATATTTATTTATAATATTTTAATTTTGAAATTTTAATTTAAAATTTGAAATATATTTTTTTAAATTGTTATTTTTATCCACCATAACCTTCAAAGCAACGCTGGCGGGAACCAGCTTTTGATTTTAAGAGGTTCGGAGCGGTTTGAACCGATTTATGGCATTTTGTAATTTTTGCAAAACGCCAACAACCGCTGCTAACCGCAAAAACTGCGTTTGCGGGTGATAGCGGGAAAACCAGTCAGCCCCTAAAAGAAAATGACATTTACACTCATTTATACTACTTTTGTTCCGTAATAGGTTCACTGTTGATATTTAATTTTATATTATTGTAAAAATATCAGTATATATTTTATTGCAGATTTTAAAACGGAACACACATTATATTCCTGACATTTTTGATCGTCAATTGAAAAAAAAATTATAAGTGTAGTAATGATATAAAAAATTAATCAACAAAATTCCATAATATTGTGTGAAAAGTTAAAATATTACCTATAATAAAGCAGATGTAGAATATATAAAATTTCAATCAAAACAAAATGAATTAACAAAACATCAAAATTAATTAATAGAAACTTTTTAGTCAAGTAGTTTGACAAAAGAATGAATAATGTTTTTTTTGACTAAGAGTTTGAGGTTTAATTCTCGATGACGAAATTTTAAAGATTAATGGAAATAATCTTACAAAAGTTTATGGCGTGGTTAAAATAAAATTATTTATCGTAATTCTAAAACTACAAATATCCACAGAAAAATAATACAAATAAATTTCATATAGTAGAATTGCATGTTAAATAGTTATTTTCTAACTGTTCTCATAATTTATGATAAAAATATTTTTTAATATTTATAAGACAAGAAAACACCAAAACCAACTTCAGTGATATATATATGCAAGATTACATTAAGTAATTCAAGGAATCCTCCTTGATATATTCTGCAGTTGAAATTCAAGGAATCCTCCTTGATATATTCTTGTTGAGTAACTCCTTTGAATCTATCTCTTTTTCTTTTGTTCCAAGACTTGAAAACGTTGAGGCTGATCTTCTTGCTAAGTCAGCTTGTAATCTCTACTCTGTAGCCACCTCAGGGTGTTAAACTCTTATTCTTGATCTAAATTTAAAGGTTTGATCAAAAAAAAACAATTGTTTGTTGTTGATAAAAAGTTTGTTGCAACGAATTGGGCCACACGTCGAATGAATTGGGCTACATAGGCACAGACCATAGTTTCAAGAAGATTAAGAGACCCACGTTAAAATTGAGCTCTTTTGTAAACAAGATGATTCACTGAGAAAACAAACCCCTAAGAAAAAGTGAAAAAGCTGCCAGGTTTGAGAGCGACAATAGTTTCCTATCGGTAAACATGGTGGTTCGTCTAAGAAAGTTACAATACAATTATTCGTTCATTACAACCAATTAACCCATCTAAGCAAAATCTCAGACAAATATATTTACAAAAAAAATAGGTTAATAGTGACTTTTTTTTGTAAAGACACCTATATGACTTGACACTACAATACAACTTGATATTTCAGATCACGTGGTACTATTTCTATGAAATTTAGGATAAACTTTGATATTTTGGGAGCAGACACAATGATATGTGGCCAAAATGGAAATCTTGAAGATGATTTAATTACGACTACAAGGACGCTTACCATCATATTACGTCCACAATTTGGCTTCCATGATCGACATCTTTTAATCATTTAATTGGTTTTTGTAGCAATAAAAAATGTTTTTTTTAATTTATCAAAGAAATACATTTGTGTTTCGTATTGCAATTACAAGTTGTAACAAACATTTCATAAAAGAACTTATTATCCAGATACAGCATTATAATAAATTAAATAATAAACACAAACGTAATTACACTTGAACAATCTAGCCCCATCATTTAAACGAGAAGTCAGAACCATTGGATAGTATCAAACTGTCGACTCCATTTGAATCTGAAAGAGACCATGAATTACCGATGGCGGAATGATCTACTAGATCATTCCAAATGTGATCAATGCTTTGTTCCAAATGTGATTAATGTTTTGATTACACAATTTAATATGTTTGTCTCAAAACTACAGTCCCTACGCACAATCAATGTCTTAGCCGTATGTCTCTTTCACATGTTAGATATTTCTTTTTTCCTTTTCCATTTTTCTTTATAAAATAAAATATCTTCGTTCATGCAACCAAATTCCCACTTGCATACTGAATAATTTTGTTTAAATAAATATCATCTTTTTAAAAATATCATATAATTTCTCTATATAAAACCTCACTTACATAGAACACTGCAACACACATCATCACATTCATAATATCATAAAGCTCATAATATATATTTTTGAGAGATGGCTGAATCTGCTACTCATCACTTCCTCACGTCTCTTCTCATAACCGTAGCCATAACCATAACCACACTCACGTCGGTCCACACAACAGCAACGAACACAGAGTTCGTAAAATCATCATGCACAGTCACAACATACCCAAGACTCTGTGTCACTTCACTCTCAACTCATGCCAGTCTCATTCAAACCAGCCCCAAGCTCATGGCTCACGCGGCTCTCAACATCACATTAGCCTCAGCTAAAGCCACGTCAGTAATGATGGTGCGTCTCTCGAGTAGTAGCCGGCTCAAACCGAGAGAAGTCTCGGCCATGAGAGACTGCGTCGAGGAGCTAGGTGACACGTTGGATGAGCTTAGGAAATCGATTGGTGAGATGGGTCAGCTAAGTAGCTCCAGCTATGAGGTTTACATGAGCGATATTCAGACATGGGTTAGCGCTGCTCTGACCGATGAGAACACGTGCACCGACGGATTTGAAGGAGATGACATGAATGGGAAGGTCAAGGTTTTTGTTAGAGAAAGGATTTTGGTTATTGCTCATTTAACGAGTAATGCTTTAGCTTTGATTAATCACTTTGCTTCTATTCATGGTTAGAGAGACTGAGATACTTTTATTTTATTTTTACTGAAAATTTCTGTTTCATTTTGTGTGTATAATATAAATACACTGTATGTGTTCGTGGATAAGATTCATGAATCAATATGTACCAAATAAAGTGTTTCTTGTAAAAATGAAAAACGATTTCTAAAGAGTTTCCAACAAAACATTTAATACTATTTGTCACCCAATAGCTAAAGATGCATCATTTTCATACTTTTAAAACTTTCCTGTAATTGTTGAAGAAAAAACACTTTCCAATTTTTTTTTGAAACATTTAAAAATGATTTCCAATTAATTACGATAAATAAATACTAATTCAGTTCATTCAATTATCTTCCACTAATAATTTTGAAGTTTACATTATATTGAATTATCTTAACTAACATAGACTAGCATGCATGTATCATGTATGTACGTACAAATTCATGAAAATCAAGATTATCACGAAAAGGCTTCAAGGATTGTATACAACAACAAAAAAACGTCTACTTTATTTAAAATAATATAAAATAAAAGTAAACTCACGTGAAGAAAAGCTGTTCTTTTCTCCCACTTTAGTTGAATAATGGCAGACCAACTGCTTTACAGTTGTTAGATTTTACACATGGAATCTATCTTACACAATTCACACTCAGTACAGTACTATTTTGTAAGGTTTGAATTTTCTGTTTTAAAAGGATAACTGTAATTCATTATTCTACATCACATTTAATTGCAATTTACGATATACTGTATTACTGTAAAATGACAACAACAACAAAATCTAAAGTTGCTGATTCTGGCTAAGCATTTTTCAGAAAAGTGCAATTCAGCAAAGATCTTCCGGATGAACTATAACGCCAAACAAAGGACGAGCCTTTCTCAATTTCTTCTCTTCACACAAAAGATAAATCAAGCAAGTGTGACTAATCAAACGAGGCCAAAAATCAAGAGTAGCCATGTCTTTAACCACTTTAACTGTTTCCATGGTCAATCTAGAGTAACAGAGAGACTTATAAAGATTAACCGGCAGAGGCATTCTTGTTATCTCACAGAGAGTATATAACATCCCAACAGCTTCATCCAAGTGACCATGACCGCATAATTCCTTAAACATTCTCTCTGCCTCTCGCTTTGACTTGTTCAAAATAAATATATGCATCAAGCTACTTATCTTGATTACAAAGTTCATCAACTACTAAGCTACAATCGTTGTTACTAAGAATATAACCAGAAGCTAGAACTCTATCTAAATGTGCTCTAGCCTCATCGAATCTCCTTAACTTAAACAAACAAAGAACCATTGAGTTCAAAACCGACGAGTCAGGAACAATACCGATTTTTTTTGTTTTAGATTTGCTCTAGTCTATCTAAATGTGCTCTAGCCTATCTAAATGTGCTTGGCAATTACTAAGCTGTTTATAAAGTTTCAACTTGATTTCAATCCGTGACACTTTGATAGTTGCAATGACAGTAACACCTCTATTTGAATCAAAAACATCTATTAATTTATCATATTTATTAATTATCAAATATTAATTTTATAAAATTTACTGTATATTTTCATTGTTCAATAATTTCTGCCAACTGAATTTTTTTGATCTTTTTACAAACAGGGGTAACTGCAAATTAATTTATCTTTGTTTACTTCTTAGAAAATGTATGTGAGTATTATATAAACTGTCTAATTTGGAAAAGATAATCAATACAATCGATTCTATATTAAAATGAGTACAATAATTCTAGTTCTTTATTTGTTCTGTCATATGATTAATAGCTATAAGTATCATTATTATTTAGCGTATGATTTCTTTATCAATTTTTCTTTCTGATCAACGTTTTTTAAGGAATATATTCTAAATAAGAGTCGATAAGAAAATAATAAGAAAAATGAGGGAGTTCTCCATAATAATTTAGAATTATAGGCAGGAATGATGGATGACAAGTTGTGAAGGAAACGTATTCATAAAGTGCAAATATATGAAGCAATAAAATAAAAGAGGTATGAATATTTTTGGTAGTTATTTACACTTGAGCTTATTTTTAAGGGATAATTATGTTATTTACGACTCCTGTGCACGGGTAATTTTTATAGCATCTACTTTCTTGTAACTAAAGACAGACACTTTGATTGGTTTAAAGCTTGCAAACAAAAGACGAACATAGCAACGTTACGAAAATGCTGCAATAATGCTCTTCATTTATGTTATTTGTTGCATGTAAATATGATTATTGAATAAAAGTCAATAATATCATGCCAACATTGCATTGCAAGAAAAGGTTTAATCAGTACACTAGAATAAAGGGTCAATCATGCCTACTCTTAACACACTCTTGAAGATCTAATTTTTCTATTATATAATTAAATATATTATGATTTGCTTTAATAAGACAAAATTAGACTCTAGTGTGCCCTATGATTTGTATTTTTGTTTTCGTCATACCCTTATAATTAAAGCTTATATGACCATGAATACATTTTGGTGGTAAAATGAATTCCGCAACTCAACAATTAACCAATCATGAAATTATAGAAATTCACACCTCATCATCTGCTCTCTTCTTCTTATGATTTTCTTTCAAATATGTAATTGTACATGTTATTTTTTTGTAATTATATATGTTCGCCACTAATTAATCTTCCAAGCACTTATTCAGATATTCTACGTAAAATTCAATGAGTTCACTCCAGGCCAGTTGAGAACAATATACTATCTACTGTCCTGGTCTTCTTTTCTTTTTTTTTTTTGTTTAAACTGTCCTGGTCTTCTTACTAGTTCGATTGTTCAAACGAATTCATCAAACAATACACTACAACTCCTCTTTCTGCAAAATCATAATCATTAACCAATATATAAATATCGCCCTGGTTTTTATCAAAACATGGCCTATTTTATTTTACTTCTACACTTACCCCTAGAGAGAAGAGAGCGTATGATGAACCAAAAGATAAATATAAAAGGAATGGATGTATTATACTCTTGCAACAAGTACAAATTCATACATGTGCCATGTCATGTATATGAGCATATGAGGTACCGTCAAATGAAATATGGTTTGGTATAGAGTATATATAAATAGAAAAATTAGTATACACAGTTACACACTTCCTTGAACGAGTATCACGTGTAGGCCATTACTTTGGGTCCCATAAAATGATAGTAGGTTATACTAAGGCCCACTTATTAGACCGGGAAAGAAAGGTAGTTCGCTGGCCATGGCTGACTTGACAGTGGCTAGGACCACGTCGGACTCAGGGTCCAATCATATACTTGCAAGTGGGACCAGCCCAGCGGCTTCAGCTACAAGATGAATTGGTGTGACTTTACCGGTTAGGATCAAACCAGCTTAACCGATTGCTCTTCAAGCTGCTTTAGCCTTTAGGCAAAGAAAACGTGTGATATGATGGTTTTGTTTATATGAATGTAAAACTTATTAATATGATCAGTACAGTCGGTTTGTGGGTCTCATCATCCAATGAGATAATTTAGATGTTCATTTTGGATACAAATATACAATCAACGGTACTTGTTGATTGTGTGAAATGGTTCCCTTGAGCAAAATGTTTGCTCGTAAAATTACTGGAAAGTGAACGTTTGAGATGTTTTTAGTGTAGTAAGAGCACTAATATTGCATGGTTTTAAAGTGTTTCTCAGGCGGTGGGTCCCATGTGGGACCCACTTTTTTAAAAAAAAAACTCAATCTCTTACTTTTTTCGTAAGAGGCAACTCTTGTACTATGTGCGGATTCCACGCACACGTGGCGATCCGTACTTTGTTAGTTTTTTTTAAAAAAAAAATCGAAAAAGAAAAAAAAAATTAAAACCTAAATCTAAGAGTTAGCGATAAGGATGCTCTGAGATTTATGTTTCATATAGAGCCAATATTTCAAACTCATCGTTTAAGCTCTACTATTTTCTTTCAATATTATTTTTCTATTGTGCATGGATGTGTCTACTATATACACTGTACAATGTAAAAAACCACCCCAGTAAATGAGTTAGCCATCCATATATAGTATGCACGTATGACTCACGCGCGAAAATAAAGTGTTTATGTATGTATATATGTAAAACATACTAAAATGATATAGAGATTGCAGGAATAATCATAGTGTTTGTAAGTGGAGAATTGAAGATTGAAGCGTACTGCTTAAGAACCACCTTTTTATTTTATTTTTACATTAATAGTAATTTCGCAGACATAGGAGAAAAAGAAAAATTGCATCAAAAAGAAAACGAGAGAAAGTCTAGCATTAGGTCATAATATTTCACCATAAAATCTAATGATCTATATGATCCGGTAATTTCTCTGATCATTGCTTTATTTGAGATTAAGTTTATCAACCTTTGAAAGAATTACCTGTTTAACACTTAAAAAACTCGGTGAAGTTTTTGTTAAGCACACTGTATATAGTTCTGTTGGACGAAACTATAAGAACATCTCTCATCGAATGAAGACTCAGTTGCGTGGTATTAATTCATCTGAATTCGATGTATGACTACAAACGTAAATTTAGTTATGCTGATTGAATCACGAATTAAAAGACCAACTTGGTATGAGTATACAAACTGGGGCCAGCAGGCCCCAGCACCGAAGGCGATAAGGAGCTTTTCCATCGCTATGATGTTCCCTGTGTTATTACGTAACCACTCATGTCAAGCCACGTTCATTACTGAATTTATTTATTTATCTTACTGTTTTTTTTTTCGAAAAGGGCATTCGATTTAAAAACATAGAAACATACAAGGAATGGTTTTACAAACCATAGAGTTTTAGAAAGCATGATAAGACAAGCCTCATATCTAGCTAAGCATTAACTATTTAACTTAGAAAAAAAAATTTATTGTACATAAGCTTAGTGAAACAAGATAAGGAAAAAATAAACACTAGGGAGTATGGTACCCACGGTCTCGACAATCTCGTTTACCCTTCCCTCGTATTGTGGTCTATTCCATATCTTGATACTTTTGGATCGGTTTTATTGGCCTTCCACCTCATGACATGTTGAGATTTGCCGTAGCATCACTCGTGAACCCATCCTTGTGAGAGAGGCTCTCATGTGTAGGAGAATATATAAAGGCCAATGAATTGTCCCTTGAACCCACATTGGTGTTGGAGACAATAATAGGTGATGGAAATTTTTCCATAATAGTAGACTGAGTTGGAGCAAGAAGAGTACCTCCTGATGGTGATGAAGTGGACTGAGAGTTGGAGCCAATGACTACTGTTACCTTAGAGCAAGGAGAATACCTGCTATCTTACTGTTTTTTTGTCAACAATTATTCTCTTGAATCACATTTTCTCCTAATAATATCACACATTATAAGAAATGAAAATCATTTATTTTAAGAAATTTAAATAAAAACACTTCATATGTCGAACAAATTTAAGTCCCCAAGATATACATAAGTCTCAGAAAAAAAAACGATTCCTACTAACTTGTCAAATTCGATTAGTGTATATGTTTTTCCAACATTTGATTAATCAATTTAGCAAAAAATAAAAAATTGATTAATCAAACTTAATAGCTGAAGTATTTATAAGCATTTTGGAATTTCGTAAGTAACTACTAAACAGCTAGTAAACATTTATATCTATCAAGACTAGCTAGGAGGACACTATCTTAAGATTTGCAAAAGAACATGCGACGTTTAGAAAGTAGGGATTGTTTAGCAATCCAAGAGTGTAGTGATATCTGAGTAACATCAACACCAGAAAAGAAGAGTATAGAAGATTTAAAATTTAAAGTTTTAGAAAGTAAGTAAAAAGGAAAATGTTTAGTATTTATTTAATCGATAGGACGTTTGGAACGATTTTAATCTGATAATTATCATTTACACAACTATTTGATATTATCTTATTAATATTATATAAAAAATTCTTCTCTTATATGTCATTAAAGGATTATATCTATATTTTTAGTATCAAAAAATTATATATTTTCGGATTTTGTTAAGATAAATTCATAGATATCATATACAATTTATTAGGCTTAGTCAATAATTTTCATAAATATTTTTATATATTATAATAATAAAACATGCTAATTACAATATTTCAGCTATATAAATATTTGATAGTATCTTATTTTTATTATATAAAAACTCCATATGATTTTAGGTGAGTCAATGATTTTAATAATTAACTTTAGTGATATTTATATACTATATAATAAGCAGTTCTTTTTTAAAAATATGATAATTATCATTTATACAACTATTTGATATTATCTTATTAATATTATATAAAAATTCTTCTCTTATATGTCATTAAAGGATTATGTCTATATTTTTGGTATAAAAATATATATTTTTATTTTGTCAATATAAACTCATAGATAGTATATACAATTTATTATTTGAATTTATTAGTGTTTAGTTTTTCAAAATATGTTTTTAACAATTGTAAATTTTGCTAATATGTGTTACCATAAAAACTCAGGTTTATGTTATACCAAATCAATACTCAATTACATGTCATATGAGAAATATAGAAAAAACAAGTTTGCAAAGAAAAGAGATAAATATTTCAAAACATTAGAGATCTCCTAAACATTTTGAAAACATTGGTGGAATTGATTATTTATTGTAAATCATAATTTTTAAAAATAAGATAAGTCTTATATATATATTTTTGTTATTTGGAATAATATTTTTCTATTATAAAATTTAAAAATTTAGATAAAAACTTTATATAATTAAGTAATAATTAAACAAAAATATTTATATAAAGATATGTTTAAAATTATTTTTTATATCTGAATGTTTTAAAATTTTTGACTCAGTAATAAGCATATATATTTAAATATTTTGATGAAAAACTGTCATACATAAATAATTTGATGTTTGGTTTAAACTTTTCGAGAACATTTAAATTAATAAGATATAAACTAATTAATAAATATTCGTAAAACGATTATGCCCGCATGTGCGGACTAAACACCTAGTAATAACTATTTGAATTAGTTTTGAAAAATGTCGCATTTCAATAGTTGGTAGAGATAGTTATAAAAAAATCACATTACTTCTCTATCACACACAGATAAAAAGTGAAAACTTATGCAACACTTCTTCAGGTAGAGAAAGAGGAAGACAGTGATAGCTTAGTTATAATTAAAGACCCCCCAAAATCCAAATAGATTCTTATGTTAATAAAGTATGAGAAAAACACATAAATTGAAATAAGGACATTTCCTTTTGCATCATGAGAGTTTTTGTCTCTGTTTACATTTATATGCCTATAAATATGTGTACATATAAGCCTAGAGAATCCGCCATTATCGAAATCTCTTAAGTCTTTCATGACCTCAAACATATACAAGACAAGACTGTTTTGTCTCTTTGTCTAAAATCTACGAAGAACCAAAAGGAGAAAAATTCGAATATTCTTATAAATCTTGCATATATAAGAAGAAGACTCAAGTAAGTTTCTTCCATGTGTGATTTAAAAATGTCATGATCTGATCGAATCTTATATAGTCTCAAAAATGTTTAACCTTCGTAAATAGTATCTTAGGTTATAAGTACAACATTTTTCTTCTTTTTTCAGAAAAAAGTACAACTATTTTCTTAGACGACTACATTGGTTTTCTCCTCCTTTTAATGGAAAAGTTTGTATCCTTATATCACGTATGACATTTTTAATGTTGTTCATTGTTCTTTTTTCTCCTTTTAGTAACATTTTCATCAAAATGTAGAGTCCAATAGGAAAGAAATAAAAGATGGGAAGTAATTATTGTTTCATTCCCGCAGATTATGGAAAGTTAATTAACTACTAGTTTGAAACCATGCATACTATAATTCTTGTCTTTTTAAAAAAAAAAAACATTTTATGTGTGGAAATTCAATCGAGATATTATGAGTATTCAAATACTCTTTCATAATGAAATGATACTCCACCCATCATTACGTGTGTGGAAAAGAAAGATGCATCTCTATGTAAACTTGCTTGAATACTTACTTTGGTTACATGCAAATCTTTTTATTTACCGATGATAAATAAAGTATATGTTAAATATTGCCACATTCCAGAAAGTAAAAGATCAAATGGAGAGTCTGTCACACATTCCTCCCGGCTATCGATTCCATCCGACTGATGAAGAACTCGTAGACTATTATCTTAAGAATAAAGTTGCATTACCTGGAATGCAAGTTGATGTTATCAAAGATGTTGATCTCTACAAAATCGAGCCATGGGACATCCAAGGTATGTGTGTCCTTGCATGGTAATACACTAGTTGTTAAAGTTCAGATGTTTGTAATTCATATAATTAATTGATTATATATGCATTGCCTCGTGTTCTTTATATGTTAGATATTAACTCACATTTTATATATAGTCGATAATGTTTTTTATTAATATGCAGAGTTATGCGGAAGAGGGGCAGGAGAAGAGAGGGAATGGTATTTCTTTAGCTACAAGGACAAGAAATATCCAACGGGGACACGAACCAATAGAGCAACGGGTTCGGGATTTTGGAAAGCAACAGGTCGGGACAAGACCATATACTCGAAGCAAGAGCTTGTAGGAATGAGGAAGACTCTAGTGTTTTACAAAGGCCGGGCCCCAAATGGTCAAAAGTCAGATTGGATAATGCATGAATATCGTCTTGAGACCGATGAAAATGGACCACCTCATGAGGAAGGATGGGTGGTTTGTCGCGCTTTCAAGAAGAAACTAACGACTATGAATTACAACAATCCAAGAACAATGATGGGATCATCATCAACAGGCCAAGAATCTAATTGGTTTGCACAGCAAATGGATGTTGCTAATGGTAATTACTACCATCTTCCTGATCTAGAGAGTCCAATAATGTTCCAAGGCTCATCATCATCATCATTACATGATAATGATAATGACCCTTATGGTGCTGTACTAAGCACTATCAATGCAACACCAACCACATTAGTACAAAGAGATGATGAAGGTGATCATGGTCAAGTTATTACTAATGATGATGATCACATGATTATGATGAACACAAATACTAATCATCATCATCATCATCAACCAGGACTACTACTCAATGATGGTGATCATAATGATCAACTGATGGATTGGCAAACTCTTGACAAGCTTGTTGCTTCTCAGTTAATCCTGAGCCAAGAAGACGAAGAGATTAACAAAGATCCATCTAATAATTTTTCGAATGAAACATACAATCATCTCTCTGAAGAGAAGCCATCTTCCTCTTGGGCTCAAAATACACACACGTAAGATCCATCCTCGAACATGCATGTGTGCAAATCCGAAGGCATATATGATATATATAATTAATTAGTTCAGTGTCATCATGCTTATTGATTATAATTTTATACCAAATTGTTTATTTATTATGTATACTTTATATTACTTTTGTGTAACTTTCTACTTTATGAAATATATAAACACAAGGCTATTCTTATTTCTAAATTATGGTTATGTACAGTATTTACTTTAAACAAACACACACAAGTTTTCTGTAAGATATTTGTAAAAGCAATATGACACAAGCAGAACCAAAACATAAGCAATTTGATTTAAAGAAAAAGAGACTCAAAGTTTGGGACACTCAAAGGATTACACATGAACTGCTCAAAAACAACACATTAAGAATACACAATAGTCAATAGACAACAGTTGAGAGATGCTTCTGATAACACATCCGTTATTTTTCACTCTTCATAACAATCAAGAGTGTATTGCTTTTCAGCGTTTGTTTTTCTTTGATTCCGATAGCTACTGTCTATTCATATTTTCTTATGACATATCTACTGCCATACTGGTATGGTTCTTCTTTGATTTTTTTGTAATACTCTGAAATTTTCTGCCTAGGTGACTCAGTAATAAACACAGCTTTAAAAAGAAAATCTAAGACCATCATTAATGGCGACGTCTAGGGGGGAAGTATTTAAAAAAATATTAAACAAATGAGTGGGTCCCAGAAAAAATCTAAGCAGCAACTCTTCTGCTGGTTGTTTAAGCGTAGCTGTTTGTTTTGTTTGCGGACTCCAGTAATACGTGGCAGACTGCGATTTGTTTTCTTATTATTTTTTTAATCAGAAAAAAAAAATTTTAAAAAAATATTTAAACACCCTAATGGATTGCTAGGGTTAATGATGCTCCGAGAGCGTCTCAATCAGGATACTGGCTAACGTAATTTACCATGGGCCCATTTAAAACAGTTGAATGATTGGGCCTCACAAACCCATAATACATATTTAGGGTTTTCAATCCACGAGTCTTTTATATTTAAAGGTCAAAAAGTTATTTTCCTTTGCTTTCATCGCCGTCGTCGTCTCGCAGGTTTATTCCCTTTTGATATTTTTTGAATACGAACGTCTGAAAATTGTGCGATTCTGTGTGTGTGATCGATCTGTTTCGTATGTCTGTGAATTTTACAGAAGAAAGAAAGAGGTTGCAAAAACATGGCTTATGCAGCAATGAAGCCCACGAAGGCTGGTTTGGAAGAGCCACTCGAGCAGATTCACAAGATCAGGATCACTCTCTCCTCCAAGAACGTCAAGAATCTTGAGAAAGGTGTGTGTGTTTTAGATCTTTTCATTTTGATCAGTTGTCTAAGTCCATAGAGAATTCTGAGGGTTTATGGTTGTTAACAGTTAAGGGTTTTGATGAATCAGTTAGAAGATTGTAGCTTTATTCGAATTGGATTGACGAAATTGATGATTTGAGTCAAATGTGTTTTATTAGTGTGTGCTGATTTGGTACGTGGAGCAAAGGACAAGAGACTCAGAACCAAAGGACCAGTGAGGATGCCCACCAAGGTTCTTAAGATCACTACCCGTAAAGCTCCTTGTGGTGAAGGTAATGCTTGAGAAAACACTATTTGTATGATTAGACTTATAACATTGATGAGACTCTGTTACCATTGTTGTTGTTTTGTTAACAGGAACTAATACGTGGGATAGATTCGAGTTGAGGGTTCACAAGCGAGTGATTGATCTCTTTAGCTCTCCTGATGTGGTGAAGCAAATCACTTCCATCACCATTGAACCTGGTGTTGAGGTCGAGGTCACCATCGCTGACTCTTAGATCTGTTCTTCTTTCTTTTTCTGCAAGAAACAATCTCTTACACTTCTTCTGTCTCTTGGGTTGGATTTTCAGTTAACCAATGTTTTGTTGTAGTGATACTTGAGTTCCTGAGGTTTTGTTTTATTTCATTTTCATCTATCAAGCTTTTAAAAATCAAGTTAAAATCAAAGCAAAATCACTTATATAAAACTCTCGAGAAAACTCCTTGGTCTGAAACCATATAATCCAACTTTGACGTCAAGCTAAGTTCGAAATATTCGTGTAACAAAAATAAAGAACAAAGGTTAAACGATGTCGTTTTCAACCAGGTACTGAATCATCATCTAATCCTACGAAGTTTTGGAACATAAGAGACGAGCTAAACTGACAATTCTTTTCCGACAAAACAATAGTAGCACTTAACAAGATCATAAAGCGTTTAGCAACAGACATGAAAGATCTGGAAAGATCATCAATAATGTTCATCTTCTGAATCTCCCGCCTCTACCACCACCACGACCTTCATGTTTTCAGGTAATGGGAGGATATGATCAACGCATTTTCTGTAGCTGAAATCGTCAGCAGAATCATCTTTCCCTAACCAGAAAGAAGCACCTGCTTTTCCACATCGGGTGAGTTCTAACTTGGAAGGTTTTGATCCCTCCCCCAATCTTCGTGTCAGGCTCAGAATGGCCCTTCTTGATCAGATCTAGCAGCACCATGTGCTCATAACGAGCAGTCAAGAACATTACTCAGTCCAACAAGTTAAGTTAGAAAACTGCAAATAAACTGCAACACTGTAATTTCAACCACATTAAGACCCAACAAAGGCTGTAAAGAACCAAACACAAGCCACTATGTAACATGATGCTGAACATTTACCTCGATGTATTCAGTGAAACAAGTTATGTTAGAATCTCTCAAAAGAACCAAACACAAGTCACTATGAAACATGATGCTTGTTACATGTACAAAGAACCAAACACAAGCCAATTCCCAAGAAGGAAGACCAAACACAAGTAAAGTTAGAACTTAGAAGCTCTGCAGAACCAAACACAAAGCCAATTCCCAAGCTGTCTCAGCTTGCCTACAAAGCACAACTTTTATTCATATTCACTTTTGATAAATCCTCTACTTGAGCAAATCGCATAACTCCATCAAACAAATCATATTGAAATATTGAAACTTTACGATTAAGAAAAAACAAAGACAAGAAGTAGAGAGTAAACACGAAGACATGGCCTGATGCAGCGTCATCTTACTTAGACGGCAAGCAACAAGTGTTACTATTGGCTTTGGACTTTTTATTAGTTTTCCTTATTTCTATAAATTTGTTATTTTCTTTTATTTATCTTCTTAGGTTATAGAAACCTAGACGACAAATAGTTTTGTATTCTTTTATGAGAAGGCAGTTTTTGATATATTTTAATAAAAGAGAGATTTCTCTGAAACCCTTGTTCTTGATTCGATTCAATTCATCAAAACAAGAAGTCGGTCTCAAGCGATTCTTCGAATCCCTTGATTGAGCGAAGCAGGTCCTAAGGAGGATTATCAAATTCCTTGGTTGAGCTGATTATCCAGTTCGTATGCTGCGTCACGTTGGTATCAGAGCCGAGCTACGTTCCTTCTCGATGGCTAAACAGCGACGAATTTCTCCATTAACGGAGAACGAGATCTTGCATCAAACGATGGCGGATCTCACCAAGCAGTTGAAGCAACTCACAACGTTTATCAACGTTTCTCTGTTGCAACAAACTACTACTAATGAAGATGAAGAGCTTAATAAATCAGAAGAAGAAGAATAATTTTTTTCTGAGCAGAGTGATAATACAAATTATGATATATTTGATGAAGAAGACACAAGCACCAGAGAAGATTATTTCGTTGGTCATAGTGGTGGGCCAATATTTGATGTCTTTGATGAGGTAGATGCAGACATCGTTCCAATCGATGACGTGTTTGATGCAAGAAAACCTCCAGTTTTTGACGTGGTTGATAAAGACGAGGCAGAAGCTGTCCCAATCTACTCGATGAAGAAAGCACAAATTTTAATGACTCAGTTTATGCTCAAGAAACTCCAAATTTTTTAAACGAAGATTTGGTGAAAAGTCATGGTGTTACATGTGACATTTCATCTCAAGGATAAATCTCCTCTCTTTCAAACGATGATTGCAACAGTTGGCCGAAACAATAATATTTTTTCGAAGAGCAGTTGGTTCAACAAAAGAGAAGATCACATGGCTGGTCCAAAACCAGAAATTTTTCGTGTCTGCAAAGAGAGAGCTAACACTACTTGTATGGATTTACAAAAGAATCATCTGAATTATGGTGCATGGAGAAAGAATTTTGACCGACACATCAATCGTGAGCCACCGGATCGTGTTCAACAACAAGGTCGTGAAGCTGAACAAGAGGATAAAAATTTTCTAAATGCAAAGATCACTAAACTTGAAGAAGCACTTTTGTTAGAGCAAGAGAAAAACCGGACTTTGGCGCATGAGTTGAGGGAAATACGCAGGAATATACGGATGTTGAATCAAGGCTCCACAACTTAGGACAAAATTATACGCATGGGAAGAACACATAATACAACTTTTGGTCTCGGTTTCAAAGGAGGTACGTCTAAACCACAAATTGTCTTTGTACAAGGTACATCTAGTGAACCAAACGAAACAGAGGTTGTAGTACGTGATGAGTGTAGTTTCCTTGGAAGAAAAGATACTTCAGACACTAAAGTTCATACGTGTGAAGCACATGAACATGTTGAGACAGAAGTTGAGTTGGGTAATAATAATATCATGCTTACTCATAGGAAAAGAATCAGGAAACCTCTTGTAATTCTTCGGCAATCTGGTTTAACAAGAGAGGATTTTCTTGAGAAATACAATGAAAATCAAAAGGAAGAAGACATCAACGTGTTACTTCAAATCGAGGTTTAACGCTTTGTGCCCGAAAAGCAGAGTTAATTGGATTCATGAGCAAAGTGAGCAAGTTTAATGAGGATATATACAATGAAAACATTGTTGATCATGGAGGACTACTAAATTTGTGGGTAAGAGACTACTTACGTTGCTTGCTTTGTGGGCCAACTACGGAGGTTTCGAGAGAAAAATCTTTGATTGGATCGTTTTGTTTCGACAAGGGAGTGCTGGTTTGTTCTCGGTGTAACTTCAACTCTGATTTTCAGTATTTGAATTGTTTGTTAGAATTTGGCGATGACTCTGTTTCTTCATTACAACTATTAATTCGTCCATCTCTTGTTGTTTGGGTAAGGGAGACAGACCATGCTATTTCACGATGGAAAATACATTGTCGACAAGTGTTGTGGACGAAGTTTATCGCATCAACCCATTTACATTATTTGACTCCGTTTGCTTGGGTATTTGCTCATGTCACTCTGTTTCGAGGTGAAGAGGCTATTTGCATATCCACTGCACTGGTTTATAAGAGTTTCTCGTGTGCATGGCTGAACCACAAGGAGTTCAAAGTTGTGTATACATGCGCTTCTAATCTGTTGTGGGGCTTGAAGTCTCTCAGTTTGAAGTCTTTGTGTTTCCAGATTTCTCCTTATATCAGGGTGAAACTTTTCAGTGTTGCTAGTGTGGGATTGGTGTTCTTTAATGTATCTGTTTTTTTTGCCTATATGTTTACCGTGGAGATTTCATTTCGCGGGAAAATTTTCTGAGATTTTTTCAAGAAGACGGCATCCATTACAGCACTGTAGAACTCGTGTTCTTCTTTGTTGGTTAGGTCTGGAGGATGTAATAGGTTTCTTCGATGACTTCCACATTGATGGTGTCATGCCGGAAGCCTTGATTTAATGCCACTGTCAAATACTCTCTCTTCTCCAACATGAAGTCATGTTTCTGGATGGACTAGAGTGCAATCTCGACATCAACTGGAGGGTGTCTTGGCATATGTTGATATTGTTCCTGCAACATACAATAGCGAAACAAAGGTTTCTTTGTGGCGATGTTGTTGGACGTCGTATGTTGGATTGTGGGGTCTTGATGGATTTTCTCTTCGACAAGAGAGAAAAAGCAGAGTGTTTATGGCCACCATGGGTGTATGAATTATTCACTGCTCTTATTCAAACATTCTCAAGTGGGTTGCAGTGTGTATTTTTCAATTGGAGAGTTGGAATTGTTGCTCGTGAGTTTGCTTCTTATAGTAAAGTTGCTTGCGGACTAAACAAGATGTTTTGCAACGTCATTCTTGTTTCGAGTAGTGTACCAAAACCTAAGTGGAAACAGATGACTTTGAGTACAGTTGGCATAAAGATCGTGATGGAGTTCTTTTACAAGTTACTCTTTTTTGGTTCCTCATTAGCGGCGCTGTTTACGTCTCGGTATCAGACAATGGATCTCTTTTGTTGTAAGACTCTTTTTGTGCTGGAACAAGGGTGTCAACTAGCTATTGGTTGTGACTTTCTCTCAATGGTATCATATAGCTCTGGGACAACAACCTGCTATTGGTCCATATCACATGCAATATCAAGAGAGATGAAGCTATTGTCACTCTCAATGGAGACACTAGGTGATCTCACGTGGGAAGATGGAGTTGTGCCAAGTCCAAACTCTAGTCAAAAGTACAAAATCAAGACATGTGGTCGTCAATATAAAGTTCTTTTTTGCATCAAAAGATTTTGGTTGGGAGGTACTATCATGGATAAAATTTCTCTATTTGCGTTAGAAACAACACCATTTCGATTCGAGGTCGAATCTTTCGAACACGGAGGGACCTGATGCAGCGTCATCTTACTTAGACGGCAAGCAACAAGTGTTACGATTGGCTTTGGACTTTTTATTAGTTTTCCTTATTTTTATAAATTTGTTATTTTCTTTTATTTATCTTCTTAGATTATAGAAACCTAGACGACAAGTCTTATATATAGTTTTGTATTCTTTTATGAGAAGGTAGCTTTTGATATATTTTAATAAAAGAGAGATTTCTCTGAAAACCTTGTTCTTGATTCGATTCAATTCATCAAAACAGGAAGCTGGTCTCAAGCGATTCTTCGAATCCCTTGATTGAGCAAAGCAGGTCCTAAGGAGGATTATCAAATCCCTTGGTTGAGCTGATTATCCAGTTCGTATGCTGCACCATGACCAGACCTTATTGACATCCAGATCAGTTGGCCAAAAGTGCATATAAAGTAATTAAACATCGCCACGGAACTAACAAACTCCTTCGAGCCCAGTTTAACTGGATCAGACCCGTTAGACTTCTCTTCCTCTCCCACCTTCTGCTTCTTAGCTTCACCTCCGTCCTCCGGTTTGGTTCAGTGTTTTATAATATTTATACTACTGGTAAGCTAGATGAAGCGGTATGACCCATGGCTCATTTTGTCTTGATATCGACCAAGTTGGGCATTTAAGAGGACTAAATAAAATGGAACGGTTTCTAGAAGTCATTCTTTTACTCACCTTGTTGATCTCATAAGAGAAGAGGAGTCAAACCACTATTATAAGCATGGGCGTTACTCGTTAGGTGTCCGGATTAGGTTCGGCTGGTTCAAATTTTTGATACTATACTCGTAACTCTAATTTGGATTTACTATTTTACCCACCTTGTTGATCCCATAAGAGAAGAGGAGTCAAACCACTATTATAAGCATGGGTGTTACTCGTTAGGTGTTTGGATTAGGTTCGGCTGATTCGAATTTTTGATACTACACTCGTAACTCTAATTTAGATTTACTAATTTTTGGGTTAGTTTAGATTTGGTGCTTTCGGATTTGATTAGGAAGGAATTATTGTATAATCGATGTCTAAAATTGTTTATTTTCAACAAAAAAGATTAATGAAATCGAACAAAAATACGCAAACATATAAACTCAAAAGCTTAATTAAAAATCAGTTAAGTTGTCTAAAATAATTAAATAGTATGCAAAATAACAAAAAGAAAAAGAAAAAAAACTACAAAGTGTTTTAAATACTCTAAAAATATTTAAATGAATTTAACATATGTACAAAATTAATAGATTGAAATAATTTTGTATATTTTTATTATAGTTAGATTTTGGTTTGGTTCAATTGTACTCGAACTCAAAAAAATTTCTAGCTCTAAATCTCCATTCAAATAATTTTTTATAACAGTTCGAATAAAATTTCAGATTTTGCAGTTTAGTTTAGATTGGGATTTGGTTTTGATTTGGATTTAGTTTAAAACGCTCAGGCCTAGCCATGGATAGAGGATTTTGACATCAGATCAAAGGAAAATTCTTCTTCTCTAATTTAAAACAAAAACAAAATAACCATACTACTAGACATTGCAACAAAGCTCAATCTACACGCATCCTGAAACATTAGTCCGGTTTTAAACAAAATCACCATACTACACACATCCTGAAACACTTGTCCGGTCTTTTATCCGAAAGCTTTCGATTACTATTATACTACAGAAAGGGACTTTAAACAACTAGTTCGGTTATAATCAACGAAGTTAATGTACGAGATAAGGAAGACAAAGAAGTCAACGGTTAAGCTTTAACCTTAAAGTGGAGAGAGTGTGAAATTAATTATAATCGAAAATGAGAGGCTTCGGTGGCTAAAGCATACTCATGACTCTTCGCAAGTCATAACTCATAAGTCTCATAACCAGCTTGCTCACTGTGTTTTACAGGCACAAGTCAAGCCCTTCACATGTTAGCATTTAATACTCTTTTTTCTTTTACATAATTCTTGTTTCTTATTCGTATATTTTCAAAGTTCCTTCAGCCACTAGTTTTTTGCCTCCTATATTTATTGTACGCATGTTGTATACAGTATAGATACAAAGTTCATCTCGGATTTTGATTTTTTAAAATTTATTAACAACACGCACTAGTGGGTTTTATATCGGACAGTAACCAAGTGATATCAGCATAACAAATTGCGAAACTAATGTCTTGGTTGTTGATTTTATATTTTTATCACATTCATATGAACATTATTTGTCGGATGCTGGATATACATTCTTATTTTGATTTTTAAATATCCAAATGCTTCTCAAACTTAGTCATAACTTTTATTAAAAGAGAACAATATGTTCATGAAATCTTATACAATCTCTGTAATCTTTATCAATCGATTTTTCTCTTAATCGATTATGTAGTATTTATTTTAAAAGGGATATTATTCTTTTATTTAAAACAAAATCTATTATACAAATTATAGTATTTGCTTATTTTTCTCTTCTTTTATTTAATGCATAGAAGGCTCTTTTTTAAAAAAAGAAGAGAGTATCACAATTACAACATAATTAAATAATTAAATGTAGTAACAAATAATATTGTTTGAATAACTCCAGTAGGTGGACTCTTTATATTACCATTTAATGAAATTTTGTCTCAGTGATTATGATTGATTTGAAAGGACAAAATGATAAATATGTTGTATCTTTTTTTTTTGGACAAAAATATGTTGTATCTTCTTTCAGTTTCTTATTATTATAAAATGAGCACATAATATATATATAGATTTGCGTAAAGAATGTTCATTAGATTTTCAAAGTAAAAAGTCAGTTCAAAGTTTAAACTCAAAATTTCCATTAGTGAAGTAGAAATTAGAAAACGAAATCTATATATAGAAAGTTGAATTTTGTGTGTGTGTAGTTATACAGTATATCAATGATTCACTATATACATTATATGAAGATTTGAGTAACTAGAGACTTTGAAAAACATTTGTATGAGCCATAAAGTACAAAACACATTACATTAATAAAGATGGGTACACGTACACCCTTTGTGTTACGTTCTGAAAGATACAACTGAAAAGAAAAATAGATTATATCACCAAGAGGGGAAAAGAGTGTTGTAGAGCTAAAAGCTCCTAAAGACTCTAAAACCCTAATGCAATAATAAGCAATACATATTATAGGTTGTAACTTGTAACTTATAACTAATTAACCCTCATATTCTAGAAATATCCCACTTGATTTAGTTCTAGCACATTGCTTCTTGTCCTTCTAACGACATACCAACCATGTTCTCATCAAATAACCATTTCTCAAACAAAGATAAAGATCCTTGCGATATCATACCGGAGTCTTGCTCCAATGCTATCGCCGGTTTGCTCTCTTGGTCATGGAAGAAGCTTGCCTTCTGAGTCATATTCTGAGTTTCTTCCATGGAATTGAAACTAAAGAAAGATTGTTCAAACCCTTCTCCGCCTTCTTCGGTAGCTGCTGAAACCGGTGATGATGAGGTTGTTAGAGTAAATGTTCTCGGTGTGTCTTTCATGAAATTTTGAAGCAATCGAGCAATGTTCTCTGCACTTGACGCATATACCCCTGATGGGCATGGATTAGTAGTGGTGGTTGTAGTTGTGGTAGAGGAAGAAGAAGAGAAGCTAGGGATGTTTTGTGGTATAATTACTGGTGTTGACAATGATGATGATGATGGTTTTGTGTCTAAAGATAAAGCATCACAAAGAGCTTGCTTTGCCATGTTGATATCTGTCTGAAGTCTTCTCTCCCATTGACCTTTGTTTGAGCTTTGATGTTGTTTTTGTGAAATAGTGTTTGATGAAGAGAAGCCATCATTATCTTCTTCACCAGATTCATTGATCTTCTTGAGCTTCTTCTTCAAGTGAGTGTTCCAGTAGTTCTTTATATCATTGTCTGTCCTCTCTGGAAGGTATGATGCGATGGCTGCCCACCTATACACAAAAGAATTAACATATTTAGATCTATTATATACCCAAGAAAGGTAGTTTTCTGGACAGATATAGATCATGTGCATGTATGTACCTGTTGCCTAAAAGGGCTTGAAGATGAACAATCATCTTTTCTTCATGCTCAGTGAAATTTCCACGCTTAATACCGGGTCGAAGATAATTAGTCCATCTCAATCTGCAGCTCTTGCTACATCTCCTCAGACCTAAAACACCAATTTAACAAAGATTTTGATCAAAAAAAAAACAAAGATTTTAACCCAATAACTCAAGGAAACTGGTAATTAGAGATGTGTGGACAAACGAGTGGATGACATAACTTAGGCTATTTATTATGACAGTCATATTTAATTTATCATACCAACCAAGGCAGAGAACGTATTAATTTTTTTTGCGAACATATTAATTTAAATCTCCAAATAAAATTAATAAAAATATATATAAATTAAAATTTTAATTAAACAAACAAACTAGTTTGTGATCAAGAAACTATAAAGACATACCTGTTTTAGTAGGGACAGATCTCCAGTTTCCAGGACCATGTTCTTGGATGTAAGAAACTAAGATGATGTCTTCTTCTGGTGTCCATGGCCCTTTCTTAACTCCAGTCTTTTCACAACAAGGTGGTCTTCCCATTTTTTATCCTTTCAATATGAAAAATATATAGCTTAGGGCAAGAAATTCGACCTTTTAAAGGAGTTTGATAAGCTTATAGAACAAAAACTTATACTTTGTGGGTTTTTAGAAAGCTTTCAGATAGTTTTGAGTATTAAGACAAAGAAACTCCAAATGGGTTTGGTTTCTAAAGAATTGGAGAGAGATGTTGGTTATATTTATAGAAAAGTGAGTAAGATAGATGAGAGAGAGAGCAAAGAGAGCAGAAGATGAGTTAATTAGTAAGTCATTAATAAATTAATGGAATGAAAGGCAACAATAATGAAGGGCCTAGCTTTGGCTTTGCTTTCAAAGAGTCAACATGGACAGCAAAATGCATTTACTCTCTTTCTCTTCAAAGTCAGCCTCCTATCTCTCTCTCTTTCTATGGACTCACACGCTTTCAAACACAGATATTTGTTTTTGTTTTAACGTTTGTGTCATGGAAAACTAAATAAATGTAATATATTTGATATCTGAAACACAAAACTCAAAAAACCATATAAAATTTTCCTTATGATTTGCATTTTTTCATCTACAACTTCGTATATACTCTAGATTTCACCTCAAATGAAATATAACAGGATAGAAACACAAATACCAAACACCACTAGACATCATTTTAAGTAATTTAAAATAATTATGGATTTTGACCAACAAATAGAAAATTATGGATAAAGTAATAAAGTATTAGTAGTGTTTTCTTAAGATTAATATCATAGTTTAGAATTAGATCTTATAAACAAACTCAAACATTGACAATACATGTTTGGTACTAAAAACGGTTTAGAATTAAAGTGTGGGACGGTGCAACTACGATTCATGCGGAATTAGAGTACGATACAATACAACTGTGGTTTTAAATAAAAAAACGGTGCGGAATATTGTTTGATTGGTGACAATATATATTTGTGGTATTGAGTAATTATTTAATTAATAAAAATATTATATTGGCATAATAAATATATTTTTAAAAAAATATTTGATTGGTAAAATTTTTTTACTGTATAAATAAATATTAAGTAGTGTTAATGATGTAAGTTTATTAAATACAGTTTACAAAAAAATTATATTTTTATAAATCTGTATTTTAAAAGTAATTATTTATAGTTTATAATGAAAAAAAATTATTTTAATTTTTATTTAGACACATTTAATTTAAGTTATAAAAACATAATCTAGCAATTATTTTTTTTATCAATTTGCTGATTCTTGAATCTAGCTTACTGTATTGTTTATATTTTTATTTTATTTTTTGTTGATGACAGCATTTGAAAAAAAAAACTTTTTTTTCCTGTTAAAACACATGAAGGTATATTACTTTTTGGATCAAACTAATCGGCATACTTCACTTACTTTTAATAAGAATATAAATATAATGCAGAAACTAAACAATTAGAGCTATAAATTTGCTAAAAGTAACTATGAAGTTTGTAGCAATCTCGTTACCTTAAATAATTACATTATATTTTAATAGTTATTCTTACAGTATATTTATGGAAAATAAATTATTATTTTTTTTAAAAAATAATAATAATAAATTGTTATTCAGTACGTTATTCTCAAAACCGCTAGGTATCAACTGCTTCACGATTTTGAAGTGCGGTTTGTTGGTTTGCTGAGTAAATTTTAACGAAAAAGTGGTGATTGGTGCACCAAAAATGTTTTTGCGAAAACTGCGTTTAATTCCGCGAAGGTAATGTCGCCATTCATTGCCTTATCATAGAAACATAAATACACAAAAACGGTTCCTTATCATGTAGTATGTATACGTGTCTGTGCGTGTATATGAATATATCTCAGTTTGGACGTTCATAACCGTGTGGTGCTGATAAATGCTTGATGTATGAGATAAAGGTAGTGGCACCGAAAGAAGACGAATTAAATAAGAGACAAATGCAAATATTTCGATATTGCTTGTAATATCACTATTTATCAGATAAATATTTTTTTATCAGATAAATATAAATAGCTTATAATAGAGGGTGGGCTTCTTTAGTTACCAAAGTTTAAGTTCCATAAAATAAAATATTGCTTTTGAAATTCTCTGGCTTGATAAATATTCTTTCTACTTCAAAATAATGTGTTTATCTCAAAAGATACGTTTTATACATTTAATATATTTTTATGTAATAATGGTATATAAACTTCAAAAATAGTGTTTATTAAATTTTGATTGAATAAAATTTAATAAATCACAAAAATGTAGTTATAATTTAAATTTAATGTGGCAAATTTTCAAAACACATTACTTTAAACGTAAGAAAGTAGATTTCTGAATTTACGATGCTGAACACATTTATGTCATCCCAAAATTTTCTCCCGATCAATATACTGAATTTAGATTTTCTAATATTTTTGGCGTCAAGTATTTAATCTAGAAGGAAATATAATTTTTGATACATAAATAAATAATTAAGAAAAATGTGATATTGCACAAGAGAAAGAAGAAAAGGAAACTTAATTTGTTACCTGATACTTTTATAAGTTTCAATTGAGCATGACCTTAATTAAAAGAAAATGTACTGCCCAAAGCGCTCTAACATCAAACTATGTTTTGCATCGACGACATGTAGATTGACATGTAACCAGCATAAAAGAGTGCATATACGGATATACATTTAATTATTATTTTAAAATATTCATTGATTTCCAAATTTTAGCAACTTACACCATGCAGCCCTAATTAAATGTCACGTCCTTTGTTGTTTATAGATCCATTGAATTGTCGACCACTCAAAAGTCCATAACTTATGGGGTAAAACATATATTCATGGCCTATTTTGTTTTTTATTGTTAGTATATGATGTGAGTAAATTCTCATTAAAAGTATATTGACAAATTCTCAGTAGAAAATATATTGGCTAATTGATTAGAAAATAAATTACTGGAGAAAAGACAAAAATAAGTAAATATTTTGATAAATTCAAATATTTACAAAAAACAAGGGGAATGTTGCTAAGTACGTCGTGGCTGTGTGCATTGAGCTTCTAAAATTATTATTTATTCCGACGTGCATTGAGCTTCTAAAATGAATAGAAAACTATATTCACATATACATGCACTTAAGTACTAAGCTATGAAATTATTTTTTCCACAAAATAAAGAAAAATAATTCGGTTGAAAAATCCCATACACCATGTCCTTTTGTATGCATCGCCCATACCTTTTAATTTACTCATCTTCGGGGTTCACATATTAATTTTACTTTGACTATATGCCACATAGATGCCTACTTATATAGTACTTTATTCATCAATATCAATTATTTTTTAGAGCTGTGTTAACTATAAATATCAACAAATGACCCTTTATTTTATATGCAGTAATAAACTAGTAGAAATTATTGGACTTCCCTTTAAAATAAAGTATTTTCTAATTTACCGCCACAAAATCTAATTTACACACGATCAAGGACATAACATTACGTTTTTATTGTACATAAAATTAAAGTTAAATTTAAGGTTAAGTAAAAAGATATTTTATTACCGATGCAAAGGCCTTATTATCATTATGAACTTTTGAAACTATCTAAGGAAAAACAATACCGGCTACAAGTCACATCGTGGTGGTATAGTAATTTCAAGTATAAGAGGAATTGCCCTATTGATCTAATCCAGAGATCGATTCTCCTCTAGTGCAAAATTATTAACCCCGTATATGACCACCGTCGATTAACATGAGGTGAAAATGCGGCCCCCTGAATACCTTCGGCGGACTCTCCGACTATGCTTCGGTAGACGATCATTAGGCGCTAGTCGAATTTCTTTTGAAAGCATTCAGATTCCAGGATCATTAAAAAAATACAATACTGGCTACACTGACTGTATAGTATAGCGGGTACAAGGGAATAAATTAATTTCAACATACAACTAATGAAAGTACAACCACATATAGTGCAATCACATTGACACCGAGATAAAAGTTTGAAGATGACCGAAGACGAAATAGATGAGTCTACATAGAATATGTGAGGGAGAATATATGCATCTATGAAGATCAGCTGGAAACAAGTTAAAAAAAACAACACATAAGGTATAATGGATCAAATCCGAGCAGATGAATCAATGAAGAAACGGCACAAAGAAATGTGGTTTAAGCACAATACTTAATTAAGTATTCTTTTGGCAAACTGCTTTAAACTCGATTTAACTGGTAATCATCACATAAATACTATGAATAAATAGAAAAAAACTAATAGGAATCAAATAATATGAATGATCTAACTAGTAACAATCACATAAATACTATAAACAAATAGAAAATTAACGGATATAAATAAAATAGTAAGAGTGATGAAGAATGATTATTCTTTATCAAATTTAATAAAGAACAAATTTGTTATGTTTTATTCTACAATAAAAAAATAAGATGAAAAAAGTTATTTCTTGTAAATGTTAAAGTTTTTATAAAAATGTATTAAGAAATGTAATGTTCCTCTTGATATTTTGATCATTAGTTAGACGACTTGTCAATAGGAAATCGAACTAGCAAATATAATCATAATTAAGCAAGTGACGTCTGCATATTTTGTGGTGAAACAAAATTTGAGAACTACTTATTTTTCTACTGCAACTTATCGGTCAAAGATATGGCTAAACCTAACTCATATGCTTGGGATCACTACACCCAGTGCCAGTCCTTGGACCACGCGGAAGAAGCGGTTGCTTCCGGCTATTAAATTTATATATAAATTTCGGCCACAATTTGTTACAGTTTCTTTTAGTCTAGTGGTCTAGTGCATGTTGTATAGAGTCCTAGTAACCCTGGTTCGAACCTCATCCTTGCCATTTCAGCCATTTTTTTTTTAATTTTTGCTTCAAGCCACTAAATTTCTAGGACCTGTTCTGACTACACCATGTATATTTTATTCTCACATATATGGTGTGAATGCAGTAGCCGCTGATCTCACCAAGTTCATCGACTAAAAGATATGCAATCATCGTATCTCAATCCAGTCCATGGAAGCTTAATTACAAAGAAAATCTGGGTCTTTGGTTTACAACGAAAACCACAGTGCTAATTAAGAACATACTTTCTGCTTTAAATCACTTTTTTGTTTAGATTTTTCCGTAAAATGATGCAGTTATTATAAACTACTTTTTGATTTAAATATGATTTAAAAATTCATTTCAGTACCGACAAAAATGAGAAAGCTATATTTGCAGTGACATTGTTACATATCAGCCCATAATTTAATTTAAAATAAACTAGTCGACAACGGTAATACGTTTTGATTTTTGTTTGTTTTATCTGCAATCACTTTGTAAATTCCTGCGATTTTCCTATAGTTTGAATGTTTACTCCATGTTAATAAGAAAAAATTGTTTCCTATATTGTCCAGAAGATTAATATGGGTAAACAAGTCAACGACTAGGGTCGTTTTGGATGTAGACAAACTTTAGATCGTATCTTATTTAATACGCTGTCTAACTAAATAATTGGTAGGTTACCTTAGGGTTTAAAATAAAACTTAGGGTTTAGATTAACCCTAAATTTAAGGGTTGAATGTGACTGCAACTACACGTGCCAGCATCCAAAGAGAAAAATCAGGAAAGTTTCATTTAAAAAATGAACAATAACATAGAGTATTGGACCCATATCGTATATTATGCAACTATGATTGATAATTTGATTTACTAAAAATCATAGGTCTTAAGAAGTGTATATATATATATAAATCAAAGGCATTAATTTTAAGAAATACGTATTAAAGATTGCGAAATATGTTATGTTTAACACTTTAACTAATCAGAATGTCACAAGGATATTTTTACTTTAGCAAAAATAATGCTTCTACATTCCGCCTATTTTGAGAGCTAGAAAAATTTCTCTAGGCGTCATTAATTACATAACCATAATTATTTTTGACCGATTCAAAGTGTAAGACAAACACAAATCTTTGAAAGTATTAAACTTTCAATCCAACTTGCATTCTCTGAATTTTAAACGGCACGGATATCCTGTTTTAAGATTGCATAAGTCAAAATCATTAATAGCTTGGTATTTTTGGCAATTTAGAAATTCAAATAAAATGTTTTCATAAAGATAAATAAATAATATATGTAAGTTAATTAATGTTACATAATTTTTTTATGTTAAATAGCTTACGGCACCTCATTGATGCAAATTATTTAGTAAGACTTTTTGTACTTTTGGTAAAAAAATGGTTGTGTGTATATATGTCAACGAATCTATACACATGGGTTTCTAACTGTTGGGTTTTGCTAGGCACTATGCTAACAACAACTTGTTCATTTTAAGAAAAACTCAACGAATCGTATATAATCTGATCTACTAAATCTTATAATCAACCTAAACATTTTTACTTAACATGTCTACACTGTCTTTTAAAGTATATGTTGTCCGTTTCCTCAGGGTATTAGAAACCATCATTTTCAGAGTTTCGATGTCGGCTTGTGAAGATCGACCACGTAAGTCGTCAATAGCATGTCGTCAATTTAAATATTTTTAAACAAAATCATAATATTATAGGTATGTATGCATTGTAAGGAAGAATCTATGCAATGATCCAGACTAGTTAGGTTAGATTCTGAATTAGTTTTCAAATATATGGATACGGTATAATATTAATAACCCATCTATTCTCTCTATAAGAAACTAGAAAGTAACTCAAAAGGTGAGAATTGTAGAATTCTTGGGTACTTGGTAAAAATGAGAGAATTGTATAGTTTTTTATTTATTTTACGTATGGGAAAAGACAATGTTGCTGTATATATCCTCTGAGTGATCATTGTCCAATTCAGCGAGAAAAAGAACCAAGCCACCTCACATTCATACACTGATTCCCAGCCTTCTGAAAATGACACACCAGTTAATATTTACACTTCTTATAGCCCTTGCAAACCATATCAAATAGATTAACCAGTTTTACCCAAAATATATTATATGCGTAAACGACCAAGGAACTATTTAGATAATTATAACAATATTTTGTTTTTATTTCTGAATAACTATCAACACACACACACACACACACACACACACACATATATATATATATATATATATATATATATATTCTAGGGACTTGTATATAGTAATATTGTTTTAACAAATTAATTTTCTGAAACTAACATATTTTGTTGTTAGTTTTCGATGAATGTTGTTAGTTTTCGATGACAATTTGCTTGGTATAACATCTAACTAGTCATAGAGTAAAGATGTCACATACATGGTAACGAAATTCATGCAAGTTAACCATTAGCTAAACCTATGATCCAATACCGAAGAGTCCGCATATAGATCGTTTGCTTAATTAGTACAGTTACTACAACAATACCCATGAACTGGATTTCACATGTGACAAAAAAATATCAACAGTTCGGTTTAAACTATATGTGTGTTGGCAAGAGAAATGTCAAAAGAAAAACTATGTGTGTTGGCTAGAGAATCATCAAAAAATCTTTACATTTTGCCCCGAAAAAAACATTATCATAAATTGTCTTATGAGCATATATGAATTTCTTTTTAATAAGAAATTTTGAATCCGAAAACTCGTATATTTTTAATGGTGAAATTTGAATCATGTTAATTATTAACTATACTTAGAAGAGCAGACATTTTCAAACAAAAGATGAATTAATAAATATTTAGATTTCTACTAAGTGATCCAAAAATATTGTCCACTATGTCAACTCTTTGTTGGTGAATAAGAACCTTATTAGCAACTTTCGCACTAAGAACATGATTATCCACAGAAATCCATTAGTATTTCTTAATGATTATTTAAGTATATAAATGGACTTAAGAACTCTAGTTAAGAAACTATTCGATTTTGTGTCCTTTCTTAATTTCATTTTCTTGGCAATTAGTAAAATGGTGAAACCCTAAAAGCTATTCAGCGTATCAATATCTAATGACTCATCTATTAAGGACCTCGAGATTTACAGTTTTCAAAATGAAAAGAGGTGGAAACCTAGTTCCACATAAACATATCAAAATCACACCTAACGTATAATTGAGATAATTAGGATATCAGGAGAAACAATGAGATTTGGTGAGGGGTCCGTAAACAATGAGAGGATGATGTTCAAGTGAAAAAACTAACCTTTTTATAGGTGTAGAATAATCTGCCTTGCAGAGGGATAACTCATAGTCAATGTCAGATCATGCTCCACGTTGGTACAGAGAAGGTGATGATGGCACTGAATCTGTAACTCGGACGGTTTTGGTTGAGTAGAATAGAAGGCTAAACGACGCGAGTGGAGATAAAGAAAGAAATTCTTCATATCTATTACAGTCATCCAAATCTCTTGAAACACCATTGACGGTGTGTGAGAACACAGTAGAAATTTTTTAGGTATCAGATCTCGAGGAAGAAGACAAACCCTATTTTGCGGCGTGAATGTGATGAAAACTAATGGACCTCTTGGTTCTGGGCTCTAATTTTTATTATTATCAAAAGTCCATAAATTCTTCTTTCTTTCGCTAAATGAGACGCAGCGCTTTATAGAAATGGACACGTGTCGCAGTCTCCTTCTCCTAATTAGTGACGTGGCAAGAGGATAAGAGAATATCTTCTACTTTATAGTATAAAATAACTGTTGTCAGTGTTTTGTTATTATTTTATACTGAATGGATACATAATTTATGGAATACATGTGTTTTCCTGTACCCACATTTAACATTCAGAACTTTTGTTTAATAATTACGAGATTGATATAATTAGTACTTACAGTGGTTAATCTTAATATATTTTTTTTTCTTTTTTTGTCATCAGTTAATCTTAATATATTCATACAGAATTACACATACTATAAAAACAATTAAAGTATATATATCAGAAAAATCATTCACAGTGTTAAACTTACAATTATATATTTCCGTTCCCAAAATAAGATTTACAAAAATTAACTCATCTTATAAAAATGATCAAATACACATATGCTTTTCATAAAAGTTCATATCCTTTTTTATTCATATGTCATTTTAAGAGCTACACCATTACAACTAAAAGATTATTATATCATTGATCTTTTGAAATATTGTACTATAATTCTGCATATAAATGTATGTTCGAAGTAATATCTTACACTGGAAGATTAAAAAAAAATATTTGGCTAGTTTAGAGTTGAATAATATATCTTACTCGAAATATGGATCAATTTCTTCACTGCGAATTAGTTAAGAGTTGAAAATTTATAAAACTTAACATATCTATCTATACTATTATTTATGAAGTGATTTGGTTTATGTGTCAGCTTCTCCATATTTTTAGGTTTTTTTTATTTATTTATCATTGTTTATTAATTATTTGTCATATTTTCCATAATTTTAGATAAATTTATTCTTTGTTATGTTTTTAATAATTTTAGTTTTGATTATTTATCATATTATCCATAATTTAGGTTATTTATTTAGTTGTCATGTTTTTAATAATTTTAATTGGTAAATTTATTTATTTATTATATTTTTACATAATTTTATGTGGTAATTTTAGTTTTATTTACTTATCATGTTCTCAATGATTTTAAGTTATTTTGCTTATTTGTCATGTTTATTATTTTTAGAAGCTTATTTTTCATATTTCATAATTTAAGTTGAGTCAATAGATTTAATAAAAAATTTATAAAAACTTTATAGAATAAAACATATTTAATTAATTATTAAATATTTCAGGTTTAGTCATATTTATGTTCAGTTATTAATATTAATAGAACATGTTAGTAATTTAGATGCTAATTTATCATTATTTTCAAAATAATTAAAAATATAACTATAATATAATAGTTAAATTTATATTATATTTATTTTAATATTATATACAATATATATGTTTATATTATATTTGGTTTAGTAATATTAAACCGAATCTATTTTAATATATATCTCACATAATATAAAATAAATCATCTATCTTATAAGATAAATTTTTAGGACAATCAAAATCACTCATTGTGATAATTTCTAAGAAAATAAATTCATAAGTGAATTAGCTGATGTCATGATCTCCATGATTTTGGGTTTAATCATATTTTATGCTTAATTATTAATCCTAATAAATAATTTTAATGATTAGCTGATAATTTATCATTATCTTGAGAATAATTTAAAAAATTCAACGATAAAGTTAAATTTATATTATATTTATTTTAGGATTATTAAAATATTATATATATATATGTTTATGTTATATTTTGTTTAGTAATATTAAACCAGATTTATTTTAGTATATATTTATATATATCACATAATTTTAAATCATTCATCTATCCTTTAAGATAAATTTTAGGATAATCAAAATTACACATTGTGATAATTTCTGGAAAAATTAATAAGTGAATTTGCTGATTTGTCATGCTCCATGATTTTAAGTTTAGTCATATTTTATGCTCAATTATTAATCTTAATAAATAATTTTAGTGATTTAGCTGATAATTTATCATTATCCTGATAATAATTAAAAATTATAACGATAATATCTTAGTTAATTTTATATTTTATTTGTTTTAGTATTATTAAATATTATATATATGTTTATATTATAATTGATTTAATAATATTAAACTGGCTATATTTTAATATATACACACACACATATATATATATATATATATATATCACATAATATAAAATCAATCATCTATTTTCTAAGATAATTTTTAGGACAATCAGAATCACTTATTGTGATAATCTCTAAAAAAATTGGCAAGAAATTCAAAAATATTTATAATATTATTTGCGAGATTTTCTGTTCTCATGTTAAAAGTTAGAGCGTTTAAAATTTTATTACCCTTAGTAAATAATTTTATTAGATTTGTTAATATATAATTACTCATGAATCAAAAATGAATTTCATAAATGCGATAATCATCATTATCTAAAAAAATTCAATATTATGTTATCCAAAATATTTTAAAACTAAATATAAATCTTTGTATATAGTTTATGTATGTATGAATATTTTTTCTATAATTTCTATACGGATAGAATATTCTGTCATATTCTAGATGAAGAGATCTCTAGATAAACTACTGTATCTAGGTTGGTAAAGTTGTTACAAGTTTTAGATCTGTTGAAGGGATATTGAAGATTATAAATTTTAGTGATAATTTTATAGTCTTCATCAAATATATGTTTATATTATTAATTTTACGTAATAATGTTAATTATATAATGATAAATCTAATTATTCATTAAAAATATATCTACTTTAGCCGTTTTAGATTTTAAACCATGAAACACATGTTTCATAACAGTTCATAACATGATTACATAGGCAACTCTCTAAACTCAATATCAAAGCATATTTTTCTCAACGCATGTGCGGGCAAAAGTTTCGAGGTAGGCATAACGTAAGAGTTCTTTAATTTATAAACAAAATGTTCTATGATGGAAAGTCTTCGTAGTTTATTTTACGTAATAAAATAATGAAAATAAAACCATTGTATATAAAAAATTAATATTTAATTAATTATTAAAATTAGAAAAGCGTGAAATAATTCATTCTAATGGTTTTGAATTATAATATATTTAATATACCTTTTTACAAATTTTTATAAATTATAAAGCCTGCAAGTGCGGGCAAAACACCTAGTTATCAAATATTCGATCACACAGTGTATAATTGGATACAAATTGATATGGCCTAAAATAGTTCTATCATAATCTGCCAAGACCAAAACTAGTTCTATCAAAATCCATATCCAGAATACTTAAACAAATAGATAGAAATTTAATTATCTCAATATATTGATCGTTATGTCATGCATTGAAAAGAATAACAAAGAAATATCACACTTTGGGTTGGTCTTCAAACAACTAGAAAATAGGCAAATTTATTGAGCTGAATTCAAAATTTTCGAAAGAGAAACTACATGCACTTTCATTCTTTGAGGTATGAAATACTTTTCTTGTATATATGTACACCTATAGCAATTAATAAAACAAAAAGTTTGTCATGATAGTTAGGAGAAGTACGTTTATTGGCCTCTTCTTAATGAGGATGGTCGGACTTAATGTAGTAGCTACATTCGGTAAGATATGATCCGCCACTTATCAACACATAATATTGGGACCATCTTATAGCCATAGTATAATATAATCATTTGCAAAACTTTGTACTTTTTTTTTTTTAAAAATGTGCATGCCTACTTCATAGAGATCCATAACTCAGATCGATAATTCCAATGTGTCGCTATTTCTCTTGCATTCTTTGTCAATCTTTCTAAAATTTTCGATTGGACTCAAGTTTACAAGCAATATCTCATAAGCAAAAATTCGATGCTTAGAATATTGGAAAATATTCATGTAAGATAATTAGTTCACTAATAAGTTAGAACGAACAAATATAAAATCAACATGAACGCAAGATTAGATACTGTCACTGGCGTACTAGTTGACGTTTCTTGTTGGAGGAGTCAAAAAAATGAATATATTTCATTTGTTGCTTTTAAGAGTTATGATTACCCCACAAGCAAATATAATGTGTGAAGTTAAAAATTGCATCTAATAATAGAAACGAAATGTGACATTAGGCAACATGGTCCAGTTTGTACAGAGAAGCAAAAGGTGAATGACGGGTAAATAATCATTGTACATTTGTACTCATCGACCTATCGCTTGACCAACTTGTCCTTAAACCAAGCCATACCAAACCAAATAACAGCTAAACCAGGTGAGCCCAAGAAGAAACAAACCCCAAATCACGAAACAAATGGGCTTTACCGTCGTTCTGCGCCGCCTCGAGGTCCGTCTCCCTCTCTAGCTCCGATTGATAAGCTCTAGCTCTCCCGATTGTATAGAGAAAAAAAATTCCGCTAGACTAATCATGATTCAATGGTTTTGGAGCCTTACACAATGGGGGCTTGGCAGAGCCATTTACATTTACAAGAGCCTTGTGCTCTGTGTACTGTCTTGTTTGTTTTTGGTTTGATTGTTGTATCGGTACTCAGTAGGACCGGTTTACTATTATCCCCTCAAAATATAACGAGGAGCGTATCACAACAGTGCAGACAACAACTATGTATCGATCAAGAACAGGATGTCCGGAAAAGTAAAAAGGTTAGGCTTTGTCTCTTTGCGGATTATAGATACACGCTTTTCTTGAAATAGTGTAGAAAACCAAACCCCAAAGCACCACCGCTTTGCGTCCTCCCATAACCCTGGCATTGTCAAATCTTGGTCCAAAAACTCACCACAATAACTAGAAAACCATAGCAGCGCAGACTCGCTAAGTTGTGACACACAAGATGACCTATCAGACTATGTACAGACAATGTGAGTGTCACCGTAAAAAACCTGTTGGGATTTTGAGGCTATAAAAATTTTACTAAGAATTATATAATTTTTTAAATAAATTTTGGGAGTCTATGTATATGTAAATTTTTTTTAAAAAATTGGTAGACCATAAATCAATGCTTATACTCATGATTGATCCTGCTAAAATATCAGGAATGGATAAAACAAAGACCAGAACTATAAGACGTTCTTGAATCTCATCAAAGATTTAGCAGGCAAACATATACATCACACTCATATGTCATTATTATAATATTTTGATATAGGTTTATAGTTTAAGGAAAAAAACAGAAAATCCAATGTAATGCTAAAACAGAGGGTGTATAAGGTGTCTTGCAAAGTATATCCCATCAAGTTTGGCTGTCCATATACGTATCTGACCGCATCGAGGGATAAGTCTTGGTCCTGCTTTGTACATTTGAACATCATAAACAAACCTCATGTTAGGTCCTTGCCTTAGCAAACAATTCCATGTTGTTAAATTAGGGATCTCGTGATGGAATGCGATGACATGGAGTAGCATTGAAGGCCATGTTTTTTTTATGCCTAAATCATCGTTGTTGGAATAACAATGGTACTCAAGAAGTCTACCAGGACCAGAGTTCATTATGTATTACTACAAAACGGTTCTTAACGCAAGCTTCTTGTGGCATAAAGTATGTAGCGGTATTTGAGAAGGCATTACATCTTTACCTTATTAGTAAAGTTATCTTTTAACTCTTGTCTTTTTTAGAAAACAATGATGCTTTAAGATTTTCTCTTATAACAAGTTTGAAATGTTGGTAATTATCTTTTCAAATCTTGGGTTTTAAAAAAATAGTATTTTAAGATTGCATTTTCTCTTAAAAAGGTTTTATGATTTACCATGTGGAAGCAAAATAATGTATAACGCCATTAATGCAAAGCGCTATTTCTTGTAGGAACGTGAGGCTGTTCAAAGTTCAAACTCGATTCTTTGCGATGAACCTCCTGCTTGTAGTATTAAAACTCAATGCTCCGAGTTTCTCAAAATATTATGAGCATAATAACAGTGCAGACTACTATGTATTGATCAAGAACAAGATCGTGTCTCAAAAAGTAAATGCAAACTAAAAATATTCTTCTTGGGAAAAACTGTTTGCTTTTAGGGCAGGTAGGGTTATGCTTTGTCTCATCTCGGGATTATAGATGCACATTTTTGTGCAAACAATGTATATAAACAAACCTTGCCCAAAAAAAAAACCTCGAAAAATAATCATGGTGCGGCTCCCATGTCTGGCAGACCACCCGACTCAAGTATTTTACAAGGCTTGTACTGAAATTAAAGAAAACTTGTTTTTAAATTGTAGTTATATTAATGTAATTTTGAAAATTAGGGTCATAAATACATTTTTTAGCAAATGAAGACCATATGGGGATGTGACCATAAGATAATGGTTGTTTTTTGGGACAAAAAATAACGGTTACTAAAACATTGGGAATGGATAAGACAATACCAGAGCTATATACGAGACGTTCTTAAACCTCATCAGAGATTTAGCAGAGAAACATATATATATATATATATATATATATATATATATATCACATAAACTCATATGTTATTATAATATGTTGATATAGCTAGCTATACATTATTCATTATTCCAACGTAGTGCTAAAACTGGTGGTGTATCAAGGTTTCTTGAAAAGTATATCCCATCAAGTTTGGCCGTCCATAAACGTATTTGGCCGCATCTAGGGGTAAATCTATCTCCTGTTGAGTATACTTCAACTCTATAAAATATTCAATGTTAGCTCCTTACCTTAACAATCATTTTCATGTTGTTACATGAAGTACGTCGTTATGGAATGCGATGATATATGGAGAAGCATTGAAGGCTAAGGTTTGTATGCCTAAATCACAACGGACCATGACCAAGTTCATTAAGAAGTACAACACGTTTTTTTGTTGCAAGCTTCATGTAGCCTAAAGTATGTGGTAACTAAAAAGTACGAGGTGTTTCATTTTTTTTGCTAAATGATTATGAGTTACAAAGGCATAATAATGTGTAGTATTTATTAAAAAAAAAGGGTTTGAATGGTCTTTTTATGAAAAATTCTTGGGTTCACCAACCAATGAAAAATGAAAATTTGTTATTTCATATGCAGATTTTTTTTTTAAAAAATGAAACAAAATATTTAAAATTTATTTTTTAAAAAACAAGATAAAAAATAAATAAAAATAGTAGTAGCTGGAAAAAAAAGATTTTTTTTTTAATATTGTTAAAACCGTTTATACTAAACTCTAAACCCTAAACACTAAACCCTAGATCCTTGAATAAACTTTAAAGCCTTGAGTAAAGAGATATTCTAAGGGTTTAGAGTTTACCCAAGGATTTAGGGTTTACCCAAGGGTTTAAGATTTATCCAAGGATTTAAGGTTTACCCAAGGGTTTAATGTTTACCCAAGGGTTTAATGTTTACCCAAGGGTTTAATGTTTATCCAAAGATTTAGGATTTACCCAAGGGTTTAGGGTTTATTATGAACAGTTTCAATAATGTTAATTTTTTTTTTCTTTTTGACACCTACTACTATTTTTTATTTATTTTTTTATCCATTATTAAAACTGTTCATAATAAACTCTAAACGCTGAACCTTAAACCCTAAACCCTAAACCCTTGAGTAAACTCTAAACCCTTGGGTAAACTCTAAACCCTTGGAATATCTCTTTACCCAAGTGTTTAGGGTTTAGTGTTTAGGGTTTAGAGTTTAGTATAAACGGTTTTAACAATATTAAAAAATTTTTTTTTACTTACTATTTTAATTTATTTATTTATCCTTTTATTTTTAAAAATAAATTCTAAATATTATATTTCTTTTTGAAAAATCTATATATAAAATAACTAATTCTCATTAGGTTCACCTAGGGGGTGAACCCGTCACCCCAAGAATTTCTCTCTTTTTATCTAAAGTACTACATAATATCTTACCTTATTTGTAAATTTCTCTTACAAATATGTTTTGACCGTGTCAATTTAAATCTTTTCCTTATCAATTTTAAAATTTTCTCTTAAAAGAAGATTGACAAGTTGGTAAGTATCTTTCTAAATCTTGTTTTTAGAAAGTAATATTTTAAGATTTTATCTTAAACACGTTTTAGTATTTACCATGTGGAAGCCAAATAATATCTAGTGTTTTTAAAACCACACCGGAAGCTGAACCGGAAAAATATTGGGTCACGGTTCAATATGGTTCGACCGGGTCAAACTTGGTTCCATAATCTAATTTAATATATTTTTAGTATATAAATTTTAAAATAATGTAAGTAAATATAATACATAAATAAAATAGAAATAAATTTTAAAAATAAAACTTATTAAATATAAACTAGTTTTATGTTTATATGGATGATTTATAGATTTTTGATAGTTTTAATGGTTTTTATCAATTAATAACTTTAATATCCAATCTGGTTACATGACCGGTTCATGGTCGAACCAATTATTAGAACCAACCTGACTATGGTTTATTAAATATAAACTAGTTTTATGTTTATATGGATGATTTATTGATTTTTGATAGTTTTAATGGTTTTTATCAGTTTAATAACTTTAATATCCAATCCGGCTATATGACCGGTTCATGGTCAAACCAATTATTTGAACCAACCTAACTATATAATCGGTTCATGGTCTAATCCGGTCCAACCATCAGGTCGGTTTGGTTTTAAAAACACTGATATAATCACATTGATGCAAAGTCCTATTCTTGTAGGCGCGTGAGGCTGTTAAACTCGATTATTTTCCACGAACCTCCTGTTTGTAGTACTAAGGGCCGGTGCAGAAATTTCGGGGCTTGAAACAAAATAAAAATGGAGGCCAGTATTCCTTACCATAAAAGTTTAATTTAAAACAAACTTGTAAATGTAAAAGGAGGTTTGGTTAATGGCTAGATTTGAATTTGATATAATACTAACCAACGCTTACGGAATATTTTTTTTTGTTTGCAGGTGGGCCGGATGTGGGCCAAGACCGTTGAAATATTGGCTTTGCCCCCAAATTGTAGAAGCCCCTATAAGAAGATTTTTTTTTATAAATCTATATATGTGATGAACGAAGATGTAATAAGTAAGCGATATAGACATTTTTATTTCAATTGCGTTTCGTAAGTGGACCAAGCAAATAAATAAACATTGCCCAATAAGAAAAAGGTGAATTGCACTACTGTATAGCGTTTGATCATAAGATAATTTACTCAATATCTAACTTCCCTAACTCACCGATATATGACTCAACTTTTATAAAATATTGCCATATTGCCCTCCTTATTAACCGGGAGTAACTGACAAAAGATAAAGATTAATTTTTAAAAATTAACTGTTCACTAACTGTCGTGGCGTTTTGCTATCCCACGATTTCTGTTTTTACTTTACCAATTCTTTCTCTGTAAAGCAAAACTTATTCTTCTCTTTCATCACCACCGCAAATTCACACCGTTTGTTGCCGGAGTTGGAACTGTTCGTCACCGCGATTTTACTTCACCCACTCAAGAATCGGAACACCGGAGGCAACCAACTCCTCTTATAAAGGCAAGAACGCATTCGCATCTCGTGAGTTCGATTTTAGTTTTCTTGTTCTTCGAATATCAAGTTATCTCGACCTGAATTGGGTCATCTTCTCGGTCTCGTTATTCTATTCAACTGACGACAGCTTTAATTGTCTGTCTCTATGTAATGTATCGATTTTGTGGTCTTTGCACGGTACTAAATTCAAGATAGAAACAAAATTGATTTTGTGCATGTGTTTGGAAGATTGTTACAGAATTGAATCGTGGTCGCTTCGCTTCTGTTTATTTGGTTTTCACCCGCTATTATCTGTACCGAAATTGGGTTTTGAATTGCAAGTTGTTTACATGGAATGTCTGTGACTCGATATTTTATAAATCTGCGATACTAGACCATTTCTATATTTCAATTGCGTATAGTGTGTGAATGACATAGTAAATTCGCTTACTATTCCATTTATCGTGGACAATTGTTTTATGTTTGGGCTTGGTTTCATTCTATAGTAGTTGGTTGTTGCCATTTCGTGGGGACATTTAGTACATATCGAGTGTCAATCTGTTTCATTTTCATGTTTCTCTGTTTTGATCCGTTGTTATTTGTACAATATCGACTATATTGAACTGAAAGTGATTTTGTTAATTTTGGAACCTCTTCGCTTCATATTTCTGCACATACTGACCATTTCTCTCATCGATAACATGCTAATATGTATATAGAATAGTAATTCAAGTAGCTATTCTATATAATGTCACACTCGGTCTTACGGATTATTGTTTTCATGCTCGCACAGTAAAATGGACGATTTAGTGTTCCTCGAGAATGTTTGAGTCGGGTTCGAACCAACAGGTCGGAAACGGGTTAATAACTACTTCAACCTACGGTGGATTGACATCATCAAGGGTGCACTAGAGGAAGAAGACAAGCAAATGTTGATTGATTCTCAGTTCGGAGAGTTTTGCAGATGGGTGGCCATACTTTTCAGTCATGTTCCTCCATTACGCCTCTCACGCCGAGTTGATAACGGCCAAAGAGTATGAACTTTGGTGGACCTTCGTTGGGAAGCCGATACGCTATGCCATACAAGACTTTGCTCTGGTCACCGGCTGAACTGTGGCGATGGCGTTGGTTACCGGAGAAGCCGAAAGGTATCGAGGAAGGCGTCCGGTAAAGGCAAATCATCTATGTCAATATGGGATGATTTATTTCATGGGGAGGAGAAGCCCACACCTGGATGGATCATGGAGCGCTTGTGAAGGGTAAAAATACAAGGATGGGTTAACCCGTTTGGGCTTGCATTGTTGGTATTGGTGGAAGGTATTCGTGTCCAACTTGTGGGACAACAAAATCAGACCAAGTAGTGAGCATGCTTGGTAATCTTGATGATTTCTGAAGTATCCATGGGGAGTCATTTTGCTCACTGTTAAGAGTACGAAATCAAGATCTGCTGCTAATTATGTGAAGGATACAATGGCAATTCAAGGCTTTACCCATGCGATGGTATTGGTTACTGTGACTGCATGTCCTTCTATCATTATCAAGACTGGCGTTGCAGATCCTCTAGCCGATTCCACCCTTTCCAGCGAAGACATTGTCGAGGGTTGTTGAGAGAAAGTTGGTGGTCAACATTGTCTCGCCAAGACGGTTGATGAATTGGGACAGGTATGCACAATCTGTTCTATGTCATCTATATGCTATTCTATTTATCAACATGTTCTATACTATTTGCATTCCATACTATTTTAATTCCAAAGTTAGATATTGACACTGATTAGTTACTTTGTCTACCGTATATCCGTGTTGCAGCATATGTCGTCTTTGATTAGCTCGGATGAAGAGGGGATGATCTTTATCGTGGGTTGGGAGATAAGGAAGATACGAGTGTTGATACATTGGTTGCTTTGATTGACGATGATTACCCTTTGAGCATAACACTTGGTCGTGGTGTGAAAGCGATGAGATTAGAGTGAAGAAGGAAAATGCACAAACTTCGAGTCAAGTCGAAAATGTTCCCGGCCGGTTGAAAAGGATAATGTTCATCATGGTGGCGTAGAGAGTGGTGGTTACCCTGAGATCCGAAGGTCAATCATCAGCTAACCCTCCGGTTCCTGGTGAGAGATTCCATTTTGATTTCGATCATTACTTAGGCGCAGCTGACGCATACGAAGAGAAGGTGATTGCAATGTTCGAGGGCTATATTCTGAGTTTGAAGGGCCATTTTAATTCCAAAGTGGGTGGCCTTCGTACCGAGTTACAATCAGCTACATCCGCGATTAGCCAGTTGGAAAGTAAGGTCACAGGGGAGTTTTAGAAGATCAATCAGTTATTGAAGTCTCGGTTTGAGTTGATGATATGGGACCAACGATGAGTTCAGTCCACGAGTCAGTTCAGGTCAGATGATGATTTCAACAATGCAGAGGTTAATCCCGATAGACCCACAACCTATACTGGTGCTACAGATGGTGTGGGTGCCCATAAAGAGGCTGATGTAAGTGTCTATACTATGCACTTGTTTTGTATTTCATGCTATTCCATAATCACATTATACTATTATATATCTTATTCTGTATTTATATTATCTTTCAGTCACCTCAACGAGATGTAGAGGATGTTGCTGCAACAGGGACCGCGTCGGTTGGTTTGGATGCGAACCTGGATGAAGGAGAAAGGGGGGGAGGATTATCTCCGGGTAAACAGACTGACTCAACTGATGGCGTCGAATTCACATCTGAGACAGGGGGTGAGGATAAGGGAGCTGATCATAGTGGACATGACCCCGTAAACATGGAGGTATGTGCTAAAAATTATGTTTTGTTTTATACCTTTCTATGCAGTTTGTGCAGTTAGATACTTTTCATATTGATATAGCTCACTGACATTTCCATACCATTTAATTTCAAAGCCCTCGTCGTCGGTAAACATCGCATCCCCTTCCAATGTTGATGCTCCCGTTTCTGTATCCATGCAAGGGACGTCTGCATGTAGTGGCAAGGAACAAGAAGGAGCCGCCAATCCTCCATCTCGAGTTGATGTGGTAAGACTGAGTAGAAACCTGATAAGCAGCCCAAATTTGGGCACTGTGTTAATATTATAATAATTTATATTGCCTCAGTAGTTAACAAATGTGGTTAATCCGTGTAGGACCCAGTGAATGTATCATCGGAATGCCCCATTGATGACCCAGTGTCTGGCCTCGTGAATAAAATTCTATCAGACGCCGGCGTTGATAAAGTGAGTTTTCTATACTATTTGTATACGAAATCTATATATCTATACTATGTGACGATCTATTCCATTTCACGGGCTTTTACAGGAGCCCCTTCGACCCTCTACTTGTTCTGGAACTGTGAATTTAGGGTCCAGTAATATACCTCAGACATCATCAGATGCCATTCCGGAGAAAGTGGGTATTGATGGTGTGCATGACGATGGCGGTGAGGATGTTGTTGGGAAGAAGGGTGATGATGTGGATGAAGATGATGTTACAATTACTAAGGTTCAGGTATAATGCTTTAACATCTTCCTAGCTCGTATGTTAAGTGTGTTTGAAGAGTTGAAATTAACATAATAACTTTATGTTAATAGGCTGGGCGAGTGAACACTGATGCAGCCGTTGTTCAAGCAGATGGTGGCAGACGCTTTAGTACACGACGCATACAAGTCCCAAACGATACACTCCTCCTGCACCCATTGTCCGTAAGAAAGAGGGAAACAGGAAAGTGCCTCGGCGAATGGATGATAATGTACCACCTCCTAAACGTGTGAAAAGGCGCCGGAGTCAAGTATCCCAAAGCCACCTACTCAAGAAAAGCCACATTTATAGTGGCTTCTCGCATTTACTCCTCCAACGCCAGCTGCAGAGAGACCTTCAAGAAAATGGCCGAGGCAAAGTAAGTGGAAACCATTTCATTATCCAATATTATTTGAAAACATTCTATTCCATATGATGTAGTATGGAATTTCCGATATTCAGATGACTGATTATATTAGCATTTTCCTTCAGATCAAATGCACCATCTCTCGGTCAGTCATTTCCATTGCTTCTCTGGATGATATGTTCAATTGCACTGGTGTTTGTTCGTATGAGGTAATGCTATAACCCTTATTGATTTTCATAATTTTGATCAATATGTCCACTGTTTTTATTTATGTGTATATTGTAGGCGGTGGATCGTGTAGTAGGTTGGATAAGAAAGAGGCGTGACAGCAATCTATCTTCAAAATTTGACTTCATCCTTCCAACTTTCTTTATGGAGCTACTCGCAGCTTATCCGCTTTTGATGCCATGCAAGATAAAGACGCCTTCACTTTTCCTATGTCTCGCTCAGTTCATGCACCGCCACGTGGTTTACGCAAGTAGATTTTCTACACTCTAATGCTGGTTAAAGACCGCCACTGGATTGGCATGATAGTGGATTTGCCGATGTGGGCCATCTATGTGGTGGACGAACCAGACATGTCCTACTACTTCGTGATAAAAGATGTCCTCAAACCGATATCGATTATGATGCCTCACATGATATCGAGGTTTTGTCTAACTTCACACTGAGTTGAATTTCCTTCCGCTCCCCATATCCCGCTTAGACATACCGGTTCTACTTGAACATCCGGTATTGGCAGCCTTTCTAGTTAATTTTTGTTATCCTCATCTATTCCATACTATTCTAGCATAATGTTCTATACTATATAAGGAAATCAGTATAGTATTCCATTCTAAATTCTATCTGACCCTTTTTAATTCTTAGGGTACTCCGCGGTTGTGGCACTGATTCTGTTAGAGATCTCTGCCGTGGGGAAGCCTATGATTGATCTGTCTCTGACTGAAGAGGAGGTTCGTGTTGCAGAGAACTATGCGATATCTACGCTTGCTATGTTTTAGGTCGTTTTCCAAACTGTCATACTTTATGTTCATTCGTGTTTGATGTTATCCACAATGTGTTACTGAACTTTCTTTTCTCCTACCCTTTATGTTGTAATTTGTGATTTGTGTTTAGTTTCTTATCATGAATTCCATACTATTCACAAAATTGCACTATACTATATTGGAATTTATTAGGAATTCTAGGCATTCCTTCTATTTTCCATACTGTTTCAATAAGGGTGGTGTTGTTGGTGTTTACGGTTTATTGTGGGTGGCGGGGGTTTGGGTTTAGTTTTCAATAAGGGTATGGTGTTAGTGTTTAGGTTTTGTATTATTAAAGGGGTATTGTATTGGGTTTAGGTTACTAGTCTGTGAATAAATGGTATATGTAAGACAACTTTAAAGGTTGAGGTTAATATAAGATATGAACAAATATTTGAGAAAGACATTCGCAGCCTTGCTAGTAAATTTTGGTTTAGTATAATCAATCCATACTATTCTGTCACAATGCACTATACTATATGTATACTAAACATTCATTCTCTATTCCATACTGTTAAAACTATCTTGGGCTAGTCACTATTCCATATATGACGGTTGATAAGTTTTAGTTAAAGGGTGTAATGGTATTGGGTTTAGGGTTAATGGGTGGGGGGGGGTTTGGATTTAGTTTTGAACGTCGAGAATGCACTATACTATATGTATAATCAATCCATACTATTCTGTCATAATGCACTATACAATATGTATAATCATATGTGAATACTAGACATTCCTTCTATATTCCATCTTGTTAAAATTATCGTCGCCACTCACTATTCGATATATGACGGTTGATAAGTTTTAGTTAAAGGGTGTAATGGTATTGGGGTTAGGGTTAAGGCTGTGGGGGGTTTGGGTTTAGTTTTGAACGTCGAAAATCTTATATGAATACTAAACATTCATTCTCTATTCCATACTGTTAAAACTATCTTGGGCTAGTCACTATTCTATATATGACGGTTGATAAGTTTTAGTTAAAGGGTGTAATGGTATTGGGTTTAGGGTTAATGGGTGGGGGTTTAGGTTTAGTTTTGAACGTCGAGAATCTTATATGAATACTAAACATTCATTCTATATTCCATCTGTTAAAATTATCGTGGGCCACTCACTATTCCATATATGACGGTTGATAAGTTTTAGTTAAAGGGTGTAATGATATTGGGTTTAGGGTAAATGGGTGGTGGGGTTTGGGTTTAGTATCTTATAGTAATACTGACATTCCTTCTACATTCCATATGTTTCAATAAGGGTGGGGTTGTTGGTGTTAAGGGTTTATTGGGGTGGTGGGGTTTGGGTTTAGTTTTCAATAAGGGTGGGGTGTTGGTGTTTAGGTTTTGTATTATTAAAGGGGTATTGTATTGGGTTTAGGTTTATTAGTCTGTGAATAAATGGTATAAGTAAGACAACGTCAAAGCTTGAGGTTAATATAAGATATGAGCAAATAGTGGAGGAAGACATTCATAGCCTTTCTAGTAAATTCTGGTTTAGTATCATCAATCCATAATGCACTATACTATATTTAGAATCATTTATGAATACTAAACATTATTTCTATATTCCACACTGTTAAAATTATCGTGTGCCACTCACTATTCCATATATGACGGCCAAAAATTTTAGGTAAAGGGTGTAATAGATAAATCTGATATGAATACTAAACACTCATTCAATATTCCATACTGTTTAAATTATCGTGGGCCATATATGACGGTTGGAAAGTTTTAGTTAAAGGGTGTAATGGTATTGGGTTTAGGGTTAATTGGTGGGGGGTTTGGGTTTAGTTTTCAATAAGGGTGGGGTTGTTGGTGTTTAGGTTTTGTAAGGGTTATTGGTTTGTATGCGAATACCTGTTATACCTATATTTTCTATAATATCGTCTAGTCTTATATCAAAATGGAATGGTTTGTAAATAAGTGGTATGAGGAAGACAACCTCAAAGCTTGAGGGTGTAATGATATTGGGTTTAGGGTTAATGGGTGGTGGGGTTTGGGTTTAGTATATTATAGTAATACTAGACATTCCTTATATATTCCATTCTGTTTCAATAAGGGTGGGGTTGTTGGTGTTTAAGGTTTATTGGGGGCGGTGGGGGTTTGGTTTAGTTTTCCGTAAGGGTGGGGTTGTTTGTGTTTAGGTTTTGTAAGGGTATTGGTTTGTATGTGAATATCTGGTATAACTATATTTTCTATATATAGTCTAGTCTTATATAAAATGGTATGGTCTGTGAATAAATGATATGAGGAAGACAACCTCAGAGCTTGAGGCTTATATATGTACGACAACCTGGAAGCTTGAGGCTTATAAGAAATGAACAAATAGTGGAGAAATGCATTTTTTATATTACACAAAAGAGAAGGTGTGGGTGTTCCGTACATGAAGCACAACAGTTGTGCTTTAAAGGGGTCTACATATCATAATATGTACATACCAAATAGATAGATATATCACAGCGATGCATATACCATTCTATTTGGTTGAGAGACTGTTTTTTCCCCTTTCCACTTCCTGTACAAGCGCAGTCTTTATACGACAGCGGAACTACATTATCACCTAGTTCCCAAAATATTTCATCGAACTGCCTTCGATGCCTTCTCCATAGTTATAGCTTCTCATATTGGGTTGGGTAGGATGCCTTGTTGTGTCCTGAACGGCCACAACGCTTGCATTTCCTGTTTGACGGCTTCCTCCTTTCTACAAAACAAAATTAAACATCTATCATTCTTGCATAAATTTATAATATATAATGTTCCATATTAACAGGTTTTACGCCAAAATTACATATTTTCCTTTATATTCAGTCCCTGAACAACTACATATGTGATCTAACTATTCTATATATAGTCTAACTTTTCCATATATGATCTAACTATTCCATATCTGATCTTACTATTCCGCTGAGTAAGTACAAATTTCACATATGGTACAGTAGCATACCTTGTACTCCCCACGGATAGAATGCGGACTTTCCAGACGCCCAGTGGACGGCGATGCTGGTGGAAGTAATGGAGCTCTAGTTCCAGATCCAAGTTCTAATCCACCAACAGATGGGACCGATATATTTTTCCAATGAAGCCTTGTCGCCATGTTGGTACATGGTAAGCCGTTGCCACCAATGCATCGATGGAAATCCAACCCTGGTTGAGCAAGCAAGTGCATGCATACAGGGTATCCCTATTTGTTGATACTCACCACATGTGCAAGTACCGGGACCTAATAAAACTGTGAAGCACTGATGGGTCCTGCACTTGGTACTCTAGATCGGCTATATCACGTACAGCCATAGCAGTGGAGAGATCAAAGTTTTCCTCCACCAGTTTCCTGACATTTGGGGTGATAGTTCCCTGCTCTCGGCTTGATTTTGCTCGACGCAATGCAAACCAAGACATAACGGTTGTAATGTATGTACTCAAACATGCTGATGATGGGATATTCACGTGCTTCCTTAAGCACACCATTCCAGGATTCAGCTATGTTTGAATCCATGATGTTGAACCTATTGCCCCTGAAATGAACTCTAGTCCACTGGTCGAAACCTGTTGACGCAATTAATAAGTAATGGGCATTCTTGTATTTATTACTATATTGAAACGAATAGTATAGACCCAATACCATATAGTATAGAATCTGTGAGGATTATGTAATATCAAATAGAATCGTTACCTATGTCAACCAAATAAGCTGCGCAATTTGGGCTGATTTTCTGAATTTCAAGAAACTTCTTATTAAATTCAGTTATGGTAAAAGCTCTTGCAGCAGCGGACATAAGGTTTGCGAGTCTGCTACTCTTGTATTTTGCCATAACATTTCTCCACAGATGAACAACACAGATGACATGTTGAGCATGGTTGTAGACCTGAACAATTATAAATATATGACATAGTCAATGAATGTTACAAATAGAATAGTCTGTAAACGAAGAAGAATGTGTTTAGTCTACCTTTCTCAGTCCAGTGGCGATGCTTGCATGGCGATCAGAGATGATAACCAACCCCGGGGTATCCACAACAAAAGTTTGTAGCCTCTGGAAAAACCATTCCCAAGCATCGTCGTTTTCGCTATTAACAACAGCAAAGGCAAGGGGAAATATTTGGAAATTCCCATCTTGTGCTGAGGCTGAAAGTAGACACCCACCATACTTCCCTTTAAGCGACGTTCCATCAACAACAATAACTTTGCGCATAGACGAATACCCTGCCACTGATGCTCCATACGCAACGAAACAGTATTGAAACCGTGTTCCACCTTCTTCTTCATCCGTACTTTCTAGGTAGCAAACGGTTCCTACATTAGAAGACTGAAGGAGTGCCAAATATGGAGGTATCAGTGCATAACTTCCAACCATTGTCCCCATTGCATGCTCCATCGCCATTTCTCTAGCTCTCCATGCTTTCCAGTATGAAACGTTGACATGAAATTCATCTAGCAATATTTTCCTTATTGCTGCGGCGGTGGGGCCCTTCTTAATACCAACAAACCGAGATTGCAGATTTGGCCTATCACGATCGCGCTGCAAGTTTGTGGTAGTTTCTACGGTCATCAACAGTGCAAGAGTGAACTAGGTTAGCTTGTCTGACTTGAAGTTCCCAGTTGCATCTAACAAGACCGCATACACGCCAAGGCATCCATCACCAACGATTGTGCAAGAAGTATGGAAGGGCTCGAACGAGTAGTCTTGAAATGGAACTTCATGTTTATAGCATGTATTGCAAGTTTGATTTTGCAGTCGGCTTTGGATTTGAATACACGACCACATAAAGTCATCTCCCTCGTATTGGATGTCAGCCGAGCCGTGTCAACCCCTACAAAGTCAATGGAAAATCAGCACCCGATTGTGACATATAGTATGAAATGGTTTTATATTATTTCCCGTAGTATAGTCAATATTTAAAACCATACCATTTATTACGAATTTATCTATATTATTACATATAGTATGGAATGTGTTTACATATTTCTATATTGTATATGCACCACTAAAAATACTACTCCATTTATTTTTTAACCTGTTCCCTCCGATTGTTGAATACAGGTGGAGCATCCCTTCCAAAAAGCTGGAGTATTGGGGTTGTTTAGCATCTCATGGAGTGCTTCATCGATTTACCCGGTGTAGACCATCGTCTACGGTAGTTCTTCTGAATCATCTGAACTAGAGTTTGAATCTCCAACTCCACCATCGTGCGCAATGCCAGAATTTCCGAATAATAGACGCCTCGGACCGCCTTGAAACTTCTCAGTTTCAGCAACAACTGCTGCACAACAGGAACGACCATATCATCATCCGAAGAGTCTGAATCTGTTTCCGACTCCACAGACGTTTATTTTTCCCTCTCATTCACCACAGGCTGAGGACTGGTAGCGGATGGGATCATGTCTCATGGATGACTATTCCACATGGAGAACGTGGAATAGTACTCTTCGTATTTTAGCTCTCACCGCTTTAGAAGCGGAATAGTCGGAACCTCATGTGGAATAGTCTTCGTTTTGTTGTGTGCATGGAATAGTCAAAGCGTTTCAGATAGTGCAAATGTATGCCGTCTTCATCATCGACTCCATCTCCAACATCCTCCACCGTAGGCACCCTTTGTTCGTCGGCGCCTATCGAAGTTGCTTCCGACATGTGATTCGCGGTAGATGGAGACATATAGAGGAACTTCTTCAATAGATCTCCTCATATTGAGAAACACACCGACTTCGCCGGTTATGTATTGAGGCATATCGAGCTCTCCATCTCCAAAGCTCACCCATTCGGATACTGATAGAAAGCTCGAGCGTAGCATCGGTCGATGATAGTTGATAGCGTTCTCTAACCGTCAATAACTCTGTCATTGTCATCCCGAGAATAATTGAATAAAATGTTCTACTTTGCACGTGATGTCGGTTCAAATATCCACCGTTGATCGCTATCACGGACCCACGTCCCATGTAATGAGCAAGACTTTATCTTGCCATCCGCATTTTGGACAATAAAAAAAATTACTATCTCGATCTACATCAAATGGTCCATTCCATATTGAGATAATCATCTATATTACATACTATGATGATCATCAACTACAAATACAGATAAATACAAGTATTTGTTTGATATTCTGAAGATTACTGTTCGAATCGCTCAGCATTAACTCGTTCGTGCTTTCACCTTCGCAATGTCTTTTCTTACTTACCAACAAGATGGACAGATGTCGAAATAAATGGAATACACCATATATTGTGTGAGCCATCTATGTGGTGAATTCTTATCCACATATTTACTGAACTCAGTAAATAGCATGGGGTAATTTACATAAGGACGTGTCTTATACTTTCTCCGCTAGATAAGCACAGTGCAAGGTGAATAACAACCATTCCTCCTTCCCGCAACGTCATCTCTCCCTATCACATCGTCACCTTTTAATTTGCAAACGTCACCTTTCTCTCTCACACCGGATACTTGTAAGCGTGGGGGTAGAACCGGATGAGGCGAGAGACAATTGTTACCGATTTCATTATGTCAAAATCATGTTCATATATTTAATTTCCATGCCAGATTTAGCTATTTCGCCAATTAGCCCTAAAAAAAAAGGATAAAGAAAAACTGATAAAACGTAAAAATAAAAACAACTTCTTGTTTGCTTGTTATTTTCATTCGTTGTTTAAGCTTTTTCGTTAGCTTCTTCTACATTCCACATCCAAGGTATCACGTCACCATCAAACCAAAAAAAACTCAGTAAACGTTGGTTAGTATTATATCATAGTCAAATCTTACCACAAACCAAACCATCACTTTTATATTTGCATTTTTTTTATAAATATTTTATGCTAAATACTGGCCCCTATTTTTATTTTATTTTAATCACCCAAAATTTCAGCACCGGATCTGTGTGCAGGTGACGTGATGCCTTGATGTGAAATGTAGAAGAAGAAGCTTAATCGTCTGAAAGAACAACCATGTTGCGTCCTTCCGTCCCTAGCAGACCCGGATCAAATAATTTATGAGCCATGTACTAAGACAAAAAGCTTTTTTTTTTTAAATTATAGTTATGTTAATGTAAATTTGAAAATTAAGATCATACTTAAGTTTTTGGCAAATTAAGACTATAAAATTTGCCAAAAATAAATTCCAGTGCAAATGCATTGTAAGCGCATGCTTCAAGTCAGACTGATCCATGGAAATGTCAAATATTAATACAAAAACTCTCTACTATAACTTGACAATGGTGGTCATCTAGCAGTGCAGAGTTTTTGGGGTTATTGCAGGCCTCCACTGGACACAATGTAGTCTATCAAACTCATGTATAGTCGTTGTGAGAATTGCTAAACTATTAGCAACAGACAAGACCAAAGCTTTGGACACTCTTGAACCTCATCAGCAATTTAACATGCAAACATATATATCAGATAAAATCATATGTTACTATAATATTTTGATATATCTTATCATATAACTAAAAAGATTTTAGTCTACATAAATATTGGCTAGAGGTTTTAAAGATAGAAAATACATTATTTTTTCTTCCAACGAAGTGCTAAAACGGATGGTAGACTAAGTTTTCTAGTAAAGTATATCCCATCAAGTCTGGTCGTCCATACACGCAGCTGACCACATCGAGGGATAAGTCTATCTCCCTGATTGTATACTTCAACATCATAATAATATTCCAGTCTAGTTCCTTGCCTAAAAGAACAATTCCATTTTGTTCCACCATATAGCGCTTCACCGAATTTGATGATATATGAAAATTTGTACTCTAAATTTTGTATGCCTAAGTCATTGTTTTTGGAAGAACAATGGAGTTCGAGTTTTCTACCAATACCGAGGTCGTTCTGAATTACAACCCGGTTTTTTACGCAAGCTTCATTTAGATTAAAACATGTCATTATGATAAGTAATATAAAAAGTATGAGGTGTTCCATTTTTCTTTGGATCTAAATGATGAGTAACAAAGTAATTAATATATATATATATATATATATATATATATATATTTGTGTGTAAAATATTTTTGTTTGAAGTACTAACAAATAAAGTTTATTCCATACATAAATTTTGACAAGTTGTTAGGTATCTTTTCAATCTTGCTTTTTCATAAAATTTAATATTTCAAGATTTTCTCTTAAAATAAGTTTTGAGAGTTGCCACGCGTCTTTCTGTTTTGTTATTCTTATTTTAATGATTTTCATCTCTATATTTTATTCTATGTTTTATGATAATAATAGTTTTCCATAAACACAACACAAACTTTGTCAATTTTTGTATTTGGCTTATACAGGAAATAACACTTCTTTGTGCTCTTTCTTCTTTGTCAAGGGGTTCTAAACTTACTTTCTGTAATCAAACCTATTGGATATATATATATATATATATATATATATATATATATATATATATATATATTCTTAATATGTTTAATCTATTAATAATAGCAATTCCAATTAATTTCAAAGGTTGTGTTGTTTCATCCTAAGATTATGTTGTTTCATCCTAAAAATTGTATGAATTAAAAGTAGGTATAATATTATACATTTATCTCAACATCATTTCTAAAATGTATTTTTTGAAGAGTTGTGTATTTTTAATTAGTTTAAAAAGTAGTTAAAATATCTCTAAAAATGCATTTCTAAAAATTTAAAAGTTATGTCTATTCATTTGGTTAAAGGCCATGCTTTATAATATATTTAATATAAGAATCCAAAACATCAAAAGATGAGTCTTTTCATTTTAATTTTTTTTAGACATTTAACATGTGAAAGGATATGTCTTTTCATCTTAAACATTACATTAGTTTTTAAGAAAGTTTTTAAATGTATAAGAAAGTGTCTTTTCATAATGATGTATAAGAATGTGTCTTTTTATCTTACGATTTATAGGTTTAAAATTTATTTATTTTTGTCTAAAGATATGTTTTATATTTTATTTTAATACTACAGGGATTTTTAAAGGATTCTCAAAACATCGAAGATAGATATTTTTATCTAAAATCTGTTAATAATATGAATACTAATAAATGTGAAAGTTTATGTATTTTCATCTTAAGAACTTCATTAGTTTTTAAAAAATGTGTAGGGTGCATCCTTTTATAATGATGTTTCTTTTTATCATGAAATATTCATTTATTATAATGAAATGTTTTTCATCCTAAAAATTCAATGATTTATATTAGGTTGTAAAAAAGGTGTAAATATATATATATATATATATATATATATATATATATATATATATATATATATATATATATATATATATATATATATATTTACATCTTATCATCATAAAAATGCATATTTTCATGCTAAAATGGTGAAATTGTTTTTAAGACATTGTTTTTTTTTGTTGACAAAAAAATAGATTGTGAAAATGTCTGAAGATGTTTCTTATCGTTTTATAAATATGTTTTATTATATCATATGAATCCCTATAAATGTGAAAGGTTGTATTTTTTTTATCTTACAATTTCACTAGTTTTTATAGTGATGTGTCTATCTTTTCATTTTTTTAAAGTAATTCTCATAATGAAATTTTTTTCATCCTAAATATATTTTATAAAAGATTTTTAAAATGTGTAAATGTATGTCTTATCATCAGAAGAAGGTTTTTTCATACTAAAAATAAAGTGGTTTTTAAGAGATTGTTAAATTGTGTAAATTGTCTTATCATTCTAAGAATTGTGTTTTTAATTTTAATTATGAATCCAAAAATGTCAAAAGTTATGTCTTTTCATTTTAAGAAAATGTTTATACATTTACATGTGAAAATTGTGTATTTTAATCTTAAACATTGCATTATTTTAATGTATTGTTAAAATGTATAAGAATTTGTCTTTTCATAAATATTTGTCTTAAAAGTTTCATTTAGTTTTAAGAGATTGTTAAAAAGTGTTTAACAATGTGTCTTTTTATCATAAATTTTAGAGAAATTGGTGTCAATACACCTAAATAGACTTCTAATTTGCAATCTATCCTTACTTCTTTCATTCAAATTTTATTTATATTTTGCCCCTCTGCCATAAGTCCCCACATCCTGTACGTGTGTCAGTTTCTGTTTCAGACAAATGATTATTTATTTATTTTCTCTCTCTCTCTCTTCCTATGTTCTACTCTTCTAACTCTCTCTTTCCTTTCCACGTTAAATCAATTTTAATCTCTTTTTTTTTTTCTATCTCTATCTCTTCATATGTTTATTTCTTGTTTGCTGTGTATCTTATCTCTCCTACTTTCTCTTCTCATGTTTTACTCTATCTCTTTTTTTTCTATGTTCTCATTTATTGTAAATTCTCACATATTTCGTTGATCATCAAAAAAAAAATTTTTTCATATCAATACATCTCTTTATGTCGATTTCGTTAAAATATATATTAACTTATAGATTTTCACCACAATGTTTAGAACATTACACAATATTTCAGTTAATGTATTTTATCAACCTATCCACTAAAAAAATATATGTTAACTTTAAGATTGGTCGTAAAATTTATACTTACATACTAAAACTTACATTAGATAATTTGTTTGCTAACCAAAAACTTATATTTTATCAATCCATTAGATCAATGATTTTTATAAAGTGTAGTAACTTTAACCTTCATTGTCCAAAAACACTTAAATTACCACTAACATTTGATGTATCCCGTTAACATAAAAATTATGCATTGTATTGTTAACGGCTAATAACCTATGTAGCGAGATACATAATTGGTTATCCTTTAATAACACTTAAATCACCGCTAACATTATTAATGACCGTTACCGTTTGATGTATCCCGCTAAAATGAAAATTAGTCATTATATCGTTAACGACTAAAGAGTTGACTCGCAGCCGAAGAAGAAACAAGCAAGTTCATGATGTTGTTTTCAATATAGATAACATTTATGTTAGCAGATATTTTAAATTGTACCCGATATTATTTATCGTTTTAGAGAATCTTATATTTTATGTCCAAGTTTTAGATAAATATCTTCTTAGATTTCACTATTATATTCATAAATGATAACATATGTACTGGTTACAATACTATTTACACACTACTATAATAGTTAACTAGTTAATTTAGAAGCTAATATTATTTTTAACACCTATCATTAAACATTAACATTTTATTTTTAATTACATAAGATTTATATTTAACACTTAACATTGAACAAGCTGATGATAATAATCAATGAAACAAATCAGAAATTATCAATACGCAACAAAAAAGAACTGTATAGTTGAGGAAGAGAGAATGATGGACACTGGTGAATATTTTAATGAAATATGATAAAGAAAAAAATATTTTTTTAAAAAAAAGAAACAGAAAACGTGTGAGGGAGAAGCCTTCCAGCTGTAGACCTATAACCTTGAATACTGGAACCTGAACCTAACTTAACTTTTCACTTTCCTGCTGCGTCAGAGTACTACAACAAATGGAGAGAGAGAGCAGGAAGGGTGTTTTCGTCATATTCATACCAAATGTGCATGACCTGTGTCCTTTTTTCACCTTCATGTGTAGTTAGCTAATTTGTGTCTATTTTGAAGGTATTTACCTTAATGTCTCTAAATTTTATAGGTTTTTTTAAAATTTTATCTTTTTAACAATGTGTCTTTTTATCATAAATTTTATAGGTTTTTAAAAATATTATTTATTTTATTTTTGTCTAAAGATGTGTTCTTTTTTTTAAAAAAAAAACAATGGTGCATAGATTATTAACAAGCATTCAGATTTTTCAGGATATATCTTTTATCCTGAAATTTGCATATATAGTTTATATATAATTTTATATTTTATATATATTTCAAGAGATATATATTTCCATCCCAAAAACTAAAAAACATTATTAGAAGTTTCAAAATTTCTAAAGATGTATCTTTTCAAAATGATGTGTATTCTTCCCATAATGCAAAAAATTATAAAAGAATTTAAGAATGTGTATTTTAATTCTGAAAATATAATAGACTTTTAATAAAGTTGAAAATATGTATAAAATAAATATATTTTCATCCTAGAAGTTATTTATTTTTTTAAAAAATTGTCGTTTCGTTCATTTACATATCTATTTTAAAAAAACTTTTAAAATCGGATAATATTCAGGTTTATTGGTTGGTTGGGTGATTTAATTATTTATAACATCATATATCTACAAGCTTAAATATATTATTTTCATTTTAAATTATACTTTATGGTTTGTAATATTCTTTTTGTGTGTGTGTTTTATCCTTGTTTGGTTTTGTTTATTCGGATTTAAGATAAAATATTCAAGTTATTTAGAACATATTATTTATTAGTAGATAAGTATTCAGTATGAGAACAAATATTTTTATATAAGTACACATTCATTTACATATGAGTTTGATATTTTTTATTATTTATTTACCGAGTCTCTTTTTACACTTAAATAGAAAAAGTTTCTTGGAGATTTAACTGAATCTATTAAATAATTTACGTAAACAAGTGTAACTGGATAAAGAAAAATTTCAACATTTGGTAATGAACCATTGTTATATTTGATGATGAACCATTGCAATATGTGGTGACGAACCATTGTAATTTTTGGTGATCATAGCATTTGGTAATGAACCATTGTAAATTTTGGTATTAGTCATTACAACAATTAGATAATCTTAGCAATATTCGATTGTAAATCATTGCAACGCTTTGTCACTTATATAATGAGTTGTAGGAAATAGCAAACTATAAAACACAAAAATCAAAAATAGATTAAAAAGAGAGAGATATTATTCAAATATCACTAAAGATCTCTGGAGAAATACATATAAAAATGGAAAATTGCATTAGTTTTCAATAGGTAATCATAATATGTAAAGAAGTGTGCTTTCATTTTTATAATTGCATAGACTCTTAAGAAATTGTCTTTTCATAATTTTGATACCTAATTTTATATAATTTTTAAAGAATCTTAAAATTATCTAAAAATATTCTGGTGATTCTATTTATTACTTAATTTACTTTTTTAAAAATTTATATATTTAAAAAACTAGATATGTGAATAATTATGTTTTGAGGTCTCATACTATTTCTCTTTGGCCAGCTAAGCTAAATTTTCAGTTAAGCACAAAATAATTGATGTAAACAACTTTTTTTTTTATCATTTTGGATTTATTTGTTATCAAGTGGTAATGGAAATAAAGAGGAAAAGAATGTTTGTATATCTTCAAGAACTTTTTCTTACCATTAGAGACAAAAATATTAAATATGGAATTAGTTTCTGATTTTGGTCATTAATATGTATGAAAATGTGAACTCTGGTTTCTTTCTCTATATTATTATTAATAAAGTTATTAAGAATGTGTAAGAGTGTATTTTTCATATTCAAAATACAATTTTAATGGATATTACTTTTGTTATTTTGTTATCTTATTTATTATACCAACCAATATTTTCACAAATTAAGTTTACTGAAAAATATGATTAACATTATTATACCAAGACAACTATATGTTTTGAAAGTTAACTATGAATAATATGATTTTGCAAAAAAATAGTATCTTTTTATCCTAAAAATTGTATTGTTTAAACAGGTAGTCAAATGTTTAAGGATATGTTTTTTTCATAATGATATGTTTTTGTCATCAATTTAAGAAGACTCATATAGACTCTGTAAACTAAACTAGTATCTACGCATTCATATGGACGACAAATGACGGTTGCTTCCTTACTCTATGTGCGAAAGATTGTTCACCTTTGAATTCTGCGTCCGCGGTATATGAATGAGCTCTAAGCTGTGGAAACTTCTTTTCGGGATCTTTATGTTTTCCAAATAACTTGCAAATACTCGTCATTCTTCTAGTTCTGAAAGTATTTTCACCAACTGAGAATAATCCGATGCAAAATTAATATTAAAATATCTTAAATTAGAGCTTTTACCTTTGAGTGGAGTGGTGATTGACTAGCTCTTACATCCTCGCTCCCATTAAACCATCAAAACCTTCTAATATGCTATATATACCACCCTTGTTCGGAGTAGTTTTCTTGGGATTTTCATTATCCATCCATAAAATACCATCTACCTTGCATAGAAGGAACTGTTGCCTCCACTGCCAATCTTGTTTGATCAATTCTCTGTATAAGTGAAACATGTGCCTCATCCCAAAGCAATGACTCAGTTTTTGCTAATTTAAGGGTATCTCTAGGATCGGTATCCAATTTGCTAAACTTTATTGTTTCTTCCTTTCCATATATACTACAATGATATGTTTTCATTTTAAAAATTACACAAATGATCAAGAAATTGTCAAAATGTCTAAAAATGTAATTTTAATCATAAAAACTGCATATGTTTATAAAGATTATCTTTTCTTTCATTACATATATGTTTATATATGTTGAAAGAATTTTCTAAATTATCTAAAAGTATTCAAATATTTCAAAATTTTGGATAATTATTATAATATATGAAATTAAATATATGGTTTTAAATTAAAATTTATGGTTTATGATATTCTTTTGGTGTAGATTGATTTGATCTAAAATAAATCTAAAATAACTTACCTAAACTAGTAAAAGATACATATATATATATATATATATCATACTTGGCATTGATATATTTATATTTAAATTATAATTTAAAATTATAAATATGAATTTTTAATAGTATCCGTAATCGAATACAGACACATGCAATCTATATTGTGATACATTGACATTTTCAAAGACAAAGGTAAAGTAATTTTCTATAAAACATAAGTTATAAAATATAGTGTATTTTTTTAAAATGAGTTTTCGCGTGATATTATGCTGGTTTCTTACCTAGTACAATTAATGATAAAATATACTCACTCTGTTTCTAAAAGATCCATGTTTTAGGTTTTTCACATTTATTAAGAAAAACATAAAATTTTATTTACCAATGCATTGTTTTTCTTAATTAACAATTCCCCATTTTTTTGAACCAATAAAATTTTAGTAAATACAATTATATTTTTGGAAATATACAATTTTTCATTAATTAATGTATTGAAAATATAAAAAATGTATCTTTTTGAAACAAAAGTTTTTTATAAAACATGGATCTTTTAGATTCAGAGGGAGTAACATTTTTTGAAACTTTGAAAGATAGTATACTAATAACTTTTGAAAACGTATATCTGTTATTCAAAGTGTCTTTGAACACAATCAAATCGTTGTCAAAATAATAAAAAATTCAAAACAAAACGTATCTTGTTGGATGTCATGTTCTTTGTTTTTTTTTTTAATCTAATCAATACAACTAGTTATCCTTTATCTCACTAAAAACAATATAATTATTCATTTCAAAACTTTATACTAAAAAATATATCTTTATCTCGTTTTCTGAGTATGTAACACGCATGAGTGGTCTCCCATCGGCAATTATCATAAACGATCAGCTTCCGCCACAACTACAACCGTACCGCAACACAAACACGACGAGACTCCACCGGAGTTTCTTTGTCCCATAACAGGATTCCTCATGTCGGATCCCGTTGCTGTCCAGGACCAAGTTCGTTATGAATTACAACACGATATATTTGTATGCCTAAATAAACTTCGTTGGAAACACAACAGAATTTGAGAAGTCTACCAGGACCAAGTTCGTTATGAATTACAACACGATTTTTTTCGCAAGTTTCATGTAGTCTAAAGTATGTAGTAACTAATATAAAAAGGACAAGGTGTTTCATTTTTTATGTCTAAATGATTATGAGTGGAGTACAAAGGCATTAACGTGTACTATTTATTAAAAATTGTGTGAAAAGTATTTTTATTTAAACTAATTAATAACATCTTACCTTTTTATTAAATTTCTTTTCATAAATATGTTTTGACCGTATCTTTTAAAATCTTGTCTTTCTTAATTTCAAGATTTTCTCTTACAAGAAGTTTGACAAGTTGGTAATTTTTCTTATAACACAATACAAATTGATAAGTATCTTTTTTAAATCTCGGATTTTAAGAAAATAATATTTGAAGATTTTATCTTAAACAAGTTTTAATATTTAAAATGTGGAAGCCAAATAATATATAATCCCACTATATATTTTCTTGCACCATATGCAACCATACAATTTAAATTAAATTATGTTTAAAAATAAAATTTTATTAATATTTTAGATGTTATTATTTTTATACCAATATGTTAATATAAATTTTGGGTTAGTTAAACATAAATTAAGATAAAATATAAAATGGATTCATTTTAAATTATATTTAACAAAAGATATGAAAATATTTAAAATTATAATTTTAGATAGATTTTCAACTTCTATTGGTTCAGATATATTAAATCAACTTATATAAAATTTTAAAATAAATGATATAATTATTGTATAATTATTAAAAAATAAGACTAAACAGAAAGTTTAAAATGTGTAGATATCAAAAGGAAACAAATGGTATTATGATTGAAGTTTATAATTTTAAAGAATATTGTATAAAATTTTGAAAATCGTTTTTAGTAGTAAAAATTATATGATTATAAAATATACTTAAATAATATTCTGAAATTTGTAAAATATTGTGTTTCTATTATTATATTATTTTATGTCATATTTGAGTAAATTTATTTTAATGATGATGTATGAGTTATTAGCATATTCTAAAAAGTTTACCAAAAACAAAAATCAACATTAAATGTAACTGTTCATGTCATCATTTCTACTATGTCATATCATATTTTTTAGTGAAAATGATTGTAGATAGAATATGTGTAAAATTTTGAAAATAATATCTAGGAGATTGATGAAAAGTTATATTCTTGTAGGCATGTGAGGCTGTTCAAACTCGATTATTTTCCACGAACCTCCTGCTTGTAGTACTATGATCCAGTCAGTGCTCGGAGTTATCCTCTCAAAATATATGAACATGTAACAACATTGCAAACTACTATGTATTGATCAAGAACAGGATCGTGTCTCAAAAAGTAAATCCAAACTAAAAATATTTTTCTTGAGAAAAAACGTTTGATTTGACTTTTGAGGGTGGGTAGGGTTATGCTTTGTTTCATATGGGGACTATATATAGATACACAATTTTCTGCAAACAATGCATAATTAAAACGCATCCCTAAACTACAACCGTGTTGCGTCCTCCTATCCCTGGACTCAAATATTTTATGAGTCTTGTACTAAGATACAAAAAGACTTGTTTATAATTTGTAGTTATAATAATGTAAATTTGAAAATCAGGACCCTATTCCATATTAGCAAACTAAGACTATAATTTCATAAAGAAACTTGTCAAAAAGAAAAATCAAATGCAAATGCATTGTGAGTGTATTTTCATTTAAACCTCCACTACTGATCCATGACAACTTCAAATCTAGGTCCAAAAACTCTCTACTATAACTAGACAATAATGGTCATGTAGCAGTGCAGACTTGCTTGATTGTCACAGCCCTCCAGTGAACCAGTACCCACAATGTGGTCTTTCAAACTCATGAACTCATGTATGGATGATGTGAGGATTGTTAAAGTATTGGAAACGAATAAGACAAGACCAAAGCTTTGAGACACTCTTTGAGCCTCATCAGAGATTTAACATGCAAACGTATATCAGATAAACTCATATGTTATTTATTTAAATATATTGATATAGCTTGTATCATGTGACTTAAAAAGACTTCAGTCTACTTAAATATTGCCTACATTTTACAGAGAGAAAAAACATTATTTTTTCTTGCAACGAGTGCTAAAGCAGATGGCAGACTAAGTTTTCTTGTAAATTATATCCCATCAAGTCTGGTCGTCTATACACGCAGCTGACCACATCTAGGGATAAGTCTATCTCCGTCATTGTATACTTCAACGTCTTCATAATAATATTCCAGACTAGTTCCTTGCCTTAAAGAACAATTCCATTTTGTTGCATTATATTATAGCTCTTCATGGAATTTGATGATATATGAAAATTTGTAGTTCAAGTTTTATATGCCTAAGTCACTGTGTTTGGAAGAACAATGGAGTTCGAGATTTCTACCAAGACCTTCTGAATTATGACAACGTGTTTTTTTACGCAAGCTTCATTGGGCCTAAGACATGTATGATAAATTGACAAGTAACATAAAAAGTATGAGATGTTTCATTTTTGCTTGGATCTAAATGATGAGTAACAAAAGGCATTATAGTATATATATATATATATTTTTTTTTTTTTGTGTGTGTAAAATCTTTTCGGTTAAAGTACTGAGTCCTAACTAATATAGTTTCTTACATACATAAATTTTGACAAGTTGTAAGGTATCTTTTAAAATCTTACTTTTTTAGAAAAATTAAAATTTCAAGATTTTCTCTTAAAATAAGTATTTATATTTACCATGTGTCTTTAATATTTATTTATTTATCTCTCTTTGTTTTGTTATTCATGACTCAAATAGGTGATCTGCCTGCTCAAACGGGCATAATCATCTTACACTTACATATTAATACATGCATTAATAATTCCAAAACTATCATTGATATAATTAATTTTTATGTTCTTAAAAAATTTAAACCGAATATCAAGTTATTTATATATAATAATGTTTATCAACAAAAATACATATGTTCATTATGTATTGCATTACAGTTTTTAAGAACTCTCACATATTATAAATATTTTGAATTTTTTATACACTATATTCATTATTAATAAGTGAATCTTTGAAATCATTCAATACTCTCTTTTCGATTATATAATTTTTTTAAATGATTAATATTGAGTTATTCATGTTTTGATTATATTGGCTAATTTTCTCTGATTAATACTCTCTTTTCTACTGTGCTGGCTAATTTTTCTTATATTAATTTTAATCAATTATATTCTAATAAAGTTAAGATTTTTTTAAAAAAATTTGGCCATTTTTTGGATAACATAATATAATTAGTTTTAGATAATGATAATTATAAAATCAAGGAAATTCGTTTTGGAGTATAGTTAATTATATATTAACAAATCCAATTATTCATTAAGAGTAACAATGATTTTAACCGCTCCAACTTTTAACGTGAGAGTTCAAAACAAAAATGCTCTTGGTATATAATATAATGGATAGATAGATGATTTTTATGTTTGTATTTATTTTATTTTAATGATAATAATAATAATAGTTTTCTATAAACATTGTCAAAAAAGTTTTCTATAATGGCTCAAACGATTTTTACAGTCCACTAATGGCGGCATTATGAATGAGTATAATAATATTTTAAACATTTAAATAAATATTTATTAATTTAAAATAATAAAGAGTTATGGAATAAATAATTTTAATCTATAAATATTAATGGATTGAAAATTATATAAATAATTATGCTAGAATAAATGTTTAGTTACACTTAATTTGTAATTTATTATTATAATTAGTTTAGTTATAATAATAAATAGTTTAGTTATTTACATTCTTTCAAAAAAAAATAATTAGTTTAGTTATTCATATTTATTATTTTTGTTAATAGATTAAATAATGTATCAAATTTTAAAATTTTGTTCATATAACTTATTTCTCAAGTTTTATCTTGTAGTGTTAAAAATATATGAAGTTTTCATTCAGCATATTTTAAAATTTAATTAATTTTGCACAATTTAGTTAATATTTTCACGATTTCAAGAATAAAGTTTTACTAATCGGGACCTAAGATGCTTTAATTCTTATCAATAAAGTATGAAGTAAAATTGAAGTAAAAACTTGAATTGGTGTCAAGCTTACCAAACCAGTGGTTAATTATTCCTTTGATTATAACCTTTCTCATATCATTATTTCAGCTCATCACTGAATCCAATACACACACGGTGGCTATCAGGCTCATGTATAGACTATGTGGGGATGTGACCATAAGATAACGGTTGCTAAAACATCGGGACTGGATAAGACAATACCATAGATATGAGACGTTCTTGAACCTCATCAGAGATTTAGCAGACAAACATATATCACATAAACTCATATGCCATTATAATATTTTGATATAGCTTATAGTTTCCTGCAAAAATAGAATACATTATTTATATGCATTCCAATGTAATGCTAAAACGGGTGGTGTATCAAGGTTCCTTGAAAAGTATATCCCATCAAGTTTGGCCGTCCATACACGTATCTGGCCACATTCAGGGATAATTCCTGATTTGTATACTTCAACTTTAGAAAAATATTCCATGTTAGCTCCTTGCTGTAACAAACACTCCCATATTGTTAAAAAAAGTATATCATCATGGAACTCGATGACATATGGAATAGCATTGAAGGTTAAGTTCTTGACGCCTAAATCATCTTTGTTGGAAACACAATGGAATGTTAGAAGTCTACCAGGACCGAGTTCGTTATGAAGAACAACACGATTTTTTTCACAAGCTTCGTGTAGCCTGAAGTATGTAGTAAATAATATAAAAAGTACGAGGCGTTTCATTTTTTTTTCTTTTGATCTAGATGATCATGAATGAAGTAGAAAATGCGTTAATGTGTAGTCTTTATAATTGTTTTCATGTGGAAAATCTTTTCGTTTAAAGTAATAAATAGTAAATACTATCATACTTTTTTGTAAAGTTCTTTTTGACCAAAATTTATTAGTACAGGTTCTTTCAATAAATATCAATGTTGACAGTATATTTCAAGATCTTCTCTTAAAAAAACTTTAACAAGTTGTTATGTATCTTTTTTTTTATAAAATTTCAGTATCTCTCTTAAACTACTTTTAAGATTTTCCATATGTTTTTTACACTTTTCATTTTTTCTTTCTGTTTTGTTATTCTTAACTTAACTCTTATGTCTATGTCTTATTTTATGTAGTCTACATTTGTTAGATTAATACTTTTATGCTTTTGATATTGGAAAGGTCCAATGGCCATTTAGGCATTTAAAGTATGCTCATTAATTAGTACTTCAAATTGAGTATCTCATAAATATAGTATTTAGATTTCAATTATAAATGTAAATTAACTAATTAGAAAGTGACAAATAGGATATGGGTCTCTCTCTCTCTAATAATTATTTGGATCATATTTTCATAATTACATTTATCTTATATTTAGTTTATATGTAATTTCTAATATTATAGCCAGTTTCTATGATTCTTATTGAAAATATGATCCAAATAATTATTATAATATTTAAGTTATGGCTAAAGGTATTGCATCACAGATAATATGTTGTAACATATAAATCATATACTTACGTTAAATATTATATATATATATATATATATGTATTTAATGTTAAATAATCATATTACTATCTTAAAATAAATTAATTTATATTTGTACATGACAAACAAAATCACAAATGAATTTAGGCTAATAATGAATTTATCTATAAAATAATTTTTTATCGAAATAATATATTTAAACCAAAATAGTAGATATTATATAAAATACAAAATTAAAATTAACTTAAAATATTAAAATTTTAAAAAAGCATATGAAAAACTAGAATTAAAAACACTAAATAACACTAAAAATGGACATATAATAAACATAATATAAATATAATCTAAGAAATACAGAGATAATATTTTGTAATTCATTTTTTTTTTGTGTTTTGGTCTAACTGTTTTCAAAATCTAAATTATAGAGAATATATAATGTTTGTATGGTATTGTTAGTTTGTTGATGTTTTATGGTTTGTGATTGTTTATAATCATTACTTTTCAGTGCCATTAAATTTCTTTTTTTTGTTTGTTGACGCTGGTATCCGGATGCCCTTGAAAGAGACCCCACTAACACCTAATGACCGTCTATCAGAGCAAGCCGGAGAGCCCGCCGAAGACATCCACGGGGGCTGGTGATCACCCCATTTAAATCCACCAATGTCCATTGGATTTTTTTTTCATTCCACAAATACAATAAGTATACATAAAAAATAAGTTTTTAATTTCAAATCCAAGTTTCTTACTTGATTATTACTATAAAAAGATTTTGATCCAACATCTACATTCCATAAATAAAAATATGAAACAAAATATTATAGTTTATTATATTAATTACCAATATAGATACTGAAGTTTATAATTTAAAATTTGTATCTTATTTAATAATTTAACTTTTTTATAAAAACAAACATCAAAACTGAAATTTGTTAGGTCTATATATATTTTATGTTCAGTCACATTTTGTGCTCAATTATTAATTTTAATAAGTACAAATAATTCAGATAATTTAACTAATAATTTATCATTTTCTTGAGAATAATGAAAAAAATTTAATGATAATATCATAATTAAATTTATATTAGTAATATTAAAATGTTACATATGTGTTTATGTTATATTTAGTTTAGTAATATTAAACCGACTCTCTTTTAATATATATCACATAAGATAGAATGAATCATCTATCTTTTAAGATAAATTTCTTAAAAAATATTAAAAGCAATTATTGTGACTGAAAAAAGTGGCAAAAAAATTCAAAAATATTTATTCTATTATTCACGAAGTGATTTTCTTGCTTTCTAGTTAAAAGTAAGAACGTTTAAAGTTTTTATCATCCATAATAAATAATTAGATTCTGTTTATTAACATATAATTATCTATAAATTAAAAACAAATTTTATTAACTTAAAAATCATCATTATCTAAAAAGATCTATACTATTATTTATGAAGTGATTTGGCTTATGTGTCAACTTCTCCATAGTTTTAGGTTTTTTTTGCTTATTTCTCAATAGTTTCAATAATTTCAATTATAGTTTCAATATTATGCTGATTTGTCATCCTCTCCATACTTTTAGGATAAATCATATTTATGTTCAATTATTAATTTTGATAAATAATTTCAAAGATTTAACTGATAATTTATCATTATCACTATCTTGAGAATAATTAAAAATTCTAATGATAATATCATAATTAAATTTATTTTATTTTTATTTTAATAACATTAAAATATTATATATTTTATATTATATTGTTTTAGTAATATTAAACTGATTCTATTTTAATATATATTTTATATCTCATAAGATATAATGAATCATATAACTTTAAGATAAATTTCTTAACACAATCAAAATCACTTATTATGATAATTTCTGAAAATAGTTCGTAAAGAATTAAAAAATATTTATATTATTATTTTTAAAATGTTTTTTTCGTTCTCAGATTAAAATTTAGAGCGTTTAAAGTCTTTATTACACTTAATAAATAATTAGATTAGATATGTTAATATACAATTATCTATAAATTAAAAACAAATTTCATTAATTTAATAATCATCATTATCTAACAGATTACATATTATGTTATCTAAAATTATTTTACATCATAATATTTTAAAATAAATATAAATCACTGTATATAGCTTTATGTATATATGAATATTTTCAAATTTATTTTATGTAATAAAATATATTTTATTAAAATAATATATCTATTTACAAAATAATATATCAATTTAGAAAATTTGTAAATTTATTAAGCCAGGGGCAAAACACCTAGTTCTATATTATATTATACAAAAATATTATACATCATAATGTTTTTAATTTAATACAAATCCCTATAAATCTTTTCGTTAAAAGTACTAACTAATAAAGTTTCTTTCATACATAAATTTTGACAAGTTTTTAGGTATCTTTTTAAATCTTGCTTTTTCAGAAAATTTAATATTTCAAGATTTCTCTTAAAATAAGTTTTGAGATTTACCATGTGTCTTTCTGTTTTGTTATTCTTAACTTAATGATCTTAATGTTTGTATTTTATTTTATGATTTATGATAATAATAGTTTTCCATAAACACAACATAAACTTTGTCAATTTTTTTTATTTGGCTTATATAGGAAAATAACACTTCTTTGTGCTCTTTCTTTGTCAAGGGGTTCTAAACTTATTTTCTTTAATCAAACCTATTGGATATATTTTTTTTTGGGCTTCGCAATATGTTTAATACAATTAATTGTAAATTATAGCCTTCTTTGAAACTTTAAAAGATGCTATAGGGGATGATTGGTTGTGGCTGTAGGTGTTCTAGACAGCCAAAATTTAATCTAAAATTGTATATGCCAACCAATCGAGTTTTCCTTTTCTTAAAAAACTCACAGCAAAAATATATCTACAAAATTAAAATATGACTGTAGAAAGCTTTATTTCCAAAGCAAAAAAATAGTGTTTTGGAAAAGTACAGCAAAAAATTAAAGCAAAAAATTTTACAAACTAAATTCTACAGTCAAAAACATAAAGTTACATACCTTATCAATCATAATAATTTTTTTTAAAAGAAAGAAAACTATGAAAACATATGTAATTGATTTGGATTTCTAAATCCATTAAAACATCAAAACCAATAACACCTTCGTATGTTATTCAGCGCGTCTTTGAACACACAATCAAATTAAATCGTTGCCAAAATAATCAAAAAATTCGAAACAAAACAAAACATATCTTAGTGGATGTCATGTTCTGTTTTTCTTTCTTTTTTAATCTTTTTTTTTTGTCAACCATTTCATTTCATTAATTCAAATTTCAAGTACAATGGCTTAGTAGGAAGGCCAAGAAATTACATAACTTTGATTATCCATCGTAGCATTCTTGGCCATCATATCAACTACATGAGCAAAACTTCGGGGAACATAACAGAAGCTAAAACGGTCTTTTGCAGCAATGATTTTAATATCATGAATTATGGAAGTTGCCTCTGTAATTTTGTCCTTCTTCTTTTGCCAAATCCCAGCAACACCATCCAACTGCCTTATTAGCTTCATACAATCCCCTAGGAATGTAACGTTTTTATAGTACAGTCTATGTAGCTGACAAACAGCTTCCCACATTGCCACTGCTTCTGCTACTAATGGTGTATCAGTAGCTTTCATTGCAGAGCTTCCCTGAAGTCTTAGAGTGCCTTCTTTGCTGAATAAGGACCACCCAATACCTATCTTCTCAGATGGTGACTTCCATGAGGCATCTACAATGCAATAGAGTTCTGTTTCATGCGGTAGTACATCATTTATAGACAGAGGATGTGGCATAGGCATAACCTGATTTGTTGCTTCACTAAGCTTGTTGATCTCTGCCCAAGTTATCGCATCTCTTACCGCTGCATGAATGTCTTGGGTTATATGATCTCTCTTATTTTCATACACCAATTTGTTTCGCATCTTCCATATTCTCCAGCTTAACATCAATGGAAGTATATTCTTCTGATCTTCAGCACCTGTGTTAAGAATATAAGAAAATAAATCATACACAGTGCTACTGCGATTCAGGTGTATGCTTATATCACTGAGCGCCATAGTCCATATCTCCCAAGCAACTCGACATTGGAGAAGCATATGATCTATAGTTTCTATCTCTTCTCCACATATTTGACATAAAGTATCTATTTTACATCCCCTCTTACTTAGATTGTCTGCAACCGGTAGACCATTGTGAAGGATTTTCCACCAGAAAATCTTGACTTTTGGTATAGCATTAATTTTCCAAAGTTTAGTCAGCATACCATTACGGACCTGAGTGCTCGTATTAATAGAGGACTGATCTTGTTGTTCTTCTCTATCTAGCGTCCTCTGAACATGGTAGCCTGTTTTGACTGTGTAGATTCCCCTAGATCCAAACTTCCAACTTATTATATCCTCTCCATTCATCAAGCTTGGTCTTATACTCAGAATTTTTGATGAGTCCTCAGTACAGAACAAGCTATGAATTAACCTAATATCCCAAGACATAGTACCTGGTACAAAGAGGTTATTGACTTTTAGGTTAGGATATAAAGCAGCGCCTGTACCTCTTGGAGGCAAATTGTGTTCTCCACGAAGCCAGTTGTCTTTCCATTCACTTATATTTTCCCCGTTTCCTACAACCCATTTAATTCCTCTTCTTATCAGTTCCTGGGTCTGAATAATACTTCTCCAGGCATAGCTTGACGCCTGGTAACTTCTGGCTTCTAGGAAACTTGTTTTCCTGAAATACTTTGCTCTGAAAACTCTTGCCATCAAGGATGAGGGGTTGTTGATGAGTTTCCAAGCTTGCTTAGCTAAGAGTGCTTTATTGAAGGCAAGCATGTCTCTAAAGCCTAGACCTCCTTCTTGTTTTGATAAGGTAAGCTTACCCCAAGCAATCCATGGAATGGACTTTCAATACTTGTCATCCTTTATCTCACTAAAAACAATATAATTATTCATTTCAAAAACTTTATACTAAAAAAATATTGTTATCTCGTTTTCCGAGTATGTAACACGCATGAGTGGTCTCCCATCGGCAAATTATCATAATCGTCTTCTGCCTCTTTTCTCCTCCTCTGGCGATGGGTGGAACTAACAAGAACAAGAAGAGATGGCTCTCCTTCCACCAACGATCCGCTTCCGCCACCACTACAGCCGTACCTCAACACAAACACGACGAGACTCCACGTTTCTTTGTCCCCCTCATGTCCGATCCAGTTGTTGTCCCATCTGGTCAAACCTTCGAACGTCTCTCCGTTCAAGTCTGTCGTAACTTAGGATACGTACCCAATCTTCCCGACTGAACCCAACCCGAATTCTCCACCGTCATCCCCAACCTCGCCATGAAGTCCACCATTTTCAGCTGGTGCGACCGGAACAAAGTTGACCACCCTCGTCCTCCTGACTCTGCCTACGTTGAAAACGTGCAGTTCGTGCCCACATGGATAAGGATCCGAGTCCAGAGGCTCCGGAGCCCAAGTTTCTCCGTCATGTGGCTGAGAACTCACCTTCTGAATCTGATTATGATGCTGTAATGGAGGCGATCAGAGCACGATCCAAAAACTCACTATCTCAGTCTCTGTCGCCGACAACATCACTTGAGTCAGTTATCCGGCAGAGTCCATATCATCCTAAAAGAGCTGTTAATATGTTCTCTTCTTCTACTACTTCATCAGGAGTTTATGTCGGAGCTAAAAGTCCAAACGCTATCGCTTTCTCTTCCTCAAAATACTCTTCTTCTTCTCCGATGTCGCCAGAAGAAGAAGAGATCATCAACATATTCGACCACAAGCAAGGTCTGATCTTACTTAGGGAGATGACAAGAACAAGCGAGAATTTCTAGTTTCGCTCTGCACGGATCGTATCCTCTCCTTCCTCCGATCACCTCTCGTTTCCCGGTACAACCTTGTGTAGACAAACGCCACAGCTTCTCGTTTCCCGATCACCTCCGATCACTTCTCCTATCTCTCGAGAAACTAATGGGCAGCTTAGGATAATATCATATCCGATATCTATGGGATTTAGGTCTATCTTGTATTTCCTATTCCTAGATAGATTATGCTACATATGTTGTATATATACAGACTTTGGTTGATGAATAAGGGTACACAATTACGTTAATACAACATCATTATATGGTATCAGAGCTACAAGATTCTTTGACCTAATCTTACTATTTTTTTTTCTTTTCTACGATCAAACACATACACGTTTGATTTCTTCTACTACTATTACTACAACAAAGTTCATCAATCACCTACTACTACTACTACAACAAAGTTCATCAATCACGATGTCTATCACTTCTACTTCGTCAGATCCACAAATAGCAGCTCCGGTGAATGTATCTCCATACTATCTCCATCCCTCAGACAATCCAGGAGCACTCATCACGTCCGTTCTTCTTACCAACGACAATTATTCAGAATGGGCAACAGAGCTTCGTAATTCTCTACAAGCAAAACAGAAAATTGGCTTCATTGATGGAACAATAGCAAAACCATCTGATGATAGTCCTGATCTACCTCGGTGGCTTGCAGCAAATTCAATGATAGTGGGTTGGATTCGAACATCTATTGATTCCAAGATTCGATCAGCTGTTACACATGTTCCTGATGCTCATAAACTTTGGGAATCTCTACAATTTCGTTTCTCGGTTAAAAACGGAACTCGGATTCATCAGCTGCAGGATGCAATAACCAACTGCAAACAAGATGGTCAATCGGTTCTTCAGTACTATGGCAGGCTTACCAAACTTTGGGAAGAGCTTCAGAATCTTAAGACGTCTCGTACGTGTACTTGTGCTGCTGCTGCAGACATTGAAAAAGAAAAAGAAGATGCTCGTGTTCATAAGTTTCTTTTTGGACTAGATGATTCGCGTTTTCTCTCTATTCGGTCAAGGATCACTGATGAGGATCCATTACCAGACCTGAATGTCGTATACTCTAGAGTTATACGAGAAGAACAGAATATGATTACTTCTCATTCTAAAGAGCAACGGTCAGATGCTTTAGGCTTCTCAGCAAAAACCGAGGGCTCTAAGGAACTTTCTCTTCCTACTGTACCAGCACAGCCACGTTCGAGGGATCCAGCTCGTACCTGCTCACTATGTGGACGTACGGGGCACGAGCTTTCAGAATGTTTTCTCGTCCATGGTTTTCCGGAATGGTTTCTTGAGAGACAAAATAACACCAACAATTCTTCTACTAACCACGGTGGCCGTGGAGGAAGATTCAACTCCAGCAGAGGACGTGGTCGAGGACGTGCTAATGCACCACAAGCATCGTCTCAAATCAACTCCGATCAAATAGCCTCTCTAATCACGCTTCTTCAGAATCAACAAAGCAATCTTTCCTCTGAGCGTTTGTCTGGTAAAACTACACTTACTGATGTTATTATTGATACGGGCGCATCTCACCATATGTGGGTGATTTATCACTTCTTCATGATGTTCGAGATATCTCTGGTTCCTCGGTTATATGTCCTAATGATCGCAACTCACTGGCGACAAAACAAGGAACCTTACGCCTTAGCAAGGACTATTCCTTGCACGAAGTTCTTTTTGTCCCCGACTTCAACTGCACTCTCATCAGCGTCTCTAAATTATTAAAACAAACGGGCTGTATAGCAATCTTTACTGATACATTGTGTGTTTTACAGGATCGTTTTTCGAGGACTCTGATTGGAGAAGGTGAAGAACGTGAGGGGGTTTACTATTTTACGGGAGTCAAAGTTGCACATGCTCATGGGGCTGCAAAGTCGACATCTACTTCAGTTCTCTGGCACCGTCATCTTGGACATCCTTCCTACAAAGTTCTTTCTACGCTTCCGGTTTTTAAATCACTTAATATAGATTTTTCTGATTCAAGTCAATGTGATATTTGTTTTCGAGCAAAACAAACTCCCAAGGTGTTTCCTGATAGTCTTAATAAAGCTTCCAGTCCTTTTGAGTTAATTCATTGTGACGTTTGGGGTCCATATCGAACACCAGCATCTTGTGGTGCAGTATATTTTCTTACTATTGTAGATGATTTTTCCAGAGCAGTATGGACCTACTTGATGCTCGAAAAATCAGAAGTAGCCAATTTACTTAAAAGTTTCTGTGCAATGTCTGAAAGACAATTTGGACGACCAGTTCGCACTATCCGAACAGATAATGGCACATAATTTATGGTTCTTACGAAGTACTTTCGGGATACTGGAATTATTCATCATACTTCATGTGTGGACACTCCAAAACAGAATGGACGAGTGGAACGGAAACACCGTCATATTTTGAATGTGGCTCGTGCCTGTCTCTTTCAAGCTCGTCTACCTATTAATTTTTGGGGAGAGAGCATTCTTGCGGCAGAACACATGATTAATCGTACGCCTACACAAATACTCGACGGTAAGACACCGTATGAAGTCTTACACGGCAAACCGCCAGCTTTTGATCTACTTTGAGTATTCGGGTGCCTTGCTTATGCTCACCGTCGTCCGAGAGATAAAGATAAATTTGGTGAGCGGAGTAGAAATTGTTTGTTCAAGGGACATCCCTTCGGCAAGAAGGCATGGAGGCTCTATGATTTAGAAACAAACGAGTTTTTCATTAGCACAGACGTGGTATTCTTTGAAGATAAGTTTCCTGGTCTGAAAAACACAGAGTACGTGACACCTCCAGTAATGCAAGACAAATCGTTTGATGATTGGCTTCTACCTACTATGCAATCCAGGGGGAGCTCGACGATTCCTCCAGTTACTGAACCATCTGGGAATGTCTCTCCTCTGATTACAACACAGCCGGATACACCTACTACTCCATCATCGTCACAGAGTCTGACTAACCCTGTGTCGCCTACTACACCACACGTTACTACGATTTCTCCTACTGTTTCAACTCCCTCGAGTGCGGTTCCATCTACTCTTCCTACTACGTATACAGATTCTGAACAAACTGCATCATCTCAGTCGTCGGGTCTCCCAGAAATTCTTGGTCGTGGACACCGATCTAAGCAACCATCTATCCTTCTCAAGAATTTTGTCACTCATAATGCAACCATGGATAACCCCCCTCACGTTCCAACTAGTTCTGATCATAGTCCACCTCTGTTTTTACTGCGAAACATCAGGCTTTTCTCATGAATGTCACCACGGATTTTGTTCCTAAAACATATAAAGAAGCAGTTCGTGATCAATGCTTCAATGGAGCTATAAAGACTGAGATAACAGCATTAGAGGACAATCATACATGGGATGTCACTAGATTACCGCCGGGGAAAAAGGCCATTGGTTGTGGCTGGATTTATTCCCTAAAATATAATGCTGATGGTACAGTAGAGCGTCCCAAAGCTCGGCTTGTTGCTCATGGCAATCGCCAAAAGGAAGGAAGAGACTATAAAGATACCTTTGCTCCTGTTGCAAAAATGAATACGGTTTGTTTTCTTCTCAAAATTTCAGCAGCCAAACGATGGGATGTGCATCAGATGGATGTTCATAATGCCTTTCTACATGGGGATCTTGAGGAAGAAATATATATGCAGTTGCCGCCGGGATTTAAAACTGAGGATCCATCTAAGGTTTGTCGACTTCGGAAATCTCTTTATGGTTTAAAACAATCACCTCGGTGTTGGTTTTCCAAGCTCAGCAAAAACTTTACTGGATTTCGGATTCACTCAGAGTTATGAGGACTATTCTTTGTTCTCACTTGTCCAAGGGAATATATGTCTACACATACTAGTCTACGTCGATGACTTCATAATTTCCAGAAACGATGTTGCTACTATAGATCGCTTTAAAGAATATCTCAACAAGAACTTTAACATGAAAGATTTGGGCAAGATCAAGTACTTTCTTGGGTTGGAAGTAGCAAGAGGACCTGAAGGCATTTTTCTATCTCAGAGAAAATACACTTTGGATATTGTTACTGAATGTGGGTTGCTTGGGGCAAAACCAGCTCCTGTTCCGACAGAGCTTAATCAAAAATTGGCACTGTCGTGATGAGCATTGGGCGGCGGCCTTACGGGTGGTGCGCTACTTAAAAGGTACCCCAGATCAAGGCATTATGCTCACTGCTAACTCGGATATGCGCTTAACCGCTTATTGTGATGCGGATTGGTCGGCGTGTTCTCTCACACGGCATTCTTTAAGCGCTTATATTGTACTTCTGGGTGACTCTCTTGTGTCTTGGAAGACCAAGAAACAACGCACTGTCTCGCGATCATCAGCTGAAGCTGAGTGCCAATCCATGGCAGATACTACCTGTGAACTCAAGTGGCTTAAACGCCTGTTACACCAGTTCGGTTTTTCTCATCCTCTACCTATGCGCATGTTCTGTGATAGTCAGTCCACCATATACATCGCCAAGAACCCTGTTTTTCATGAGCGTACAAAGCACGTTGAGAATGATTGTCATCTTGTACGCGATGCTTTACAAGCTAAGATTATCACTACTGAGCATATATCTACCAAGCATCAACCTGCAGACTTACTTACAAAGGCGTTACCAAGCCCAACATTTCAATACTTGCTGTCCAAGTTAGGCATTCATCGATTGTCACTACCAACTTGAGGGGGAGTAATGGGCAGCTTAGGATAATATCAAATCCGATATCTATGGGATTTAGGTCTATCTTGTATTTCCTATTCCTAGATAGATTATGCTACATATGTTGTATATATACAGACTTTGGTTGATGAATAAGGGTACACAATTACGTTAATACAACATCATTATAGAAACAGAACCAAGTGAAGATCGTACGTTCAGGTTTCGTTCCTCTCTTGATCGACGTTTTGAAGTCAGGAACTGTAAGCTCAAAGTTCGGAGTGATCAGAAAAGAGGTTCAGATTTCCATATCAAGTGAAGATACGGTGTGCAAATAAAGGAAAGTTTGATATTTGAGAATCACGAGTAGTGAAGTAGTATTTAAAAGGACATGAGACATCAAGAGGAGGCTATGTTTTGGAAGATAAGAAAAGGCTAGTTGTCAAAGAGTGAAAAGTGGTTTTGGGTTGTTATGGGTTTGTAATGTAGAGGTCAAGCAACGTGTGTGTTTACTTGAGTCTCAAGGATAGTTAGAAATTGGTCAGTCGAGATACACAGATACACAGGTGGGTGTAATCTCATAAATCTGATTGAAGATTTGTAGAGTTTTTTCAAATGATTTCTAATAAAGGTACTTGTTAAAGTGTTTATTCTGAGTATATCCAAGTTTGAGTTCCTACAACTGGTATCAGAACAGCCAACCTCTCTGATACTGAAAATAGATTACAGGTTGAGATCATGGAAACAACATATATAAATCTGAGAAAACTGAAGAAGACAACCCTAAGACATGGAAGGAAGACGACGACTATCAGGAACTGCGTGATAATTTGTCAAGGCTAAGTAATGAGAACCTCAGATTGTTGAAAGATAAAGCAGTAATAAAAGCTCAGATCAACACTACAAAAAACTTCCTTTCTTAGCACGAAGAAACCACTATCATAAATCCTAGATAGCGTATTATGAACCGCTATATCTGTCCCAGCTATAATAGACCTTCCACTTACGATAGCAGTTTTGTAGGCGCTATTGTTTCAGAGACATATAATAGCAGTGTTTTATAGTTTGCTATTATATAATAAGCAATATACTAGCATTTATTTAAAAAGCTAATATATCAAATATTAAATCAAAAATTAATTTATAATTAAAAATAAAATAACTAAATTATATCAAATATTAGATACTAATGTTGAGTTTACAAAGAAAAAAGATTACGATCTATAAAAAAAACTAAACCAAAATAAAACCTAAACTAAACAAGATATAATTGTTTTGTAATCTTCTTCACAGCCAACTTAACTCCATGTCTGTAAAAACTCCATCAAGCTCTTCTCTTCCACCACCATCTGTCAAACTTCACCTTTGGTGTTCTTAGTTAGAGATAGCTGATACTAGATATGTTCTCATCTTTGTCCAGAGAAGATTTTGCAGAGCTTGTGTCAGTATCAGGAAGAGCAGCACTGAGGGTCTTGTCCTGTAATACACATAACAAAGTACTAACCTGTAAATATAAATTAAAAAGATGAGACATTTTTTCAGACAAGATCAAATCAGATTAGCCTCTTACCGAATCACGGCTTCCAGAGGAAGCCACATCCTTTTCAAGCTCACAATCTCTCAATATGGAAACTTTCTTCAAGCGCATCTAACAAAACCCATAAAAGCAACAAGAACCACTTTGTTCTCAGCGATTTATAAAGAGTCTTAGGGTCTGACTGGTGTAACCGCAGCGGTTGCGGGTGCGGTAGCGGGAGTTTACAGATGTGGGTCGTTGCGGTTTCAAGCGTTTTCTAGAGATTTGTACAACTGGTACATCGGTTAGAAATTCGTGCGTTTGCGGGACTTTTATGACTGGTAAACTACCAAACGCAATACCTGTTAAATAATAAAGGGAAATTGCCAAAAATACCATTTCCCTTGTACCACTTATCAATTATACAGTAATCAACTATACCACCAGATTTTTAATTGGAAAATGACCACTATGTCCCTAATTAAAAAAGCTTTTATCTAAACCATATCTTCTTCTTCGATGTGGAAATCCGAGAATCCGGTGAGCTCTGGTGAAGGACGACGATCGGACCGTCGGTGATGGCTCCTTCGTGGGACTGCGAGACGGCGACCGTACAAGTCCTTTGCCCAATAGATGTGGATGTGGCAGCTAGTAACGTCCCAACGGTAACGGAGAAGAACCGATGTCTCCTCCCGCGAAGAAACAACGATTTAGAGAAGAGATGAACAGAGTACGTGGCGGAGATCGTGCTGGTTTTATCGGTGTTAGGGAGGATGCGAGAAGGAAAAGCCCCGACGAAGATGGAACTCGAGCTGATGGTTGAAGCTAGGTCGAAACTAGCTGAGATGTGTCAAGAGTTTACTCCTAATGATATCATCGGTGGCGATGGTGTTAGAGGTGTGATTGAAGATCTGGGTTTGAATTGTAAAGATCAGAGTTTAGGATTCAAAGCTCCTAGATCACTATCTCCGAGATGTATCTCTTGGCAAAAGAAAGGTTACAACTTTGTTTAGATTCTTGAAAGAATGTGATTTTTTTTCTTTTGTGGATTTTTGATCATGTTTTTGGTGAAAAAAAAATTCCGCAGATGGAAGAAGCAAAACACTTTTTGACACCTATGGTATCTCACTTGTCACGGCCAATCAATGGTGTTGCGTCTCCAGGTCTTGGTATGTGCATACTGTACGCTTTTATAACAAACCATCGAACTTTGTCTTCAGGCATCGTTAATGATTCTTTGCCATTTGTTCTGCAGGAAAGAATGTTTCTGTGGCTAATAAGTGTATTAGTAGTGAAGTTACTACTGTTAATCCAGCTGTGAGCCATTTCAGGCCTAAGATGGTGCTCAATGGTGCTGCTTCTCAGGGCACTGGTAAGTCTTCCTGTTTTATATTCCATCTTTGTTTCCGTAGATGCAGTTGTAGTGGTAAGATATTGATAGCCTTTGACTTGGAGAATAGCATATTCTTGTTGGTTTGCTACGGTTTTATACAATAAAGAGTTATAATAGCCAAATCCAAGTGCTATCATTAGGTGCTTATCCCTGTAACTGTAGTTAGTCCTATATAGCGGATATTGTTACTAGTTCTATCTTGAGTTGCTTAATTTCACTTTTACCTTTTCAGGTGTTCCAGCAAATTCTTCTGTAAATTACTATAGTGGATTCTGGTCTACCCAACCTCAGTCAACCATATCATTCACTTCTTTTCAAAATTTATCATTGGTCTAGGGTTTCAATCAGATATATCTTATAAATAGCTTATAAGTTCTTGTAAATAGTTATTAAACCCTTTTAAATAATTTTATAAACTTTTATAAATAGTTATATAAATGTTTATATTTGTTTTATAAACTTTATAGATGGTTGACAGAAGGTTTTATAAACTATTATAAAACTTATAAATTGTTTTATAAACCTTTATAAATAGTTATATAAATATTTATATGTGTTTTATAAACTTTATAGATGGTCGAATATGATCCAGCTAATAACCGTTGAGGTCTGTATAAAAATTGCTTCGTTTGTGAATCTCTTTTCATGCATCCATGATGTTTGTAGTGATATGCTGTGTTTTTTTTCTACAAATGTTATATAAATTCTTAGACAAAAGTTTTCTACAAATCCTTATAAATGATTTCCAAGCTTTTAAAAAATGTTTTTAATACCTTATAAACGAATTACCTTTAGAAATGTTTATAAATCCTTATAAAAAATTTTATAAAGCCTTATAAATATTTTTATATCCATGTGTTTGTATATATAAAATATTTATAAACCTTTATAAGTTCGATATAAAATCTGTAAAAAACCCTTACAAATCTTATATAAACTTTTTAGAAACTTATTTAAACCCTTTATAAACCCTTTATAAATTCGATATAAAATCTTTATAAACATCTTTAAACCCTTTCGGCTTAAAGCCCAACACTTTCATACAGAAGATTAAATTCATAAAACTTAAGAACACGTGCAGGCTTTGTAAAGAGATGATGATACGTGGCAGATTCTGAGGCACATGCGGAGAGCAAGCAAGGCTCCACCGCTTAAGAAATTTTACATACCTTTATAAATTGTTTTATAATCCTTTATAATGGTGTATAAACTTTATAAATTATTTTTATAAACCCTTATAAATTATTTATATACCCTTATAGATCATTATTTACATACCCTTATAAATCCTTATAAATTATCATACAAACCATTATAAATTGTTTTATAAGGCTTTCTAAATGGTTAGACCCTTTTAGTTGATTTATAATCCTAGAAATTGATTTATAAACCTATAAATTGATTTATAAACTCTTATAATGGTTAGACCCTTTTAGTTGATTTATAAACTCTTATAATACCCCTTATAAATTGAATATAAGCTTTCATAAAGTTTTTATAAACCCTTATTAATAGTATACATACCCCTTATAAATTATTTTATAGATCATATGCTAAGAGAGAATGGTTTGTCTAGTGTTATGTTATAAAAATGTAATTTATTTTACAGAACTCAAAAGTTGTGATTACAAAATGAAAGTTTGTTATTACAGAAAGAAAATATGTTAATTCATTTTTCCTTTAGGCTTGTATCACTAAAGAAGAGAGAGAACCCCTTACAAATCTTATATAAAATTTTTATAAACGTATTTAAACCATTTATAAACATTTATAAACCCTTATAATTCTATATAAAATCTTTATAAACTCATGTAAGTGATTTTGTGAATCCTTTATAAATTCTTATAAACCATTATAAACATTTTTAAAACCATGATAAACTTTTATAAATGGTTTATAATATATTTATAAGTTCTTATAAACCTTGTAAAATGATTTATATGAACTCTTTTAAATGATTTTTGAATTTATAAAAGATTTTATAAACTCTTATAAATTGATTTATAAACTCTTATAAATTAATTTATAAACCTTTTATAAATGTTTTATTAAACTCTTATAAATTGATTTATGAACTCTTATAAATAAATAAGAGTTATAAGTAATATTTTAATATGATTTTTAATCCATATAAAATATTTTATTAACCCTTATAAATGATTTAGTTAACCCTTAAAAATGATTTATAAAATCATATAAATGGTTTATAAAATTCTCAAAAATGGTCTATAAACCTTTATAATCGATTTGCTAGCTTTTATAAACGATTTATAAACTTTAATAAAGGGTTTGTAAATCATTTACAAACATTTATAAACGATTTATAAACATTTATTAATTACACATATATTCATGATACTTTTGATTTTTAAATAATTAAATAGTTTTATAATTAGAAACCTAACCTCAAGTTCTCATAAATCTTTATAAAGATATTTAAATGTTTTATAAGCTACTATAGATGGTCTTTTTATAAATAGTTATATGTCTCTATAAATGGATTTATAAACTTTTATTAGCTGTTTTATATATCTATTTAACTGATTATATAAACGTTTATAAATAATTTATAAACATTTATGAATAGAAACCTAAACATTAAAATGTTTCAAACAGACAACTAGTAGAAGAAAAAGCATTGAAACCAGCATTTGAAAGAGTCGTTTTCTCACTCTCTTCTTCATTCAATGACTGCAACTTTCTACCTGAGAATCCCAATTAGTTTTCCTCTAATCAGAATCATCATTAGTCACTAACGAATTCAGACATGTCAATGTTTATGTTTCTCTCGGGTGTGGTCTCCTTTGAAGAGTGCAATAGCCTCATTTGGTCTGTGCAAAGTAACTTAATGGTCTGCGCTTCTCAGTCACAAAGTTTAGACCAGCATACTATCGATTCCACCCTTCCACCTGTTTTAAATCATGAATCCATCAGTTCAAAAAAGTTTCAAAACATACAAAGACAAAAATTCTCTTTGTTTTAGTAGAGACTATTCCATTCTCTAAGTTTAGTTTTTTTTTATAAAAAGATGTATGATTCAATCCTTTAGGACAGAGATGTATAGAATTGGGTCTCATGGCTTCTAGTGGAATAATCAAGTACACGCATATTAACATCTAGGTTCACATTTTTCATCAAAAGTTTCCAACTTGGTTTCATAGATAAATACGTAGATCTATTTTAATGAAGGTAGTACTTTGCAGCTCTATTGTTTTAAATGTGTTAATGATTTGCAAGCAATTAAAACTCACTATGGCTCAGGATGAGACCGAAGAAGATGAAGAATTAGGATGGACTTGTAGCAATTCTTTGTCGTCTTCATCATGATTTCCAATCCAATCGATTTCGCCTTCATCCATATTATCCAGTCCAATCGATTTTGCCTTCACCATGGAGGTTCATGAGCCTCTGAATCTATCGGGCATGATGGTTGCAGTTCTGGTGCTTCAAAGGATTCATAGAATCTATAGTAATTGATTTCACTTAATAAGGCGGAGCAACTCGAACGGAGATTCTGGACTTCGTCGCCAGTGCGTGAGACAACCGATGAAGACGGCGGATCTCGACGGTGTCTCCGAGGAAGATGAACTCGAAAGGGAGAAAACAAAGGAGAAGATAAGGTTAGGATAGTATTGTCTTTTGGTCATTAATGAATGTGGTATTTATGAAAATGTCTCTTGATTGGTGGTAAAGTTGAAAAGTGGTATCAAACAAAGTGTAAAAATAAAATTTCCCCAATAATAAATTAACAATATTTACATTTTATATAATTATAAAAGTATTAAAAATCATAATAGTATAATAAATATAAAAATTGTATTTTTTTTTTGTAACACGATATAAAAATTGTATTTATAAAATCATAATATTAAATTTTTATAAGTTATAGAAAATATTTTGTTTTAAAGTTTTATAATATAAATTAAAATATAATATGCAAACATTTTACAATTTCTATTATTTCAATTTAAAATTTTTATTGAATATTTTTAGTTTTAGTTTTGTTTTTTATTTTTTTAAAGAAAAAAATTTACCTTCCCGCAAACGCTAGCTGGAACCAGCTTTTGATTTTAAGAGGTTCGGAACGGTTTGGAGCGATTTGTAGCGTTTTCTGTGATTGTTTCAAAACGCCAACAACCGCTGCTAACCGTAAAAGCTGCGTTTGCGGGTGGTAGCGGAGAAACCAGTCAAGCCCTTAAACAAACTATCAAAGACACAGTTCAAGCTCGAACCTGTTCTGAAATCAAACCAAAACTCACAACCACGTAGAGGCTTACGAAAGGCAGTGCCGTGCGAAGGGTGTTAGGGGCCTAAGTCAAATTTTTAAATAAACTTATTTACAACTATATTGAAAACAATTTTCTAATACAATATTATGATCCTAACCAAATACACAAATCTCAAACATTAAAAGATTAAGTCTATTATGTATGCTTATAATATGGAGACAAAATTATATTATACATGAAATATATAGTTGAATTTAAAGGTAGAGCTAGCCAGTGCCGGTCCAGAGGGGAAGCCACCCAAGCCATCGATTGGGACATCCGATATAAAAGGGCATATTTCAAATTAATTTCTTATTAATGTTTATAAATAAAAAAAATTGATAAGGTTTTTTACTTAATATAATACTAACATTTTTAGTTATAATAATTTGAAATCATAGTGTTTAAACTTGGAAACTTCAAAATGATATCCATTAAGAAATAATTGATGATAATATGTTTACCTGACTAAAATTTTTATGAGGATCAACAACAAAAAATTACAAAGCCTAGTAAAGTATTTTTTTGTTGAAAAATTGAAGATTGTTATCAAACACATAAATTGCTTAATGTGTATTGTTAACTATTCTAATATCGATTATTATAGCTAAAACATTTGTTAAGGTTTAAATTGATATATATTTATTTGTGGTTTACTATGTCACACATGAGATTAAAGGGATTGATTTTGCTATTAATTAAAACTGATATGATTAAAGATTTATTAAATTATTAAATGATTTTGTAAAAAATGCAATTGTATTTTTAGTTTGTTTACTGTGTTTTATTAAAATTTGATGTGATTTTTTTTATGTAAGCTTTAGTTATTTTTATATTAATATTTTTAATTTTGGATAAAAATATCGAAGGGCATAATTTAAAAATTGGATTAGGACAGTATAAAATATTAGACCGGCACTGGAGCTAGCTAGGCGAACTCTCATGAAAAAGGTCTTTATAAAATTGTCTTAACCACTAGAACAGAAATGATAATTACTTAGGGGGCTAAAAATCAATTTATGTCAATTGGGGGCCTGAGCCGAATGCCTTCTTCAATATCAAATAGCAGTCTTTCACAACTAAACAAAAACAAAAACAAAAAACAAGTCACAAGAGAACAAACAAACAGTAAAAAAAACATAAGAGAGCACGAAACAAAGTGTAAGTGACGTCAACCCAATGAGCCATAAGGAAACAGACCCAAAGAGCAATGGCCCTTCTCAAGTATAAGACAAGAGAGAGATACACGACAGAAGAGTGCTCAGTACGAAGAAGGAGATACTCCTGCGTAACAGATTTGATCCGCTGCGTGACTCACAGAGGACAAATGTTTGTTTTGTTAACTAAAAGCTCTTTGTCTTGCATCAATATTTTCACAATTGGGATTGATGACTTTTAGTTATTGACTGTTATTGGCAAAGGTGCCTTCGGTGAGGTACATAACAAAGCAGAGATCAATGTGATCAATTCTAGAAATTGATTGTGATTTGATATGTTTACTTCAGGAATTAACTCCACTTAATATCAGGTTAGATTATGCCGTTTGAGATCTACTGGTGAGGTTTATGCCATGAAGAAATTGAAAAAAACTGACATGCTTAGCCGTGGACAGGTACTTACTTTGTTCTTTTTATTCATGTAACTGTAACTTGTTTTATAGTAGTAGTGGCAAGTTCAAGATTGATGCAACACAATAGAGTTCATATGATTGAACTTGCATTCACCATACTCAATTGAAATCGGGAACTGAAACGTGTTTTAGAGTAATAGCAGTAGTAAGTGCAATTGTGCAAATATTGGTGCAAGACAAAGAGCTTTTTTTTTTCTTTTCTAGTAATAGATTTGATTCGCTGCGTAACATGTACAAAAAATTAAATATAAATTACATATTTAAAATTTAGGCAGTTAACAAGTTTTAATTATTTTGTTATCAACTCATGTATTTATGTAACTTTTTGAAACAGTAAGAAACAAATATTTGTAAATATTATTTATGTCTTATAATATTCAGTTTCTTTAGACCTAATACCCAATCATTATAAATATATTGAAAACCTCTTTCATTTTTTAAAACTTAGTTATGAGTTTCATAACCAATATCTCTAACCTAACCAATGTAAAATATAAAATCAAAAGGTTAAAATAATATGTTCTTTAAAATCATGATACAAAATAATAAAATATAAAATCAAAGAATAATTTTATACATCAGTTGAGAAGTCAATTAAATGATTTTTGTTTATGTGTCGTTCATATGTGAAATTTTAAAAAAATGTTATAATTTGATTGGTTGGTGTCTTTTATTACTTTTACAGTAATTCATTTGTTGCTTTTAACGTTATGATTATCTCATATGCAAATTTAATGTATGAAGTTAAAATTGCTTCTATTTAATTATAGAAACGAAATGTGACATTACAACATGGTCCAGTTTGTACAGAGAAGCAAAAGGTGAAGGACGGGTGAATAATCATTGTACTCATCGACTTATCGCTATACCAACTTGTCTAATTGATTTACACCACATGAAATTGAACCAAGCGAAATCAAACCGAACAAACCAAATAACAGCTAACCAGTTGAACCCAAGAAGAAACGAAGCCCAAATAACGAAACAAATGGGCTTCACCGTCGTTCTGGGCTGCCGCTCTCTCTCTCTCTCTCCCTCCCTCCCTCCCTCCCTCCCTCCCTGGCAGAAGCATATACAATTATTAGTAACCTCGCTCTATTGCAAATTCCTTATCTTTCTCTTTGATTTAAATTCCTTAGTAGCATGACCTAAAACAGCATAACCAATTTTACATGTCGATAAGAACAAACACACATAAACATAATCATGCATAAGCATAACAGTCACATTAACTTTCCCAGTTAAAAATAAAAACTTCCTCCATTAACTTAAGTACAACAGCATAACATCTATAAGTACAAACGTCAGAGTATAACTGTGGCAATAACTGACGTACGACAGCATGACAATTATTATTATTTTTTTAAATCAACATCAATCTCATGTGAAGATCATGATACATATCTAGTTGTTTCTTCAACATATGACACACACAAAAAAAAAAAAAGAAGAACACGCGAAGATGTGAAATAACATGCAAAAATACTCACATAATAGTTTTCTTGTATCTTTTATTATGTTTGGTACTAAAATATGAGAAGTGACAAAATATGAAAGAACCTAATATATGTATGTGAATAGTTATTGTTCCTTTTGATATATCTTATAGTTAAAAAAACAGAAAATACATTATTTTTCAATCCAATGTAGTGCTAAAACAGGTGGTGTATCAAGGTGTCTTGAAAAGTATATCCCATCAAGTTTGGCCGTCCATATACGTATCTGACCACATCGAGGGATAAGTCTTGGTCCTGCTTTGTACATTTGAACGTCATAAACAAACTTATTGTTTGGTCCTTGCCTTAACAAACAATTCCATGTTGTTAAATTAGGGATCTCGTCATGGAATGCGATGACATATGGAGTAGCATTGAAAGCCATGTTTTTTATGCCTAAATCATCCTTGTTAGAATAGCAATGGTACTCGAGAAGTCTACCAGGACCGAGTTCGTTATGTAGTACAACACGGTTCTTAACGCAAGCTTCATGTGCCCTAAGATATGTAACGGTAACTAATATAAAAAATATGAGGTGTTTCATTTTTTCCCTTCTTTCGATCTAAATGATCACGACTGATGTAACAAAGACATTATTGTGTAGTATTTATATATTTTTCTTGTGTGGAAGATCTTTTCGTTTAAAGTAATAAATACTATCATACTTTATTAGTAAAGTTATTTTCTTGACAAAACTTTATTAGTTAAGTTTTCTTTTGACCAAACTTTATTAGTTACTAGATATGGATCTGTTCATTGCACGAGTTTTATTTGATGCTTTAATTTCACGGACACATAAAAAGAATAAAAAAAAATTTCACATTAATTTTTGGATTTTTCAATATATATTGGTGACTTATTTTAGTAATAATAATCTGTTTTCTTACATTAAATTTGTTTAGTATTTCTATTTCAATAATCATGGTGTTTTAAATAGTATATTAGTTTTTATTTTTTTAGTAGATACTTCACTATTAATTATTTTTCAAAATAATAATTAATTGTAGTTAATTGAAACATATAAAACAGTGAACTCTCTATATTATTTATATTTTTAAGACAAATTAAGAATGATACAATTCAAAATATTAATGTTACACAACACCAATCAATATGTATTATAGATAGTCAATTAAATATCAAATATTTGCTAGATAAAACGTTAAATTTGTTTAATTTAGCACCCATGGTGTGACTTTAACCTTTTTTCTATATATCGTATATTATTGAAAACTTCTTGATATATAATATTTTGTAGACCACTATTGCCATTTTTTTTGGTCATCTGAACAGTATTGTCGTTATGTTTTAAAAATCTTAAGCTCTGCAGTTGTAGTGACTCTTGATTGTCGTACGGTGTATAATTGTAAGACTAGACTTGGTAAATATAGACCACTTTTTTTAAAGCTTTGACCTTAGCTTTTGTTAATAGTCATTGCATAGCAAACTCGTATAGTGAATTGAGATATTTTCAATTTGAAAGGATATCTTGCATCTGTTGGTATGAAACTTATTCTAGAAATAAAAATACATTTTTTCCACATAAATTTTAGTAAGGATTTCTGCTTCAATAATCATGTTGTCTAGGCGAGTTATTAGTAACCTTGCTCTATTGCAAAGTCTTTCTCTTTCTCTTTGATTTAAATTCCTTAGTAGCATGACCTAAAACAGCATAACCAATTTTACATGTCGATAAGAACAAACACACATAAACATAATCATGCATAAGCATAACAGTCACATTAACTTCCCCCTCTAAAAAGAAAAAACTTCCTCCATTAACTTACGTACAACAACATAACATCCATAAGTACAAACGTCCGAGTATAACTGCGGCAATAACTGACGTACGACAGCATGACAATTATATATTTTTTTAAATCAACATCAATCTCATGTGAAGATCATGATACGTATCTAATTGTTTCTTCAACATATGACACACAAAAAAAAAAGAAAAAGAAGAACACACGAAGATGTGAAATAACATGCAGAAATACTCACATAATAGTTTTCTTGTATCTTTTATTATGTTTGGTATCAAAATATGAGAAGTGACAAAATATGAGAGAGCTTAATCATATATATGGATGTGAATACTTATAGTTCCTTTTGGTTTATCATTTTTCAAAAATAAAATCAACTATTTAAATAGAAAAGTTGATAGTCTATAAAAATTAGTTGTAATAATAATTCTACAAATCTTTTTTTATTAGGATTTGAAGAAAGGAAAACTATTATTAAACACTCTTTTACAATTTTCTTATGTTTAATATTTTAGAAAAGAACAATTACTGTCAAATATTTTTTTTACAACTATATTTTCTTTAGAGATGGAAATCTACTACTAAATAAACTATTTAACAAATCTTTTTTTTAAAAATTTTAAAATAAAAAGTGGATAAAAATACTATTAAATAATTTTAAATTTACAATTTTTTTTAAAAAAATGAGATATCTTAACACATGTCAAAATTTTCAAATGAAAATTAACTATCAAATAATCTATTGCAATATTTTCTTCAGGATTTTAGAAACGGAAATTTATAATTAAATTATTATTTTACAAATAATTTTTCGTTAGGATTTTTAAAAGGAATTTATCAAATAAAATTACTAACAAATAATTATTAAATTTATTTTTTATATTAAATCATTTTAAAATAATTTATTTTCAAAATTCATTTTTAGTTTCTTAGTAAATATATTTTTAATCATGAAATGTTCTATTACATGCCACAATATTTAAAAACTACTATCAAATAATATTTTGCAACTATTTTTTTATATTTTAAAATGGAAAATTACTATTAATTAATATTTATAATTAATTTTAACAAATTTTTATTATCTTATTTTAATTTTTTCATTTATGCGATAGTTTAACATATTTCACATTTTTAAATATATAACTGTCATGTGTCACTATCATGATAATTATCATCTTTGAAGAACTAAGCTGATTATAATCATTTTTAATTATATTTTCATTAAGATTTTAGAAAAAGAAAATTAGTATCAAATTTTTTTTTCCAATTTTTTTTGTTTAGGATTTGATAAAGAAAAATTTCTAAAAAATTACTATTAAATAATCTTTAAAATTCTTAGTTTTTAGTTATCATATTACATATATTTTAATCATTATATATTTAAACACATGTCACAATATTTGAAGGGAAATTAATATCAAATAATCGTTTACAATTATGTTTTGTATTTAAACACATGTCACAATATTAGAAGGAAAATCTACCAAATAATCTTTTGCAATTATCTTTTCCTTAGGATTTAAAAATGGAAATTTCTGTTAAATAATATTAATAATTACTTTTTATTTAAATTTGTTTTTATTATTATCTTAGTATATATACTTTTAATTATAAAATAGATTAACACATGTTACAATCTTAATTATATAATGTTCATGTGTCGCAATCATGTTAATTAGTAACTTTGAAGAACCAAACTTTATATAATATATGATGTTTTCTTTTACAAATTTGTGTTGACCATATATTTCAAGATCTTCTCTTAAAACAACTAAACAAGTTGATATGTATACTTTAGTAATATTTCAATATCTCTCGTAAACTAGTTTTTAAGATTTACCATATGTTTTTTACAATTTTTATTTCTTCTGTTTTGTTATTTTTAACTTAAATTTTATGTTTATATTTTATAATATAGTAAAAATAATAAATATAAACTTTGAGAACTGCCACATATTCTTTCTTAATATTTTACTTTTGAGATTTTTATATTATTTTAAGATAAGTTTAATGCTCTCTTTAATTTTTTACAGTTTTCAATTTTTTGTACTATTGTTATTAATTTAATAACGTCTGTGTTTAATCTTAAGTTTTACAGTAAAATATATACATAAAAGTTTTGAGTGCTTTGACAAATGCCTACATGTTTTCATTTTATGAAATCTGCATTTGTTAGCTTTGCTTCTGATTTTGAAAAGGCCAAATGGGCCCTTTAAAGTATGCTCATTCATTAGTATCTCAAAATGAGTATCTCATAAATATAATAATAGTAATTTACATGAATAAGTTAAACATAAATGTAAATTAAATTAATTAGAAAGTGACATAATAGGATATGGGTATTTCTATTTTTTTGAGTATCTCAAATCTTATTCTCTATATATTTTGCAGTTTGGTTTCATATTGACCACTTATAAAGGGATAAATTTTATTGTACTTATTCTTTATATATTTTGCAATTTATTTTTAGTGGTTGAACTATGGTTAGATATATTGTTAATGTTGTGTTTTTTTAAAAAAAAATATGTATACAAAATTATTTATATTTTTTAATCTATATATGAAAGTCTAAAAAACGTCAAATAAAAATAATTGAGAGAATATATTTTTGCTTGAGATATAGATCATGTGAGCAATACCTTCAACATATGTATATCACTTACAAACTTGTTGTCTTAACAGGAAACATATCAGCCACTGGAAGTCAACAAACTTGTCAAAGGCCGATCAGTAGATAACTTGGTGTTTCTACAATGGCTCGAACGATTGCCAGTCCACTGATGGCAGCATTATGAATGAGTATAATAATATTTTAAACTGTTCAAAAGTTTACTTAATTTAAACTAATAAATAATATTAATCTATAAATATAAATATAATAAATGTAAATGTTTTAATTACATTCAAGAATTTATTAAATTTTAAAATTTTGTTTATATATTTATTCTCAAAGTTTATCCAATTGGGAAAAAACTATTTTGAAGTTTTTAATTCACCACATTTTAAAACTAAGTGTTTCATCTGCACATGCGGGCCTAAGCATTTTATAAATACTTATTAACACATTTATTATTAATTAAAGATTATAATGACAAATTCTTATTTATGTTTTCATTTTGAAAGTTATTAGGTAATATAACTTTTTGAAAATTTAATTTTATACTGTATGCATTATTAATAAATAAATATTTAAAATCACTCAATATTTTCTTTCAGTTATATATAATTAAGAATTTTACTTGATTAATATTCAGTTATATATTTTCTGTTTTGAATTTGTAGTTTTTTAACAGAGATTTTAGATAATAAAACAATATATATATATATATATATATATATATATATTATTTTCAGTTTTAAAATATATTTTGGATTGTGGATAATTCTTATTATTATTAATTTTAATCAATTATTTAATCAAATAAATTTTAAATTCATGTTTATTTATAAATTTTATTCATTAAGATTATAAATGATATTAACCACTCTAACTTTCAACATGAGAACTCCGTTGCGAAAAATCACTTCGCAAATAATAGTATAGATACATACATAAATTTTCCGCTGCTTAATTAATTTTCTGCATCTTAATTATTTTTCCATGATTCCAATAATAACCAGGACCTAAGAGCATTCCCAATAGGGAGTTCTACCCATAGAGATCTCAAAATAAATATATGTGTATATCTATTAATATTAGTATTTAATTATGGGTTCTTAAAACTGCAGTAAATCCAACTGAAATTTGGAATTCCCAAAATATATGAACATGTAACAACATTGCAAACTACTATGTATTGGTCAAGAACGGGATCATGTCTCAAAAGGTCAATGCAAACTATTTGTTTTTTATGTAACTGGACCAAAAATATTCTTCTTGAGCAAAAACATTGGATTTGAGGGTGGGTAGGGTTATGCTTTCATATGGGGATTATATATACAATTTTTCTGCAAACAATGTATAAAACCCATCCCTAAAGAATAACCATGCTGCGTCCTCCTATCCCTGGAGACCCGAGTCAAATATTTTATGAGCCTTGTACTGAGATACAAAAACTTGTTTATAAGTTATAATAATGTAAATTTGAAAATCAGGAACCTAATCTGTATTTTTTTTTAGCAAATCAAGACCATTTTTGTTTAAAGAAAGTTATCAAAAGGAAAAAGATACAATGAAAATGTTTTGTGAGCACCTGCTCTAAGCTGATCCATGGCTTTGTCAAATCTTGGTCCAAACACTCACTTTTATAACTAGAAAATGATGGTCATTTAGCAGGGTAGACTCACCAGGTTGTGGCAATCCTCCATTGAACCAGTGCACACATTGTGGTCTATCAGACTCATGTATAGATGATATGAGGAAGCAAAGGTAAGATAACAGTTGCTAAATATTGGGAACGAATAATTTTGATGCACCTTTGCAACCATCTAAGTCTTCCACTCTCAGGTTAATTTTGATGCAAAGAACGAGTACGATTACAAAAATACAAGGTCATGCAATAAGTCTTCAGCAAACTGAAAATTAAAAAGGTAACTTCATTTTCCCTTTTTCATACTCCCTCATGTATAGACAATGTGGGGATGTGACCATAAGATAACGGTTGCTAAAACATTGGGAATGGATAAGACAATACGAGAGCTATGAGACGTCTTTTGAACCTCATCAGAGATTTAAACATATATATCACATAAACTCATATGTTATTACAATATTTTGATATAGCTTAGTTTCTCGAAAAAAGAGAATTTATTCTTTATTCCAATGTAGTGCTAAAACGGGTGGTGTATCAAGGTTTCTTGAAAAGTATATCCCATCAAGTTTGGCCGTCCATACACGTATCTGGCCGCAGTTAGGGATAAGTCTGTCTCCTGATGAGTATATACTTCAGCTCTATAAAAATATTCCATGTTAGCTCCTTGTCTTAACAAACATCTCCATGTTGTTACAAGAAGTATGTCGTCATGGAATGAGATGATATATGGAGTAGCATTGAAGGCTAAGGTTTGTATGCCTAAATCATCATCGTTAGAAACACAGCGGAAGTTGAGAAGTCTACCAGGACCAAGTTCGTTATGAAGGACAACACGATTTTTTTCGCAGGCTTCGTGTAGCCTAAAATATGTAATAACTAATATAAAAAGTACAAGGTGTTTCATTTTTTTTGTCTAAATGATTATGAGTGGAATACAAAGGCATTAACGTGTAGTATTTATTAAAAATTGTGTGAAAAGTCTTTTTATTCAAACTACTAAATAATATCTTACCTTATTAGTAAATTTCTTTTTATAAATATGTTATTTTTCTTATAAATATGTTTTGACCGTATCTTTTAAATCTTGTCTTTCTTAATTTCAATATTTTCTCTTAAAAGAAGTTTGACAAGTTGGTAAGTTTTTTTATAACTCAATACAAGTTGGTAAGTATCTTTTTAAATCTCGGATTTTAAGAAAATAATATTTTAAGATTTTATCTTAAACAAGTTTTAATATTTACCAAGTGGAAGCCGAATAATATATAACTAAGTGAGGCGCGGGATGAAATGTAAATTAAAGTTGGTTAATTTGATATTAATGATTTCAAATTAACCATGAAGATTACATGTTTAAATCTTGGATGAAAAATTATGTAAGTTCACTCAATCCACTTGTGTTTCGTGTTTTTGGTTTACCTAAAAAGACAACGCATCATTAATAATTATGTGATATTTTTGTTCATTGTAATTAGATATTGAAAGGGAATGTGTGTTTTTTTCTGTAACTTTCTTTAAGGGAATGTGTTCACCGATCAAAAGGTATTATTGTATTTCCAATATATCGATTTATATTGTTTTCGTTTATCTTCTCACATTTATCTTCAAATGTATAATCTGTAATTCTAATGTATTATTTAGACACTTTAACTTAGGACTTTTAGTGCAAAAAGCTTAAGATTGTCGTTCGCTAACTTGATGTTCGCTCATATTCATTCATTTTTCATGTTTTTGATACTCTAAACATCTAATTCGCTCTTTGTTTTTGGTTACAACTTTCTAAATCGAAAACGCAAAATACGCTATACTGGAGTCTGGAGACTAGAGCTTCTACAATTTTTTCAAGCTAATCCACTATAACATTAAAAAAAAAAAACCGTCGATGTGGATTGATGAGTGTTGTGAGGTGCAGCCAATTCGAATACGACGTCTCTTCCAGGTTTATAAATAACCTTATATCTAAGATCAGGTTTATAAAGAAAGGTTTTTCTACGAAACTAAGAAGAATGTTTATACCTATTTTTCTGATTAATATAAATATTTAATATTTAGACTTCATATTCATATGATTTTATTAATATTTGTATATTTACTGTAACAAAAAATTTAAACAGTAATCACAAATTTTTTAATATGAGATGTTTGAATGCAAATTTCAAAATGAAAATATTAAAGTCTTAATACTTTTTTCAATGTAAATTTTGAAATTAACATATTTATTTTTATATGGTATATAGTTTAATTTAAATGATATTAACAGATATATATATATATATAATATGAATCTATTAAATGAGACTTATGTTCATGAAATATTCCATGGTGATCTCTTTGTCTACATCTGGGGCAAGATAACAGCTTGATACATCTGTGATCTTCTGTGTCGAGTCTTCAATGTCCTGAAGACAACTCGATCTTTCAAGGATCTCGAGTAGTATCGATCGATGACAAAAGTCTGCGTCGATCGATTTTGAGGTGCTAGTATCTATCGATGCTGAGGTGATGATATCGGTCGATTCTGAGGTCAGATCACTTGTATCAACTTCTTCTACTCTGCTCAGCTCTCCAGATCCATGTTGTTCATCATCCTCTACCGTATATTCCAGCATAGATTTCATCTCAATCTCTATTTTTGCTGCAGCATCACATAGAAAGTTGTTGATGAAAGCGGTCGCGATGTCATTCCAAGTTATGAGGGATGTTGATGGTAGCTTCTTGAACCAATGAGTTGCATCTTCAACAAGAGTGTATGGAAAAAGTTTGCAGAAGTAGCGACTTTCCCAAACTCCATCGAAGATAAACAGGACCAATTCCTCAAACATGCTGATATGATCCATTAGTTTCTTATAAGAAAAGCCATGAAAGAGATGCTGATGCATAAGGGTGATGTATATAGGTTTCAGCTCAAAGTCATCTCTCTCTAAAACAGCAATAGCATCAGGGATTTCAGTCCCCTGTGCATGAATCAGCTATCCTGCATTGGTAGGAGCTCGACCGTCCTCGTCTCGTAAGATAGTCTTCTCAACAACCTCAAGTATCCATGCAGGTAATGTCGTTTAACATTCGATGAACAGTGTCGGGATGAATAGTATTCGGATGAACATTGTCGCATGAACAGTGTCGCCATGAACAGTGTCGCCATGAACAGTGTCGCCATGAATATTGTTGCGATGAACAGTGTTCGGATGAACAGTGTCATGATGAACAGTGTCGCCATGAACAGTATCGATCAACACAGGATGAATAGTGTCGATCGACAGGAGATGAACAGTGTCGATCGACAGGAGATGAACAGTGTCGATCGACAGGAGATGAACAGTGTCGATCGACACGGGATGAACAGTGTCGATCGACGGGGAATGAACAGTATCGCGATGAACAGTGTCGATCGACGGAGAATGAACAGTAGCAAGATGAACAGTACCTGGGTGAATAGTAGTGTGATGAACAGTAACATGATGAACAGTACTGGGATGAACAGTGTTTTCCGAAACATGATGAATAATGTCGTTCGATGCTTGGTATACGCTGTCGATCGCTGCTGCTTGGAGGGTGTCGATCGATGCTTCTCTCGTAGTCTTACGGATCGTGCATAAACATGCATGCTCCTTCTTTGAAAAATCCAAAAATCCTCTCTTCATTGTTGTTCCTGATACTAAGATATATGTAACCTGAAACAGAAGAAATTTTTTTATGTAAATTAACTAATATAGTAAATAAACCTAGACTAAATCTAACTAGAAAATATCTAATAGCGATGAAAGCTCCCCGGCAACGGCGCCAAATTTGATATCACTCAAATTACCCTAAGGAGTGACTTTACTCTATCAAATATAAGGTTCAGTTGTAATACTTAGCGATCGAAAGAGAGCTAGGGCACACACTAGATCTAATAGTTATATGATTAATCTAGGCTAATAGGGTTTTAAAACGGTAAATAAAGTAAAGCAGGTGAACAAGGTTGTTGTTCATTAAATAGATGAGTTGTTTGATGGAAGGATGGTTTGCTAGACTTAGGGTTTAAGCACGTGAATTATAATGGATAGGATGCGAGGCGAACTGATATGCTAGGACTCAACCGCTCACTTTATAACACTATCGATCGATGAGTGTCAATGTCGATACCGATCGATGGTTGTGGCGAGTTGATTACCATTAAGAATGATCAATCAGCTATCGCTTATTTCTTACAAACCTAACTCAATCAGAATCTTATCAGGCAAATAATCTATTCTCGCAGTATCCTATGTCCTAAGTTCAGAATCTAGTTAATTACTCTAGAACCATGCATTAAGAATACTTCTAATCAATGGGTATCAATTCTCTAACAATCCTATTTTGGGGCTAACTCATCAGAACCATATAGAACCCTAAACCTAGCAGGTAGATCTATTCAAGCATGAATTTTGTCACAGAAATCGTAGATAAAAAGCATAAATATAAATAAAACCAAAATCAAAACCAATGGAGTTCTGATCCAAGAGGACTCTGAAGGAGTTCTTCTCTTCTCTCCAACCTAAAACTAAGAACAAAGAATAGAATAAAGTGTAGCAGTCAACAATGGCTTAGAAAACACATAAATAGGGTTTCTGGTCGTCCAAGGCTATTTTGGTAACTTTGTGGTGGTTTATGGGCTTCAGTCGGTCATAAAATATACTCGGCCCACATTCTAGCATTTCCGTCGATCGATGTCAAGAGTGCTGCATCGATCGACATACGTTCCTCTTCTCGACAGTTTCTTCTCGCGAGGCAGATTGACTACTCTTCAGTAAAATAGGCATAACTTCAGCTACAGAATGCTGATTGACCTCAAACCGGTAGAATTGGAAAGCTAACTCAAAGCTCTATCTTGTATCAAAAGATGAGCTCAATCTAACTGTGGGAAGGTCTCCATCCATAGTTAAACATCTGACGCGTCTGTGCAGTTTTGCACTCAAAAGGTTCCAAAAAGATACCAAAATCACCACTTTCTTCCAAAACGTACATGAACCTGTAAATATTCTAAAAGACTCCAAAATATAATAAACATATCTTAAAACACCTATATACCATGGGTAAAAGTAGATCAAATCTATGGTATATCATCTATGATGTAACGCATGTGAATAACTACCTCTATTGGTCTTGGATCGACATATTGTCTATGATGTAACCCCAAGCCACGGTGGAAAAAGTTGTTTCCAGATTGATATGATTGCCTCATAGCATGATCCTTATTTTTCATATTTCCCAACTCAAGAAATCAGTACAACCACAATCTCAGGTACAACCTGTCCCTATTATTTTATCTTCAAATCTGGAATGGGTTGCAGAACAAGACTTGGTAAAAGATATTCGCAAAGATGAACGGAAAGGATGCAGAAATGTTTTTTTTAGGAGCTAATGCAGAAATGTTGATCCAATGGAAAGGGCTACCTGCATTTGAGGCGACATGGGAACCTTACGCAGACATGGCAGCACGTTTTCTAGAATTCCACCTCGAAGACAAGGTGTTTTCTTTAAGGAGGGGTATTAATAGGTTTAGTGTACCTTTGGCTTTGTTACAGAGGAAACAGAGGTCGTGCGGAGAGTTGCAAGACAAATGGTGAAAGGGAATAGTAGCTAAAAAGAAGGAATCAAATAACAGGATGGATCATGCTATGAAGCAGTAAGATCAGTCTTTTCCATTGCAAATTATCAGAACCCTCCCCCACATTTGAGTAATTTTGGTATATTGTTATAAGTGTTTACAAAATTTAAATAATTTCAAAATGCGTTTTCCCTTTTCCAAACTAAATTTATTAATTATTTATCTCTACTAATTTAAGAAACTTAAAGCAACAATGAATGTTTAATAACATTTTCCTAACTCCTGCAGTATACAAACGATACTGGAAGTCCATGTTGGGTTCAATATAATATCAAACATGAATATTACACATGCATTGTGCATGTAATGAATCTAACCTGCTTTTTAAAGTAGACATGTGTTAATGTTGAGATATATTATAGTAAATAACACAAAGAAAAATAAAATATTCATTCAGATTTGAGGATTTTAACCTAATGAATTCTTTTAATCATCAGAAACTATTATCGCTTAGAATAACTATCAAAAACAGTAAAACAGATTTAAAATACTATTTTAAAAAGATAATATATTTATCTGAAATTAGATTTATTTAACTACTCTCAAATGAATAATCTTAAAGCTGAAAGCATATGATGTATATATATATATGGGCGGAGCCAAGTAGGAGTTGGGTGTGGCATATGTCCTGAACTGATTTTTATTTTTCTTTCACTAATTAACCTAAAATTTATGAAAGTGTCCCTCTTTTTAATATAATTTACATAGTGTGGTTCATACTAAAAAAATTGCTGAATCCGCCTCTCTATATATATATATATATAATAGATGCAATAACACCAATGTTCGGAAACTCGCTAGGTGTTCCTCGTACGTTTAGGTTGCGCCTAGCGCCGAAGGAGAAAATCGGAGATTTTGCGGGAATTAATCGCCGATTTATTTTAATTATATATGATACATTTGTAACTATAATCAATAAAGATCATGCGGTGTAGCGGTTCACCCTTCCTTTCTTACATGAGCAATCCGGGTTCGACCTTTCCCAAATGCAATTTTGTATATTTTTTAAGTATTTAAGTTAATGAAGGGCAATTTCGTCATTACCAAGTCGTCTTCCTCTTTGATGTTTAGGGTTTTCTGCAGATAAAGCTTGACGGCTCCTCGAATATAACGAGTTATACTTCATTTTTCGTCATTTTTATGCTGTTCTTAATCAAATTCTTTGAAACTTACGTATATCAAGCGATTTCTAAGCTAAAACGAGTAAGAACTTCAGTTTTTTTTTGAGATCCCGATTTTTCTCACCGAATCACTCCAATTCGCCATGTTTGGTGACCGAATCACTATTTTTCGGCGATTCCACGGCTCTAGGCAGTAGCGTTTAGAACAGGGACTAACACACACAAACTCATCAATTCACAGAATTACAATGAAATTTTTAATTATCACCACTGTTTATTATCTTATACATTTTACAATTTTGGTGAAAATTACTATAAACAATTTTAAATTATAAAAAATTTAATAATAAAATAACTACAACAGATAATCTGAGCGTAGCGCTGAAAAAGTATCTAGTATATTTAATACATTTAATGGTAAATTATAGCCTTCTTTGAAACTTAAAAGACAGTATAATAAATTTTTAAAGAAAAGAACTATGAAAACATATGTCTGTTATTCAAAGTGGATGTCAAAATAATTAAAAATTCAAAACAAATAAAAACATATCTTAGTGGATGTCATGTTCTTTGTTTTTCTTTTCTTTTTTTTTATCTAATCAATACTTGTCATCCTTTATCTCACTAAAAACAATATAATTATTCATTTCAAAAACTTTATACTAAAAAAAATATTGTTATCTCGTTTTCTGAGTATGTAACACGCATGAGTGGTCTCCCATCGGCAATTATCATAATCGCCTTCTTCTCTCTTTCTCCTCCTCTGGCGATGAGTGGAACTAACAAGAACAAGAAGAGATGGTTCTCCTTCCACCAACGATCAGCTTCAGCCACAACTACAACCGTACCGCAACACAAACACGACGAGACTCCACCGGAGTTTCTTTGTCCCATAACAGGATTCCTCATGTCGGATCCCGTTGTTGTCCCATCTGGTCAAACCTTCGAACGTCTCTCCGTTCAAGTCTGTCGAAACTTAGGATACGTACCGGATCTTCCCGACGGAACCCAACCCGATTTCTCCACCGTCATCCCCAACCTCGCCATGAAGTCCACCATTTTCAGCTGGTGCGACCGGAACAAAGTTGACCACCCTCGTCCTCCTGACTCTGCCTACGTTGAAAACATGGTTCGTGCCCGCATGGATAAAGATCCGGGTCTGGAGGCTTCGTACCTTCAGGGTCTGGAGCCTCCAGAGCCTGAGTTTCTCCCTCATGTGGCTGAGAATTCACCTTCTGATTACGATGCTGTAATGGAGACGATTAGAGCGCGATCCAAGAACTCAGTGTCGCCAACAACATCATCACTTGAGTCAGTTACGGTCGGGCAGAGTCCATATCACCCGACAAGAGCCGTTAGTATGTTCTCTTCTTCCTCCACGACTTCATCAGGAGTTTACGTTGGAGCTGAAACTCCAGTTCGTAACGCTATCTCCGATTACTCTTCTTCTTCTCCCATGTCCCCAGAAGAAGAAGAGATCTTCAACAAACTAAGAGGAGCCGACATTTTCGACCACGAGCAAGGTCTGATCTTACTTAGGAAGATGACAAGAACAAGCGAGGATCTTCGTGTTTCGCTCTGTACGGACCGTATCCTCTCCTTCCTCCGATCACTTCTCGTTTCGCGGTACAACCTCGTTCAGACAAACGCAGCAGCTTCTCTAGTCAACCTCTCGCTTGAGAAACAGAACAAAGTGAAGATCGTACGTTCAGGTTTCGTTCCCCTCTTGATCGACGTCTTGAAATCTGGAACAACGGAGGCTCAGGAGCACGTCGCCGGAGCTTTGTTTAGTTTAGCGTTGGAAGATGAGAACAAAATGGTGATCGGAGTTCTCGGTGCGGTGGAGCCTCTCCTCCATGCTCTACGTTCTTCGGAGAGCGAAAGAGCGCGTCAAGACGCGGCTCTTGCGTTGTATCACTTATCTTTGATTCCGAGTAATAGGACCAGGCTGGTTAGAGCAGGTGCGGTGGCGACTCTGCTTTCGATGGTTAGTTCCGATGAGTCCACGAGTCGGATACTCTTGGTGTTAAGTAACCTCGCGGCTTGTCCTGATGGAAAAGGAGCAATGCTGGAAGGGAACGCGGTGGCTATTCTGGTGGGGAAGCTTAGAGAAGGTGGAGATGATTCCGAAGCGGCGCGTGAGAACTGCTTGGCTGTTTTGTTGACGCTTTGTCAGGGGAACCTGAGGTTTAGGGGGTTGGCGAGTGAGGTGGGAGCTGAGGAAGTGTTGAAGGAAGTGGAAGAGAGTGGAAATGTGCGAGTGAAGGAGAATGCGGCGAAGATTCTGCAGGTGATGAGAGGAGGAAGCGGTGGAGGTAGTGCTTTTGGGGAAAATGGGGAGGCGCGTGAGTGGAACCGTATGCTTGAGGCGACTGGGTTGAGCCAAACTCAGTTTCAAGGAGGACAAAACGGGGGTTTCGCTTGTTCTTCCCAGTTCTAGCTTTTTTTTTTCTTTTGATTATCTTCACTCTTTTTTTCCTTTTCCTTTTTGATAAAATGTTTATTTTTTGTTTGACTGATATCAATGGGTGTAAATTATCAATTTGCGTGAAATGTAATACATGATTATTGTTTCTCTGTTATTAAATAATAGAAGCGAAATGTCCATTTGTTTGTAAAGAGAGACTAATGTTTTTGCATTGTTAAATAATCACTTAAGGTTATCTTGTTCGATGGTTAAAACCTTGTTCGAAAACTCATAGTTGGTTAAGTATTGATAACTTAATTAATATTCAGTTTCGAATTTGCATTAAATTTTTAGAAATAATTATAAATTACTAAAACTATCTCATCTTATTTTATATATTAATCGAGAAGTTACTTAAATGAAGTTTATTTATGTGTCGTTCATATGTGAAGTTTTTTAAAATATTATAATTTGATTGGTTGGTGACTTTTATTACTTATATATATTAGTAAAATCTACAAATAAAAAGACACTTTAGAATAATTAATACAAGTTGCCAAACAACACAAGTAATCTTACAAATAGTAATTTACGGTAACTATTTTCAAAGTTATTGAAATAATATATATGGTTTCATTAATTATATAAAATATTTTAATGTATTTAAATAAAATAAATATAATGGTTTTATATTTTATATAAAGAATTAGATTTATATATAAGGCATTATTAAAATTTTTATGTTTTGAAGGCACGCACATGATTTATAAATCACTTGTAAAAATTAAGAAATTATTTACAAACTTCTTAAAAACTTTTTTTGTTTACAAAATCATTTTATATATTAGAGTTTCTAAATGATTTATAAATTTTATATAAGTTTATAAATTCATTTTTTGATTTATGAAATTTATAAAATTGTTTGTAAATGCTTCATAATCTAATAAAACATTGGCTTAGGCCCCTAACTTTTAAAAAAAAAAACACATAGACATAGGTATTTATAAAAAATATTATAACATTATTTCTAAAAAACGAGATTTAAAAAAACTTGTTTAAGATAAAATCTTATAACATTATTTTCTAAAAAACGAGATTTAAAAATATACTTACCAAATTGTCAAACTTGTTTTTACAAGAAAAGCTTCGAAACTAAGAAAGACAAGATTTTAAAAGATACAGTCAAAACATATTTGTAAAAGAAATTTACTAATAAGGTAAGATATTATTTAGTATTTTAAATAGTAAGACCTTTCACACAGTTTTCTTTTAATAAATACTACACATTAATGCCTTTATACTCCACTCATAGTCATTTAGACAAAAAAATGAAACATCTCGTACTTTTTATATTATTTACTACCTACTGTGGGCTACATGAAGCTTGTGAAAAAAATCGTGTTGTACTTCATAATGAACTCGGTCCTGGTAGACTTCTCCAGTTCCGTTGTGTTTCCAACGACAATGATTTAGGCATACAAACCTTAGCCTTCAATGCTTCTCCTTATATCATCTCATTCCATGATGAAGTACTTCGTGTAACAAGATGGACATGTTTGTTAAGGCAAGGAGTTAGCATGGAATATTTTTATCAAGTTCAAGTATACAAAGCAGGAGACAGATTTGTCCCTAGATGTGGCCAGATACGTGTATGGACCGCCAAACTTGATGGGATATACTTTTCAAGAAACCTTGATACACCACCCGTTTTAGCACTACGCTGGAATAAAACGATGGAATAAAGAATAATGTATTTCTATTTCTTCAGAAAAATATGAGTTATATCAAAAATATTATATTAGCAATTGAGTTTGTGTGATATATATGTTTGTCTGCTAATCTCTGACGAGGTTCAAAAAACGTCTCATAGTTTAGTTATTGTCATATCCATTCTCGATGATTTTAGCAACTGTTATCTTATGGTCACATCTCCACATTGTCTATACATGAGTTTGATAGTGTGTACTGGGTTCAGTGGAGAGCTGGAATAATGATATGAGAAAGATTATAATCCAAGGAATACTTGACCACTGGTTTGGTAAGCTTGACACCAATTCAAGTTTTTACTACACCAGTGGCTGATATGTTTCCCGTTAAAGACAACAATTCTGAAGTGATATACATATGTGGAACGTTAATATTAGCGCACATGATCCATATCTCAAGCAAAAGTATACTCCAATCGGTTTTTTTATTTGATGTTTTAGATTTGTTCACGCAGATTTAAAAGAAATTTAACTTAGTATATATTCTAAACATAATAATTACTAACTAGATATCTAACTATAGCTCAACTCCTATCTGATTTGACATATACATATCAAGTAAATTGGATTTGGCTAACTAGAAAGATGTGTGGACGAGAGAGAAAGACACAATCAATAAAAAGTTTAAAACATAAAACGTGCGTGCTTTATCTTTTGATCAAAGTGAGACAGTTCGTGTGAAGATGTCAGATGAAAACAAGTTCTGAATTATTCTACGAACATTCCGTGTAGATACAATAGGATCCAGTAAACAGATTTGATCAACCAGTCCTGTTTTATTTTTATTTTATTTTTTTTATTTTTTTTTAAAAGAATGTTAAATTTTTATTCCTAAAAAAAGCCTTTTTACAATGAGTGCAACCTTTGATCTAGAAAAACTCTATACATTACCTCCCAAAATAACATCAAAGCAAATCACACTCTAGTACTAAACCAGAGCTGTAAAGCACCCTCCATTCCTTTCACTCTCTTTGATCTCAAAAGACTGAGCTTATTTCTCACTCCCTTATCCATCATCTTCTTTATCACATTCACTGGTGTCAGCTTCTCACCATGCTTTACTCTATTTCTCACCAGTCCTGTTTTATTGCCAAATTGTATACAGACAAGAGGAAGGCCAAATACGTACTCAAACAAAAATTGTAGTTTAGTTTAATGTTTCGTAGAGATTAAGAATATATTGGACTCGACTCACAAAAGTGAGCACTTCTCAATACTCCGACCCAGCTCAACAACAATGTTCTCGTCATCTCGTGGGCTATATATTACTGGGTATATTTTCAGTTTTTATACTTCACTAGTGCACACTGTATTACTGGTTCATTCAAGTTTGTGTTTGAATCATGCGATTTAGGTGTTTGTGAACTAATTTTTTTAGAAGTATGTTTGTTAAGAGTCTTGAGACTAGTTTGTGCTTGTTCCTTGACTGCATGCTTTGGATATAAAAAATATAGTATAACATAACCAAGACAAACTCATTTCCTTTGTTTGCTATTTTCGTTCTTTAAGTCAGATGTTTAGGTATGTATATAAACAGTATACTGAAAAAGTATACTGAATCATATGAATCAAATCAATTTCTTAGACGCAGCTTTATGAAGTAAACAACTAGATCCTCTCTACGTGTTTCAGACAAATCAATATGATAAAAAAGGGAATTTGCACTAGATACCCATAAAAAAAAGTATAATTAGGTAGATGATAACGACACTGTGCATTTTGTATTAATCCCATTATAGCCCTACATCTAGCTCTCTGGGATAAGACTGACATCTTGATATTTCGTATCTAGGAAAATTGATATCTGTAAAAACTTATTAAAATACACAAGATATTAAAACTCTCACTAAATAACGCAAAGAAAAACTCTCATTAACTTCAACTGCTTCTTCTCTAATCACTTTGCTTTCTCTTTTAACCTTCGGAACACAAATCTCTTCGATCCAAATATCTCACTTGCAATCTATCTTTTTCCCTTACATCATTTAAACCATACAATAGATTTTTTTTAATTTAGGTAAATCTGAATTTTCACCATGTCTGAAGTTCTTCATCTCCAACCACTTCTTCCTCTTCTTCATCCTCTGACCATCGGCGGAACACTCAAGTTTATGGATCCCCTCAAGATGTTGATTTTCATGGCTCAATTGAACAACAACACCTGCAAATTTGAGACAAAGCGTATGAATATGACGACGAAATTGGTCTTCTTCTTCCACACTGTAATTGTGAGGAAAATGAACGATGAGATTGGTATTCTTCTTCTTACCATCCTTTATTTATTTTTATTTTTATGGTCTTTTAAAGAAAACACATCTGCATCTTTATCTCAATTTCTTTTTTTTCTGAAATATTTCAAAAATACCAATTTCACTTGGAGATATCCGGCAATTCAAATCTCGGATAACAAAATGATTTTTGCCGACTTTTGAATTTTTATTTGGATCAACATTGTAATATCCGGTTAAGACTAACATATATATATATATATATAGTATATATATATAGGTTAATCAATTTCTAATATTTGGCTAAGGCGGCTGCTGTAGAAAACTGTTCACTCATCCAAACAGGCACAGCTTACGCCTACATAACCTCCTTAGCGTACGATCACTACATAACTAAAATTGAACCCATAATCTATCATCATGTAAGCTTCCATTTCCATTGTAATATTGTTAGATTATCAAGTATCAATGATTTTTCACTATTAGTTCTCTATTTTTCTCAATTCAGGTTATAATGGAAGCTATTCAAATTCCATTGACAAGAAAGAATCATGACCTTTTGACTATTTGGTATTTTCAATTTTGAAGGCGTTGGACTCCTGGCATCTGAATTCTAATACTCGCAATTACGAGTTTGATCTGGAATAACCATGTAATATCCGGTTATAAGATAGATATAAATATATTCCCATAACTCAAATTGATTACATTAAGTTTAAACATTGTACTTTCTTTACCTTTTGAAAGATATATGTAGTGATTATTACATGTGCTATCTGGATTAACTAAATAATATCTAATTATCAAAGTTTATATCCATATCAATGTATTATGTATGTGAAATACTCCAAACCTTTCCGGTTTCATTTGGAAGTAACCGGCACTTGAGATTTATGTTAATAAAATGAAATTTGTGACTATTACAAGTTTAATATGAAATAAATATTTAATATATAATTATAAAACCCACATACACTACAACAAATGTTGATTATAACTACTGCATATATCGTTGGTTAAATCGTGGTTAAACCACTATTACGACTTACAATCACGAAATCGTAGTTACTAGCTCGTCGTAATGGAAAAATCGGCGTAAAATCGAAGGAAAAGTCGACGAATGACAATCGAGGTAAAATCGACGTAAAGACAAAATCATCGTAACGTGGAAGTAATAGACAAATTGTCGTAACGTGGAAGTAATAGACAAATCGAAGTAAAATAGAAGTAAAATATGTCAGTAATGCGGGCGTAAAGTAGTCGTTAAAATCGAGGTAAGATAGAAGCTATATTTACAATGAATTACCCTCGAATGTCGAAGTACTTTGGTAGTAAATTATCTGAATGCATTACATCTATTTTTACTACAATTGACATTGATTTCTTCGAACATTTTACTACGAGTTAACCTCGATTTCTTTTAGAATTAACCTCGATTTGTAAAAGTTTTATATTTAAAATTGTTTTTTGTTCAATAATAAAAATGAAATATATAATTATTTTAAAATAATTTAATAACCAGAAATATAAACAAAATAATAATAAAATATTAAAATATTTTAAAATTCAAAATAAAAATTACAAAAAAACCTAAAGATTAAGGTCTTCGGCTTCGGCACTATGGTTCTCGGTCCGTCGCTCTAGATCCGCTGCTCCTCCATGCGTTGTGTGACTATGGTAGGACGGACTTGACTCCACATCTGCCCATACCTGGGTCTGACTCCGCCATCAAATTGAACATTGGCGCCATGCCCATCATCGAAGTCGGTGCTCTGCTAAAGCGGCATTAGAAGCTGCCAAAGCTGCCGGAGCTGAGCATTCTCTTCGTCTCTTCCCGAAACATAACCTGCTCTGCCCTCGGAACATCGTTAGCAGAGCCAATTCCGACGACTCGTCCCTTTTCTTTGGGGCAACCTGTAATAAATTAATTAATTTTATTAGTAAAATATATTTAAAATAATTATTTAATTAAATTATACTATATATATATTTAAAAATATATTACCTGTTCAAATATTTTGTCTGTTCTACCGTTGACAGCAGTTGGCAAATCAGATTTTCTTGGGACAGTGAGTCTCGACCTCTTGGATTAGTGAGCGTCGTTCTGGATCTTTTCAGCCCGAGCATCCACAAACGTCCCATCTTTATGGGTGTGAGTTTTTTGTAAAGCTTGGACAAAGATGGAGGTTCTCCATCTTCAGCAGAAAAAAAATTTAGAAATTTAATATAATTAATTTTATTTAAAAATTTATTAATAATTAAAAAAATTACCATCTGTAAGGCAACTCCGGTGTGGAATCTGCCGGAAGTATGAGGCAACGGTAAATTGCCTTCGCATCTGGTGTATGTCGGGCTGCCGAGCGGTTGTTGGCTGTCATAATGCTCGAGGCAACATCCAATAGGCTTTAAGGCCTGTCCATCTTGTCGATGAATATGGGTTTAGCAGCATCACCCTCAACCCTCCACTTATCCTTCCAGCCCACGGTGTTTTAAAGGCGATCCATCGCCTTCTCGGTGAACGCCTTCTTCACTTTCTCGTTGGAATAGACCAATTCCATTTTGCTGGAAAAAATTAATTAATAAATATAATAAATAATTATTATAGAAAATAAAATATAAATTATAATTTAAAATATGAAAACTAACATAAAACACTTGAACCAAGTTCTCGAATGTGATCTGGCGTAAGACTCGGTTCGGATGCGGTTGATGAAATATGACTTGATGGTATCTGAAGCGGACCGTCAAGGCGGTTGTCCGTATCAAACCTGCAAAAGACAAATAATGTAATTAGATATATATATACATATATAATTTATAACTTATGGAAATAATAATATATTAAACTTAACTACCAGTATGTGTTTGGTGGACGATCGGGATCAATGACGGGTAAACCTTGGCGGCATCTGAAGCAAATCCTCAACGGTAAATCTAGCATAACGGTGCATCCGGGGCAGCATCAAATCAGGATGGACATATCCCGGAGCACCTGAGGCGGTGGAGCAGCATCTGAGGCGGTGGAGCAGCAGCTGGCGGTGGAGCAGCGGCCGGAGGAGGTGGAGCAGAGGGAGGAGGTGGAGCAGCAGCCGAAGGTGGCTGACCATGCGAGTGGAGGGACATACGGTGCAGGAGGCACCCATGGTGGAAGAGGAGAGCGCAGCTGATGATCGTTCACGAGATTGGCTCGGGGCTGTTTCAGCGTTGCGATACGAGGAGTGGTCATCCCTGAAAATATACTCGATAGGTGGGTCCCCTAAGTCGTTTTCTACGCGAGGAGTAGACATGTGTACTCAATCAACCTGTTCAAAAAAAATCAATTATTAAAAGAAACAAAAAATATATATATAAAATGTGCATCTAAAATAAATATAATTTTGTCAATTCCTAAACTAACCACCTAATTTAATTCCATCCCTAAGCTTAACCACCTAAACTAAAAAAAAAAAAATCGTACCTAGAGAAGGCGGAGAGTTAGAGAGAGAAGCGTGGCGAGCGATTGTGGTTTCTATATATAGGGATTTTGTGATCGTCGTAATGTAGTAGGGACATTACGACGATTTTGACTCGACCCGTGTTTTGGATCGTCGTAATTTAGTAGGCCCATTACGACTCGGTTGACTCGATCCGCGTTTTGGATCGTCGTTAGTTAGTAGGCCTATTACGACTAGATTGACTCGACCAGCGTTTAAAATCGTCGTAATTGAGTAGGTAAATTACGTCTATTTTGACTCGAACCTTGTTTTGATCGTAGTAACTTAGAAGTAAATGTTATTTTTGAAAAAAAATCTAAAGGAGTACACACTGTAACCAGAACAATTGTTATCGACCCGACATAAAATTTTCTCGTTTCATGAACTAAGGAAAAGCTATGTAGGGTTGATAAGAACTGTTCTAGTAATCGTGCACTCCCGTATAGTTTTTTTGAAAGCAATGTTTTTTTGGGTTTTGAATGTATACGGTCACAAGAACAATGCTTATCAATCCGTATAGCCTTTGCTTGGCTCCTCAAACCAAATAAAGCTATACCGAGTTGATAAGAACGGTTTTGATGACCGATTTGTAATCTTTATTTATCTTAAGAGATTAAGAGATTTGTTTTTGGTGTGAGATTATGGTGGGGATTTGGTGTGTGTATATATATATGTAGATCGTCGTAAAGTAGAAGTAAAATAGCTACTATACAGGATCGACCCTTGTTTTTGGTGTGAGATTATGGTGGGGATTTGGTGTGTATATATATATGTAGATCGTCGTAAAGTAGAAGTAAAATAACTACTATACAGGATCGACCCTTGTTTTTAGGTTTTGAATGTATACGGTTACAAGAACAATCCTTATCAATCCGTATAGCCTTTGCTTGGCTCCTCAAACCAAATAAAGCTATACTGAGTTGATAAGAACGGTTTTGATGACCGGTTTGTAATCTTTATTTATCTTAAGAGATTAAGAGATTTGTTTTTGGTGTGAGATTATGGTGGGGATTTGGTGTGTATATGTATATGTAGATCGTCGTAAAGTAGAAGTAAAATAACTACTATACAGGATCGACCCTTGTTTTTGTGAATCGTAGTAATGTGGTTGTTAAATTACCACGACACAGGGTCGAATGGCCTTTACAACGAAGTTGACTCGACCCGCGTTTTAGGTATTACGACGATTTAGGATCGAATGGCCTTTACAACGAAGTTGACTCGACCCGCGTTTTAGGTATTACGACGATTTAGGATCGAATGGCCTTTACAACGAAGTTGACTCGACCCGCGTTTAGGTATTACGACGATTTAGGATCGAATGGCCTTTACAACGAAGTTGACTCGACCCGCGTTTGTTAATTACGACGATTTAGGGTCGACCCTTGTTTGTTACCCTAAACCCCAAACCCCAAACCCTAAACCCCAATAGTATAAACCCCAAAACTTCTAAACTTATATATCACACTTACACTTATAAACAACATCATCAAACGATATTTTTTATTAAATCAAAAGTCTAACTAGTACATGATTAAAACCATATATATGGCATAATGAAAGGCATAATGAGATTCACTCATCGTCTGAAGAACCATCATTTGATTCAATATCACTAGTATCATCGTCTTCTTGAAATTCATCTTCGTTGCCTTCGTCCATTATATCTTCGAAGGATCTTAGTAAATCAAGTTTTCGGATCAACTAGTAAGATTTCATCAACGGGTTGCTCAGGTACTTCAACAACATTAACAGCTTCTTCTTGCAAAGGCGGTTGATCATCACCGATTACTCGACCTCGAGGTGTAACTTTATAGCTGCTAACCAAGAAGTTCAGTTGTCGATCCTTGGATATGGAATAAAACAGACTTGCTCGCTTGAGATGCCAATATGTAGGGTTCAAATTTGTTGTATCTCCGTGCTGCATTAATATCTACAACTCCAAACTTGTTATACCGAACACCTCTATTGATAGTAGGGTCGAACCAGTCACATTTGAAGAGGACGTATTTCATCTTCACTAAACCGGGGAATTCCACTTGATGATCTCTTTTAAGATCCCATAGAAATATTTTTCACCTTTCACATATATTCCATAGTTCATCGTTGCTCGTTGACTTCCATATTCGTAAGTGTGAAATTTGTAGCCTCGTGTAAAATACATAGGGGCTGTGGTGACCTTAGAGACCGGACCTTGTATCAGTTCGTGAAACCACGTTGGATAGAATGGATCATCGTAATCAACCTGCATATATATAATTGAATTCATTAATATTTAAGTTATATTATAATAATTATATTAATCATGATTTATACCTGTGTTTTAACCACTGGACAAAGTGTTGATCTTTTATTTTGTTCAGATCATTTGGCGATATTCTGGTAAAGCTTCTTCAACCTTCAACAAACTCACTGATTTCCAAAGATTATATTAAGTTAGTATCGAAACAAATAAAATAAAAGTAAATAAATTATTTATTTACCTTTCAAATGATTGCATCTCCTGCAATTAAGGAGTATATATGTATGGGCACTATGAGCGTCTTACGTACTCGACCACCAAACTTCTTTGAGTTTTCAGCAAGGCGTCAATCTGAGAATCGTCAAGAACACCTGGTAAGACATATGTCGGCATAACACCTCCATCATCATATCTGCTTGGACCCTTTTCCGTTAATGCGAACTTGTGATCCAAAATAGTATGGCGTGAAGTGGGAAGTTTCCTCGGACAAACTCCCGCCACTATTGAACCTTCCACACTTGCAAGATTTTTTGCTTTTCCTTTCAAATATTTCATGGATCGCTCATAAGGATACATCCATCCGTTATGAACTGGTCCACGAAGCAATGCCTCATCAGGAGGTGGATAAGTAAATGTTCCATGACGTCAAAAATGGCGGAGGAAATATTTTCTCCATATTGCACATTAAGATCGGGATATTCTCATCAAGTTGTCGATGACATCTTACGTTAAAGATGCGTGTGCTAAGATCGAAAAAGCTCCAATCCCTGAAAATATAATTTATTCCACAAATTATATAATTTGTAGGATTATTTAATATAACAATAAATTAAAAAATTTAGTAATTTATGTTACCTGCAAGTGCTTCATGAACATTCTTTGGAAGCAACTCCGAAATGCAAATGGTAGTAGTCGTTGCATAAAAACATGACAGTCATGACTTTTCATTCCTGAAAACTTTTGCCCTTTCTCAACACATCTTGATAGATTTGACACATACCCATCAGAGAACTTGACATCTGATGCCACCCACTTGAACAACGCTGCCTTTGCTTCTGCTGACAATCTGAAAATGGGAACCGGCATTTGCCCATTGCTTTTAATATGCAGTTCTTTCCTAGAACATAATGCAGGCAAGTCCAACCTTGAGTTCTTGTTATCTTTTGTCTTTCCAGGGACGTTCAATAATGTATTGATGATGTTGTCGAAGAAGTTTTTCTCAATATGCATCACATCAAGATTGTGTCGCAAAAGTAGATCTTTCAAGTATGGGAGTTTCCCAAAATATACTCTTTTTGTGCTAATTATGTTGTGTCTCATAACCATCAGCCATATTTGCAGGAATATGTCAATTACCCCATCTCTTAACTGTTTCTTGTGCACCATAATAATCAATATCCTTCGATATCTTCTCGGATAAATATGGTGGAGCGATTGTCTCGTACAACCCTTTTTACCGAAACAATGTCTTGTTCCTTCGGTACGGATGGATAATGGGAAGAAATCTTCGATGACAATCAAACCATGACGTCTTCCTACCATTCTTAAGCTGAAATGCGTATGTGCTTCCCATACAATAAGGACAAGCTAGCCTCTCATGCATTGTCCAACCTGATAACATCCGTATGCAGGAAAGTCACGATGGTCCACAAAGAACTGCTCGCATAGTAAAATTTGTTCTCGTTGAACAATCATACGTCTGCACCCCTGTTGACCACAACTCCTTCAATTCTTCTATCAAAGGCTGTAAGAAAATATCGAGGGATCGCTTCGGATGCTTGGGCTCAGGTATCAATATACTCATGAAAAGAAAATCTCTTTCCATACACATCTCTGGTGGAAGGTTGTATGGTGTTAGGATGACTGGCCAAAGTGAGTACTGTCTTCCGGACATTCCAAACGGACTAAATCCATCTGTGCATAGTCCAAGATAAACATTGCGAGTGTTACTTGCAAAATCTTTGTGAACCGAATTCAAGTGTTTCCACGCTTTTGCATCTGACGGATGATTGATTTCGCCTTCCTTCTGAGTATGTTCGGCATGCCATCTCCCATCTCATTGCTGCTGCAGTCTTTTCAGATTGATATAATCTCTTCAGCCTATTTGTAATAGCTAAGTACCACATCCGCTAGTACGGTACCCTTTTTCGTCCACGCCCTTACAGTTTATATCGTGGCTTCTTGCAGAACTTACACTCCAACAACTCCGCGCATCTTTCCTCCAGTAGATCATACAGTTGTCTATACAAACATCAATCTGCTCTGAAGGTAAGCCAAGACTGCTAACCAATTTCTGAATCTCATAATAAGATTCAGCGGACAAATTATCTTGAGGCAAATACTCTTTAAACAACTCAGCCCATGCATCCATACAAACATGAGGCAAGTTATGATCAGTTTTGATATTCATCATCCTAGCTGCCAATGACAATTTAGAAAGGCCTTCTCTACAACCTTCATAAACTGGTTGATTAGCTGCCTCTAACATTTGATAGAACCTTTTGCGTCAAGTTTGGTTCCTCTACCTCTACATTGTCTACTTCTACAGCAACTGTTGTTGTTTCACGAAATGCATCGGTAATCATATCATGCATCCTATCATGATCTGCGACATGATCCTCAAGGTAACTACTTTCAGGATGCAAATGACTCGGTTCTTCCCTATTACCACCAACTTCAAAGTGAGTACTACTACTAGCTTCATTCCTACTATCACCTTCTCCATGATGAAACCATATGTAGTAATGCGGGGTAAATCCTCTATTTACTATATGTTTCCAAACTGTTTCACTACGAACAAATTTGGTGTTTTGGCATTTACGACAAGGACAAAACATTTTACCAGTTTCCTGCGTGAGATGTGTGTTTCCAGCTTGGTACATGAATATCTCCGCCCATTGAGAAATTCATCATCACAACTCTGCAGAGTTTTTATGCGTACATCCAACTCGAACTTCATAGATATTGCCGTTATGAGACATTTTTTGGAATCTATTTTTTCTGATTTTGTTTTTTTGAATCTTTAGAAAGAAGGAGAAGAGAGCATATTTATAGAAAATTTTCAGATTTGGTAGGTGGAGATTTTGCTGCGAATATACTACATATGAAAAATTTACTACTATTTAACTATCTTTATTCACCAACCACACACAAAAACAATTAACACATTGTCAACCACTTTCTTGTGGATAGCCGTAACATAGTCCCTAAATAGATGGGAAATTGTGGATGTTAGATAGTTGTAATATAACTTATGTTTTACTACGACCCGTAGTAAGCGTTGTATAATCGACGTAATAGGCCCCCCTTGTTACGTCGATTTTAGTTCAACGTAACGTTACTTCGCCATTACGACGATTTTTGAAATAGAAGTACAATCGAAGTAACATAGTCGTAACATTACGACGACAGTTTGGTAGTAGTAAATCTTAGTAGTTAACTCTATGTTTTGTTGTAGTGATATAAATATTACTTGCGACTCATTTATAGTAGTTTCTCCACTTCCGTAAACACATTACCATGCTTTATATCCTGACAATTACTATTTGTATATAGGTTTGACACATGATGAAAAGGATATTAACGTCATTACACTCCTATTCTCTTACCAGATCTGCAAATATGAAAAAGTTATGACCATCTACCTAATTACCGACCATATTTTGTATATACAGCAAAATAGGCCAAAAAAAAAACTGAAAATATTTCACATTTTCTAGTTGGCAAAAAATAGTTATCAGATCAAACAAAACATGCTTTTGTTTGTTTGTTCCACTTGGAAAGACACAATCATAGAATTATGACTGGCGCATAAATTTATGTTATCCATAGGCTACTTCTGTAACCTATACAAAGCTAATTTATTATATACCATGTGACAATAAGAACAAGGATGAATTATGGGAACTTGAACATGCTTTTGTTTGGATCATTGCAGTTTTCCGCATGCTTTAAAATTTCTTGGTCCAGCTCTAAATTTAGTATTATTGAACCGTAATAGACTTTTTTCATAAAATAAAATTTGTAAAACTCAATTATTCTACGTTACATTTCATAAAAATGTCTAAAGTGTGACAAGATTTAAAGATCAACTAGACTTTGACCAGCGTATTAAAAAGTACGGAATTTGTTTCCTTTAAAATTTAATTTTAAAAAAAAATATTTATTAATTATAATCTTATGTGTTTAGTATTTGATCACTAATATTTTTTAATTGTGTTGATGTCTTACGTTTGACAAATTTTCATTGGTGCGAAAATATAATTTACAAAGGTTTATTTTTTTATAGTCACACAAAGTAATTCTGAAGAGTTAGTTTTTTTTAAAAAAAAATTCCTATAGTAATATTTTTAGTTTATTGTAAACGATTATATTTACAAAAATACTATATTTTTCATAGAATATTTTAAAATTTGATTAAATAAATACAAAGAAAAATTTGAATCAACTATTTCTGTTCTACTGTTTTAAAAATTGGCTCTCTAATTAATATTTGTAGTTTATTGTAAACTATTATATTTACAAACATAATACTTTTCATAGCATATTTTAAGTTTGATTAAAATAAATACAAAGAAACATTTGAATCAACTATTTCTGTTTTACTGTTTTTTAAAATGGGCTTTCTAATTTTTTGTCAATAAAAGTCAAATATTTAAATGAGTGTACTTTTATACATACTTACTATTATTCAACAAAAATTATAGTTTTATACATACTTACTATTTTAATTTTGTACATAATTTATATTTAATTTATATATCTAATTTATTTTTATGTTAGTAACTAACATGTAATATACGATGAAATTATAATAATTTATTTTGATGAAGTATATTAATTTATAATCATTTACATTTTACAGAATAATATACATTCATATATAAAATTTAATTTTATTTTGTTATTTTGTAAAAAATTATATCAATACAATTATATGAGAATAAAAAAATAATTATCTGTTATTTAAGTTACTTAAGCGTATTGCATTTGTTTTTATTTATGTTTCTATGATTTATCACTAAAACGAAGTAATCAAATATATCATATTAGTTAAAGTTTTTTAAATATTCTTATAATACTTGAAGAGTGTATATGTTTACTCAACCTATCTCATACTTAATAACCTTTGTATATTTTATAAAATAACCAGTAAAATTACACATAAAATATGAACTATAACCCGATATTTATATAAGTAGGTTTAGTGCTGGTTTCTAGAATTTAAGCCGGATATTTTTATAGCTTTCTATCATATCAAATTTTGAAAATTAGAATATTTTGCGGATGTCATATTACCAAAGTTTAAAATATTAAAATTGAGATCATTAGATACGATAATTGACCATTTTAAGCTAGGTCAAAATTTCTATAATAAATTACATTTAAAGTTTTAGTTTCTAAACGTTAATATCTAAATTTTGAAATATTTAGTTATTTTCATTTTGAATTGTAAATTTAGACTTACTAAAATTTATAAATGTGTTGTATATATTTTAAATTATTTAGTAAATATTAGGAATACAAAAATCTATTCTCAAAACCGTTAAGTTTTGTTATGCTTCCTTAATTTCAGCTTATCAAATATTAATTATAGTAAATAACTATGTATATAAACAAAACCAAAATTTGAATGTTAAAATTTGAAATAGGTCTGTTATTGGGAAATTGGGAATTTTGAATATATTCCGTATTTATATTAAGATCTTCTATACAGTTTTGAAAATCATAAACATACTAAATATAATAGTCATCTGACTGATATATCAAGTATATTCAATATTGTATAAGGAAGATGTGTATAAACTAAATATAAGTATAGCTCAAATTCATGTATTATAATTTTAGAATAATGCAAAAATATTCTTCTATGTTTAATGAACCTAACTATAATAAACTAAAGTTTTCTTGTCCGTGAGTATATGTTTGTGATATTAATATTTTGACAAAAGTTTTTTTTTTTGAAACACAAAAGACAAACGTGTTTATAGTTCGTGAGTATATGACAAAATGTTAAGTTGATTAATACTAAAGAATCATGGGACAATATTTTGCATTTAAGTAGGGGATATAATTAGAATATTTTCTTTAAATAAATTATTTATAGAAAATGGCTAGTGGCATAGTATTGTAATTATCATTGAAAACTAAGGAGGAATCCTATTAGTGATTCCACTTTAATAGTATAGACTAGAGTTTGACCCGCCCTTTCAAAGGGCGGACAAGATTTTATTTTTGTCATCATCTTATGTATTGATCTTCCTCGTTTGTTAAATGTTTGAAATTAGTTTAGTCAACAAATTTATTAACCCGTCTTTTTGTTCACCAATATGTTTAAATATAATGTTTGGTTTTCGGTTTTTGTTTTATGTTGTCTTTCTTTTTGGATTTCGGTTTCAGTTTGATTATAGTTTTTTCTTTTTTGGTTCAAGAGATATATAAACCGTTCAGTTATTTATGAAATAACTTAATATAATTATACTTGTGTTTACCCGACCCGGATCTATGGGATTAGTTTTTTTCCAAAAATTTATTTACTGAAAATTAGAAATTTCATACATGTATTTTTATTAAAAAATGTTTTTATAGATACCTAAATTAAAATTAATAAATATAATTTGTTGAAAGTAAGATAATTCATTTATAAAACCCGTCATTATTTACTTATATTTAAAACTGTAAATTATAGTAAAAAAATATTTTAAATTTTTATATTGGTCAAAATTTATTTTATTATTATATAAATAAAACATCTTCATTCAACCCGTAGCATACTATATCTAATTGTTTTAATACTCAAATTTAAATATGTAATTATTTACTATTTTATATATATTAGTTTAATATTTTATTTTAATACGTTGAAGTATGTGGTAAAATTCATGAATGTATGTTATTCTTTAATTTTATGATTTATAAAATATTTAATAAATGAATTAAGTTACTTTATATTTATTAGTTGATGTATTAATTTAATTATGAATATAAATATTATGGGAATATTATTTCTTATTCTATTATGAAAGAATTAATATTCGTTAATAATTTATTTAATATTAATTACGAATTTTATTATTTAAAATAAATATTAAAAGAATTTATGTTTACATCTTAAATAAAAGATATTAAAAGATATTTTTATAATAAAATCTTAGAAAAGGATACTTGACAATATCTTTTTAGATATCTTGTTTTGAAAATATTATTAAGTTAGTTGTGAGAGAAAAATAGGAGGTTAAATTAATTCTATTTTACAAATCTTGAAATATTAATAGATATTTGTTAGATTAAAAAAACATTATATGATAATAACTAATGAAATTATTTTAGTTGGACTGTTATGACTTTTTGATAGTCCAAAACATAGTCGATAAAAAGTTCTCCTGTTTTAATAGTATTGATATATTTTTTAGTCACACAATAATATGAATAAATGGCCTTGTGATGGATTCTTTAGTTCGATTTCTTCTATGAATGGTTTTTTGAGGGGACTAGTTGATCTTTGTGTTCGTGACCTGGATATTATAGTTAGGTTTCATTTTGTCTAATCAAAGTTGTCGCAAGATAAAATTAAATTGGAACACAAAAATACTCATACTACTATTAATCCGTAGAGTGGTACGCATCATGTTAAATGAATTTAGCACCTTCCTCCAAGAATTTTGTAATTGCTTTAGCTATTTATATATGAATATATCCCTTGGAACAGGTGAAAGAAGAAGTTGAATTGGCTCTTGCAAAGCATCTAACAGGCATCGAGTGGTAAACCTGCTTTCCAAAATACATATTGGATTATTTCAGGCTGTTCTCAAAGAAGTGTTGGGATTGATTACTCCGGATTGAGTTTAATCACCTTGGAGGGTTATGGTTTTGTGTCAAAGCTTCACAACACAGCAGAATGTAGTGGCCAGTACAGTGATAATGTTGACATGGAAGTTATTCCACAAGGTTTATATGAAGACTTCAGTCTCTGTAATATATGTATAGACCGGTTTGGTGCAGCCTGACCGGTATGGACCGTATCTTCTCCTTCCTCCGAACACTTCTCGTTTCACGGTACAACCTCGTTCAGACAAACGCCGCAGCTTCTCTAGTCAACCTCTCTCTCGAGAAACGGAACAAAGTGAAGATCGTACGTTCAGGTTTCGTTCCTCTCTTGATTGACGTTTTGAAGTCTGGAACAACGGAAGCTCAGGAGCACGTCGCCGGAGCTCTGTTTAGTTTAGCGTTTGGAAGATGAGAACAAGATGGTGACCGGAGTGTAAATACTACTTTTTCTTTATCCTTTGATAAAATGCTTTTTTTGTTTGAATGATATCAATGGGTGTAAATTATCAATTTGCTGGAAATGAAATACATGATAATTGTTTATCTGTTATTATAGTCATCTAATATCCAAACGATTTTGCCAGTCCGCTAATGGCGGGCGGCTTTATGAATGAGTAAAATAATATTTAAACCTGTTAAACTAACTAATATTAATTAATTTAAAATATGAAATAATTATATTAATCTATAAATATTAAATAATAGACAATCATATAAGTAATTATAATAAATAAATGTTATTAAATTTTAATTTGTATTTTAATATAATAATTAGTTTAGTTATTCATATTTATTATTTTTGTTAACAGATTAAACAATATATCAATTTTTAAAAAAAAATTATAAATTTTTTTCTAAAATTTGTGTAAAAAAATTAATGTTTTTACTAACCATATTTTAAAATTTTACATAATTTAATTAATTTTTCTGCATGCAGTTTAGTTAATCTTTTCACGATTTCGAGAATAAAGTTTTAAAAATTGGAATCTAAGCTTCTAAGTGCAATAAAGTATGAAAAAAACTCGAATTGGTTTCAAGCTTTCCAAATCAGTAAGTATTACTTTGATTATAACCTTTCTCATATCATTATTTAAGCTCTCCATTGATATAGCTTATAATTTCATGAAAGACATAGAAATACATTATGCTTTATTCCAGCGTAGTGCTAAAACGGGTGGTGTATCAAGGTTTCTTGAAAAGTATATTCCATCAAGTTTGGCCGTCCACACACGTATCTGGCCACATTTAGGGATAAAATTATATCCTGCTTTGTATGCTTCAATTTTATAAAAATATTCCTTGTTAGCTCCTTGCTTTAACAAACAATCCCATGTTGTTCTAATCATCACATTGTTATGGAACTCGATGACATATGGAGGAGCATTGAAATTTAAGTTCTTGACGCCTAAATCATTGTCTACAGAATAACAATGGAACTCGAGAACTCTACCCGGACCGAGTTCGTTATGAAGTAGAACACGATTTTTTTCGCAGGCTTGGAGTAGCCTAAAGTATGTAGTTACTAGTAAAAAAAGAACAAGGTATTTCATTTTTTTAAAATGATTATGAGTAGGGTACAAAGGCATTATTGTGTAGTATTTATAATAAAAATTATGTGAAAGGTCTTTTTATTTTAAACTACCAAATAATATCTTACCTTATTAGTAAATTTCTTTTACAAATATGTTTTGACTATATCTTTTTTACTTTTATTATTTAGAAATGATTATAAATTATTAAAATTATCTCGTCTAATCCCTCTATATATTAATTGAGAATCCACTTTAGTGACTTAGCTAATGGTTCATAGGTGGAGTTTCAAAAAAATTGTTATAATTTTATTGGTTGATGAATTTTATTAACTCTTTATTTTAATCAAATCTAAAAATAAAAGGAAACTCTTGAACCAATTAATACAAGTTACCAAAAACACAAGTGATACTACAATAAATAATTTATGGTAAGTAATTGCATAATTATAGAAAGAATATATAATGTTACATCAATTTTTTTTATAAATTATTTATTTATAATTATTTAAAATATTTTATAGAAATAAATATAATTGCTGTATATTCTTATATAAAATCCCCCTATATATTAATTAAGAAGTTACTTTAGTGACTTCTGCTGACGTGTCACTCATAGGTGAAATTTCAAGAAATTGTTATAATCTTATTGGTTGATGACTTTCATTAACTATTTATTTTAATCAAATCTAAAAATAAAAGGAAACTCTGGAACCAATTAATACAAGTTACCAAAAACTCAATTGATATTACAATAAATAAATTATGGTAAGTAATTGCATAATAATAGAAAGAATATATAATGTTTCATCAATTTTTATTTTTATAAATTATTTAAAATATTTTAAAATATTTTTATAGAAATAAATATAATGGATGTATATTCTTATATAAATAATTAGATTTGTATATAAGGCATTATTAGAAGTTTTATGTTTTTCAAAACCTATACATGATTTATAAATCATTTATGTAAATCTTGAGAAATTCTTATTTAGATGCAAAATGGTAAATGATTCTAGATCTAATTATAATTGTATAAATGTATATTTATAATGATTGATAAATTATATAGAATTATTTTACACTTATTATCTTATCTATTAAAATAGAAGTAATGCAAGTGATTTTTGTTATAATGTTTAAAAAGATATATTGCGTGATGACTTTTTGTTGACGCTTAGAGAAGGTGGAGATGATTCCAAAGCGGCGCGTGAGAACTGTTTGGCTGTTTTGTTGACGCTTTGTCAGGGGAACCTGAGGTTTAGGGGGTTGGCGAGTGAGGTGGGAGCTGAGGAAGTGTTGAAGGAAGTGGAAGAGAGTGGGAATGTGCGAGTGAAGGAGAATGCGGCGAATATTCTGCAGGTGATGAGAGGAGGAAGCGGTGGAGGTAGTGCATTTGGGGAAAATGGGGAGGCGCGTGAGTGGAACCGTATGCTTGAGGCAACTGGGTTGAGCCGAACTCAGTTTCTAGGAAAACAAAACGGGGGTTTCGCTTGTTCTTCCCAGTTCTATTTTTTTTTTTTTGTTTTGTGTTGATTATCTTCACTCTTTTTTCTTTTTCCTTTTTGATAAAATGTTTATATTTTGTTTGATTGATATCAATGGGTGCAAATATTAATTGCGTGAAATGTAATACGTGATTAATGTTTCTCTATTATTAAATAATAGAAGCGAAATGTCCATTTGTTTGTAAAGAGAGACTAATGTTTCTGCATTGTTAAATAATCACTTAAGGTGTTATCTTGTTTGATGGTTAAGACCTTGTTCGAAAACTCGTAGATGGTTAAGTATTGATAACTTAATATTTAGTTTCGAATTTGCACTAAATTTTTAGAAATGATTATAAAATATTAAAATTATCTTGTCTAATTTTATATATTAATTGAAAAATCAATTAAATGACTTTTATTTATATGTCGTGTATATGTGAATGGGCGAGTGAAGGAGAATGCGGTGAAGATTCTGCAGGCGATGAGAGGAGGAAGCGGTGGAGATAGTGCGTTTGGAGAAAATGGGGAGGCGCGTGAGGGGAAACCGTATTCTTGAGGCGACTGGGCTCAGTCGAAATCAGTTACAAGGAAAACAAAACGGGGCTCCGCTTGTTCTTCCCAGTTCTAGCTTATTCTTTTTTTTTATTGTCTTCACCCTTTTTTCTTTATCCTTTTCGATAAAATGGTTTTTTTTTGTTTGATTGATATCAATGGGTGTAAATTATCAATTTGTGTGAAATGTAATACGTGATAATTGTTTATCTATTATTAAATAATATAAGAGAAATGTCCATTTTTCTTTATCCTTTGATAAAAAAAAAATTTGTTTGATTGATATCAATGAGTGTAAATTATTAATTTGCGGGAAATATAATACGTGGTAATTGTTTATCTGTTAGTAAATAATATAAGCGAAATGTTTATTTTTCTTTAACCTTTGATAAAATGCTTTTTTGTTTGAATGATATCAATGGATGTAAATTATAAATTTGCATGAAATGTAATACATGATAATTGTTTATCTGTTATAAAATAATAGAAGCGAAATGTCCATTTGTTTGTAAAGAGAGACTAATGTTTTTGCATTGTTAAATAATCACTTAAGGTTATCTTATTTGATGGTTCAGACCTTGTTCGAAAACTCATAGATGGTTACATATTGATAACTCAATATTTAGTTTCGGATTTGCACTAATTTTTAATAAGGATTAGAAGATTACTAAAACAATCACATCTAATTATATATATAAATTGAGAAATCACTTAAATGATTTTTGCTTATGTGTCGTTCATATGTGAAATTTTGAAAAATTGCAATAATTTGATTGGTTGATGATTTTTATTATTTATATATATTAATAAAATCTAAAAATAAAAGAAAACTTTAGAACAATTAATACAAGTTTCCAAACAACACAAGTAATCTTAAAAATAGTGATATAAGGTTTCATCAATTTGATTATTTTTATCGGTTATTTATATATAATTATATAAAATATTTTAATGAATTTTGTATAAAATAAATATAATAGCTGTATATTCTTATATAAAGAATTAGATTTATGTATTAGGCACTATTACTTTTTATGTTTTTAAGGCTCACACATGATTTATAAATCACTTGTAAAGATTATCAGCCACAAAATAAGATATTACCCCATTGAAGCAAAGTCCTATTCTTGTAGGCACATAAGGTGGTTCAAAATCGATTTTCAGCCACAAACCTCCTGCTTGTAGTACTAATATCTAATGCTCCGAGTTTATCCTCTCAAAATATATGAACATGTAACAACATTGCAAAACACAGTAAAAACTCTATAAATTAATAATGATGAAACTATGATATTTTAATTATTTATAAAATTATTAATTTATAAAAGTTTTTAAGATTTTACCATACACATTAATTATATTTTAGAAAATTTACTCTTCTATTAATTTATTATATTATTTTTTGTGTTTCAAAAAAATTAAATTTTATTTTAGATATAATTCTACTAAAAACATAGATAAATTTTATTGTGAATATAAAATAAACAAATACGATTTTTGTTTGTATTTATATAAACTATATATATAAGTTATTAATTTATGATTTTAATGGGACTATCTATATAGAATTTTCTAGAAAAACGTTATCTAATTTTTTTTATCTATTTGCGTCATATTTTATACCGTTCCAACTCGAAACTGAACAAATTTAGTAATTTATAATATTTATTAATTTACCGAATATTAATTTTGTAGAGTTTATTTTGTACTATATATTGATCAAGAACAGAATCATGTCTCTAAAAATAATGCAAACTAAAATATTCTTCTTGAACAAATACGTTGGATTTGGGAGCGGTTATGGGTAGGGTTATGTTTTGTCTCATATGGGGATTATAGATAACACGTTTCTCCGCAAAACAATGTATAAAACCCAGCCTCTAAACCATGTTGTGTCCTTCCATAGGCTCATATAATTTATGAGCCTTGTACTAAGATTAAAAAAAAACTTGTTTTGAAATTATAGTTTTTTATAAACTTGTTTTTAAATTATAGTTAAGTTAACGTAAAATTGAAAATTAGGATTCTAATTTTTTAGCAAATTAAGACCATTAAATTTGCCCGAAAGAAAAATCAGTGCAAATGCATTGTAAAGCACATGCTTTAAGCCGTACTGATCCATGGCAATGTCAAATCTTGATCCAAAAACTCTCTGCTATAACTTGACAATGATGGTGGTCATCTAATATCCAAACGATTTTGCCAGTCCACTAATGGCGGGTGGCTTTATGAATGAGTAAAATAATATTTAAACCTATTAAAATAACTAATATTAATTAATTTAAAATAATAAATAATTATGAAATAATTATATTAATCTATAAATATTAAATAATAGAAAATCATATAAGTAATTATAATAAATAAATGTTTTATTAAATTTAATTTGTATTTTATTATAATAATTAGTTTAGTTACTCATATTTATTATTTTTGTTAATAGATTAAAAATATATCAATTTTAAAAATATATATAATTTTTTTCTAAAATTTTATCCAATTGTGTAAAAAAATTAATGTTTTTACTCACCATAATTTAAAATTTTACATAATTTAATTAATTTTTCTGCAGTTTAGTTAATCTTTCCATGATTTCGAGAATAAATTTTTAAAAATCGGAATCTAAGTTTCTAAGTGCAAAAAAAAACTCGAATTGGTTTCAAGCTTTCCAAACCAGTAGACAATTATTACTTTGATTATAACCTTTCTCGTATCATCATTTAAGCTCACCAGTGATCCCAGTACACAGTACACACATGGTGGTTTTCAGACTCATGGATAGACAATGTAAGGATGTGAAAACAATTATAATATTTTGAAGTAGCTTATAATTTCATGAAAGAAATAGAAATACATTATGCTTTATTCCAACGTAGTGCTAAAACGGGTGGTGTATCAAGGTTTCTTGAAAAGTATATCCCATCAAGTTTGGCCGTCCACACACGTATCTGGCCACATCTAGGGATAAAATTATATCCTGCTCTGTATGCTTCAATTTTATAAAAATATTCCTTGTTAGCTCCTTGCTTTAACAAACAATCCCATGTTGTTCTAATAATCACACTGTCATGGAACTCGATGACATATGGAGGAGCCTTGAAGTTTAAGTTCTTGACGCCTAAATCATTGTCTACAGAATAACAATGGAACTCGAGAACTCTACCCGGACCGAGTTCGTTATGAAGTAGAACACGATTTTTTTCGCAGGCTTGGAGTAGCCTAAAGTATGTAGTTACTAGTAAAAAAAGTACAAGGTGTTTCATTTTTTTTTTAAAATGATTATGAGTAGAGTATAAAGGCATTATTGTGTAGTATTTATAATAAAAGTTATGTGAAACGTCTTTTTATTTTAAACTACCAAATAATATCTTACCTTATTAATAAATTTCTTTTACAAATATGTTTTGACCATATCTTTTTTATTTTGTTTCAAGATTTTCTCTTTGAATAAGTTTGACTAGCTGGCAAGTATCTTTTTATGTCTTCTTTTTTTTTTTTGACATCATCTTTTTATGTCTTCTTTTTCTTAGAAAACAATATTTTAAAGATTCTCTCTTAACACGTTACAAGATTTACCCTGTGGAAGCAAAAAAATATATAACCCCATTGATGCAAAGTCTAGTTCCTGTAGTTGTAGGCACGTGAGACTTTTCAAACTCGATTCCTTACAGACTACTTTTAGCAAAAAAAAAAAAAAACATTGTCTCAAAAGAATGCAAAGTAAAACTATTCTTCATGAACAAAAGTGTTGGATTTGAAAGCGGATTATGGGTGGGATTATGATTTGTTGCATATGATTTGGATTATCGATACACATTTTTATGTTTAAATAATAATAAAATAATTATAATAAGTTATATATATATATATATATATTATATTGTATATATAATCTAACCATGAAAAATACAATTTAAGCTAAAATAATAAAAATAATAATCACATTAGGAGTCTTATTGGTTTTTCAGCTACCATCCGTAAACGCATATTTTGCGGTTGGTAATGATTGTTGGCATTTTACAATAATCACAAAAACGCTATAATCGTTTCAAACCGCTCCGAATCTTATCGTTTGCGTTTGTAGATGGGTAGATAAATATAAACATCTTTTTTCTGAAAGTTTTCTAAAATTTTCAATTAAAATTTTAAAATTGAAATATATACATTTATATGTATATATATATTAATTTAATTTCACTAACAGTGTCACACTTTATTTTATAATAACTTTAAACCAAGAATGTTCTCTATAATTTTCAAAATTTAATATGTATATACACGTATATAAAGGTAAATACATATATAAGAGAAACAAAATATTCTTTCAAAATTTCTAATATAAACAAATAAAAATTATGGAAATTATAACTTTCATCTAAATAAAAATTAAAAAGAATAAACATAATATTAGTATTAATTATATTATATTCATAATTATAATACTTTATCACAATATTATGTTTTAATTTTTTATAATGTTAAAATGTGTTAATATTGATAATTTCTTATTAAACCGCTGTTATATTTTCAACGAATCACAAATATCCTACAAACGTACTAATTTCTAACCAATATACCAGTCGTACAAATCACTTTCTAGAAACCGCATCCACCTACATATGCAAGCTACCACAACCACACCCACAATTGTAAGTTTTAACCAGCCATGCCCTAAATTGAATCTATAACTTTATTCTAATTTAACCTACAAAAATACCAAAAATTGGTGAAAGAATCTTACCAAATTTCGCAGTTTGCATAGTAGACTTCTCCAGGATTTGGCAGTTTGCATAGTAGAATATATTATTCTTTTTTCCAATGTAATGCTAGAACGGGTAGCATATCAAGGTTTCTTGAAAAGTATATCCCATCAAGTTTGGCCATCCAGACTTCATACATATGTTTCTGGCCACTTTTAAGGATAATTCTGTCTCCTGCTTTGTATACGTCAGTTTCATAACAATATTCCTTAGCTCATTGCCTTAGAAAACATTTTGTTACATGAAATACTTCGTCATGGAATGCGATGATATGTGGAGAAGCATTGAAGGCTAAGGTTTGTATGCCTAAATCATCTTTGAAGGAAACACAATGGAACTTGAGAAGTGTACCAGGACCGAGTTGGTTATGAAGTACAACACGATTTTTTCGCAAGCTGCTTGTAGCCTAAAGTATGTAGTAACTAATATAAAAAGTACAGAAGTGTTTCATTCTTTTATCTAAATGGTTATGACTTATGAGTGGAGTACAGAGGCATTAATGTGTAGTATTTATTACAAAAGAAATGTGTGAAATGTCTTTAAACTACTAAATAATATATTACCTTATTATTAAACTTCTTTTACAAATATGTTTCTACCTTATCTTTTAAATCTTGTCTTTCTTAGTTTCAAGATTTTCTCTTAAAAGGAGTTTGACAAGTTAGTGAGTATCTTTTTAAATCTCGTTTCTTAGAAAATAATACTATAAGATTTTATCTTAAATAAGTTATAAGATTTACCATCTGGAAGCAAAATAACATATGACCCCACTGAAGAAAAGTCCTATTCTTGTAGGCTAGTGAGGCTGTTCAAACTCGATTATTAGCTACAAACCTCCTGCTTGTAGTACTAATATCCAATGCTCTGAGTTTATCCTCTCAAAATATATGAACATGCAACAACACTGGAAACTACAATAAAAACTCTATAAATTAATAATGATGGGACAATGATATTTTATTAATTTATAAAGTTATTAAATTTTTTAAAATTGTGTTTTAGATTTTACCATATACAGATTAATTAAATTTTAGAAAATTTACTTTTCTATTAGTTAATTATATTATTTTGTGAATATGAAATATGTTTTAAAAAATTTAAATGTTATTTTAGGTATAACTTTACGGAATATCATAAAAAGAGATAAATTTTATTGTGAATATAAAATAAACAATACGATTTTTGTTTGTACTTATATAAACTATATATATAAGTTATTAATTTATGATTTTAATGGGACTATATATTTATATAGAATTTTCTAAAAAAACGTTATCTAACTTTTTTATCTATTTGCGTCATATTTTATACCGTTCCAACTCGAAACCGAACAAATTTATTAATTTATAATATTTATTAATTTACCGAGTATTAATTTTGTAGAGTTTATTTTGTACTATATATTGATCAAGAACAGAATCATGTCTCTAAAAATAATGCAAACTAAAATATTCTTCTTGAACAAATACGTTGGATTTGGGAGCGGTTATGGGCAGGGTTATGCTTTGTTTCATATGGGGGGATTATAGATAACACGTTTCTCCGAAAACAATGTATAAAACCCAGCCTCTAGGAACAACCATGTTGTGTCCTTCCATCCCTAGCAGACCCGGCTCAAATAATTTATGAGCCTTGTACTAAGATAAAAAAAAAAACTTGTTTTTAAATAATGGTTTTTTTTTTGCTAAACTTGTTTTTAAATTATAGTTAAGTTAATATAAATTGGAAAATTAGGATTCTAATTTTTTAGCAAATTAAGACCATTGAATTTTCCAAATAGAAAAATCTAGTGCAAATGAATTGTAGGCACATGCTTTAAGCCGGAATGATTCATGGGAATGTCAAAATCTTGATCCAAAAACTCTCTGCTATAACTTGACAATGATGGTCATCTAGCAGTGCAGACTTGTTGGGGTTATCACAGCCCTCCACTGAACCAGTACACACAATATAGTCTATCAAACGCATGTACAGACGTTGAGAGAATAGCTAAAACTATTGGAAACAAATAAGATAAGACCAGAGCTTTGAGAAACTCTTGAACCTCATCAGCGATTTAACATGCTGATAAAGGACGAGTATATTTTTTTGTTTTAATTTTTTGAGAAATTTAATATTCATGTTTGTGTTTTTTTGTAACTATATTTGTGGTAGTCGGTATTTAAATAAAATTAGATACAATTATATAAAGAGAATAATAAATATCTTTAAATAAATTAAATAAACAGTTGGACATAACATTAATCAATAGATAATGTTTCTAATTTTATAGAATAGATATATATCAGATAAACTAAATCTTATCTTGTGTAGTATTTATTAAAAGCAAATTGTGTGAAAGGTCTTTAAACTACTAAATAATATATTACCTTATTAGTAAATTTCTTTTACAAATATGTTTCTACCTTATCTTTTTAAATCTTGTCTTTCTTAGTTTAAGATTTTTTCTTAAAAGGAGTTTGACAAGTTGTTAAGTATCATTTTAAATCTCATTTCTTAGAAAATAATGTTATAAGATTTTATCTTAAATAAGTTTTAAGATTTACCGTGTGAAAGCAAAATATGATATGACCCCACTGAAGCAAAGTCCAATTCTTGTAGGCACGTGAAGCTGTTCAAACTCGATTATTAGCTACAAACCTCATGCTAGTACTAATATCCAATGCTCTCAGTTTATCCTCTCAAAATATATGAACATGTAACAACACTGAAAACTACAATAAAACACTATAAATTAATAATGGTGGGACTATATTATTTTATTAATTTATAGAGTTATTAATTTATAAAATTTATTTTTTAGATTTTACCGAATACACATTAATTAAATTTTACAAAATTTACTCCTTTATTAGTTTATTATATTTTTTGTGAATATGAAATATGTTTCAAAAATTTTAAATGTTATTTTAGATATAACTTTAAGAAATATCATAAAAACCGAGATATATTTTTATTGTGAATATAAAATAAACAATACGATTTTTGTTTGTACTTATATAAACTATGTATATATAAATTATTAATTTATTATTTTAATGGGACCATATATTTGTATAGGATTTTCTAAGAAATATTATCTAATTTATTTTATCGATTTGCATCATATTTTGAACCGGCCGAATTCGGAACCGAACAAATTTATTAATTTACAGTATTTATTAATTTATCGAGTATTAATTTATAGAGTTTATATTGTACTATGTATTGATTAAGAACATGATCATGCCTCAAAAAGTAAATGCAAACTAAAAATATTCTTCTTGAACAAAAACGTTGGATTTGGGAGCGTGTTACGGGTAGGGTTATGTTTTGTTTCATATGGGGAATATAGATAACACGTTTCTCCGCAAACAATGTATAAAACCCAGCCTCCAAGAATAACCATGTTGTGTCCTTCTATCCCTGGCAGACCAGGCTCAAACAATTTAAGAGCCTTGTACTAAGATAAAAAAAAATGTTTTTAAATTATACATAGTTTTTTTTTTTGCTAAACTTTTGTTTTTAAATTATACTTAATGTAAATTTGAAAATTAGGATTCTAACTTTTTAGCAAATTAAGACCATTAAATTTGCCAAAAAGAAAAATCCAGTGCAAATGCATTGTACGCACATGCTTTAAGCCGGACTGATCCATGGCAATGTCAAATATTGATCCAAAAACTCTTTGCTATAACTTGACAATGATGGTCATCTAGCAGTGCAGACTTGTTGGGGTTATCGCAGCCCTCCAATGAACCAGTACACACAATGTAGTCTATCAAACTCATGTATAAACGTTGTGCAAATAGCTAAACCATTGGAAACAAATTAGACAAGAACAGAGCTTTGAGACACTCTTGAACCTCATCAGCGATTTAACATGTTGACAAAAAAAAAATATATATATATATATATCAGATAAACTCATATATATGTTACTATAATATTTTGATATATCTTGTCATGTGACTAAAAAGATCTTAGTCTACATAAATATTGGATAGACATTTAAAGATAGAAAATACATTATCTTTTCTTCCAATGAAGTGCTAAAACGGATGGTAGACTAAGTATAATTGTAAAGTATATCCCATCTAGCCTGGTCGTCCATAAATGCAGCTGGCCACGTTGAGGGATAAGTCTATCTCCCTCGTTGCATACTTCAACGTCATAATAATATTCCATTTTGTTGCACTATATAGCTCTTCATGGAATTTGATGATATATGAAAATTTTGTAGTCCAAGTTATGTATGCCTAAGTCATTGTGTTTGGAAGAACAATGGAGTTCAAGATTTCTACCAAGACCGAGGTCGTTCTGAATTACAACACGGTCTTTTACGCAAGCTTCGTTTGGCCTGAAACATGTAATGATAAGTAACATAAAAACTATGAGCTGTTTCATTTTTCTTTGGATCTAATTTGAACTACGTATTGGATCCAAATGTTTGTGCATATATCAAGCTCAACAAGTACAAATATTATTAATCAAAATTTTGACCTACAAGATAAAAAAAACTCTTATATTCCGTTTGAACAATACGTAATTGATCTTGGTAATTCCGAAACAATTTACCAAATTATTAAATCGCATATCTGTATTGTATTATATTTATTTTATGTTATTTATGCTTAGTTTATGATTTTTATTAGTTTATGCATCTTTTATGTAAAACTATTAAATAATTTGTTGTGGAATATTATATTTCTTTTCATGTTATTATAATATTTTAAATATGTTTAAGAATGAAATAAAAAAATTAAGATTAAAATTACAATTTCATAAATTAATAAAGTTTAACTCCAAAAAAGAGTAATAGTTAGAGCATCTCCAATGTAAAACTCCATATTTTCCTCTAAAATGGAGTAAAAGAGAAAATGAAGTAAAATTGCTCCAATCCAACTCCATATTTCACTCCATAATAGAGTTATGAACAAACAAAAATTAGATTACTCCATTTATGGAGTAAATTCTATTATGGAGTGAGATATGGAGTTGAGTTGGATCATTTCTTACTCCATACTCCATTTCACTCCATTTTAGAGTAAAAAATTGAGTGGGGTTGGAGATGCCCTTAGGGTTATTCTATTTATGTAATAATCCTAAATATTGCTCCATTTTGGAGTTGAATATAGAGTAGGATTGGAGAAGGTTTTACTCTAAAATGGGGTATGAAGTAAAAAATAGAGTAGGTTTGGAGATATTATAGGTTGGTTTCATTTTGTCTAATAAAAGAGTGATACTTGTGGGAAGATAAATTAAATTTGAACACAAAAATACTAATACTACTATTAATCCGCAGAGTGGTACGCATCATGTTAAATGAATTTAACACCTTCCTCCAAGAATTTTGTAATTGCTTTAGCTATTTATATATGAATATATCCCTTGGAACAGGTGAAAGAAGAAGTTGAATTGGCTCTTGCAAAGCATCTAACAAGTGGTAAACCTGCTTTCCAAGATAAAAACTGGTTTGAGATACTGGTTTGATACTAGATAAAAAATTTTAGCAAAAGAAAAAAAAAACTGGAGGGAAGCTGGAAGTTCATAAATAAGGAGGGAGATAGTTTGATTTGAATTTATGTATAGAAGTACAGAAGTATAAAAGAACTGAAGCACTCTGTTGTAATAAGGTTTTCTTGAATTAATTTAACAGTCAATTCAAAAAAAAAAAACCTGCTTTCAAAAATACATATTAGATTGATTACTCCGGCTTGAGTTTAACCAGCTTGGAGGGTTATGATTTTATGTCAAATCTTCACAACGCAGCAGAATGTAGTGGCCAGTACAGTGATGATGTTGACATGGAAGTTACTCCACAAGGTTTATATGAAGACTTCAGTCTCTGTAATATATGTGTAGGCCGGTTCGGTGCAGCCTGACTATTTACCGGGCTTTTCGTGACCCAGTTCACAAACAAAGAAGTCTCCGGATCTATACCGGTGTAGACCAGTATTTCAAACCGAGATTTATATTTAGATTTGACACTTGACACTTCGACTTAGAATGTATGACTCAGCAAGAACATATCCACCACACGTTGTTCATAGATCACGCTAAATAAATGATCAGCTACACTAATGAATCAAGTACAAAGAGCTTTCATGCTTTGATTTGATAACATTGGTTCACCAAATATGCATATAAAAATGTTAAAATGTTAGTTGAACCACCCTGGGTTACGTATGACAAAGAAGCCCATCATATTAAGTTACTTTTTGCTTGATTTGCACATATAGAGGTTTGAAAGTTACAAGTCATATGTTCTATATTATCTACATTTGTACCCGTAGTTTGATATGTTGTCGACATTCAATCAATTTATGATATTGATGGGTATGCAATTTCGTAAAAAAAATTACATCAATTATAACCAGCATATAAGAGCATCATTAATGCTAACAATACAAGAGCCACCTCTTATTTTATTTTTTTATTTTTTTCTAATTTAAAACAAAATAAAAATTAATCAATCGCGGGTCGTTATGTGTCAGTGGAACCCGCAAACAGTACAAGAATTTTGCCAAACTTGATTCTTGGAGAAGAGGTTGAAGAGATGGATTTTTAAAAAACAGTGAGACCCACAAATATTTTATAATTTTTTTTTAAAATCCCTGCTCTAAGAACTTGGGTTAAAGATGTTCTAACTACACATCTAAACAAATTAATATATTGAAAACTAAAAGATAACAACATTCATAGACAGTTAAATTTTAGGCTGGTAATATTATTGATAATTTTGATGGTTAAAAAGTTACTAGAAGTCCGACAATTTCATGTAATGTTTTGAAATGTTATCGGATTTTAGTTTAACATATATATTTAATTTATTCTTCATCTTATAAAAGTGTATTAAAATTCATTCTTCTGAACTTGATTGACAAATTTTTATATCAGATGTTGTCAAGTTTTAAATTCCATATACTTTTCCGTGACAAAAAAAAAAAATTCCATACTTTATTGGAATAATGTTAATACCATAACATTTATTTGTTCATAATTGTTATCATGTGGTTTATATAGTTTATATAATTTTTAATATACTACAACTATATGGTGACATTTTCTTCGTGTAGATGATAATTATGTTGTCTTACTATATTATTTAGAAAATAATTACTGTGACTAAGATAAACCATATTACACATGAATCAAGTAGACTAACGGGAAACACTATACTTCTAAACACTAAACCTTTCAATAAATGTCACTCTGACCATAGCAATCCCATTAAATACATCATTTAGGAAAACAAAGGCAGATCATTCTTAAACACACATCATCGTGTCCCCCCTAGCGTGATTATTTAGACACATGAAGAAACGGCACCGTTTCAGGTCATCTTCATCATCACCTCTCCAAAAACAACGGTATAAAGACAGAACACAGAGAGACACGCAAACAAACGGTAATTAAAAAAAATAAAAAATAAACTTGGCACCGAGTCAAAGCTTTTACGTCCCGACCAAACACACATCTAGTTCATAATTTACACTAAATGCCACTGCCACCGTCTCCGCCGCATCACTGATCCTCAAACTTCGCCGGAGAATTTAAAAAAAAATGGCGAATAACTCGAAACAGAAGATGTCGGAGTTGTTAACCAAGCTCGGTGATCGAGATACGTTCACAATGGCGGCGAGAGAGCTCGACTTGATGGCAAGAAACATTGATCCCACCTCCGGTAATCTCCAGTCGTTCATCTCCGTGATCCTCTCCGCCGACGCCGGAGATAAACCGGCGGCTCGTAAGCATTGCATCCACCTCCTCGCTGTTCTATCCGTCTCTCTCCCTCCGAACTCTCTCTCTCCTTACCTCTCCAAGATCCTATCCCGCATCACGCGCCGCCTCCGCGATCCGGACTCTTCCATCCGCTCCGCCTGCGTCGCGGCGGTGTCGGCGATCGCGTCCCGGACGACGAAGCCTCCTTTCGGTTCCGCGTTCGTGAAGCCGTTGTCGGAGGCTCTTTTCACGGAGCAGGAGGTGAACGCGCAGATCGGAGCTGCGCTGTGTCTCGCGGCGGCGATCGACGCGGCGGAGGATCCGGATCCGGGTCGGTTAGGACAAATGCTGTTGCCTAGGCTGGAGAAGCTGGTGAAGTGTAAGGCTTTTAAGGCGAAGTCGGCGGGAGTTGTTGTGATCGGAAGCGTGATCGGTGCTGGTGGTGTCTCCGGTGGATTGAAAGGGCTTGTGGACTGTTTGGTTAGCTTCTTGAGCAGTGAGGATTGGGCGGCGAGGAAAGCTGCGGCTGAAGCTTTGGGGAGGTTGGCCACGGTGGAGAGGAATGGCTTAGGAGAGTTCAAGGCTAAGTCTATGAAGATCTTTGAAGGGAAGAGATACGATAAGGTTTAGTCTTTTTTTTATCTGATGATGAGTGTAGGTTTCGGCTCAAGCATGATGATCAATCTTTGAGTGTAGGTGAAAGCTGTGAGAGAGGTGATGAATCAGATGATAGAGGTATGGTCACAAGTCCCAGATTTATCAGAGGAGGTTTCTCCTCCCAGATCTAATGCTTCTTCTAAAGGTATGTATCTTCCTCTACATTTGGATCTTTAGCCAAATTAGGAAACTTTTTGTTGTGTAGTACATACTATTCTTGGTTAAGATCATGGATGTGTATTTGATTTTAGGTATGGGAGCAGATGATGCAAGTGATGGACGATACCCTTCAGGCTCTAGAGTTGTTACATCAACACCTGCTAAACCAAGAACTCGTCTTGTTAATAGATCAACTCCACCGGGGAGCTCAATTGCCACCGCGGCTAGGAGACGGACTAACATAAGAGGCAGTGATCAGAAGAAAGCAAGTTCAGTACCATCACATACTAAATCGAACGTAAGGAGGAGACTGGAGTTGAAAGCTGGAGGAGGAGCTAGAGTTCTCAGTGATGAGCCTCTTGAAGAAGAGTATCAAGCCCATGATGAAAACACAAGAGAAGCAGGTCATCAGATGCAAAAGCTAGGAGGTGTTGCCAGTTCTCTTGATATCCAAGCATCCGGTGTTACAATGGCAATAGGACATCATGTCTTGTCTGAAAACCAGAATAGTAATAGTAACTGCAAAGGGCTTGAAGATGTGTCTCTGATCCGTAGTCAGCTTGTTCAGATTGAACAACAGCAATCCAATCTAATGGATCTCCTTCAGGTCTGTTCTAAAACATGATTATGATCTGTCTTTACATACATTTGGAATGATTTCATTACCATAGTTCCTGAAACTCATTCTGTGTTTATTTCATTAGAGATTTGTTGGAAGCTCACAACATGGAATGCTTAGTCTGGAAACTCGAGTTCAGGGCCTAGAGATTGCGCTGGATGAGATATCTTATGACTTAGCAGTTTCAAATGGGAGAATGAATTCAAACAGAAACAACTGTTGTCTCATTCCTCCTGGAAGTTTCATTACATCCAAATTCTGGAAGAAACCACCAGATTCAGCATCGAGGATGGCTATTTACAGAAACAGAAATGCACAAACAATGGGAATGCAAGACTCTAGGCAGCGGTTTAATGGTGCTGCAGGGTTTATTGTCAACCCATTGGCTGAAATTCGACCAGATAATGTATCTGCAGGTATGTTATGTTCTTTTGCTGAAGCAGTTCTTTGTTTAGTCTATAACATAACCAAGAAACACTTGTTTGATTCTTTTGCAGGTATGCCTCACAACTAAGGAAAGAAGAGAAACACAACCTTCAAAGATTCTGAGACTTGGAAACCACTGTGTGTGAATGTGGTGATTCATACTGATTACTAAGTTATATATATATTACTACTACCCTAAGTTCACAGCCATTTTCTGTTTCTTTTTTCTTGAAAATATGTTTTACTAAAACCCTTGAAAAATTAGATTAAGTAGCTACCTAACGGGTTGAATAATTGATGTAGTTGGCTACTGTTTTTCTTTCTCTACTTTGGAAAAGAAAATGGATCTATCTTATCTTTTAGTTGAATTAGTTATTGCCTACACTGTTGCTGTTTCTACTGTTTTTTTGTGTCATAAAGGGACTTCATGGGCAATCAAATAGTTTAGTAGGTCTAAAAAGTAAAAAGAAAACCTTTCATTATCACTGATTCTTAATTCTTTTTGTATTATAGTCCATGTTTGAGTATGGGCAATCAAACATAGATAAACATAATGCTCAAGCAGTGGTGATCATGTGACTTTCGAGTAAAGACAACGAGAGAAAAACTGCTGGTTACCAAGATGTTAATGGGAGATTAAGAGGAGAAGAAAGTATAGTGACTGAGTGAAAGTGTAAGCACATGATTACTGTTTTGCAAGTTAATTAGACATAAAGTAAAAAGATATCAAGTTAAAAGTGAAAGCAAAAAATACCACATCACATCAACCAGAGTGCTTTTTTTCTTTCTTTCTTTCTTTCTAAGGACTGAAACATTTCTTGTTGTTGCCAATCTGCTTGCTTCTCCCTATATTTCAGTATAGTTAAGTAACAAAGTTGAGCATTTGAGTTGATGTTATCATATGATTAGCTGGAAAAATTCGAGGACAAATCTCTTAGATAGCCAAAAGAATAATAACAGAAGTAGCACATATATAAAAAATCTTCAAATTAACACTAATTAAAAGTAAAATGATTTATTTACTCCAAACTCTACACTTTTATTTTAACTCCACTTTTTAATTATTAAACCTTAAATGTTAACCAATAAAATTCAAACGTAAAATAGTATTTTTAAACTTTTAACTACTGCTAATTTAAGAACTTTTTACCTTCTGTGCTATTTTTGAAAAAAAAAATGTTTTAATGATATCTTATGATATTTCTCAGAACTGTAGAGACTTTGATAATAATACTTTCTAAGATAAAACCGAAAAGAAAAGAAATAAAAATATATCGATGCTTTTGTATATGCTCCCACTCAAAAATCATACCATTCCTTGAAGGGAGACAAGGATCCCTTCTGTTTTCTCTCAAACAATGGAACAAACGTTTCACACCAGAAAGAACTAAATGTATATAAAAGAATCTTTATGAACAACTAAAACAGTAAAACAATGCAGATAAAACATGAATTCTCTTTCACCTTTTGGAAATAATAACCATCAAAAAGGGGTCTATGCAAAAATTGACCTTCTTTTATGGCTCTTCTCCACTCTTCTTTTACTTTCTTTCTTTGTGTGTTCTCATCATCTTTATGATACAGGAGCAACCAGATTCAACTCAAGGGGCTTCAAAGCTGCCTGAACAAGTTCTTGAACAGTACGGTTACGGCGACAAACATCTGAAAGTTCCTCAGCGTGTCCTATCAGAGAATTCACATCTGCTCCATAAGTAACATCGGATAACGCTTGTAAGAACTTGGTAGACTCAGTCTCTGTCACAGCTGTTCGAGGTATCAGGCTAACACTTTCCTTAGCCCAACCCACTGCTTGTAAACCGTATGTTCTGGTCAGAGCTAGCAGCGTGTATGTTACCTAAACCAAAACCCACAAACAAAAGAAACAACGTTTCAAATGCCATAAACATAACTCTACATGCCGCAAAAAGACAGATTCCTAAAGGTACCGTATCTAGGCGAGAACTGGGAAGTGCTCCTGCTAATGATGAAATCAAGATCCTGGTGATTGTAGCTCCCCTGGGGATAATGACACTGTCCCTGATTCGTACAAACTGTTCTTCGTTCACAGACTTCTCGAGGTCAAAAACGTCGGATAAAAAGGTCAATATTGAGTGGCAGGCCTCTCTGGAAAACAAGTACAAGACATTTAGTTAACACCAATGTCAAAACCTTCAAAGTGGAAAACAATTTATGATGAACAAAACAGAACCTGTGCTGCACTGTCATTCCAATAATTGCGCAATCTACAATTGGTGAAAATATAGGAGAAGGAATAAACAAATGTGGACAGTAACGAAGACATCTTGACGCCAACAAAAAGCAATCATCAGCTATGTCTGGTCTAGCAGTGACTTCCTGTTAGAATGTAAAGAGAATCAGACACCGCAGAGGATATAAGAACTTGATAAGAATATATACTGCTAAGTGAAGTCATCAACCTTGATACTTGTCATAAGACATGTTGTGTGTGCAAAGAGTGTTTCAATCAGATTCTTCAAGTAGTCAGCACAAGATGGGTCTGAACCAAAAATCTGCAAATCCCACGAAGATTAGATTCTCTAAAGCTTTTCTCTAAGGATTCCATTGAATGAAGAATAACACAAATTACCTTTATAACTTCACTGGAGAGATAAAGAAAGCATGGCTGATGATGTTGCTGATAGTGGAATTGAATCTTTGCTAGCATTTCCCCAATTGTGTTAATTATGTATCTTCCAGAAGTTCGTACCTATAAACATCATTACAACCATTGTCTTGTCTTAGTGAAGGATACTCTTATCAAAATTCTCATCCAAAAGATACTTTTAGATCTTCGCGTATTTGCATAGAAATGGAATGTTTAGCAAACAGAGGAACAGAGTGTGTGGAGCTCACAGCATATTTGCACGCTCTGCATAGAGATTCCATCGTCCTCATGTCCCAAGGACGACTGCAGTTAAACCATTTTAAAGTAAGAAACTACATAAAAGGCATTCTGAAGAACATGTAGTAATCATCATGTGTGGCTAGACTCACGCATCAAAAATTACTCTGAAGATAGCCCAGTGCTTATTTATCTCAGCAGCAACAGCTTCAGGGTGGTTCACATACCTAGGGTAGTAGCATCTGTTAGCAAGACTAAAACAAAACGTACGGAGTTACATTGCATTATTGAGATATTATACAAACCTGAACAGGAAGGCAAACCGGTCAATATGAACAGTTAACTCCCGCGCATGCTTCTTGTCCAAATCTTCTTTTGCCGCTTCCTGATTCACAGATTTACAGTTTCCTTCACTATAAGTCTAAACAATATATCAAACAACCATGCAAAAAGACAAGATGGTAAACCTCTAGAGGAGAAGCGACGGAAAAGCATAATTTCTCAAGCGCGCTCTTGGCCTGATCTAGAGGAAGTTCTGTAACAACCATTCTGCATAACAAAACCTTAGAGATGTTAATAACACACGAATGAGGAGACAATAATCCATCATTCAGTTGACTCCATACCCTAAAGCTTCGACGAGATTTAGCGAATCCTCAGCAGATACTTTATAACCACCCCCACCATTAATTGCCATACAGTAGATTGTAAATAAATCTTCAAAATACCCGCAAAGATTTTTCCGGCAATCTGCAGTAAGTTATATAACCCAACTAAGAGAACACATATAATATATGCATATCAGTTTCAACACAACCACCTTCCTATGTTTCTCTCAGGGGAGGAGAAGAGGCAGGAATAAATTGATTAACAAACCATCCGCATTTAAAGAACATTAAGCTGTTAGATAGTTATAACTTATATATTTACTATGAGTATGGTTTCACACCATTAGCATAAAAAGTAACTTGTTAATGGCAGTTGACATCAAACGAGACTAGAAAAGACAACTCAGTTCAAGGAAAGCATACAACAAAATTCCAAATACTTGCCAGTATTGCAATGTGCCCTATATATGCTAGCAATTCAGCAGAGTCGAAGTCAGATCCATTAGCGTATGTTCCAGTCAGACCTTTCAACTAGCTGCCATCTTTGAAGTAAGTCAGTAGGCACAATGCAATTGAATTTTTACAGATGTCAGAACTTCACAATTCCTAAGAGAAAAACTACCAACCAGAATTTAGTTTGCAAGTAAAAAAACTGCAAGTACGAAATTTCATGAATCTGTGTAGTCCAAATACGAAACTAAGCGCTATTCTGCTGGGAGAATTTAAGAAGAGAAAACTTAAAAAGCAGCCCTGGAAGAACGATATTTTTAAAAGGAGAGCTAGTTCAATCCTATAAGGCTATAACCATCAGATAGCTGATGTAATCATCAATGCTAAAACCAAAATTTATTTTTCATCGTCATGGTCAGGAAACAACAAAGAGATTATACAGCCGGTTTGGTAGTATATGTAATTATTATGTCAATGTTATGCGTAGAAGGGAAATGAGAAGGAAGACTTGTTAAGTCTGCAAGAGGGAATACAATACCGTCACAAATATGTCTAAAAGCCAAAGCTGCAGCTGCTGCACAATCTTCAGAGGTTCCCATTCCACTCATTAAAATTCTAATGATCGACGGCAATATTGAAACACTAGCTGGCGCAGCATTAAGCCATTTTGAATAAGCCCCAACAAGTAAGCATGCTGAAATCAAATAGGAAAGAGATGTCTCATCATCAAAAACAAGGCTTCAGACACATTTGCTATTCAACTAGAAAACTTAAGCATATCTCGGAAAGTCTCTTGACAGTATAAGCTAGTACTTTCCACCAAGCAGCGTTTTACCTTCTACATATTTTATCTGAGAAAAAAAAACTAATCACCTGTCTGAAGCAGTTGCGCTTGCTGGGGAAGATTTTGAAGCAAGTCCATCACCTGAAAATAGCAGCAGCATCATATATGCTTAAGATTTTGGCAGTAGCAGCATCATATATGAACATGCACATCGAGGAACTATCCCTAATGCACACCTGAGGCATCACTTGAGCTTCAACAACTGAAACATAGTTTGATATTGCCCAAATACAGAACAAGATAGCTTCTGCTGGACGCCATTCTTGAAAATTATTTCCTGTCTGAGCATTGGCCTGTGTACATTTCGCAAACGTCAAACATCCTAAAACTTTAAACAATGTACGTAATGCAAGTGTGTGGTGGTGATTATCCAAATCGTGTTAGCGTCTTTCTAATTTTATCTCTATGTAATATTTGATACAATATCTCCCAATGCACAGACTTTATTTGCTGATAGAACAAATAGCATGCTTGATAAGAATATACAATACAAACCTCAAGAAGCTTCATATAGAGAATCTTAAGAGTTGTATCACCTCCCAGGATTAATGCAGCGTCAATTAATACATCTGCAACAGCTGGCAATATAAAACATTCCATCAGTATAAAGCGACGTTTCAACTAAAAAAAAAGAGAAAGGAGGAGATTCAGGCCCTCAGAAATTATGTAAAAAGAATACGTCAATCAAAACAGATACTGAGAAGTACAGCACCCTGCGCAAATGGAGTGACTAAACGAACCACAAAACCTTGGAAAAACAATACTCTATCTGCTTCAGGAAACAAGTAGAAAGAATGGAAACAAGGGAGGGAAAAATATATAAGCAAACAGAACAATCCATTTAAAAAGTCTTAGACGGATACAATTCTTCCTCCCTTATATCTAGAGATCTAAATAGTATAAATCTAGTAGAGAATTTGATCTATGCAATGTTGAGAGCAGGAGATTTTGATCTATGTAACAACTAAGAAGACATATGCAGCTATGATTACCATATCTAGTCTGCTTGAACTCCTTAAGGTCCTCATACGAGAGACCTTGATAATCTTCAGGATACTGAACTCTGAAGCCAACCTGTGAAGAAAACCAGTTTACATGTTTAAACCCACAAAAACTGCAGAGAATACAAGAAGCCATATACTTTTGCTCTTTTCCACCAAATTTTAGTAACCCTTAATTTTAAAGAGCAACATCAGAAATCAATCGTCTCTCTGGATTATAGCACCAATTAAGGCTCCAAACATTCTTGAAAGAGTAAAACTTGAGAATGGTTAACAAAAAGAAACTTGAGGAGTACACTCACCAAAGATACAAGGTTCTCATAGGCTGGCCGGAAGATATGCTGTCTTCGGTTTCTCTCAGCTTCAATAGATGCTTCACTACCCAATGAATTATAAGAATCCCTGATAGAGTAAATTCACACTTTCAGAATATGACACTAGAATCCCCCCAGCAAACATAGACAAGGATGATGTTACCTCTTTGTCAACGTAAGTTGAAGACTGTGCCAAAAGTTGAACGTCATAGAGGCTATATCAAATTCTGGGTGCGAAGTAACTTCCAGTAGGGCATGCACAATAACCATCGATTCATCTGAACCTAGATGTCAGAAAGAGTACCATAATATATTAAACATTTAAACTACCAACTAAAGCATTTGGAGTACCAAGAAAATCAAGATACATAGGGAACACTTAAAACAGTGTGGCAGAGTAGTAGAAATGAGGTTGTGCATACCTGTAGCGATCAATTCAACATATGAATCGCCTACGTCAGCGAATAATCGACCAATAGCTTTGACATCTTCTTCGTCCTGAAAGTGTAACAAATGTAGGGCATTAGCATCCTTTTTACCGAAGGCATTAGATAACATGTGCCTTTAATGGAACCCATGATCAACAAAATAAATAGTTGTTCAATCCGCATACTAGTTGAACAGGAAATATGTGAAACAACGAAGCCTAGTATCAAGTAGATTTATCCATCAGCTTGCATGTATACAAAAGGTTAATAGGATCATAACAATACCTTTGAAGAATCTCTTAGATGGGCTTTAAGACTTAAAATCTGAGGTACGATAACTTGAATCAGGGGTGTTTGTGCAGAAATACCACCAGAGCTTGGTGATGCCGTGTAATGTATCAGTTCAGATATGACTGCAAAGTTGAAAATGAAGTTTACCAATAAATAGTCTAATAGAGTACATTCAAATTATTTGTCCAGAAAATATTATTTGAAGTATCCCAAAGACTAAAAGGCAACGAGTATACCATTTACAGATGCCTCTGAGAGTGGATCAGAGCTCAAACTTGAGAGAGCTGCATGCACCAATGGATGACAGGCAAGAACTGATCCAGGAATCCTGAAAAAAAACCCATCCCAAGTCAGTATTATCATTCCTAAGTTAAATATTGTGAAAATAGGACGGCTAGCTAGTAGCAACCAACAACGATGGACCAGATAAACTTAGCTTTTTGTCTAAGAGATTGTATTAAGGACAAAACAATGATAACCAAATTGAAAAAAAAAGACACAAAAAGAAAGATCATACCCATGCCTAAGACGGAGCCAAGAAGCAAATGCCTCAAGAACCTGAATTCCAAAATCACAAAGAAATAACTGACAATAAGTGAACCCTTGCAACACTAGAAACACTAGGTGATCCAACACACAAAAAGGCACAAAACCTAATTCTACTATAACTTCAGACATACAGGACACTTTCCGGAAGCTAATGAGATGCTAAAGAAATATTTACATTTGGCAGGAAATGAAAGCCTAAGTTGCAATCAAGCTTTTACATGGAACTTTCCACGTTTTGCAAGTCAAACAAAAACTCTGACTGGTAGACTCAACCAAAAAGTGTATGGGAAACATAAAAGATGATTTGAATAACAAACCATATGAATGGAACTATGCACGCTCTATATAGTAAAGATAAGCTCTGACCTGTTCCTTAAGTTCGGTTATATTTAAGCATGCTGTTAATATACTAAGTGAAGCTTCCATTTGAGAAGTAAGCTCATTCTCAAATTGACGCCGTCGATCAGGACGAGCAGCTATTTTGTAGTTAAACGTTTCCTGGTCATAGCAAGAAGGGCAATAAAAATCAAGACACCATATAACCAAAGATGACTAATTAAAAAGAGAAATGCAGAATACTTTACCTCGGGTAGAACTGTCAAGAGTTCCAAGAAACCAGGCACATACTCAGGATGCATATTCATCTCATCCCTGAGCCAGCTAACTATACCACTATCTCCCCAATCTGCCGCAGGAACGTGCACCGCCAAGGCAGCAACAGCAATACTAATCTACAATACAGAATACACATGAATAAGATAACTCAGCTCAAAGAATCAAGAGTTTTGACGCCCAGCAACAACTTCCCACATGCGCATAATTGAGAAAGAATATTGAAGCTTACCTGGGTCCTAACTTTAGGGGGCCCTTTGTGAAACTTTTTTAACAATGTCTGCACTTAAGAAAATAGTGACATTATATTTGATGCAAGGACACTGAGAAAGTACTTGCCCACTATCAAGAGTACATGTTGCCCACAATTATAGGCTCGAATAAGGATATAAAACCTAGATGCCAGGACACACTAATTTAACTGAGGTTTCCTATTTGCCTTATTGTTCAAAATAACAAACATACATAACTATTCAGAAATCTATAACTCATTAATATCTACTCAAAGGGCAAAGACTTTACCGTTAATGATTCCCGTAGCTTCTGAAAAGCACCAGGTGGTAGTTCTTCAAAATCTCTTTGAACCTTTTGAGTAAGAAAACCAGATGTCAACAGATGCAATCTCCAAAAAATTCCATACAGAGAGAGAATTACAAATGTGATTGATTACCTTGCTTCTAAGGGTCTGAGAACAAAAAATCAAAGTTTCCAAATTGCTGGAAGAATCATGAAGTAAATTATCCGCAACCTAGAATACAAAACACACAACAGTACAGAGAGTAAGAGACCTTTGCAGAACTGTTCCACCAAAAACTTCCTCTTCTTAAAGATTAAAATCAACAATCATGTGTCAAAAAAGGCTATTAAGAAAAAACTGATACAGCTCAGCATATCGTTTCTCTAACAAAGATAGATCTGTTCATACGCCCTACACATACTTCTACGTAATAATGTGAAACTAAACTAACGCGAATCAACTGAACTTAACCGTATTCATAGTATTCAAACAAAATCGATAAAGGATGAACCTTTGTGCACCTATGTAGTCTAAATCAGCTAAGAATCGAGTAATTAAGAGAATCGATCGAACCCAGATTGAAATCGAAAACGAAAACAAAAACTCACCTGCCAAGCATCGAGAGTTCCTTGGAAGTTCTGGAGCCAGCGATCAGCTTGCACGCGCACTGTGTCATCCGGATGATGATACAGTGCGTTTAGGGCTTCTTTGACCGTGTTCTCATTCTCCATCGCTGATTGAATCCCTTGCGTGTATTTCGGCTCGTAAGACCCAAGATTTGACTCGTCAATTCAATTCGATTTCGCCCAATTGAAAAGAAAAGGTTCCCTCTTTCGTCAAAAGGGTTTCTTTTTGGCGCCCCAGTAGGAAGAGAGAGAGATCCCAAAGTTTTCTGATTTTGATCTGAAAGGAGGATGAACAAGATAGAACCTCAGCCGTTGGATCTAATTACTTTGACTTTTTTAAGTCACCTCCTTTTAAAGATTGTATGATTCATGATATTATATAATAACATAAATAAAAGATTGTACAAATGACAAGACATGAGTTCTCTCTGTTTCACTGAATCTTTGTTACAAGTTATAACAGCAGACAAATAACAACAATGTTGTTTTTTTATAAAGTGTTGGTTCACCTTCAAATCTATCTTCTGATATAACAACAAATACAAGGTGATTTTAACACACATAGTGAAAGATTCATCTTTACTGCCTACAAAGAAGAGACTTTTTTATTCATGTGGTTCGGTTAAAGCTCCCATCAACCTGCATATGAAGCCACTCCGGATGAGATCCCCGCGACTCGTTGCCTTCTTGCTGTTGCTCATATATATTTCTATGGAGGTCAATCGGTAAAGTCCCAAGCTGTAAAAGACAAACACCACCAAGAGAGAGCTTATAGGTTTTATAACTTAAAGTTTAATCAAAATCATGAATGACTTAACTTACATCTCCTGTCGGAAAAACACCTATTGTTGGACCAGTACTTGGACCAGAGTTAACAACTTCTAGCTTCATTGACAGAAACTGTATACATAGAAAACTGTCAATATTTACAACATTGTAACAGAGAGAGGAAGTAACGTTTTTTTTTTACCTCAACTTGCCGCTGCAATGACTGAATATAGTTGATAATCTCATCAAGCACAAGGGCTTTTCCTATTATCTGAATCAGACGTAAATCTAATGTTCAAAGACTAGAGGTTGTATAACAACAGAAACATCATGAGCAAGACAGAGGAACAAGTACCTTATTACAACCTGGGATTATATCTTGAAGAGCTGTCATCTTCTCACTGATCTTTTCTCTCCTAGCCTGTCAAAATTCCAAAATCTGATTATTAAAAAACCAGATTCTGTATAAATAAAATGATTTAAGCAGATGAACTTACTCGCTCAGCTAGACTATGTCGGTCAGTAGCTTGTCCTCTTCTTGCTCTGACATGGATATAATCCTTTGGTGGCTCAGGTTTGTTCTTCTGTTCAGTTGCTTTGCTTCCACCACCTGAACTTGTTTCGCCTTCAGGTCTCATTGAACCATCCCCATTCCCACTTTCAGATCCACAAAGCTTTCTTTTCTTTTCCCCTGAGTCTTTCTATTACAATAGCAAAACAGATAGAAAGGCTTAAGATCCTGGTTCAACACCCTTCATCTATGAAACTGAAAGTCTCAAGCTCAACTCAAAAAAAAAAAGTCAACGGACAAGACATCTAACCTATAAACTAGTCAATGATCCCTAAACGGCTAAATCAAAGACTCTGCTTTGACTAGTTTTGCCACGCTGAGGATCAAGATTCAAACTTTGGTTACAGATTCAAATACTATCGAAGTAAGAACACTTCATCTATGAAACTGAAAGTCTCAAGCGCAAATCCAACTCAGTAATAAAGTCAATGGACGAGACATCTAACCTGTAAACTAATCATTGATCCCTATTGGATCATATTAGCCAAGCTGAGGATCAAAAGATTCAAACTTTGGTTACAGATTCAATTACTCGATCCAAGAACACTAAATGAAAGTCTCAAGCTCCCAATCCAGCTCAGTCAAAAAAAAGTCAACGAACAAGAGATCTAACCAATAAACTAATCATTGATCCCTAAACCAAACACTTGTGCTTTGACTAGTTTAGCTTTTGTGTGGATCAAAAGATTCAAACTTTGGTTACAGATTCAATCAGATCAATACTAAACAACCATTTCACAGAACCTAGAATCTCACCACTTCATTACCGCTGCTGCTTAAAGAAACTATCTTTGAAGATTCGTCCTCCTCTGAGTTCAAAGCTCGAGCCTTTCTTCCTCCCCAGCCTGCAGTTAAGTCCGTCACCGTTGATTCCTCCGCCGCCGCCGCAGCAGCAGCAGCAACCGTGGAGACGTCTTTATCAGAGGGAGAGGAATTGACAGCTAAACGGAGACCGGAGCGAACGGCGTCGTTTACAGGGAAGGGCCAAATCTCGGAGAGAGTGTAGGAGGAAGGATTTGCTGGGGAGAAGGATGAATCGTTCACTAGTGGAGGATCCATCTCCAGCGATTTTCAAAAAGGGGTTGACTCAGATTCAGACAGAACCAGGATCCGAGAAGTGAGGAAGGAAGTGTAGTTTACAGGGTTGTGTGTATGAGTTGGAGAGAGAGAGAGGAAGGAAAAGGGAGTGTGGTTTACTGGTTTAGTTTCGTTGTCTGATCTATTTTGTGTGATTGATTAATATGGGCCTTTATCATAAAAGCCCATTATGCTTTTATTTAGAATTTGTTTCCATATTATAGAGCAAGACAGTTTTATCAGAGTAAAAAAAACACTTTGATCATGATTTGTTTTCATGTTTATTAAGTTGGTTCTAATGGCTGGTTAATCTTGCCTAGATTGCTTTTTATCGTTGTTTTTTTTAATGTTAAAGAAAGAGAAAGCCTAATAGCTACCCATGCCAAAACAAATACAAATATAATCATGCCAAAACAAGTAGACATTTACTTAAATAGCTAATCACACTATCATGTTACATGAAACAAAAGAAGATAATCACACTATCATAATATCATTTGTATTGTGGATGACAGTGTTCAACTGCCCAAAAATTTATCATTTGAATATAAAAGGAATGTTATAAAGATCATATCAACAATAAAGAAAGCAGTGTTTATTTCTTGATGATAAAAAGTTTTCAAATCAAATTCCCAGCTCTTTCGGATCAAATTCCCAGCGCTAGCCAGCATTTTATTCTTTTACTAGTTATAAAAGAACTTTTTTAAATAATTGCATCAACAACTTTGAACATATATTGTGCAGATTAAGTCTACTCAACTGTGATGATTTTTTTCAATAGAAAGTCAATAGGTATAAATAATGTAAGGCATTGATCCAAATTTTCCTATAAATACCTATCAAGTTCTATTGGTTTTTTAACTTACACTTCTTTCAAAGATGGAATTTCCAAAGCTGATTCTGGCATCTCTAAATCATGAGTCCCACAGACAGCCAACGGTGGTAGTCCCTTCCGTGGTATTCATTTTTTAATTTCTCGGTTTTTAGTTGTATTTGTTTTCGAATCTGATTGTAAGGCGATGACTGGAAAGGCGGCAGATCTCATCAAACACAAAGAAACGTTGGAATCATCGTCTCTCTTCCTTCCGTCAGCCAAATCGGTAAAGATATTATTTTCCTTTCTGCACTTTGTTTCTGCTTTTATTTTAAATATTAACCGCTTTTACGTTTAAAACCACTATGTAATGCAACACTTTTATTTTAGATACTCTACGTGATGCGACATTTTTATATTAAAATCGCTTATATGGTGTTATGAAAACACCAAAAAATTATTATTGGTGATATAGTTACCGGTTTCTCTCTATTTATATTACGAGTCTGACTCCTCAAACGGTTTTGTTTGTTGATTTTTTGTTTGTGATATTACTCAAAGACCGAGACTGTTTTATGGTAGGCATGAACACTTTGTCACATAATAACCGAAATAAATTGAGAAGAATAATGCAAAGGAAGTGGCAGAGGATATGTGGTGGTTGCTGAAGGTGAAAATAACGCTAGGGGCTGTGAGGAAGAGACGTTGTTCAAGAATCCAGTGCCTATCTTCATTCAAACTATAAACAGTTTGATTAATAATTGTGTTACACGAGTAGAAGCTGTTATCGTCAGTGAGTTTGGTTTTGGAACAAGCAAAGCTGTGACACCAACAAACGTCATGCTGGGAGTGAAACATCCCGGGGTAGTGAAGCTTAAAACAGGCTGGAAAACTGAGACAAACTTGGTGTAGCAGCTACAGCTACAGAACAGAGCGGAAGTATTGGTATCACTCCATCATCATGTTGAACCGGTTTCAATCAGGGTCCCTTTACGAAAGTGAAGCATGATAAATTCAGAATGCAGATCTCTAAGCATCCTTCAGTTGTAGTTTTTACATACGAAGTGTTCCATTTACAAAGACCACTGGATCAGTCTATAGAACCGTGGAGTGTTATGGATTCTAACTGCAACAGAAGAGTGGTGACTGGATCATATGACCAGACAAAGCTGAAGCTAAAGCAGTTGTTCGAAATACACTTAACAAACACCTTATATGAAGAAGTCAAGAAGAGCACAAGTCTGATACAAGCAAGCGTTAATGGCTGAAGATATATGCTCCCTATCAGCCTGTTCCAAAATATGTTTCTACATCAACGTTGAGGAGATCGACTTCCCGTATGATCCAGGAGGTGCTTTTCAGGAGACAGGGATTAAGTCAATCATGGTGTGGGATATACCAAAATTGGAGCAGTGACAGGAGAATGATCTCGAAGGACAAGGCTGGACAACCAAGGAATCCTTCAGAAACTGCCATCAGCAATGGGGGAGGCATTAATCAGATTGGCGCACAACCACAACCACTCTCCATAGATACTCATACCTCTCTGCGGACACAGCTAGCACAAGATGGATTTCAGAGCTGTTTACTTTTGCAGTTCTAGAAGCTATTCATTTAGAAGAGACTTACAGAAGCAGAAATGAATCGGGAGCTTCAAGGGATCATTAACTGTATGTCCATCATGCAAGAAGAATGGTCTCACCAGTCAAACAGGCTCAGCACCTTGGTAGGAAACATCATCTTTCCTTCATGGATGAGGTTCTTCTACTTATTCAAGAGACACGTTATCATCTTAAACCTTCAACTGAGGCAAGAGACACTTCTACTGTCCATGGGTCCCGAGTGATAAAAGCAGTGGGAGAGCTGGTAATTGTGTCTATATTTGCTATCTAAACCAGACAGTGTAGACTCACTGAATTTCTTCTCAATAGAAAAGCTTTTTTCTTCTTCTTTGTTAGACATCTTAACCTCTTTATCTTCTGCCACTTTAATATCCTCAAAAGAATCTGAGCTTCAGCTTTATCAATCTTCTCTTGAGCATCTAGAAACTCTGTTTCTTCTGCAATATTAACCTTGAGATGCTTCTTGATCAGTCTTAACCTCTGATTCAACCTTTACATTCGATTTTCCAGGAGTTTTGGCTTCAAAAACTTATGGAACTTTAATCTCTAAATCCTCTGAAGATTTGACCTCTGACACCTTAAGAAGTTGCGAATCTGCTTCATCAGTCTTGAGAACATTCTTATCTTCCAAGACCTCAGGAACATGCGGCTCTTTTATAACCTTAATGGTGATGATTGGTTCGACTGTAACTGTAAAATTTAGCTGTAAAAGTTTAGTTGTAGGTAAGTTGGTTGTAGCTGTAAAGTTGTTACTGCAGATTTTATTGCATAGATTTTTGCTGTAGCTAAATTTGTTGTAACTGTAAGCTATATCTTGTAGATATTTCAAAATAATATATGCGATGTATATATAAAATAATTATTTTTATCAACTAAAATAATTTATATTGATGATTTTTATAAATTATCAAAGTTTATTGTTATTTAAAGTGTGATATGTAAATAATATTTTATGTTATTTAAAATATCTGAATAATTTTGAAAATACCAGAACTAAATTAAAATATTTATAAATATTTTAATTATGATTATCTAATTAATTTAATATTATAGATTTTTTTTCATTTTACAGTTTCTGACTATAAAACAAAGATGTAAATGTTTTGCCTAAAATACATAAGAATAAATTTTGCTTTAATTTTTTTGTTGTAGCTTTAAAAATAAAGCTAAAGCATGATTGTTACAAGTTAATAGAATTGTAGGCTTTGACTAACAAAAATAAAGCTACAACATGATTGGTAAAGTTTAATGCTTTAAAAATAAATAAAGCTAAATTAGGGAGATAAAGTCCAACCAATCACTCTCAATGACAGACAATTCGGGAGGAGCATGAACCTCGGAATCTTCTAGAACTTTCTTATTCCCAAAGACCTTAGGAACATCTAAATCTTTTGTAACCTTTCTGATTTAAGTTTCACATGCCAAAACAAAATCAAATATAAACATACCAAAATAAACATTTAAGACAATTAAGTTTTGGAAAGTAGAAAACTTATAGAGAAATGGTCAAAATAGCATGAGAATAGGAGTCCTTTTTGTATCTTCGTTGGTGATGCAATCAGTAATACAATAACACTATTGACCGATTTAGCACAATAATAACTTAAATAGAAACAAGAGGCAAGAGCCATATCTATTAAATATAATAAAATATTCTATCCATTTATGTTTTAAATTTTTTATACATATTAATAAATCATATTAAGTTTTAGTATTAAATACATAATTTTTTCATTACATATTTTCTATATTCTGAACTAATAAGAATTCAGTAGATGCAATTATATTCTTTTGAAATTTACAATTAATCATTATTAATGAAAAATGAATTGAAAATACAATAAAATGTAATTTCTTGAAACTATTTTTTTCATTAAAACATGCATCTTAACGGAATGGAGGGAGTATTTTGTTCCAAATATAAATCAGTAGATTATCACTGTTTTTATCATATACTTAATAGCTAATCACGCTACATTATGTCTCAAGTAATCAAGAAGCAAACTATTTTGATTGCTTAGCCTAATAAACAAGGTTGAATAAATTATTAGGTGGTAATTAGGTGTTTTATAGAAGATCAGTGCTTAGGTAGGCGCCACAAACCAACTGAGTTTCGCAACCAACTTTACCTAATCATTTAGAATATCAATAACAGTCTGATTTTTTTTTTCTTTTTCTCATTTTGATACTAGAGATGTTCAAAATGGACGATGTGAGTGTGAGAATGTGGGTAGAGAAATTCAGCAACGGTACCAAACCGGTGGATCATATTCACAGCCTCAAGTTTTGTCAGTTTGGTTGCATAGAGAATTGCTTGACGGAGCATTACTAGTCGCCAAGAAAAATGATTTGCGTGTGGAATAAGTTGGTTTTGACATGAAAACCTCACCGCTGCAAACATGAGATGACACAATGCAAAACACTCTGTTTCTGACAGGATAGCCTTTTTATATCATATAACTTTGGTTGTAATATAGAGAATTCTATTGATCTTGAGGAATAGAAACTAAACTAGATGTTTTTTTGTGAATTTTCTATTAATAGTCATTCATTCCTTTCTTATCTTGGGTTGCCCCTCATATTTTAGACACTGGTATTGAATTCTGGAGTTTTATATCTTAGAAGATGCATCACACATTCACAATGTATTTAACGTAGCTTTATCATTTGAATACAAAAGGATTTACAAGAACCATATCCACAGTAAAGAAAAAAGCAATCCGTTTATTGATGATCAGAATTTATAGTAGTTGTGTTCTTGGTGTGCTTAAAACAACAGTTGCTTCCACCAGAAGATGCTGCGGATCATAGTTTCCTTCTGACCAGACCTTTGAGAAAGTCGAAACTGTAGTTGAACAGAAAATTAAATCATGTCAGTTTCAACGTGTAAGGCTCAGTTAGATCCATTAATCAATTCAATTTTTTTGTCAGAACATGCTAGAAGTTTTACCTATTGCCATCAGGGTGAAGCTCATACATTTGATTGTCATCTCCCATAGCCAGCAGGTACCCCGAAGAAGTCAAACCCCGAAAACATAAGAGAGATTCCAAAGTTTTTTGTTATAATGTTTCAAGAAAGCGTTTAAGAACCAATAACTGTAAAGCCATCATGAGTTTGTTCTGTTGAATGGTGAGGAGGAAAGACAGTAAAAGAAACATAATCCTTAAAATACAAGACAATTTTTTTATTTTGCAAATACATGTGATGTTATAATCTCTCTTTTCTCCACGTTGATAGAAAGAAAGAGATGTGATCTAACATATTAACCAGAAAATAAAATAAAAAGGAGCCAGAGGAAGTATATCATCACATCGTTTCTCCATGGCTTATTCAAATAAAATCCAAAGAGTGTAGACTTGAAGTCGAGAAGAAGAGAAACACATGATCATCAGACTTTGTTCCTGTCCTGTTCTTTGATGATATCTCCATTGGTTTCATAACTTATCTCTTCATCATCACTTCCTTTGTACCTATACCATCTTGCCATCACCAAGAAGTAAGCAAAATTAACTGCCAAGATTCCAGCTAACAAGAAATAGAAGTAATCCAATCTTCCTTTGTTCAAATCCTCAGCTAACCAGTTACCACCCGCCGAGTTCTGCGTCGTCCTGTGAACCGTTGTGATCAAGAAGCTACTGATGTAACTCGAAAATCCTGCTCCTACGTAAAATAATGAACCAGCGAAACTCCTCATGTTCTCAGGGAACTGCTTGTAGTAAAACTCCATCTGTCCAATAGCTCCAAATGCGTCGCCTATACCAGCAAGCAAAAGCTGCGGAACCAGCCACATAGCCGACATTGAGGAGATTTCTCCCTTCCGTGGCGCTAAACCGAGTGTTGGTTTAGTTAGTGCTAAAGTTCTCCTATGTTCCTCGACGAAACCAGACACTGTTAAGCTTAAAAAGGCGAAGAAAATCCCGGCTCCAATTCTTTGCAAGAGCGTTATACCCGTCTCTATACCGGTTATTCTTTTTAAGGTTGGAACCAAGACACGGTCATAGAGTATGATGAAGAGTGTCATGCCAGTCATCAAGAAGACAACATAGGTGGCTGCCGGGATCACGAAACCTCCGGAGCCTAAGCGACGATCACTCTGGAGGGCTTGGAAGACCGGATAAGTCATTTGTTGCGTGATGGTTAAGTAATAGATAGATGAAGCAAACCATATAGGAAGCACTCTCATGATGCACTTCACTTCTTCAACTTGTTGCATTGTGCATAGCTTCCATGGATTCACAGGCTTACCATCAGCCTCCAACTTGTCTTCAGGAGCCAAGATCGCCGCCTTGTCGAGAAACCTGCCAAGTATGATGCTTTCTCTCAGTAAACATAAAACATCAAAACACATGACGAGACTAGTTTTTACTGTGTGGTTATAAACAGTGTTTTTACGGGTTTTTACTTTGTTTTAAGTTTTTTTTATTGCGTCAAAGTATATGTATAAAGTATAAACGGTGTTTTCACAGGTTTTAAAAGTGTGTGTGTTTACCTGAATTGGTCGGTGTATTTGAGCTTGGCGTTTGCGTATTTTGCTGGGTAGTAGTTGTAAAGGTTCAGCCAAGGCTGTTCCACTGACTTTAACCCGTGTTTCTTGATTGCAGCTGTTATAACATGAGCTATACTAGCCAATGGACTACCTGAGGCTTCGATCTTAACATACAACTTAGCACCCGCAAAGAAAATCACGGAGGCCAAGAACATTAGAACGACCGGGATGGTTAAACCGATGGTCCAACTAACATTAGACTGGATATAGACAACTACTGTCAGAGACAAGATCTGCGCGAAAGTGAAGGTGAAGAAATACCAGTTGAAGAAACTATCAATCCCTCTTTTCCCTGACCCGCTCTTGGGATTAAACTGATCAGCTCCGAAAGCTAGATTGCACGGTCTAATCCCTCCTGCTCCCACTACAAGAATCCCAAGACCCATCAGTAGAAACGCTATCTGGCCACCACTTGGCCCGATACACGAGCTCGCTGTTCCGCATGGAGCTGGATGGAGTTGTGGTACTGCAGCAGTCAATAGTATCGCAAGTGATCCCTACAAAACAAGAATTAGATTTAAAGGTTATAAACCAAGATTTCTTGTGGAGGAAGAAAGAGTTAGAGAGGACGGATCTTTACAAGAAAACAGGCGATGACCGCGGCGGTAAGAGTCTTGTATCGACCGAAGTAAGTGTCACAGAGGAAAGCAGCAACGAAAGTTCCAAAGTTGACTGTGCCAGCAAAGGCATTGATGATTGTTGCAGCTGTGATACTCTTCATGTTGAAGACAGCAGTTAAATAAACCAGAAGGTTTGATAGTGTTCCAATGATCCCAAGCTTCTCAAATGTCTCATTTCCTGGTGGTAACAACAACAAAAAATAACCAAGAACCTAAGACTTTGATCTTAAGACAACAACACGACAAAAGAAATAGTTTCCAAAAGAAGAAAGTTTTTAAAAATGAGATTTTGTCATAGTTGATTCTAGGTTATTGTTTCTTGTTGATCAAGAATTACTCTATTCGGGGTTTTCTTAACTTCGTGAAACCAATAGTTTCCACAAGAAGAAAGTTTATAGAGCACGGCAAGTGATTGTATTTTTGTGTTACCAATGATGAAAGGCATGACTTTCCAGCCTCTATAAACGACTTTGGTCTCCTGGACATCTTCTTCAACAGGGCCATCGTACACGGCGGAGGAAAGTTTTTGGTGATCTGTCGACTCGACTTCGAGAGGCTTTCTCTCCATTTTGTAGTAATTATTACTACTAAAGTAACCGTTAAATTGGTACTTTATTTATTTTTGTATGTTGTTGTTGTCTCAAAGGCTAATGACTATGTTCTTCATCTTGGACCTGACTCTATTTATAGTGTTCAGAATAAAGAAGATGGTGGAGACAGTCCTGGGTGGAGCTGTCGGAATCTAGACAAATCGGTAATTTATGAATATGGCCATGAAAGAGACATGTGTTAGTTAGTGATTATAATGTTTATTTTACAATTACTTAATCAAACCTTTATTTTTCTTTTTTCTTCCATAACTAAACTTTAAAGAAAGAAAAAACGAAAATCCATGGAAATCTAGATTCCATTACAAGTGCTATGGCCCCATCACAAGCAACTATCTCTTAATAACAGCACGTTCCTATAAATGTTAGCTTATGTTTTCAAAAGATGTACATTAACTTATGTTTTATGTATATATGGAGAAATGTAATAAGTCATTATATGTATAAATTTCATATAAATAAAAGGTTTCTTCTAAAAATGCGAAAAAATTGTCTTAAGCTTTTTGTCAGTTTTGTTTCTACATTCTTATGATATATTTCTACTTCTTATTCTTAAATGAGTAATTATTGGGTTCACTCCCTATGGTGAACCTTTAGATTCACCAACTAATAGTATTTGACTATTTGATATTTGATATCTTTTAAAAAAGGAACAAAAATAATAAAGATTTTTCAAATTATATTATGTTTTAAAATAAAAAGATAAAAATACTAAAAATAGTAATAATTACAAAAATAAATAAATTAATATTATTAACGTTGTCAACATAATATTACGCCCTAAATCCTAAATCATAGATCCTAAATCCCAAAACATAAACATTAAATCATAAATCTTAATAACACTAAATCCTAAATCATAATCACTTAACCCTAAACCCTTGGGTAAACCTGAACTCTAGAGTTTACGATTTATCCAAGGGTTCATAATTTATCCAAGGGTTTAGGGTTTAGTGATTAGGATTTAGGGTTTAGTGTTATTAAGATTTAGTGTTTGATGTTTATATTTTAGAGTTTAGGATTTATCCAAGAGTTTAGGATTTATGATTTAGGATTTAGGGCGTAGTATTATGCTGATGACTTTAACAATATTAATTTATTTTTTCTTTTTTGCCACTATTACTATTAAGTATTTTTATCTTTTTATTTTAAAAATATAATATAATTTGAAAAATCTTTATTATTTTTTAATTTTAAAAGATATCAAATATCAAATAGTCAGATATTATTGGTTAAAGGTTCACCCTAGGAGTGAACCCAATAATTACTCTTCTTAGATTCTTATTTTTACATTTATGTCATACATTCATGGAATTGTTTTACATAATGTACACATTCCAGTAGAAAGTAAAAAGCATAAATAAATTTACAAGTATATTCAAACAAATCCGAAATTTATTATAAAACAAACAATGCTGATGTTAAATAAAAAAAATTCTTTGTATAATATTTTAAACACCAAAAAATCATAAAATAATTTTATTCATGTTTTAAGATGAGTTTTTACTGCTTCTAATTTTCACTTCAAAAATAGTTTTTTTAGAATATATATTTTTTTGTTTAATCAACTTGCCTTAGATCACTAAATGCTTAAGCCCCAATATCACTTAGGTAATGTATTCTCTTAGTGGCTAATTTAATCGATTATATCTGAAGCAGTATCATTACTTGAATAAACGACAGTGCGAGCAAACTTGCTCATCATGACGTTTTCTTTGTATGTATTACAATTTATATGAAAATGGTGTTTCTAATCTAGGTCGAAAATCCTTTTTGTTTTAAGGCCTACATGTATAACGATTTTTTTACTGGTAATGTCAACTAGATGTATAACTGAATTATCGAATGTGAGTTTACGGCTGAACGGAATAGGTCATTTCATGTTCAAACCTAATCAACTAATCTAACCATGTAATTATATTTTGTTTCTTTGGTCGCAGCTTGTAAACTAATCAAGAAAACGTTAAATACTAAACTGAAGTTGGTCTTCTTCTTTTTTTCACAAAAACCGAAGTTGGTCATTGATCAAGTTTTGTAGCTTTTTCTTCTTCTTCTTTTACTAAACTGTAAAGATAGCTATACTTATATAGTTATATTTCTGACCAAAGAAAGGTTAATTTCAGCAAGAGAAAACTAACTGACTCGGAAGAAAGTGGTCCCTTCCGCTCTAGACTATATTGTTAGTATATTTGTTGTTCCTTAATTATTTACGTATTGTATAAATTTAATTCTAAAACGGAGTACTGAAAATGTTTTCAAAAAAAAAACGGAGTACTGAAAAGGAAAAAAAAACGGAGTAACGGCCTACCAGGTAATATACAAACACATTTCTATATATATATATATTTATATTTATATGTGGAGCAACGATCTATACAATAAGTAAATAACAAAAATCTTTGCTTTCTTGAATAACTAATACGCCGGCTGGATAAATACACTTAATTAGTTAACAAATCTGATTAGACTTATATCTAAAACTTGAATTTTGAGATGAAATAAATAATGATATTGACGGTGTTTTTTGTAAGCAGACCACACCACTCGAACACAAACGCTGAAACGCATACATGGAAAAAAACGTAGGTAACACCATGAGCATGACTTAGTCGCTTAGATAATATAGTAAGGGTTAATTAAATATATCAGTCGTTCAAAGACTCTTAATTAGTAGCATCAAATACTTTGTGTTTTTTTTAAAAAAAAAAACTTAATATCAAATACTTAGTTAACACCATGAGGCATGAGGTTCGGTTTGATCGATTATATTAATATATATTACCATAAGGTTTTGTCTTTTGTTGATTTTTTTACATTTGTTTTTTTTTCTTTATTTCTTTGCCACCTTCTTGATTTGTTTCAACATTATAAGTTTCATCATTTACAAAAGAAAAATTATAAGTTTCACTCACCAAGAAAACTATTGTCAGATTAATGTCGTTTGGCAAAATGATTTTATGGACGAATTTTTGGATAAAATTGAGCTGAATAATATAACATTCTGGTGACGTATACGCAACAATTATTCCTATCCCTGTTGAATTGTGTTGTGCGATCACTCCAGGCTCCAACTTATTTGTAGATACGATTAATGGAAAATATAATTATGAAAATCGAATAATGTTAATAAATTAATTTCAGTTAGATTTTAGTTCGACAAGTCGGGAACACTTAAATTAGTTTGGACCCAGTAGTAAAAGTAATATATATATATATATATATATATATATATATATATATTATCACACAAATAGCTTTTTTATCCTAGCTAACACAAACACAATTTTCAAAAAACAAATTCAAAGTATACACTGCAGTTCAAAAAAAAAGTTTTGGACCAAAACTCATAACCTCTCAACTTAAAGTTACAAATGTAATATTATTTTTGTTAAGTGTTAGTCAATTAAAATTTGCTTGATGTATTTTCTAATTGAATTTAACAATATCTTCACATTTTATCAGATTATATAACAAGGAAAAAGTAAATGAATATTAGAATTGAATGAACGAAAACTGGCGCGTTTACATAATCTGAAGAGACACCAAAAGATTGTAAAAGCAAATCCACTAGAGTCAACCATCATGCTCATTACATTCACATAACTGCCGAGGCCTTTTTGTGTAAGGCCATTTTCAGGTGGTCAATGATGGAAAAGTGTAAAACATTATTCTTCTATGTAGTATATATTTAATCGTGTGCTTTATAAAATTATATTTCTATAAAATCTCCTCTAATTTTTATTTCTTGATTGAATGATTTCAAATCTGTTGATAAAGGGATCGCAATGAAAGTCACCTTACCATTGCAGCAAGTGGCAACTTGTTTTTCTTTTGGTCATCTGAATTTTATTAAGTTAAAGAAGACTCCAGATTACAAACTTACAGTTTACAAACAACACAGCAAGTTAGCAACAAAACCAGCAAGTTCATAGAGAAGTAGAGAACCTCCGGAGACTAAAGCCAGCGTAAAAAAACATTTATCTGAAAACAAAGGTCAGTGATCGAATGAACGATCCAGTTAGCAAAAGAAAAAAGAACGATCCCCGAACAAACTAAATCCATAAACAGACTAAAAATAAGAAAGAATAAGAGGAAAACAAACTTAAATGGTATATCAAAACTTAGACCAAGAAGATGGTATATGAAGACTCAAGAGTTAAAAACTAAATCTAGCTACTATTGAATCTCTTTTATGACTTATAAGAATAAAGCTAAAATAATTGTTAATTTGCACGGTTGGAGTTTTAATCAAATATAATTTTCATACTTATACATCATTTCTTCTGTAAGTCTTAAACAAATTTTGAATAGCATACTGTATGTAGTGTTCCAATAGACTAAAGTTATTTTGGTCGGCAGAAAAAACTCCATATATTGGGACAACAGTCATTTGGATATATCTCATATATTTGGACTTAACGATAGTCTGAACTAAATTATATTTCTATGAAGTACATAATCTTACAGAGTTTAAGTGAGACTTAAAGCCGGATCTGAGAATAGACGAGTGAAACATTGATCTTGTTCCCCAAAAAAATTTAGGGATTTTTTACATATGAATAGATTATAATTTTTAAAAAACAAATTACAAAAATTCTTAAAAAATATTTCAAATCTCAAAAATTTCAGATTCGGAATAGGTGGGACTACGAAGAATTATCAAGATTACTTTTCAGAGGGTAATCAACATTATAAAAACGTTGACTATTAGTCCACCATTCACAAATTTCCTCTGATTTTAGTTATACAGTGATTTACAAAGAACGATACTATGCTCAAGCTGTCCAGATCTACTGGTAGAGCAAGTAAAAAAAAATTATTTACAAAAATACAATCATACCACAAGGTCAAGAAAGAAGAAACACATAGAATGGTTAAAGAGGCTGTGATCTGATTAAATATTTTTGCATAGTGCAGTTAATGATGAAACTTCATTTCAATTTTAAGTGGATATCAGCCTTTTCGTGATTGCTTTTCAATCATCAATCTATTTTGTTGGAAACATTAATTATAATATGATCACTTCCCAACTACAATGGCTCTTGTTAGAAAACAGAAGACAATACTCATAATTAATAACTCAAAACATATCTTATACTTAATACACTTCTAGTAAAATTGTAGCCAAGTTATTTGGTTTCGTTATAATAATGCTTTATATTTAACATAGAAACTAGAATTTGATCTGCGCGCTCGCGCGGATTTTGATTTTCCTTTTGTTTTTATAAATCTTTTAATGACATTTTTAAATATATGGATTATTTGGATATTTTTAGATTCATATGAGCCTATCCGAATCCGTATCCGAATCCGGAATGATCCGACTCAAACTTTGTCTGGAAATTTATATTTTCCAAATGGAGTTTAATTTTAAAACAAAAAAGTGATTTGTACTCGAATGGATATTTGGATGCCCATGTCTAACTGATTCTGTGAACATATAAAAAAATTTGTTAACCGGTTTGAATTTTCGTCACGAATAAAGTAATTTTATTCAAAACTATAAAATTATTATGGTTAACACGTAAAATAAATAATATGAATTATTATAATAAATACAATTTTATGAAATAGTTAGGAAGAATGACAAAAGGAAGATGCAATAAAACACTTTAAAATAGGTAATTTATACTTAATACTTTGTGACGATAAATGATGTCAAATTAATCAAAAATACAATTAATTTGAGTGCCCTAATATAAACTAATAGTGTTGCAGGTCTATCATCATCATATGTAGTGGCGAATCTAGAAAATATTTTGAGTGGGGCATAATTTTTTGATATTTTACATATAAATGTATTTTATATCTTTTAATAAAGATAACATTTAGAAGAAGAAAAATAACTAAATAATACAGCTAAAAGAATGTTTTATAACTGAAAGATGAAAAAGAATAAACACATTAACAAAAAAACTGGAACTATTTGTTAAAGCTAAATTTAATTGAAAAGAACATATGACCAAAAAGGATTTTGAAGGAACAAAACGTAAGGTAAAAAAAAGAAATAACACATAGAAAAAGGAAAATTAGAAAAGTAAAGAAAGGGCAAAGGGAGTTCGAAACTTGGTGTAGTGGGGGCAAAGAGAGGGCTTAGCCGACTTAGAGCATGTCCATCCATAAGAGACTATCAAAGGTTCTTAAGAATAATTAAATAGTTAATTTTGTGATTTGAAAGGTTAAGAACTTTTGTTAGTCTAATTAAATTTTTCCTTCTCCAATGGGAGAACCTCATTGAGGTTCTTAAATTTTTTTTTTTAATTCTTTGAAACAACAATCTATTTCTAAAACAATCAATGTTGGTGTTGTTACAACAAACTTTAACCCGAATCAAAAATGCAAACAAAAAATGCAAACAAAAAACAGAAAGCGACCTGTATAATAATGGAGTATGGAGGTGGCATATGCAGTTTGAGTCCTTCCTCTCTTGACACAGATATCGTAACCTGCAACATTGGAAACCATACAATCAAAGATTGTATAAAAATAACATAGTTGCATACTCGTGATAGTCGAGACTATAGTGTTGTATATATAAAGATACCTGATGCTTCTCTTTCCACCTTGGGAAGAAACTAGTTCCTAGTAGCTGAAAGAAATGGTCTCTCATCTCATCGTTTGTCACTAATAAACACTTGCAACTTACAGCAGCATATAGGCAATACCTGAAAAAGAATCTACTTACCTCTTGCCAACTGCAATGAAAGAGGGATGCCAATAGTAAAGAATCTACTTACCTCTTGCCAACTGCAATGAAAGAGAGATGCCAATAGTATCTGCATAGCCCTTTAAAGGATCTACACGGCTGTTCTCCAACTGCAGAGATTATAGAGAGATGGGACAGTTTATATCATCTTCACACAACTCCTTTAAAGAATAAAAAAATAACAGTCACATTACAGCAACATCAACGAGTATCTCCCTATGTTAATTGAACAATCAGTGTCTACCTTAAGACCATCTTTGCGTTGGTTAAAACAATCAGTGTCTCAGACAAAAAAAAAGTTCAATCAAGAGTGGCTCTTTTGCGAGTTTCTTACAGTATTTTCCAGAAGCCTTTGCATTTGCAGCTGCTTCATATTCAAGTTCACCAGCCCCTCCCACAAAAGATGCCTAAGCAAATCAATAAACATCAATAAAGAGCAACCTTTTGATATATATACCCACTTATAATAAAGAATAAACCATACACAAACTCAGCTACTAGGCAAGATCCCTAAACGAGCTTTTGATGATGCATGCAACAACAATACAAGTGTAAACACTGATTAAAAAAGCAATCTTTTGATAGATCCATTCCATACCCACTTAAATTAAAGAACACAACCATACACAACAAACTCAGCAACAAAACAAGACAGTAAACCAAATCACTAAGACAAAGGTGAGAGCTTTCTTCACTTAGAGTCCAAGAAGAATCGTCTCGACAGAAGAATCTAGAGAAGCCGACAGAAGAATCTAGCCTTTGTAATAACAATAGAGATTCACGAAAATCAACAGAAGAATCGAGAGAGAAATGGAGAGATTATAAACGACAGAAAATCGAGAGAGCAGGAGATCAATTGATTTACAATGGCGAAGAGGGAGAGATCGCCTTTGGAAGAGGAAGAGGAAGAGAATTGAAATCGGTGAGGCAAAAAAAAAACACGAGGAGGAAGAGAGAGACATTTACCACGATCAATTATCGTGCCACGTAAGGGTTTTACTTGCTCTTAAAATGCCTAATTAACAACCGTTCTCTCTTTTGTTTCCTTTTTTCATTTATTTTTCTCCCCCTTTTTCGTAGGAACCCCACATAAGAAACAGCGATGGACCTGGTCTTAGATGCAAGATTTCTGTGCATTCTAACGCGGATAAATTTAATTATAACATTTTATAGGGGCAGCTACATCTATTCTAGGCTATGTAGATCCACCCCTCCGCCCCTGATTATATGTAAATATATTAAGAACTTATATGATGATGTAATTGGTTATCTAGTGTTAAAAAAAATAAATAAACTAATTGAAAAACTAAAACAAACATAACTATACTTTAAGAACATTATGAGAGAAAGATGTTCAATTTTCATCTTTACATATATTGTCAACAAATTCATCATATATTCATAGCATCCTCTCTTTATAGAAGACCGAAAGTAAGTTTGTATATGTTAGCATCGAATAAAAATGTATCAACACATATTTTTCTAAAAAAATATATAGAGAGAGACGCAAAGGATACATAGATCAAAATAAGGCTTCTTACAACATCCAACTAATTGGCAGAAGAAAAGCAGCCAATTAACATTGAACCAAAAAAAAGTTAAGTAGATTAATGCATTTTATTTTAGATTTAGTTTTGGTATTAAAAATTAATGTACTTGTCTTTAAAACTTAAATATAAATTAAAATATAAAAAAAATGAGTGTTGAAATTTTATTTGTTAAACCAACAATAATGAACAAAGAAAATTAAATATGTGTAAAAATCTTAAAACATTAATCTTTTAAATATAGAGGAAAGTAACATATTAAATTAATATGTATTTGTATTTTTTGTCATCAAATATATGTATTTGTATTTGTGTATGTATATGTATATGTATATGCATATGTTCACGTGAATCACGTTATAAATGCTATAAACGTGCATAGGTTTAGGTGTGGATGCATTAAGTCCATTCAAATTTACTTTGTAGTTAATTATGTCGACGAGTACTTAATTGAGTTAGCAAATGATAGTCTGGCAATTAAAACCAGAAAGTGGGAGGAAGAGAATCAAAATGCGTCAGGTTTTAGCAAATACAAATGGTATGGGAGAGAAGAAGTGAGTGTCGTTTTCACCATTCCACTAAAGTGATTCTTGGTCAATTATTCCAAAAGCAAGTGCGATTACTACCATCATCGAACGGCCAAAGCGCTGCGGTTACCTTTTCACTTTTCTCTTCTCTCTCAATGCTGTTGTACAGAACTATAGATACGTACCTCTTCAAACAATAATTGCGTTGTCTATGCAGAGCTCGTCGTGAGTATAAGTTATAACTAACGAAAGATTCGTTTATGGTCTCCAAAATATTAAAAGTTAATATGCATAGATAATTTAGCTTCCAAATGGCTAAAATAAGAAATCCCATCTATGGAAACAGAGAAACAATCTCATCCACAACAGCATCTCTATCTGCACATCATAGGTCTTCAAAGGGATTGGATAGAGAGAAATCCGAAACACCATAGCAGCAAGAAGACACAAGAACTAATTCAGAAATATTTTGTCAAATTAGTTGATTTAGGTTCTTTTTTTTTTGAGAAAGGGTATGATTTAGGTGTTTTAAGCTTTGATTATCCTTGTTCCACAGTTTTGAAAACTTTTGCCGGGGTGTAACAGATCAAATACTCTTCTTTTGTATTTTGTAAGATCAAAATCAACAATACTTACAGTTTAACAAAAAAATGTTTAAAATATATATTTGTTAAATGTTTAAAACCTCATATGTCCGAGAACCGACCCGGTATATGCATATGTTGAGTGTGACATTTAATTACTTTTATGATAACAAGTTGGATTTCTATATTTCTCACCGGAAAAAATAACGAACGGATTTTCTTTTCTCTGAATATATGGTTTTGGAGATGACCTAAAAACTGGTGTTAAAAACGTAAAGACTAGAATCAGTTCATTGTTGTTTTCAAAAAAAAAAAAAAGACTAGAATCAGTTCGAAAGAAAAAACGTAAAAAATAGGTTTGTTATGGCAAAAAAGTAATCGAACCTTCGACATGTGGTTTCTCTACAACTTTATGATAAAGTCGCAGTTTGCCAGTTTCAATAGTACGTTTATAAAACTGCCCAATCAGGTAATCGCTCCTTGGTTCTTTCTTCATATTTAATTTGCAGTTGTGTTGAAGCATTTTATTTATATATATATATATATATATATATGTATATATAGTATGCGTCTGTGAAAAAAATCATAAATGATATTGCAACCAAAAGTGTGTACCAAGTAGTCAAGTACAAATACCCTCGAGTCAGAGATCCATTAAATATTATAAATATTAGTAATATAAATTTTGCCAAAAACGATAATTGGTCCAATGAACTTTGCTATGAGTAAAGACAGGTTATAGAATTGAAAGTAAGATCAGATGATTCGATTTGAAATGCACAAGATTTAATATGTGTGGTCTACACAATCGTCAAACCCAAAACTAGTGAGAAATCTTGAACCCTTGTTCTGCAACAACAATAAAATATTGAACCTTCGTAATACGTATGTGAGATGTTCCTGGTATAGGTATTTCTCATATAATGTAGAATCACACCATTCTAGAAAATATCTCATAAACATGCACACTGAATACACTATCAAATTGTTCGTTAGGTCCCATACGAGCCGGTCCACTCCGGACAAATAAGACTCGAAAAAATCTACGGTTTTAAAAGTTCCTATAGAATTTCTTGATAACGAAGTTGGCATCTAGAGATAATGCTGTTGACACTTGACAGAGAGTATATTTGTCCATATCTTGATTGATACTCTCGTAAATGAGAGTGTCACTAAGGATATATACGAATACGATCACAAATGATGAGCAGTGAGCGGAAGTTAGAGTTGCATCATCAAAGACAATGTATTCTTTTTTTTTTAATGAAAAGTAAAGGATTAAAACCGGATCTATTAAAGACACAAGCCTAACCCCGGATATGAGGTGCAGTCCACGGATAGACCTTCTCCTGGGTATTTAAATGGACCGTAAGCATGGGTCCATATCCGCGTGGCCACATGTGGAACTAATAATCTCGCACTAGAGGAGAGTCGATCACTGGTCTTGACCAATAGGATAACTCTTCCTCTAGTGAAAACCACTAGACCACCGCTACATGTGGTTAAAGACAATGTATTCTAAAAGGAAATTTTCCATTTCATATTGCTTTAACTAGTTCTTGAAAAGACAGAGGCGGCTTTTTTTCGTTAACCAGTACAAAGATGAAGTTGAAAATATACAGATGAAAACATTCAATTTTATTTCTCATTTTATTCCTTTGTTTTGGTTTGGTTTGGCATGCATATGAAATTGCCAAAATATAAAGTTGAGTACGTCAACAGAATCGGTCATGGGCATAGGCTCATAGCAAAATAAAACACTTATTTTAGTTTCATATTTTTAAGAGTTTATATATATATGACATAAGTTTCCAAATTGTTTATTTTTACATATATCAAAGTTTCTAATAAATTATATTTGGTATCCAACATCTCATGATTCATGAATGGTCCTGATCGCCAGACCGAGTTTGGTTGGTATAAATAGTTTATTCATGGACTAAAGTATATATGGTTTGAATCGGGTACAAAAAATTTAGGGATGTAAAAACATTTAACGAATCTTTGATATGAAGAATATGGATACAGTGGAGATACATCATAATCCGACTTCTACAGCATTGCTTGAGACATATATGTAAAGAATATTCGAGTTATTTAGCAAACAACAAAAATAAAAATCTGAAACACTCGATGCCTCGACCATTTCAATAATACAACATCCACTATCCTTACATAGGTTCCTTGGTTTTTTTTTTTTTTGAACACACATAGGTTCCTTGGTTAGAATCATTAAATCGGTTAATAACTTGTTCATTTTACACACTGTACATCTTTTCTTAGGAAAGCACACTTTAATTCTACACTCGTTCATCTATTGATTGGACTATTACGTACTACGTTTTTACTATTGTTTAACTATAGAACAAAACTTAGGTTAATCCGCTAGGGTGAACCTTTAAATTCAACTCTCCTTTCATAACCAATCAAAGTGTCACATAAATAATTAAATAAAAAATATTAAATTTATTTTAAAATAGATTAAAAAGAATAACGCCAAATTTAACGATGCTGACGCCGCCAAATAAATCATAATTTTGAATTCTAAACTCTAAACCTTAAATCCTAAACCTAAATCCTATACCCTAAACCTAAATTCTAAACCCTAAACCAAAACTCTATACCCTAAACCCAAATCCTATACCCTAAACCCAAACCGTAAACCTTAAATCCAAACCCTATACCTTAAACTCAAATCATAGATCATAAATTCAAATCGTCCCTAAACCCAAACCCTAGACCCTAAACCCAAACCATACACCCTAAACTTATACCCTAAAACTATAGGGTTTGGGTTTAGGGTTTACGATTTGGGTTTAGGGTCTAGGATTTGAATTTAGGGTATAGGGTTTGGATTTAAGATTTACGGATTGGGTTTAGGGTCTAGGATTTGGGTTTAGGTTTAGGATTTGGGTTTAGAGTTTAGAATTTGGGTTTAGGGTTTAGAATTTGGATTTAGGATTTAAGTTTTAGCGTTTAGAATTTAAAATTTACGGTTTAGTTGTTGGCGTCAGCATCGTTAAAATTGACGTTATTTTTTTTTATTTATTTAAAAATAAATTTAATATTTTTATTTAATTATCTGTGTGGCACTTTGATTAGTTATGGAAAGAGAGATGAATTTAAAGATTCACCCTAGGGGTGAACCTAAGTTTTTTTCTTAATTATATATTTGAAAGTAGGTGAGATCGATATAAAAAGATTATCTTATGAAACAAAATTGATTTTTTGTGTATTACCATTTTAGAATTCCGCGTTGATAAGATTCTTAGTTTATGATATTTAAATTTTTGTTATGCTTATCCAAATTGCCGTATAGCTTAGTGATAAGAGTTTTGTTGGACAGGGAGTCCATGACTGTTCTACACGAACAATGGATGGTGTTGTATCAGATCATCCATTCAAAATCCTTGAAACATCATCTAAGTTCAAAAGAAAAAATTCTTGAAACATCATATTATTAAGATTAATATTGTTATTGCTAATTTGCTATTAGCAAGTGCCCTGGTTTAGTAATTAAAAAAATAATCATGTTGTATTATCATTGATATTGATACACTATTAAGATAATTAAGTGATGGATGATATATGTACCATGGTATAGTAATAAGAAAACAAACGAACATGTTCTTGATTCCATGAAGTGATGGATGATATATGTTATGGAATCACTTCCTCTTTCACTCTGTTTAGTATTTCTTTTTGAAAGCCGAAAAGCGCGTTTATTTGTCTTCCCATTCAATTAATAGAATAAAAGGGCTTATCACACTAATATTTTTATTTTCCTAATGTTCTGATTCTTGCTCTATATTGGCCTTCTGAAAAATCAAGAACCACAGGAATAGTACCCCTTTTTAATAATTTAATTTACTTTCTCTAAAGATGAATCCACATGTCGAGTTATAATAACTATGATGTGTATAGTGCCAACGCCATTAAAAATAGTCCAAAAACTCTTATGATTCGTTGCCTTCCTTGGTACAGTCTTACAAAGAACAAATTCTTAAACGACTATTATTATCCATCAAAGCAAAAGTAAAATTTGTTTAATCACAATGGGAGCAATATTTACATTTTAGAAATGCGTCTACATTTTCACGTGTAAGCACTTTCAGAGGCTCAAAATCGATTTGAACAATTGCATCAAACGGTAGTATATTAATATTTAGGGCTTTGAACTCGTTTTTCTAATTTTGTTTTCTTTATCAGCTTTATATTTGTTCCAGTTGAAACTCTGGCCATAAGATCATGATGTTTACCATGTCTGTAATTCCGCAACAAAAAGAGCAAATATAACTTGTACTTGTCAGAAGAAATTAAAGTCTGATGTGTTAGTCTTCGATTGTAAGTGTCACTAACATATGTCTGTATAATTCCAACAAATTTTTAAAAATTGTGCCTGCAATCTCCAACTAAACTGTCTGTCTATTGCTATTATCGACAATTTTAAATTAACGAAAAATGAATAAAACAAGTTAAAAAAAAATCAAATAGTAAAATATATAGTAGTTGAATATGTTTTTTCTCTTTGTAAAAACAGTATTAGAATATGCTTGAAAACGGGTAATGAAGCATATTGAGATAGAAGCAATGACGAACATAGTAGTAGTAACAACGGCATCAAGGAGATTAGTCAAAATAATTTGACAAAGAAAGTGATCATGACAGATAAACAAAGTATCAATTAATCCTATGCGTAGATGCATCTCACTAATCTTGATTCCAAGATTTGTGTGAAGAATAAAATATATAAAAGAAGAAGTGAGGATTACGATTCAATATTGAAAATCGTGAATTCATTGCTTCCTAGTGGAGAATTTTTATTTATATATAAAAATAACAATTATGTCAAATCATACTATACTCCATTTTTCTTCTTCTAGAAAGTATACACTAATAAGGATTTATAAAGTTTTGGTACCAAAAACCAGTTAATAATATTTAAAATGATAAGAACAAAATAATTCTATAGCAAAAATATTTCAACTATTACTAATGATTGATATTGTTTACTGTGTAGAAACGAAAATGCACAAAAATTGTTTAGGCTAAGATCAGCTTTATTGTTGATATAAGAGGTTGTTTTGCAAAACATAAATTAAGAAATCCGAAACTGAAGAAAGGAAAACAAATGGAATAAGAATCTTATATAGTAAGATAGAGTGTTTATGTTCAATTTTTTTTTTTCAAAAAGAGTACGAATCTAACCAGATTATTTTCCCTACATGATGATCTGTTTATCTTTCTTGTTGGATAATTTAAAATGGGCTTGCATACTAACAACTGGCCCAAACGCCAAGTCAAATTGGATCCCAAACATCTTTCAAACCCAAACATTCCAACTTATTAAAGCCAAAACTTTATGAAATTCACATAAAGTTGTTTCATCAAGTAATTTAAAACTTCAAAAGAAAAATAGTTATGGGTAAAATCTAAATTCCTCTTTTTCCAAACAAGGAAAATCATGTGCTATATCTATACTATTATTTATGAAGTGATTTAGCTTACTTGTCATATTCTCCATAGTTTTAGGTGATTTTGCTTATTTGTCATATTTTTCATAATTTTAGATAATTTGTTTATTTGTTATGTTTTTAATAATTTTAGTTTTGCTTATTTATCATATTATCTATGATTTATGTTATTTATATATTTGTCATAATCTTAATAATTTTAATTGGTAAGTTTATTTATTTGACATATTTTAAAATAGTTTTAGTTTTGTTTACGTGTGTTATGTTCTCCATGATTTTAGGATATTTTTTATTTGTCATATTTTATTATTTTTAGAAGTTTTTTTTTGAACAAAAGCTTCTTTGTTATGTTCTATGATTTAGATTGAGTCATTATTTTAATAAATAACTTTTGAAATGTTAGTTTTTAAGCATTTAGTGATTATTTAATAAATATTTTCATTAAGTTCAGGGATAACTATTACTAACGAGTATTATAAAATTTTAACAGTGATTTTATAATTTTGTTTTGTTTACTTTAATAAAATTAAATCCTTTTATATTTTATATTTATTATTTTTAAAAAGAAACGTTCTTCTTTTTTATGTTACCAAATCATCTTACCAATAAAAAGTACAAACCCAAAGAATATAATTTTTTGCTATTATAATGAAAAAATCCAGCTTTTACTAGATATATATAATTTATTACTTTTAGTTTAGAAGATTTTAGTTAAATAGAAATATGTTTTTAATTATTGTAGATTTTGTTAATGATGTAAAAAAGAGATTTTGTTAATATGTGTCACAATGAATTCTAATGAATAGGAAATTCAAATAAAATGCAATTAAGACTTTGATGAAGAAGGGTTTTATTTCATAAGTTTCACTGATAAATGGTAATTATGGTTCAATTGGAAAATTTATATTTTATGTTATTTTAAAGTATTAATAAAATTTTGTTAGGTTATTATGATGATGATATTACATGTGTAGTTTAATCTCTATAATATTATTTGAGAAGTTAGTTTCCTATGTGACGTGTTCACGTTAACTCTCACGATGGTTAATTACATATATACCCTTAATGAATTAAATAATATTAAATCTCCAATTATCAACTTTTCTATTTTTTCCTTTTATATTATTTCCAAATAACATATATAATAAAAGAAAAAAAATCAAAGAAACAATTATTATTTTAAAAACGAAAATTAATATTATACATTCATAAAAAGAAAATTTCCAAAAAATAATAATGATGGATTAAAAATAATTTATTTCTTTTAAAATATAATCTTGAATAACATAATATATATACTAAGTTATAGAATTATTTTCTTTATCAATCTATTTTCTTGTATGATTAATAGTACAGAGATGTTTTATTTATATTTTCAAAATAGATTTTTTTGTTAAATTTTAAATTTGATTTAGACTTTCTTTATATATTTTTTAAATTACATAGATAAAACTATCTATAAGAAACTAACATATTTTTACTATAAGTTTATTTGGAACAAATAATCCTAAGTATTTAATTAGAGAAGTCACTTTTCTACGTGTATCACTCATTTTAATTTTTATGATGATTAATTACATAGGTAAACTTAATAAATTAAAATATTATATCTAACTTTTACATTCAGATTTTTTATTTGTTTTTAATTTTTGTTTCCTTTCTTTATTATTTCTAAATAACATATATGATGAAAATAAAATATTAATTGAATGAACAATGATAAATTTTATAGACAAAGTATATATTATACATAATATGATTTCAAATAAAAGTTTCCAAAACTAATGTTGATATTAAAATTATACATTTCATTTAAAAACAATCTTAAATAATTTTATATACATATGTATTGTTTAAAAAAGTTTGAATGATATATCGAAGTACAAATAGAGTTAAAGAATCGTATACAACACAAGAAAATACAATTTATTCCATAAACAGAAATATGAGACATATTATATAAATATATAAAACTAATAAAAATATTTCTTTATATATTAGGTTATTTTCTTAGATGAATGTACACAAACTTATTAAACTATATATACAAATCAAAAATAATCAACTAGATGCAAATAATTAAATTAATAAAAAATTTAATCTGTTAAAAATAAAAAAAAGGTTATGGCTAAATTTAGAAAATTATATTCAGTCTAATATACCTAAATAATTATCAACCTAATTAAATATTATATATCCAACATCACATGTATAATTAAAATAACATATTATTATTTATAAATAATCATACATACAAATTACATAATAATTAAAAATAAAATAAATATTAATTAATTTTAATAGTATATTTGTTTTGTTAATATTTATACCCGTGCATGAGCACGGGAAAATCACCTAGTGCTATAATAAATAAAAAAATTCTAAACTATGTATTGTAATAAAAAGGTAGATTATATCTTTTGATTTATTAGTATTTGAAACATATTAAATATTTTCGATTAAAATTGAAAAATTATATTAAAATTTAAATTCGTTGAATGTATATTAATCCGCACAAGGTGCGGACCATCATCTAGTAGTCCATTATTGCTAGTATCTGTTTGTAACCCTTAAATTATTGTATGAATAAAACAGAAAATCCACTGGAACGTCCCGGTTTTGGTCCAACCGGTCCAGAATTCAATCATCTTTATTGGTTTATCTCTGCGATGAATGTAATAAAATAGTCTCTAGATTGTCACGAACGACTCAGACAAAATACGTTTGTTTCTTTTTTTTTTTTTGTTTAAACAAAGACGTTTGTTTCAATGCAGATTTCTCGGACAAAAGTAAATACAACAAAACAACAGGGTTTTCAGATAATTTTTTACTCGCTCACTCGCGTCTCAGTACACTTCTATCATCTCTTGTAAAAAAAGAAATATGTTGTTCTTCTTATTCCATAATTAATGATATATATATATAATACTGATACAAAATTATGGTTTTAGAACCCTCTAGAAAATAGGTTTATGGACCTAAGGAACATCCATATAATTAGTTCATAACATTCACTTTTGGATGTTTATTACAAAAATATTCTTAAAACGCATAAAATGCTGCATCATTATAAACCTTACCAGGAAATTTCAATGGGGAAAATAATGGTTAAGGAAAAAAGAGTGTAACGCGCATCTACTCCCCTAATGAGAACATAACTTGAAATATCTATGAGGACACAATCGAATGTGATGAATTAACTCCTTAGTCTTGAGCTTGTACAGGTTCATTTCTCAGATTTGACACTCCTCACTGAAACTTGAATATCTTGACGACCGTAGGAAAAAGTGACTTTAAACCACTTGAAAATCGAAGCTAACATCTATGTATAACTTTAGACTCCAGTCTAGCTTTGAAAAGAAAGAATATCGAGCGATATTTTGAATATCAGATGATATTAGATATTCTGAGACAATTTGTACATGTCCGACGAAAATAGTCATATCTAGAGTTCTATCTTCTGGAATGACTTGATTCAAATTGGAGATGAAAATAGACTCAAAGATATTTCTCTGGACACCAAGTAGATATTTTAATTCCATATAGAAGGTCTCCTTTGATTGAAAAAATTTTGACCTTCGATTCTATCTCGCAAATGGAATATGTCCTTGATTCTTTTCAAGTATGATTGATCTTGATCATTCTCTCCTGCTTCTCTCAATCTCAAAAATACAGGGCTAAGATTGATAGATCTTCATCACTTAAGTGATAACATTCCTATTTAGGTATCTATCATTTGCGTGTTCTTTGTTGCCTCGTTAAAACCGTGACATGGAAAAACACAATGGGATTAAAAAAAACCATGATAAGGAAAAAGAGTAAAACCACGCACATCATCATATTCTCCCCTTGGAAGCATCATCTTCAGGAGAAGTATCCTCATCATACATATCATCCTTTTAGGAATTTCTATAATCATATACTTAGGGAATAAACTCTTTTGATTGTCAGGTAATCTCTTAGACTACTAGACTCATGGTATGTAGTATCTCTTTCACACAAAATATCATATCTTGGTCAATTTAGAATCCATGTCCAAATTTCCTTTTACAGACAATTTTTTATACCTTCAGATTATGCATACTTATACGTACGAGTAATTCCTTCGCTTCTAGTAAAAGTTACAAGTATGAATATCCTTCTTGTCATACGATATCACATCTTTCAATCATGAAAGATATCAGTAAATTTCCAATATAATGGTACTTCATGACAAAGAAGTGTTTCTTTTCTATGCTCAATATACTCTCACGGTAATGTTCTCGAGAACTAACACTTACAGCTTATAGCAATCCAAATTCTTATGGGGTTTACTGCTTCTTACAGTTTATATAATTTTGAATCATTGACATTATTGTCATTTTCCAGTGGTTTTCAATTCTTACCAGACTAAAGAAACTTGAAAGTTGATGCTTCCACCACATGATGATGTATTTTCTTATAACAAATTTTGGGTCTTTGTGAGAACCATTGTGCAACAACTCCTCTGCATCTCAAAATTTTTCATTACTTCATTCATTCTTTCACACAAAGACCCATTTACGTGCCACTGGTTTACACCTTAAGGTGTATGCACTATTTGTCCAAATACTCTTTCTTTCCAAGAGATTTAATCCCACATATATTGCTTATTTCCATCTTGGTCAATCATTTTTTGTGTACACTTTTCAATAGATGGTTCATGATTCTTATTCTCATCAACTGCTACATTGCATGCATAAGTATTGACGACGTTGATTTGATATCGGTTCCATATTGTTCCAAACATGACATAGCTATTTGAGATTTCTTTATTCTCAGGTACCTGAATTTCTTTCTTGTCATGTTTTCTATCTCTTTTAGAGATCGTTAATATTTCATTCTTCGTTTCTGCCATTCTCATTCATGCTCCTTCTCTTTTCCGAGGATTATTATATTTAGAACCGATAGGTCTATCACACTTCAAGCGCTCTTTAGACTCATTAGCAGTTTGATATAGTCCTTCTAGGACATTTATTTTAACTGGAGCATTTACAGCTGGTTCTTGTGACTTAATCACTCTCTTAGGGTCAGAAAATGAGTCTGGCAACTCATATATTAATCTTTGTGATAGAATTATCTTTATACATTCATTTTGGACTTCTATTCACGTTCTTTATTCCGAGGATCAATGATAATTCATTTTAATTCATTCATTCTCCAACTGTTTTGTCTCCTATAATGTTTGATGGACTAACTTTGAGTCTTTAAATAAATCTTATAAAATCTTCTAAATTTTTACCATCAATGGAGATATCCAACATATTCATAACCTCATTTGAGGTCCCATCTTTTAGCAGTGTAGTGGAGCAACTACAAATTGTCCAAATTTTCTTGATGGGATCTTTGGTTTCTAGCCAGAAACCAATTTCATAGGGATAGTTCTTAATTACTCTTTGGCATTATGCGAATCAACGATGCGACATCTTACTTATGAACATTAGCTACATGATGTTTATAAAATATTCCCACATGCATAAAATAATCATCAAAAGCTTGTGACTTCACCAGTGTTACTAATTAGTCTCGCAAACATCATGTTGCGGATCTATGACAAGGATACATATGACATTCTTGTTGATGCATTAATTACAAACATATGGTGGATGATCAGTCCACCAGTGGGTGATCAAGCCCACAAACATATCCTTGTTTAAATAGATTCCAAATCTATTTGACTGGTGAAAACCGTATTCTTATATTGCCTTGTAAGCAAGCAGCCTATAGGAGATCACTCGTAAGAATCTTCTGGTTCTTCAACAAATGTCCATATGATTATCTTTCGCATCATTACTGAACCGGGATGGCGAAGCCAGTTCGCCAAACATTATACTTTCAGTAAACTTCTGGTTTACTTATATTTGTCTTTATTTTCTAATCATTGTGTAGTACAATACAATAATGCAATGGGTAATACTTCTGATTGAAGGTATTCTATATTTTCTTTTACTTATTGTCTCAATATTACTAAATCATGGTTTTTAATGACTCCTTAAGTCTATTTCAGTGTGAACTTACTTCTCAATGTTCCACTTACTAGGGATGTGGTATTCTATAATTCTCCCCTCGAGATGATAATGTTGTAGGTTTACCTTAAGAAGGTTCATCAAACTCAATTTGAGAGGAAACATAATCTTCTAAATGTTTCTCTTATTATAAAATAGGAGATTCTTTAACTCTTCCCCTCGAGATGGTAATACAACATGTTTATCAATCTCGATTTGAATCTCATTTTAGAATCCATATTCTATTTGGATCATGTATTCTTTCTTATATCCTTTTAACTTATGAGACTTATAAGAATATAACCATTAAGGATTTTAAACTGCATTATTATATCAAGTGACATTATATACTCTTCTAGACCATTCATATATATCATTTTCTTGAACATTCTATAAGTTTTATGCTATCTTGTATTGTACTTACAATTTTTTTTCATCTTCAGATGATTGAATCATATTTTTTCTTTATTACCATCTTTGTTTTCTCAACTTCGGGTGAGAATATGAGTTCTATAAAGAAACTCTTTGGCTTTGACCTTATTTATATCCATATTTAAGTCTACATCCACTTTTATGTTCACTTTCTTGAACAATACAACATAGTTGGCTTTATTTACAGACTTCCGGTCTTCTAATCTTTAGATGCAAAATACATAATGAACTTTAGGTCGTCACATTCAAGTGATGGTACTTTTCTTTGGATTGTTCTCCAGATCTTATGGATTTTTTATGGCCAAGCCTTAAACTTAAAATCCAAAAATAATCGTAATATAATAATAAATAATTTCAAAATATATAAAGATATATATCATTATAGTATCTTTTTATATTAAGAAATAGATAATACTTATATAGAAATTATTTCATTCACTAACTTTTTACTATAATGCCATTAATCATGTCTATATTGGCTAGTTCTCAATTTACTAATCAAAGTTCAATTAACTAAAAATTTGAAGCATGACAAAATAATACTTATCTCGATAAGAAGGGAATTCAAGAAAAATTGGAAATCCAAGTTTTTATGTTTCTCATCTGGTTATAATGATATCTTCTCAAATAAAAATCCTGAAATACTTAAAACTTGCTCATAGAAATATGGCAATTACTCAACAATAAACATAATTAATTTTAAGTTCATATATCAAATAATAATAACAAAACATTTCTGCACTAATGACAATGTATATTGCCAAATTCCAATTTAACCGGATGATATCAAACCAATTAGATTTCTAAACTAACAACAAGTTTCAACGAGTCTCTGTTAAAATTAATATTTTCAACAGAGTTGAATGACAAAAACTGACAGTATCCTCTAGCAAGCCATCTTTAAAAATACATGCATTATAAGCATTTAGATAAGCTTGACCAAATAAATCAAAACATGTGTCATTGTTGGGGTCAAAATTGGTCACGACGGAATCGATACCTAAAAATCCCCGGAAAAACCAAATCTCGGTCAACATTCGAAAACCGAGAAAACGGATAGCCGGAACGGGTCGGACAAACACCGCGGTCCGCTCGCCCATGGGCGAGTGTGACCACGACACGGGTCCGCTTGCCCATTGGCGAGCGCGACCTTGACGGTGGTCCGCTCGCCCGTGGACGAGCGCGACCGTGACACGCTCGCCGTGACTGCAACACGGGTCCGCTCGCCCACGGGCGAGGACCGATCCTTCACGGACCATTCCGAACCTGGTCCTATTCCGCAACCATGCATCTTCGTCTAGAGTTCCCGTAACACGGTCCTCAGGTCCATGGACACAATACCCATCTTTCATCTCACTTAGGATTATCGAAGAAAAATTTCGGAAAATTTATAAAAGACTTGGTCGTCGAAATGGATTCCTGCCTGATGTATAAAATGGCTATGGTCAGCTTGAACACCAGTTGCCTTGACTATACGAGCAATTGGAATCCTTTCGGAAAAACCAACGGTTGTTTCTTAGGAAAAATCGTAAAAAACGCCCAAGTCCTGAAACGGTGCAGAAGGGGCCTAGATTACGGATGAACAGCCCACTTACGATTTTAGAATAAGATTGACACCAAGGTTGGTATGACGGTCTATTTTATTTGCAGGAAAGGATAAATGTCAAGTTTCCGAAGATAAATGTCAAGTTTCTAAAGATAAATGTCAAGTTTCCAAGGATAATCATGAAGGATGACAAAAAATGGAAAAACCCATCTTGCGACGAATCCGGTCCGAAAAGAGAGGCAAACCGACCTAGAGGGAGTATATAAGGAGAGCTTAAGGCGAGGAGCAAGGGGAAGCTTTTTCAGAGCAAACTTGTCACTTAGAGCAATTTAGGCATTTTTCCGTTTTTACTATTGAGCTGCGACTCAACTAGGTTAGAACTGAGGTGGCTAGACTAGCAAACGTACCGACAGCTCTCGTGGCCTAGGATCCTACCTGTTGTTCACTCTCAGACGCGAATTCGGAAATAAGATCTTTTTGTTCTCCTTTTGCTCTTTTCCGATTTATTATCCTTTATTCTTTCATATTGACTGTGTTGTGCGTGGATCAGCAGATAGCCAGGACCTTCAGGGAAGGCTAGGCTAGCTTGGCTTTCCTCCGATTAACAAAACTCGACGGTGAAAATTTCGGTTCCCACAGTCATTATTCATGCAAATAGTTTCAGTTGATCATGCATTGATCTAAACTGTGCTTATAAAAGAAAATACTTATCTCGACAAAAGAATTCGGAGGTATGAATGAGGTATCAGAAATATTTTTGTTTCTTCTCTGCTTAGAATCCCATGTAGAATCATATATGATCTCGATCGGTAACAATGAAAAAGATATGCGGCCGTCAATGGCTATTGGCAGCCGTCAATGGCTATTGGCAGCCGCCAATAGAAAATAGGGGATAGAGGATTATGGGTTATTTTCCTTTAAGTGATTAAGGAACCTGACAAAAAATTTAACGCCGGAGGATCATATTAGGGTTAGATTTATAAACGTCGATGGGAGTTATAAGTTAAGGCTACGGTTTTGTTTGGTTTTAGGATTATGATTTTGCTCGACAGTTAGTGTTTCGTGCTTATAACGTGTTGTAAAAAAGGGAATTGGTTGTTCTTCTTATTCTATAGGTAATGGTACATATATATACTGATACAAAATTAGAACTTTAGAACCCTTTAGGAAATGGGCTTATAAGCTTAACGAACATCCACATAATTAGTTCATAACACAATCAATTTTATTAAAACACAATCATTCTTATTTTTATCCTATAACTACTTAGAATATTATATTTTTGCCACTAGACCTATCTTCAAGTATACTAACTGCCATTATTTTACATATTTATACATATTACGAAATTTAAATATCTTATAAACTCCCCTTTGATTTCTATATTCTAAGAACAACTCTTATTTATACTAATCACAATTCATGAAATAATGTAGAATAATGACAGTTGATTTAATATTTATTAATAACTATTATCAACATATGTTAAACGGCAGTAAAACAGCAGTTCCTCTATTAATAATAAGGTAAATAGTATGTTTGAAATTTAACCACTAATTATTCTATTCAAATTACTAATTATTTATTAATAATTATTCTCTCTCTCTAAATTCTTTGGTTTTTGTTGTAGTTAGTGAGAAATCTGAGATTTGAGTACTTGTTTATTATTAGTGTAATGAAATTGGAGCTTTGAATCTTGTAGGATTTACTCTTTTGGATTTGAAAAGTGGTTGGAATGATACTAGGAAAACTCTAGAGAACTGGAGAGATTCGGACGAGCCTCCTTGTTCTTGAACTGGTGTCTCCTGTAACCCTCAAGACCAAAGAGTTGTTTCAATGTAGCAACTTTTCTCTGTTTTTTTCTCACATTCTCAATCTTGAACTTCTTTCTTTGATCTGCATTATGTATTTTGATGCAGAAACTTACCTTACATGCAACTAAGAGGGATCATATCTCCTAGCATTGGGAAACTTAGTAGATTGTAGAGACTGTGAGTGTTGCTTCTTAGTAAGATTTTGTTTTTTATGCTAAAGTTTCTGTCTTTTAATCCAAGTTTGGTTGGAGTTATGTAGGGCACTTCATCAGAACTATAATTAATGAAATCACCAATTGTACTGAGCTCAGAGCTGTGTAAGTCATATTGGTCTCTAACATCTTTAGGAGTGTGTTTGAACCATGGACATTGATGTGTATCTGTTTTGAACTTGCTTTCAGTTACTTGAGGGCTAACTATCTTCAAGGAGAGATTCCACCAAGCATAGGCAAGCTCACTTTTCTTACTGTCTTGTAAGATTCAAAAAAAAATCATTACAAAAGATTTGTGATGTTTTGTTACTTAATGAGTATCTTTGAGATGTTTCCAGGGATGTATCAAGCAATACACTGAAGGGTACTATTCCTTCTTTTATTAGCCGTCTTACACGTCTACGCTCCTTGTAAATACAGAACAAAGTCTCAGCCTTTAGATGTAAATGTTGAAGCATGTTCTTGAACTGTTTGTTTGATTTAGGAACATGTCAACCAACTTCTTCTCTGGAGAGATCCCTGATATAGGAGTTCTCAGCAGATTCGGTTCGTGAGTTTTTTACATGATCAAGAACTTTCAGACAAAACGTTTTGTGCTAAAGTTTTGACTAGGTTTTGTGTCTGTATGGTTAGATTCGCTGGTAAATTGGATCTTTGCGGCCGCCAGATTCACAAGCCATGTAGATCATCAATGGGTTTCCCTGTTGTTCTGCCTCATGCAGAAAGTGATGATTAATCAGGCAAGTTCTTGTTATTAGACGCACCTCATTCTCTTCTTGAGGCTTAACCTTTCTATTTTTGGAACGTTCACAGATCCTCCAAAGAGGTCGTCACACTTGATTAAAGGAATCTTGATAGGTGCAGTGTCTACAATGGCTGTTGCATACACTGTAGTTTTTGTGTTCCTATGGGTTTGGATGCTCTCAAAGAAGGAAAGAACAGTAAAGAAGTACACAGAAGTCAAGAAACAAAAAGAACCTTGTGAGACAAGTAAGAAGCTGATCACATTCCATGGAGATTTTCCATACTCCTCTAGTGAGCTGATTGAGAAGCTGGAGTCTCTTGACGAGGAAGACATCGTTGCTTCAGGAGGGTTTGGTACGGTTTATAGAATGGTAATGAATGATCGTTAAACATTTGCTGTCAAGAAGATAGATACGAGTAGAGACAAGGATCATATAAGGGTTTTTGAGCGAGAGGTTGAGATTTTGGGGAGTGTCAAACATATCAATCTAGTGACTTGCGTGGATACTGCCGCTTACCAACTTCAAGATTTCTCATCTATGATTATCTCACTGTGGGAAGCTTAGACGATCTTCTCCATGGTAACTGCACTTATACATATCTTTCCTATGGTTTAGGTCTATTATTCATATATCTTTGTGTGTGTTTTTGGTTCCTTGATCTTACAAGAACGATCTCAAGAAGATGGTTTATTGAATTGGAACGCACGGTTGAGTGTAGCGCTAGGTTCAGCGAGGGGTCTGGCTTATCTGCACCATGATTGTAGCCCTAAGATAGTTCACCGTGGCATAAAGTCAAGCAATATTCTACTCAATGATAAGCTAGAGCCTCGAGTCTCTGACTTTGGTCTGGCAAAGCTTCTTGTTGACGAAGAGGCTCTACAACAGTGGTAGCTGGCACCTTTGGTTATCTTGCTTTAGGTACTGTTCTTTGATGAATCTTGGAGAACAAGTAATTGATGAAGTTTCTAACCTTCTTGTGGAAACAGAGTATGCAGAATGGTAGAGCAATGGAGAAGTCTGATGTCTACAGCTTTGTTGTACTTCTCCTTGAGCTTATTACTGGAAAAGGACCAACAGACGCTACATTTGTTAAAAGAGGGTTAAACGTGGTAGGATGGGTAAGAAAATAAGCTCAGATCTTGGACTTGGAAGTTGGAACCAACAAGAACTGTTCTGTTTCTAATGAACTGTTCTTTTCTATCAGATGAATACTTTGCTTAAGGAGGACCGGTTAGAGGATGTGATGAACAAGAGATGTGTCAATGTAGATGAAGACTCTGTGGAGGCATTGATTGAGATAGCTGCAAGGTGTACAGCTGCTAACCCGGAAAACAGGCTGGTTATGAACCAGGTGTGGTTCAGTTGCTTGAGCAAGAAGTAATGTCGCCTTCCTCTCATACTGCAATTGATTACTACGATGATTCTCATTCGGATTATTGTTAGGACTTATGAGAAAGTAACGCCTTTGTAAATTTGAGTTTAAGAGGATGGTGTAAGATTTTTGAGGTGCATTGTACTTGTGCACGTTTAAGGCTTGAAGCAGAGGAGATTTGAAAGTAATGAGAGGACTGCAGTTTTATTTTATGATATTCAGCCTATTTTCATAGTTAAAAAATGATTTATAAAATTGAATGACAATTTTGTATATTTTAAAATTAGTATTTGTCAGAAAAGATGATTTTTAATCTTATAACAGAAATTGCATAGGTTTAATATAAGAAAAATGTATCAGATTCAACAAAAGTTTTGATTTTTCTATTCTGGATTTTTTAAATGGTAATACCTGAATATTGACCTTTCGCTTATTGGAAGAGTCTTCTGCGTCCATCTCCGAGTCCCATCCACCTTCTAAAAGGGCAACACTTGTGCCCTATTCGCTTTGCTAGTTTTTCTTTTTTTTTTTTTTTGCTTAAATCGCTTTGCTAGTTGCTACACGTACGTACTTACAAATATAAAATCATTCCTCTTCTTAAGTGACCACAACAACTTCTACCATATACACGGTACGCAGTATTATTTCGTATATAACAATATGATATAAATTTACGTAGATGTACAAGTGAGAAAATTGATATCAGTATCATTTTACAGAAGCCAAATTTTGGAAGAGTTCGATTGGTTTACAAAATTATAATCAAAGTAATGGACCTAATAATGCCTACGCTAATGAAAATTCAAGTCACATAGCGATTGGATATTTCATAAGCCAGTTTGGCCTTTAGTTTGAGATCCTCTATTATGAAATTTATTAAGAGAAGCCTATACCTATTTTTTGCATGAATTAATTGGAAAATGTACTCTTTGAGCCCAAACATTTTAAAGTTTTAATATAATTCGTAGCACAAGAAACAATTGGTAACTGTACTCTGCAATTATTAATAGTACTATATTTTACGACCATGACGGTGAACTCATTTTAACAATAAAATGACGGTGAACTCATTAATACCGCTATATATTTTTTCCAACACAAAAAAAAATCCAACACATATATGTGTGTAAGGAATAAAAGTTCAATATGAAAAAAAACACAGTCGACCAGCATGAAGCATGCACATGATCAAGCTTAGATATTAACAAATATAAAATTAATTAAAATCAGTTATATAAATTTGTTTAAGTGCTTGTTCTGATGAGTTACTTCGTGATAATTGTAGTTAGCATACTTTCTATATATTAAAATCGATCTCCATCGCTCTCGGATAGATTTGTGATTAGGTATTCAAGTATTTGCTAATCTCGTATATATATAATATGCACTGCACATATCTGCTGCGTGCGTATATAAAAGAGATGCTAATCACTTGTACCTCTCGGCCTCTCTCCTATTGGTGAAGGGGAGAGAAGAAGAGTAATTAGATTTTTGAGCGGTCTTATCTTCTCCTCTAGCTCAAGCTACTATTTACCATGGCTATGGTTCCGGTAACGCCACTACCTCCTCCGGCTAGCTTACGTATTCTTCGTCGGAACACCACAACGGCGACAACTTTGAGATCTCCGCCAATGGTTGCCGCCGTTATGAGCCAGCATTTTCTCGGGTTCCCTACTTATAATAAATGCTTTGAATTTAAATCCTTGAGCCAAATGATGGATCCAGCGTTTTTGAGCCGCCGGCGGCGAGTAAGCACGGTGGTGTCTTCAGCGGGAAACTTGACGGCTCCGTCGTCGTGGGAATCTTGGAAGCCAGATAAGAAGGCCGTGGCGACGCCTTTATTGCTGAGTGATGTCATTTGGCCTGCAGCTGGTATGTGGATTATTTAAGGAAATAGTATACTAATGAGTAATTAAGATCGAGCATTTGTTTGGTCAAATGATGTTGAGATTAATAGTACATTTTTGTTTCTAAATCAGAAGAACTACAACTGGCGATTAGGGTTGTATAAGTTGAGAACAAACATAATTAATTAACTAATTAAGAAAAAAAGAAGAGGTAAAAGAATATAAAATTAATGAATAATATTAATTCCTGAGTCCTGACCTGACCAAAAGATGAGGAGATATTAAATAATTGGAGAGAGGTGTGTCTCTTCCTACGGCCAAATGGTCGTTTATGACCTGTCTTAGAGTGTGACCATTTTCTCGAATTTACCTCGAAATTAGGGTATGGTTTTTCATGGTAAATGTGAAGAAATAAGCGTAAGAAGGAAATTTAGATAAATTTAATTTGTTAGGGAAATAGCTATTCACTGTAAAAGACAGAAAATAATATTGTTTCGAAATAAATATATCCACCGTTAAAGTATATACTTGAATCGTAAAGAAATATATATATGTAAACCCTTTATCAAAAAAAGATATATATATATATATATATGTATAAATAGCCAAACTAATGTTTGTGTCTTGAGAATCCTAGTTTGTGGTTTTCTTTACCTATGCTGACAGATTCCTAGTATTCAAAGGTTATGTATGGCTGACTTCTTCCAACAAGTATGATACCATATTCAACGAAAATCCAATTAAAATAAAAAAACAGAAGATTCAACTAATTAAGTCTCTACTAGTCATATACTCCCATTTACTAGAAAAATTAGCCAATTGGTTGATGAAAAAAATACAACAAAATATTGTTTTCTGAAATGACCGTGTCTGTATCTATAACAAAGAAAATATTTTTGAAATTCTTGTTAACCTCGATAAAATAAAAAATGGACTTATAATATTTTTAATAAATTACTCGTCTCCTTTTTACTGGAACACAAGTTATTTGTCTCTTAATTATCAACTTATATTATTGCTTGTGAATAGGAGCGTTTGCGGCAATGGCAATATTGGGAAGAATGGATCAGATTTTATCTCCAAAAGGAATTTCAATGTCAGTTGCACCACTTGGTGCCGTCTCCGCCATTCTTTTCACCACTCCTTCTGCTCCTGCTGCTCGGGTAATTGTTAATACCCTTTTTACATATATATGGTTAGCTATATGATCATAACAAGCGGTTGAACACAAATGTTTCTTTTCCAAAATGTAAACCAAAATAAGCTTTTAACTAGAGTTTAAATGGTGTACAATCAACATATATAATCAGTGAGGAATCACCATAGTGGATTTTTTCTATGCCCTACCGTTTTGGTAGCAACGTATTTAGTGCTATAGTGTATACCTTTTTTCTTAGAGAACCATCATATAGCTTAATCCGAGTTTGAAACACATTTCAAAAAATGTTAAAATGTAGTTGGATGGTATGTTGCCGAACCATCATGTAAACTGAATTTTGAAAGTATTTATCTAATACTCACAAACTAGTTTCAAAAAAAACTAAAGAGGTCCACTATTTTCTTTCTGACTGTTTAAGATAACAACTTCCACCTTGTTTCAACAAAAACAACAACTTCCACCTAAAATTTACTTTCATGTATCAAGTCACAACCTAGGTGTGCCATCACATCATGTTAAAATAGGAAAGAGATGGCATCACATTATTTTAAAATAGCAACTTTGATAGTAGTAGTTATGTCAATGTATTACATTATTAGTATTTTTTGCACCAATATTACATTATTACTTAACTAATTAATTGACGAGTGTCTTTTTCATTATATTTTTCAGAAATACAACATGTTTTTGGCTCAAATAGGTTGTGCTGCGATTGGAGTGGTAGCGTTCTCTGTCTTTGGGCCAGGCTGGCTCGCCCGGAGCGTCGCCCTCGCTGTTTCCATCGCTTTTATGGTCATTGCTCGAGCCAATCATCCTCCTGGTAAATTATATTCTCATTTTTAAAAAATAAATTTTTATAGAGTGGCTTTATTAAAAATATGTTCTCTAACTCATCTGACTAATAAATAAACAAAAAAAATATATAGCGGCGAGCTTGCCTCTAATGTTTATAGATGGAGCAAAGTTCCATCACTTGAATTTTTGGTACACATTGTTCCCAGGTGCAGCTGCTTGTGTCATTCTCTGCCTTCTCGTAAGCGTTCTAACTCTTTATTTTCTCTAACTTTATACTTATATCGTAATTTTTCAAAAGTGTATTAACTAAAAACTTCGTCTTTAATTAGTGATCATAATTGTGTTTTCGTTTACTAATATGATACAATTCCTTCTTTATGCAGCAATCGATCGTAAGCTATATGAAGGATAATATAAATTTTTGATTGATCATCAAGCAACACATACGATCAAATGATATATAATACGAATAGTTATAATAATGTACAAATATACTTGTACACATTGATGGAAATCTTGTGAAGATATTTGATTCATGTATACAATTGATTTGAATTTATGTAAATGACTATATAAAATAGTAAAATACGTTCATTCAGCATATCTGACTCAATTTTTCTTTTTCTTTGCTTGTTATTAATTTTTTGTCTAAGAAAATAAACCCCTTTACATAAAACTAATAAATGGACTTTGCTCCACCATCAAATGAAATTAATTCGAATACATTCCTACGCTAAAACTTAAGAGGAATTACGTTTCAGTCAGTGCTAGTAGATATACCAAAAAAAAAAAAGATGATTTATTTTTGGCGTCCTAAATGCATTGGTGAGGCCCGTTAACACTTATGTGGATTCAAACGAGAAGGCTCAACTACAAGTTGAAAGAGTTGTGTTAAATTAGTGTTTTGCATTCACATAGTTTTGTATACTTTTCTAAATACTAATATACCACTTGAATTAAAATGGAAGATTTATCATCATTTTGGCCATTAAATTTAAGCATTTGTAGTTTAGTGGCTACTAGTGTATTATTATGGCAAATATGTATTCTTACTTAAATTTATAATTTATTATATGGTCTTAGTAAAGAAAATATGTTCAAAATATGTAAAATGAAAATATGTAAAAAAATAATATTTTCTGATCTTTTTGATAGTGGTTTGCGACCATAGTATATTATTTTGTTTGAAGTTGTTTAGTTCAAAGTAGAATAGCATAAGTAGTTGTTACTAATCGATTAATAAAAATAGAATAAAATCGATATTAAAAAAGTTAATTTAGTTGGAATCTTAAATACTCATGTCATAACTGAGCTTTCTTTCAAGAAATATTTTGAAATTGATTTGTAAGCCTCGAGAAAAATGAAAAGACAATGATTGAAAATTGGGAAAATTAAAATTATTGTGGAACTCTCACACACCGTCTATACATATACAATGAAACGAAAGCGAACTAAAGAAGCATTCAATAGGAGATAGTGGGATGAGTGGGATTTGGATTGATTATATGAGCGATTACGTCGATTGCGTTAAAGAAAGAGAATTGTAGAGGCTATTTCTCCAACGTCAACATCAAATACAAAGAAATCATATAAACCAGTGTTTTGAAACCCGACCGGACGAATCGGATGATTTACGGATCAACTGGATCATTGGATCAACCGTGGATGAATCGCATTAATAAATGAATTAGTTTTATTATATAGTAATATATTAGCTATGAAAACATATATATATAAACTAAAGTTAAGTATTTTAAGTGTACATACAAAATATTAAGAAATAGTTTAGACTATTTAAAAAAAATGTAACATAAGAGTTATGACATCTAAAAAAAGAGTTATGACATCTAAAAAATCAAGACATAAAATTAAACTTCCAATCCAAAATAAACCAAAATTAAAACATCATTGTAATAAATTGTCAATAACAAAAATAAACTAACACCAGATTACATCAACTAATTTTGGTTTTCTCTAAATTTTAAAACTTACCAACAAAATTTTCTAAATTTGTCACCTCATAATCTTTGGGATATTCTTCAGCAAGAGCATTCTCTAATTTATTATAATCAAGCTCGCCAGATTTTTCTTCTTCAACAATCCAAAACTTTGTTTTGTAATTCACATGATCATATGATTTTATTCTTTTTGTTCTGTAAATTAAAAATGTAATTATTTGTTATAAACTAAGTGAAATAAAAAATAAAATAAAAATAATTTACTCACCTTTCTTGTAAACGTAAATTGTAGTGTAGAGGAATAATAAGCCTCATCATGCTTTAGTCTGTTTACGGATGTGCGGCTCAGGCACAATCATGACTCACTTTTCTTGCAAAGATAAATTATAGTGTAGAAGAAGAGGAATACGGCAATAAAACTGAAAATTTTAAATTTTTAATTAGAAATTTAGAATATAAAAAATAATTATAAAACATAACTTGAACTAAAAATAGTAAAAAATAAAAATTATCTATTGGTTCAACCAGTGCTGCAACATGTATAAGGTTTTAGTGAGTTTTTGTGTGTGTTTATGGGTTTTTCACAAAACCCAAATCTGATTTATACTGGGTCACCGGATTTATCGGTTCAACTATGAGTCCGGGTCAGATTGAAAACACTCTTATAAACGTTTGGACCTGTATTAATACCAAAATTCATTAAATTTATTAAATCCCCCAATTTATTTCACAATTAATACCAAAATTCATTAAATTTAAATTGAAAAAATATTTTAATTATTAAAAATAAAATGCCACATGGCATTTTTTCCCCCAAGGAGATAAAAAAGCCTACTTTATTAGTATAGATTACGCTCCTTGTTAGATACAATGATGTTTTTAATTTAGCTAAACTTTGGAGATTTTTGGCTCTAATGTAATCATACAATTTTTTTTTCCTCCGTGAATAATTAAAAAATACGAATATTTCCCGTATATATACTCGAACTTTGAAGGGACCCAACTTACGAAGCGTACCATCTTTTTTCTCTCTAATAAAACGTTTTCAGACAAAACTCTGCAACATCTGTCCGAAATGCAGACGAGCCGGTTACTCTCTTACTCCCCAAACTCTCCGAGTTTCGACAGCTTCTCCTCCTCCGCCGTAGACCTCGCCGCAATCGCCGCTCGAGTCGTCGAGGAACTCAGAGATCATGAGCCACAATCCGACCACCACCGCGACGAAGACGACGATAACTTCGAGTTCGACTGTCCAATCCGCAGATTTTCTCACCCCATCGCCACCGCCGACGAGATTTTCTACGACGGTAAGATCCGTCCTTTGAATCCGTACGGTGGTGGAACAGGAAATGCTCCCGTGTCTCCGCCTAAGAGCACTCTTTCACGACGTCGTCGACCGGCGCTTAGAAAACTGATGAGCGAGGAGCGAGGTCCCACGTCGGAGGCGGAGGAGGATATCCTCAGCGGTGTTCCGCCGGAGACTTACTGCGTATGGACACGAAAAGGCGGTGGAGATGCCGGAGACGAGGACGACGATCTTCAAGAACTCTCGTCTTCTCCATCACAGAGCAAAACCAAAAGCCATTCCGCGGGATTCTCGAAGCGATGGAAGCTACGTAATATTCTGTACGCGAGAAGCGGCAGCGAAGGGAACGGTGAAACTAGCTCTGATCACAGAGAAGAACCACCGTCGTCCAAGGTGGTCGGAGAGGAAAGAGTAGGGACGAAACGACAGGCGTTTGTGCCGTTTAATAAGGATATGATGGGAATATTGAAAAATGTTAATGGGCTTAGTCGTCATTTGCGGCCTTTTTAAAAGGTGACGTGGCTCTCGTGAAAGGGACAACAACGGAAGACGCGGGCGTTAAGTGGCCTTCGGTTTCTTTCTTTCTCGACTTTTTTGTTCTCTCTTTCAATCTTTTTCTTTTTCTTTTGGTTTCTGAAGAAATCTTCAGTGTTAGGCGAGAAAGTGCATGTTTTTAAATAATTTTTTTATATTGTAAACCTCGATGTGTCGGTTTGGATTATATATAAAGTTTTGACGGTTTGATTGTTGTAATGGAGACTATATTTTTATACATTTTATTCTACACTTTTATGTTTATAAAACCTTAAGTTCAAAATCGATTTTTAAAAGATTCTGATTTTAAAAATGACACTTCCTACTAAACATAACTTAAATCCAAAACACAGATAAATCATTCTTTTGCAATACCGGTAAATCACCACATAGTTGGGTTAAACATCTTTTACTCACCTAATGATATATTGTAAATCGTATTATATTCAGATTTCAGAGTACACGTATGTGTTCAGAACTTGGATAAGTGTTTCATGTTCTTTAGTTTAGACAGAGAAGAGTGGTGGACCTTTGACGTGTGAAATCGAATGTACTTTTTAATATAGATATAGTCATATAGATATGGATTTATTAATTTTTGATTAGAAAACACTTTGGGTGGATACTTTAGGAATGGTTTGGTTTGCCTTGAGATCTTGTTCAAGTTTCTATAGAAAGAAATTCGTTTTCACATTATTGGTAGAGTCACTCGAGTCATCTCAACCACATACAAAACGTGTATTCAGAAAAGAAGTTGACCTTTGGTGTCTAGGTTTTAAATATGTTCGGTGGAATCCACTACGAAATTATTCATTTGGGAACTAACTATATACATTTCTTTTGAAACTATACATTTTCTAAACGTTAAAAATAAACAAACTATATACATTTCGGTTCTGGTGTTTTATGTTAACTACAATGGGTTTCACATTTTCATTATTGGTAACTCTTGTACCAATGGTAAAATTTGTACGTTTGATGAAACATCTTATCAAATATTAACCAAATTAGTTCAAATATTAAGGATATCTTAGATTCTCAGTATAAACAACTCTTATTGCTTAATTTTTTTCAGCATAAATTCTTATTGCAAATATAATCAAATTACAGTGTCATTCTCAAGTATAACCTACAAGTCGTGCATGTGTCTTTTAAGAAAAGATCAACGTGCTATTTTCTCATTATTTGAATTGTTGATCATAAAATTGAAACTGTTTCCCTAATGTTTTATTGTAAAGTTTAGTAATCGTGGGTTTAAAATGTTGTGCTCAAATTACAATGGACCTTTTCTGAACTAATGTATTGAAAAAATAAAAGTATGATCTTTATTGTTTATTCCGTCTTCGGGAGAGCTTCACATCTACGATTATTTTCTTAATATGCATAAGTGTGTGAGTTTGGAGGGCGCAAGTGCGGGGTTATGAACAGAGTTTCATCTCAATAATTTGCTAGAGTTATTGTAGTGTGAGTTTTGCGGTTTCGGTCGATCATTGTTTTTCAAGTTTTTTTTTATTGTTATAGGGTTGGAGTTATGATGATGAACTGTATAGGCATTGTTCTCCCTTTATGAATGACTAAACTGTGTTAGTAATGTGATAGATATAGTTTGTAGTGTTGCTTACTGTGTCACTGAGAATTATTGTTTGTTTGTCTTTTTTATTTGTTTCTTATACTGTTGAGAGTACATAAATTAAATTAAAGTTGTTGAGAGTACCTTTGTTTCTGGATTTTTTTTCTCCAGATTAATTGTGTACATTGTATGTATTAAGTAATAATTTTTATTATCTTTATTATGTTCGTTATATATTTTTTTTTTATAAACTTGTTGCTTTTACATAACCTTTAAAACAAATACACGAAGACTTGTAGAAATAACTATAAAATGAGTGATAATTCAGTGTTTGGACCTTAATGGATTTTCAACAAATTTATGTATTTCTCATAAGAAGACAATAGCATTGGTATTTTGACATTGAACATGTAAGCTATTTTCACAAGACAAGAGGAGTGAGCAGGTGCAGATGTTGTTGTCGCATTTGTGTCTGCTGGATTTTCTCTTGTATCTCATGGTGTGCATGTGTTTGTTTCTCTTTAATTTGATGGGTAATATGTAAACAAAATCGTTGTTTGTTATATTTATCAGAGTTCATAATTTACTCAGCTTTTTTTTCGTTTAGGTGATTTCACTGATCTTGGTTGGCTTCTTTGTCTTCTTCATAAGCATCTGCGAAAGTATGTTTATAATTTGTTAAATAACTGGTTGTGTAGTTTTTGCTCAAAAAAAACTGGTTGTGTAGTTTGTATTTGTTTACCTGACTCTATTGTATGTCGTTGAGTTTTAGTTAATGTGCTTGGTTTGGTATATTTGGTTTAAAGTTATTTGTAAAATTAGACAAATAAGGTGATCATTAATGATTCGTCATTTTTTTGGACTCTAGTTTTTGGATTCTAGTTTTTGTTGTTTTGATTATTTGGGTTGTTGTGGTTTCTTTTAAGCTGTAAAATAAAGGTTTGTGTGAAATTAGTTTGATAAGTAAGCGAGATAAATAGACGACCACAGATCTTGGGTAGGAAATATTTCTGATCATCGACGTTAGTACAATATAGACAGTAATTGTGTGTTGATTTTTTCTGACTGGTCATAAAGGATACGGATAATGACTCGAGGAGTTGTTTCTTTGTGAGATCCAAGCTCTGGACAGAACGGATTTTCCCAACCACATGTGAGTTTAAATATCATTTATAATATCGAAACATAATATGAACTCGTATGTAATATGATAATATACACGGAAGTTTGAGGTTTGTGTTTGCAATCATTTGGAGATTGTCGAACAGCCTAATCATGACTGGAGATTGATCTCAGGAGCACTCGTGATGACTTCATCAGTAATGGTTGATGCAATGAGGAATTGATGATCAGTTATTTTGTACATATTTGAGCACCTAGCAATCTCAAAACGATCGATTTTCACGAACCGGATTTCAAAGATGGCATGTAATGATTAGCACATCCGTCGGAAATAAATCCATGAATCATAAAATCTGCAAATAATATTATTCAACAAAGAATCAGGAAATCAATTAAAAATAATTTATGTTAAATAAATGTGATAGATCAAATATTAACTTACCATAAACTCACTATCTTTCTTAAATTTCAATGAATCCCAAAAGTGGAGGAGGCCAACGACAATGCTCTGACTACTACGACCAATAAGGAGAAACTCGAAGGTTGAGTGACAGACGCCGGTGACGCTGGTTTGAGAAACTGGAGAGGCGGAGAGAGACATTTTCTAGAAGATGGTTAAAGCTAAGAAGAATAAATGATTTAGGTGGAGATGCAAATTGTGTTCATCAAAGATGAGAATCATATAAATATAGGGTTTACAGAGGGGCTACAAAACAGAAATATTTATGATCAAGCGATTTAAGATGGGGAGATGAAGAATAGTTCACCGGTAAAAAAAAATTACGTACAGACAAACGGCGCAACTCTATAACTCAGTCCGATACAATGATGAAAAGAATTCTAACTCATGTTAAACAACGACGATTTACAATATGAGAAAACTATAATTGTTGCAAACTTAAGCTATTTCTTAATATAACGTGATGAAGCTCTTTTAAAAATTAATCCCATAATACATTTGCAGGTCCGCCCTTAGAGAAAGCCCAAGAAATAATGACTTCCAACCTTCATAAATATATATTAGTTTCGACCATCAATTAACAAATTATTGATTAGTTCAATGGTATAAATGGTGGATGTTGTATCTTAGTAATCTGGGTTCAAATCATGGATTGACACTTTTTAACACTTTTTAAAAGTGGACCTCACAAAAACGCTGACGTGTCGTCTCAGAAGTGACTCAACTGCCCCATTATATTATAGATTTACTATTTTTATATTAAACTAGAAATCATTTTAAATCGACATATAACTAAAATTAAAATGTGAATTACATCTATAAAAAACTTATGAATGAACAAACCTGAATTAAATTCGTAATTCGATCCAATTCGGATCTTAATTTCGTTAAACGTTGATTTAAAATGGTTTATAATTTTTAGATTAATAGTGGTTTATGGATTTTCAGATTTCAAACTTTGAAGACATGTGAAATTAAGTATTAAGCTATTATTTCAAGTATACATAGAACAATAACATAGTTTGAAAAACACCTTATACTATATACTATTTTCGTGAAATAACATAGTTTGAAAAATACCTTATACTATATACTATTTTCGTGGAAAATAGTTCATCGACTCTTTAGCAAACTCAGATAAATTGGCAGTAAGAATAATAAGAAAATTACATTATGAAAAGAATGACTTTCAAGTTACATGACAAACTTACAAGCTTTTTATCATATTGTTATCCTAGTATATTTATTAATAATAATATCTACATAAAGAACATCATCATATCAAAATAACAAGCAACGTTCTTGTTGTTAGAAATTGCATTTACCAAACATTTTATTAGTCTAATGTGAAGATATGTTTCATTTATTACTTACAAGTTAAAATTATTCCTAATGATTTTATGTAATGCACTCTTTATTCTTACTCTAAGATGAAAATCATGATTAGTTTTCTTAATCTAAGTTTATCCTTTGTAATCACTAAAATATGATAAGAGAGAAAATAACGAACCATCTATAAGAATAATAATATACGTGTGTTCCAAATTATCTGATGTTCAAACTTTTTTGCATATCTATAAAAAAAAATAAATTTTTATTTTTATTGCTTTTTCTACAAAATTAAATTAACTAAAACTAGTCAAAGCTAACAAAAAAATTATACTGCAAAATACAAATGAATAAAAGCACCAAATAACATTAAAGTTTTTAATAGAAATTTGAAAAAAAAAATTAAGCATTAGTTAAACTATAACACAGTTGAGTATTAATGTTCCATTTTGTTTAATGGGTTTAAAATTTCGAGTTGGCTTGTTTGGATCACTTATATATTAGGTACAACTTATAATATGTAACTAGGCTGAGACCCGCGCCTTGCGCGGAGTAAAAATACTATTTAATAATTTGTTAAAATTTTATAAAGTTTTAAAACATATGTTTTGTCATGCTAAAATTATACATTTGTTTAAAAGTTTTGTTTTTGTTTCAGATCATTATGCATTACACCATATATAATAAAATAAAATAGTTGGTTTTATAATTTGTTTGAAAGTATAAAACTAATTTCGGATTGAGGTATTAATGGGTTTTTTTTAAATCAGCTATATAATTAATTTTCCTATAATATGTGGTTATTTGATGTTTTTCCCATATAATTAAACGTATAAAGACATAATATATTATTTTAATAAATCTGGCTTTATTTATCTTATATCAAAGCTTTGTTTTACAGACTTATAGTTAATAATTTTTCAAACTATAATTTTAATAAATGTGTATGATTTATCACAGTTAGACATATAGTTAATAAATTAGCAAACTCTATTTTACAAAAAAAAAGATTTTAGCAAGAATACCACAATTGGTTAGCTATTGGGCTTTTACAAAGCTTCCATTTGGTCTTTCGTGAGACAAAGATCCTGTACATAAAATTTTGACATGAGCTTTCCAAAATAATAAGTCAACATCGAAAATCAGAAGAGCGAGGGAAAAGGGGCTAGGGTTTGGTTTTGGCGAATTCCAATCAGAAGATCTTCTAGGTGATTTGCTATCGGTTTATAGGTTTTGTTTAGTTTTTTTTTATTCTTCATTGATATCGTTGTTCTGTTCATTGACAGATCTAATTTTCTTTTTTTAATTTGTCGAACAAACTAAATCGAAGGCGAAGTACAGACAATACAAAAACCCTTGAACATTAGGTGGGGAAATAAGCTTCTGCAATTCCTTCCCCACTAAGTCAATCACATTCGACGGCGATACAGGTCTCTGATAAGTTCAGATTTCCTCGGGTCAATCTGAAGTACCCTTCCAGGTCAGTTAACTCTATTAGATGTATATTTAGATCATAGCTAATTGACACTGAACCATATATTGTTGATAAACCCCACTGTGAAACGGTTAGATATCAAGAACGTAAATTTTGAAATTAAAAAAAAATTGAAAATTTTTGATCATCGGATCGTTTGTTATAGTGAAAAAACTACAGCTAGGAATCAAACAAATAAATTTACTCTTTCTAAGAATGTGTGTGAAATAATTTGAGTTTAGGATAAAGAATGTCTTCGGTGAAAATTATTTCTGCAATTTATCTCAACTAAGAAAACTTCATATTATTAATAAAAACCAGACATAACAGATAGTACGCAAAAGCTTCATATTATAAAAAAATATTCTTAACAAATAAAAAGATGCATATTATTGTAAACAGCAAAAGTAAATAAATTCAAAGGTAAAGCTGTATATGTTTCTCAAAACCCAAACAGAACTCAACTTCGAATATGAACATACGGATTATATAATTGTATATTAGCAATATGATAGTGAAAACCACGCGAAAACAACAAAACAATTGGCAACCAAACAAAAACAACAAACTTACTCTTCATTACGAAGCTCCAGTGATATTTTCTGTGTCTTTTCCATTTGCAACCAAGATCACCGCATGACTAACTTCCACAATCTGCCCTATGACATCTACAAAAAAAAGGTAGAATAAATATACAATGGATTTAGTAAACATAGTTTAAGATACAAAATATGTAATGATACGCTATTATATAAATACTTACCAACCAGATAGTCAGTATTTAAACTACCATCGAGGAGCTCTCGGAAGTTTGCAGGTGAAAAACCAGTTAGTTTCATTGGCAAATCCTCGCAACTTCTCACCCGCGTAGTGGCAAGAAATCCAATCTTGTAGGCATGCTTGGTTGTCTGATAAGAGCATGCGTGAGTAACTGCAAAATTAATCAAAATTTCGAGTCACCTTCACTTAGAAATGGATCAAACTGAGCCACCTGTTCTTTCTTAACACTGCCATAGATTTTATCTCCCTATTCCAAATATACACAATGAGAAACAGTTAAAAGCTTTAATAAGAACAGACATTTGTTTTAAATATATAATCAAACCAATTTGGTACTCACGTTGGAATCAACCAAAATCAATTCGATAGTCTCACCACCCAGGCAGAATATTGCTTCCATAGACGAACTATCTTGACCTTGATTCTCCACAACTTGTAGGGTTTCAGTTGTGAAACTTGGTGAAAACCGGCCATTCTTTTATCGAGAAGGGTTTACTGAATTTTTTTTTTGATGAAGTGGAGATATAGGGTCCGAGCCTCCAAGCGGTTGCCCTCTACATTTTCGAAAACAGAGTAATTACATATTTAATACTATTAAATAAAAATATTCCCCGTTTGATATACAGTAATTACATTGCAAAGATTAGGAAATGTTGGGTTGAACACAAAATCAACTTTGACAATCGAATATTGGTATCATAAAATCTAATGCAATCGCCAGTCAATCAAAGCCTATATCATTGCACTCTAATATTATGAATTTAATGATTGCCTTTTACCTTGACAATTTACTCACATAAATATCGTCTGGTTTCAATTTGCTGGTTGTAAAATCTTGTGTATCATCCACGAAAGTGGTGGTCGTCGTTAAGTCAAAACAAAATGAAGTCTATAGACTAAAAACTGTCGAAACGTTACATTTTAATCGTTGACATATATTATAGAAGCATAACTATATCGCGCCATATTGAAAGAATGACTATCAAAATATTTTCTGTAGGTTAACATATTTTCCGTATCTCTCCTAATTCTCTACACTCAATCAATTATAATTATTAAATTTGCTAATAGATGCTCAATCAACGCCTTTGGATTGAATATATTCCTTAATTTGCCTGAAATCTAAACAAAGGCTTTCCTAATATACATTATTGCACACGTTTTCCATTTATATTACTGAATTAATTATTGACCTTTATAATATTTTTCAAATAGTTGTTTAGCCACAAAGATTTAATCAATATATCATTTTTCAATATTCCGATAATAATGTTATTGGATGCTGAGTACAACAATGAGATTATATTATATTTACTTTATAATACAGAAAGTTCAAATATGAAATATTGTGTGAATATTAAATATATCATTTTAAAATATTCCGATAATAATGTTCTTGGATGTTGAGTATAACAATGAGATTATATTATATTTATTATATATTTACTTTATAATACAAAATTTCAAATATGAAATATTGTGTGAATATTAAATATGCCTTTGAAAATGATATATTATTGCGTTCTGCAAAAAACACATTCTCATGTAGGTAACTAAAGAATCGTATAATTTTCTTTCAGTAAAGTGGAGCTATTGTGATCGAACATTAAGGTGGGAGCCATGTTCGTCTCTTATGCTGGGAGCCATGTTCAAAATATAATTGAATAAGTTAAGTGCAAAGTAATATACATTGGAGAAACGACATAATTAAGTTTGGACCGCCAATGGCATAATTCGTAAATTGCCTAGCAAAGCAAGGGGAATTAAATAGAGATGCTGAGAGTGAAGGAGGTGCTGCCACGTTAGGATGGCACTCCTGTAAATAATTAACATTTTAAAGGTTATTTATTCTAAATGTTCCTCCATTAATAAGAACTTACTCTTCATTACGAAGCTCCAGTGATATTTTCTGTGTCTTTTCCATTTGCAACCAAGATCACCGCATGACTAACTTCCACAATCTGCCCTATGACATCTACAAAAAAAAGGTAGAATAAATATACAATGGATTTAGTAAACATAGTTTAAGATACAAAATATGTAATGATACGCTATTATATAAATACTTACCAACCAGATAGTCAGTATTTAAACTACCATCGAGGAGCTCTCGGAAGTTTGCAGGTGAAAAACCAGTTAGTTTCATTGGCAAATCCTCGCAACTTCTCACCCGCGTAGTGGCAAGAAATCCAATCTTGTAGGCATGCTTGGTTGTCTGATAAGAACCGCATGCGTGAGTAACTGCAAAATTAATCAAAATTTCGAGTCACCTTCACTTAGAAATGGATCAAACTGAGCCACCTGTTCTTTCTTAACACTGCCATAGATTTTATCTCCTATTCCAAATATACACAATGAGAAACAGTTAAAAGCTTTAATAAGAACAGACATTTGTTTTAAATATATAATCAAACCAATTTGGTACTCACGGTGGAATCAACCAAAACCAATTCGATAGTCTCACCACCCTGAGCAGAATATTGCTTCCATGACGAACTATCTTGACCTTGATTCTCCACAACTTGTAGGGTTTCAGTTGTGAAACTTGGTGAAAACCGCCATTCTTTTAGCGAGAAGGGTTTACTGAATTTTTTTTTTTGATGAAGTGGAGAGATATAGGGTCCGAGCCTCCAAGGTTGCCCTCATTTTCGAAAACACAGAGTAATTACATATTTAATACTATTAAATAAAAAATATTCCCCCGTTTGATATACAGTAATTACATTACAAAGATTAGGAAATGTTGGGTTGAACACAAAATCAACTTTGACAATCGAATATTGGTATCATAAAATCTAATGCAATCGCCAGTCAATCAAAGCCTATATCATTGCACTCTAATATTATGAATTTAATGATTGCCTTTTACCTTGACAATTTACTCACATAAATATCGTCTGGTTTCAATTTGCTGGTTGTAAAAATCTTGTGTATCATCCACGAAAGTGGTGGTCGTCGTTAAGTCAAAACAAAATGAAGTCTAACGCATAGACTAAAACTGTCGCGTTACATTTTAATCGTTGACATATATTATAGAAGCATAACTATATCGCGCCATATTGAAAGAATGACTATCAAAATATTTTCTGTAGGTTAACATATTTTCCGTATCTCTCTAATTCTCTACACTCAATCAATTATAATTATTAAATTTGCTAATAGATGCTCAATCAACGCCTTGGATTGAATATATTCCTTAATTTGCCTGAAATCTAAACAAAGGCTTTTCTAATATACATTATTGCACACGTTTTCCATTTATATTACTGAATTAATTATTGACCTTTATAATATTTTTCAAATAGTTGTTTAGCCACAAAGATTTAATCAATATATCATTTTTCAATATTCGATAATAATGTTATTGGATGCTGAGTACAACAATGAGATTATATTATATTTACTTTATAATACAGAAAGTTCAAATATGAAATATTGTGTGAATATTAAATATATCATTTTAAAATATTCGATAATAATGTTCTTGGATGTTGAGTATAACAATGAGATTATATTATATTTATTATATATTTACTTTATAATACAAAATTTCAAATATGAAATATTGTGTGAATATTAAATATGCCTTTGAAAATGATATATTATTATTCTGCAAAAACACATTCTCATGTAGGTAACTAAAGAATCGTATAATTTTCTTTCAGTAAAGTGGAGCTATTGTGATCGAACATTAAGGTGGGAGCCATGTTCGTCTCTTATGCTGGGAGCCATGTTCAAAATATAATTGAATAAGTTAAGTGCAAAGTAATATACATTGGAGAAACGACATAATTAAGTTTGGACCGCCAATGGCATAATTAAATTGCCTAGCAAAGCAAGGGAATTAAATAGAGATGCTGAGAGTGAAGGAGGTGCTGCCGTTAGGATGGCACTCCTGTAAATAATTAACATTTTAAAGGTTATTTATTCTAAATGTTCCTCCATTAATAAGAACTTACTCTTCATTACGAAGCTCCAGTGATATTTTCTGTGTCTTTTCCATTTGCAACCAAGATCACCGCATGACTAACTTCCACAATCTGCCCTATGACATCTACAAAAAAAGGTAGAATAAATATACAATGGATTTAGTAAACATAGTTTAAGATACAAAATATGTAATGATACGCTATTATATAAATACTTACCAACCAGATAGTCAGTATTTAAACTACCATCGAGGAGCTCTCGGAAGTTTGCAGGTGAAAAACCAGTTAGTTTCATTGGCAAATCCTCGCAACTTCTCACCCGCGTAGTGGCAAGAAATCCAATCTTGTAGGCATGCTTGGTTGTCTGATAAGAACCGCATGCGTGAGTAACTGCAAAATTAATCAAAATTTCGAGTCACCTTCACTTAGAAATGGATCAAACTGAGCCACCTGTTCTTTCTTAACACTGCCATAGATTTTATCTCCCTATTCCAAATATACACAATGAGAAACAGTTAAAAGCTTTAATAAGAACAGACATTTGTTTTAAATATATAATCAAACCAATTTGGTACTCACGTTGGAATCAACCAAAATCAATTCGATAGTCTCACCACCCTGAGCAGAATATTGCTTCCATAGACGAACTATCTTGACCTTGATTCTCCACAACTTGTAGGGTTTCAGTTGTGAAACTTGGTGAAAACCGGCCATTCTTTTAGCGCGAGAAGGGTTTACTGAATTTTTTTTTTTGCGTGATGAAGTGGAGAGATATAGGGTCCGAGCCTCCAAGGCGGTTGCCCTCTACATTTTCGAAAACACAGAGTAATTACATATTTAATACTATTAAATAAAAAATATTCCCCCGTTTGATATACAGTAATTACATTACAAAGATTAGGAAATGTTGGGTTGAACACAAAATCAACTTTGACAATCGAATATTGGTATCATAAAATCTAATGCAATCGCCAGTCAATCAAAGCCTATATCATTGCACTCTAATATTATGAATTTAATGATTGCCTTTTACCTTGACAATTTACTCACATAAATATCGTCTGGTTTCAATTTGCTGGTTGTAAAAATCTTGTGTATCATCCACGAAAGTGGTGGTCGTCGTTAAGTCAAAACAAAATGAAGTCTAACGCATAGACTAAAAACTGTCGAAACGTTACATTTTAATCGTTGACATATATTATAGAAGCATAACTATATCGCGCCATATTGAAAGAATGACTATCAAAATATTTTCTGTAGGTTAACATATTTTCCGTATCTCTCCTAATTCTCTACACTCAATCAATTATAATTATTAAATTTGCTAATAGATGCTCAATCAACGCCTTTGGATTGAATATATTCCTTAATTTGCCTGAAATCTAAACAAAGGCTTTTCTAATATACATTATTGCACACGTTTTCCATTTATATTACTGAATTAATTATTGACCTTTATAATATTTTTCAAATAGTTGTTTAGCCACAAAGATTTAATCAATATATCATTTTCAATATTCGATAATAATGTTATTGGATGCTGAGTACAACAATGAGATTATATTATATTTACTTTATAATACAGAAAGTTCAAATATGAAATATTGTGTGAATATTAAATATATCATTTTAAAATATTCCGATAATAATGTTCTTGGATGTTGAGTATAACAATGAGATTATATTATATTTATTATATATTTACTTTATAATACAAAATTTCAAATATGAAATATTGTGTGAATATTAAATATGCCTTTGAAAATGATATATTATTAGTTCTGCAAAAACACATTCTCATGTAGGTAACTAAAGAATCGTATAATTTTCTTTCAGTAAAGTGGAGCTATTGTGATCGAACATTAAGGTGGGAGCCATGTTCGTCTCTTATGCTGGGAGCCATGTTCAAAATATAATTGAATAAGTTAAGTGCAAAGTAATATACATTGGAGAAACGACATAATTAAGTTTGGACCGCCAATGGCATAATTCGTAAATTGCCTAGCAAAGCAAGGGGAATTAAATAGAGATGCTGAGAGTGAAGGAGGTGCTGCCGCGTTAGGATGGCACTCCTGTAAATAATTAACATTTTAAAGGTTATTTATTCTAAATGTTCCTCCATTAATAAGAAAGGGATCCCTGCCAAAACAGTTTTAAAGTAACACATTCTCTTCACTAATCTTCTTACAACATTTCTAATCACTGCCGGCCAAGAACTATGTATCAGGCAGGAACTGGCCTTGCACCAGAAGAAAGCTGTACATTCGCAGCATATTCACGCGCCCACAAGTCATAGTGAACAATCTCTTCAAGAGATGGAGATGTTACCAACTCGGTTCTATGTTTATCACATGTTAACTCCACAACCTTGAAGATATCCAAATAGCTTATCCTACAAACAAGAAAGTGAATATAAAAACAATGTGATTTGTTTTCAAGAACACTTGAGAACTGAGATGGTCGTCTTACTTTTCATCAATGAACATTTCAACAGCTTTCTCGTTAGCTGCACTGAGAACTCCAGTCATCGTCCCTCCAGCTCGTCCAGCAGCATAAGCAAGATCCATTGATGGGTATTTCACATTGTCTGGTTTCTTGAATGTCAAAGAACCGAGTCTGCCAAAAAATCACACAATCTTACCCCATCTTTGGTTTAAACTACACCAACATAAATTGTATCCAAACAGACGGAGAAGCTCCTCGGAGAATCGGCTCGTCTGATCCCCACTTGATCTAGGCTACATGGGTGGTTGACAAAAAAAAAAAACCGTATCCAAACCAAAACCAAAACCTCATCTATCTAACTGAATGTTCTTTGAAGTAGTGACTGAGAAAATCTTTACACCAAGCTTAACTTAACACTTGATTAAACTGATGAAATATATTTATAAATGTGGTAAGCTTACTTGCAAAGGTCCAGTCTTGGCCAAGTTACTTCAGAACAAGGAACCCTATCAGGCCAAGACATGGTGTAGAGAATAGGCAAACGCATATCAGGCCATCCTAATTGAGCAAGCACAGATGAATCCTATGGAACAAAACAATCATATAATTACTTAATTTCTGAAAACCAGTGTTTCAATCTTGAACCAGAAGCAAGACCTGTGTTTCAATCATGGAGTGTATGATACTCTGAGGGTGAATGACAATCTCTATATCGTCATACTCAGCTCCAAACAAATAATGAGCTTCGATGACCTCAAGACCCTGTTTCAAGACCTCAAGAACTCACATCTTACACCTTGATCAAAGCTACTTTTAGGGACCCCTACTTTTAAAATCAAAGTTTAGTTTGAGAGAAAAATGATGTTTAACCTTGTTGAAAAGTGTCGCTGAGTCCACAGTGATTTTCTTTCCCATGTTCCAGTTAGGATGCTTCAACGCATCTGCTACTTTAACTTCCTTGAGCTTCTCAACAGGCCAATCTCTGTAACCGACATCCAGTGAGAAAGAAGAACAAAAATCTATCGAAAGAGAAGACTACTGGAACAAACCTAAAAGCTCCACCAGATGCAGTCAAGATTATCTTGCGCAGAGCGCCTTCAGGCAAGCCTTGAATACACTAGAGACCACACAAAAGAAGAAGAATAAGCTCACTCAACATCGTCTGAGATAGTATGGCAATCACCAAAACCACATTTTGATACCTGAAAAATGGCTGAATGTTCTGAATCTGCTGGGAGAATCTTAACATTATGTTTGTTGGCTAGTGGAAGCACAAAAGGACCACCTGCGATTAATGTCTCTTTGTTTGCAAGAGCAATGTCTTTTCCTGCTTCAATTGCAGCTACAGTAGGCTGCAGGTTAGATAAACAACAAAAACGTTGTCATCTTGTAACATTCATACTCATATGCTCCAATGAAAATACAATAGAGTTTATATACCTTTAGTCCTGCACAACCTACTATTCCGGTGACAACAGTTACAGCGTCTGGGTGGCGAGCAACCTGTTGATGAGTTTTAAGCAAAATCAGTGAGGATCCACAAAAACTGTAATCAAAACTTAAAAAGAATGCACTGACCTCAATCACTCCTTGCTCCCCAGGAATGATCTCAGGTTTATAGTTCAAATCAGCTAAAGCCTCTTTAAGCTCATTGAGTAATGACTCATTTCTAACAGCAACCAATGCAGGTTTAAATCTCTTTACCTGCATTCAGAAGAGAGTCACAGAGCTATCAGATAGATGTTTTTAGAGATGACTGAAGGCGAGAAAAACTAAACAAGAACCTAATCTCTCTGGCTTCATTTGCTATGCATCAAGTTTAATATATCTTGCTTCTGTTACTACTAATGAAGTGAGAGATACAACTGATTCCAGGTGGTTAAATGTACCTGATCAGCAAGGAGAGTAACATTGGAACCAGCAGCTAGAGCCACGACTCTAAATTTGTCAGGATTCTCAGCCACAATATCCAATGTCTGCATATAAGGAAAAACAAGATTCTGTAAGTTGTGATCGATGAGATGATTCAACAACAAATAACTCAGTATCATCACTACAAAGAATCTTAGAGGCATGCCATATATAACAATGCCTAATCACCTCAAACACAATCTACTGTCTGGTCCTACTCAATAACTGAAAAACAATGTCCCTAATCCAAGCTATGGAGCTAAAATAATCTGGCAAAGAGCAAGAAAACAAGAACCTGAGTGCCAATAGAACCAGTAGATCCAACGATAGAAATGGGTTTAGGGCCATCCCAAGATTGACGAGGCTGCTCAGGAACAGCTCTCCCAGGCCATGCTGGAGGAGGCTGTTGCTGCTGAACTTTCACTGAACACTTGACTCCTTTTCCAAAACCTCTCCACTGATTCCTCTTCCTCAAACTAAACCCACCTGTGACAACTCCAAAAGATGTAAAATTTCATACTCTCCAAACTTAACTAACCCAAAAGTATCGAACTTTCAGAGCTAAATCTCACAACTAGTGGTTCATATGCGAATAATTTACAGAGAAATGAGTCATATGTCACAGTTTGAAGATACCCAGATGGCAAAAGTGTCGAACAGTCCGAGTTAAATCGTAAAATTTCTAGAGAATTGAATCATATGTCACAGTTTGACGATACCCAGATGACGAAATTCATAAAGGCCGAAGAAGAACTATTGAAAGATTGAAGCTTTTTGAATCCAAACCTGAGATTTTGGGGGTTGGATTGAACCTGGAGGTATCCAAGAAAGAAGAAAGAGATTTGGAATCAGCAGGAGAGAGTGAGTTAAGCGTCATCATCAGTCTTTTTAAAAAAAAAAAAAAAATCGAATATTTCTGAGAGAATCCACTTGTTTTTTTATTCTAACTCGGATGAGATGAGAGAAGAAACAGTGAGGAAGAGAGATGATAAGAAGAAGAATGCATGGATTGGGTGGTAGTTTGACATTACTATGCTGAGATCCGTCAACCTCTATTAAGGTAACGACACGACACGTTCCAAATGGTGATAACATGCTTGTCTTTACCATGTTTCCACTCCTTTTTTCTTTAATTAATAATTCTTGTCATATATAGAAAAGAATATCCTAAAAATAGTGTTATGATGACCAATAGAGCATTTAATCTCTTTATAATTTATATTAATTTTTATGAGATTTATATAAAAAGATGACAAGAGAAGGTGCTTTGTGATTCACATGTTGTCATCTTCAATCTATACTATTAAAATAAAATCATTTTAAAAATCTACTTACAAAAAATTGTTGCATATATTCATTGACTATTTGTTATATTTTAGCTTTACATAATTCATAAGGTAGGTAAAATTGTTTAAAAAATGAACTCACTAATTACTCTACATCTCATCTATTAAAACTGAATACACATTAGATTTGACACTGGTTTTATACACCGTCGTTTTGTAACATTAAGAGACCCTATTTTTTCTTCTCGATTTTGCTTCGTGTTCTTCATGTTCTTTGGGTCGCTATATCTCCAGATTGTTATTCTTGATTTTCTTCAGTAGGAGATACAAACTCTCTACGCCAAAATCTACGACAAATAAACCCCCTCAAAGTTTGATTTCTGATTTTAATTTCTAGGGATTTCGATTTTACAAAACTTTCATTTCGATTTTGTTTCTCCAGAAGAAGTTTTCGGAATTGGATGAGGTTAATAGGGAACAAGAAGAGATGTTCCTTACCTTTGTTTCAGGTACCAATTGTGAAAGTCTCTTCCTTTTTCATCCCTGCTTCAACTTTCACTCTTATTACTTGTCTTAGCCTGTCCTTCTCTGTTTTGCTTTTGTAGCCTCAGAGGCGTTGACACAACATTTGAAAAGTGAAAACCAGAATCTGAAGGAGAACATGGAGAGAAGGATGAAAGAGATAGCTGAAACCAGGCATGTAGTACCCTATATTACTGTGTTAATCTTCTTCCCCTGGACTTGCTTCTGGATTCTTGTGAAGTGTAAAACCATGGCTGTCTTGGTCCACAGATATAACAGGGACGAGGAGTGTCTGGAGTCTCAAAAGTTTCTTGTGGAAGAAGAACGAAAAAGTAAGAAAGTTGCATTTTTTTTAATGGAGAGTGTTCTGGAGTCTTTCTTGATTTTTGCATCAAATGCTTTGTCCTTTTACTAACTGGGCATAAAAAATTTACAGACAAAGGCACTTTCCGAGCAAGTTGAGAAACTAAAAGAGCTGATACGTTTTTTTCTTTCATGATTCAGGTAACTTCTTACGGTATAAGAAACGAGCCAACGAGATATGCAAGATGGTAGAGGATCGGAAGTCAACCAGTGGAAGAAATCAGGTTGCTCTTTGGCTGCTTAATTAAACTTTACTTTCCGGCAAGAGGACAAGCCACAAACCATCAGAAGTACCAAACACTTTTGGTTTATTTGTATATATGTTCGTTAGTCATCCATGGTTCCTTCTTTTCTCTCTTAACTCAAACAGTTGAGGATTGAAACCAGACAATAGGTTGAAAAATCATCTGAGCAGATTGACGCTGCTATAGTTTGTGACGAAGGTGAAGTAGACTTTAGAGGTGGTAGTAAATTTGTAGAGCATAGCTGTGAGTGAGTTTGTGAAGTCAAAGATCATGTCAGAGCAAAGTAGTATCTTCCAATATATTATGTTAGATATGAGTTGTTGCAGGTCATAAGAGAGAACCAGGTTACGCAGTAACTTGATGGGGATGGTTACACTATCAATGTACCCAACTTTATTCTCAAGCTTTGTTCCCATCTCTCCACTTATTCACTTTGCAACGCTTATTGCTGCTACACGCCTTGGTTGTGCAACCATTACAATAATTTCGCACTACTGTTTTACTATGTTTGCATGCTATACTATTTTTTCGGCTTAAACTCAAGGTGACAAAATTAGGGCTGGGCATAATGTCCGATAACCGATCAACCGATCGGATACCGATCCGATTAAACCGGTTCGATTCGGTTTCGGATTGTCGAAATAAACCGAACGGTTGGGCTTTTAAACTATAATGGACGTCGGGTCGGGTCGGTTAAAAACCCGACACCCGATCGATTAGAACCGCAACCCGACGACAATTGAACCCTATCCCCTCTTTCATTCATTTTCGAAATCGATTATAGAAACACCAAAGATTCTCGACGAAAAAATCTCCACCCAACCTTTACAAAATCGGAACTTGCGGATATGCATTCCGAAATCCTTTCCATTAACAAGGTTGAAGGCTGGAGATTGAAGTTTGCAAAACTCTATTTTTTTGCTCATTGAATTATGTTGCTTTCTGTTTGGTTTTCACTTGGATAATGGCATCTTTGTTGAGTTTTTTACATTTGAATAATGGTGATCTTTGTATCACTTCTATCTTAATAAAGTTTTAAAGTTTTTTATATTAGCAATTCTAAAGTTTTAAAGTTTTTAACACTTTATAGAATGGTGCCACTAAACGAATCCAAAGGTTTGCTGATGCCATCAAGAACCGAATAACCGAATTTAATGTCCATAACCCGATCAAGAACCGATAACCGATTGCATAACGGTTTTATTTCTAACTTTCTGTTGTCACCAAAACCGAACCGAACCCGACTATAAACCGAACCGATATCGAACCGAATGTTTAAATTACCCGAATGGTTTATATTTTTCTGGAACCGAAAATCCGACACCCGATTGAATCCGAACCGACACCCGATTGGTCACCCGATTGCCCAGCCCTAGACAAAATATTAGATTTATGAAAATAGATATATTAACATTAAATTTACAAAATGTTGTTTTATTTCAACATATCGGAAAATAAGTTTTTTTTTTTTGTTGTTTGTTATCTATTCAGTTGAGTAAGTATTTTGGTTAGTTAACATTTTGTTTGAAGAACTGAATATTTCCAAAAATCTAGACTATAATATTCATTCAGTTACAAAGAAATGCAAAACAAAGTAAATTCAAGTGATCTACTAAATTTGAATAAAACCATTTTGTCAACCTAAAGCATGCAATCACCTAATATCAATTTTTAAAAACATTAATCTAACTGTTTTAATGCTAATTTAGTTAAGATGTGTTTAGGCCATTAGTTTAGAATTAAATTCAAAGCATCTATAATTGTATGAAGTTAAAGACTATTTTTATATTAAATATTTCAGATTGATTTAAAAATATTTTAAAATATTAATTAAAATGTTATATATATACTATATTTCACTTTATATATTAAAAAAATAATACACCAAGCTCTTCAAAAATTATGTTATAATATAAATATAAATTTTTAACAAAGTATGTTAAATATTTCATATCCATCTAATTCAATTTTTAGAATTATAAAAAAACAAAAATCGTAAGTAATTTCTGAAATTTATAAAATATTATATACTACATAAATTTAAAGTGTGTAAAAAAAATTATTCTCCACATTAATATTGCCTTTATTCCAAAACTATTTATTTATGTTTTTTAAGTGTTGTATATTTCTTATTTTTTGGCATATAAATTATCTGAGATACATATAAACTATTAAAAAGATATTTACCATAAAATATTTGTTTTAGAAAAATAAATGTATTAGTATAAACAAGTATATTAAGTGACTAAATTTATAAACAAATATAATATAACCACAATCCATAAAACCAACAGAAATACAAACATCTATAATCAATCTATAAATCACAAGTAAATCACACTCCTTCCGTTCCTAAAAGATCCATATTCTAGAGAAAACTTCTGTTTCAAAGAGATACATATTTTATATTTCCAATGCAATTTTTGTCAATTAATAATGAGAAATTATGAAGTTCAAGAATATTAATTGCATTTTTTAAATCTTATTGGTTTAAAAATATACTCCATCCGTTCCTAAAAGATCCATATTCTAGAAAAAACTTATGTTTCAAAAATATACATATTTTATATTTCCAATGCAATTTTTGTCAATTAATAATGAGAAATTATGAAGTTCAAGAATATTAATTGCATTTTTTAAAATCTTATTGGTTTAAAAATATAGGAAATATAAAATTACAAAACAATGCATTTATAGCTAAGTTTTAATATGTTTTATTAAAAAGTGTGAAAATGTTAAAACATATATCTTTTAGAAACAGAGTGAGTAGGAAATATAAAATTACAAAAAACTATGCATTTATAGCTAAGTTTTAATATGTTTTATTAAAAAGTGTGAAAATGTTAAAACATGGATCTTTTAGAAACAGAGAGAGTACATGTTATCTATTACAAACAAAAAATACCCGTGCGGACGCACGAGTCAAAATCTAGTAATATATTATATAATAACTCAAACAATAAATCGACATATATGACCTAATGATCACCTTATACATTGAGTTCCATCAATACTAAAAAAATAATAGTTTACTTATGTTTAATAAAGGTTTTAATGGGAAATCACTTATATATTAAAAGAGAATCATTATAACATTTGAGACATGACACGTATTTCACGAAAATGATTTTCGAATTTTTTTAGAGAAATAAGTTAGTTCATCTAATTATAAACTATAATTTCAATAAACTAACCATAAAATTAATTCTTAATGTAAAAAAATTATCCTCCATTCTTTCCTTAAATAAATCTACACAGTTACCTAATGTGATTAAAATATATATGTCAATTAATGATCTTAAATCATAAAGATTTGCTAATAATTTGTATATCTTATATCATTTTTGTTTAATTTTTTCTTACTAAAATAAATTACACAATTACATTAATCATATAATTAAAATTTAGATTTTTTCGTTATGTTGTATTTTATATTTTTCAAAATGAGTATAAATTACTAAAACTGTTAAAAATTTCACATAATTTTTTGTGATCATAGGTTTAATTTTTCTATAATAAGATACAATTGTTATAAAACCATACGAATAAAAAATCTTATTTAATAGATGTTTATATAAATATATATATATATACACATATATATTTCATATCATTTAAATCAAACTATATATCATATAAAATACATACTTATATTTTGATATTTGCATTCAACATATATTGAGAAGTTAATATTTTAATTTTGAAATATTCGTTGGATTTGTTAAAATAATTATAAATTACTAAAACCACCAAGCACTCCATTGAAAAGGTTTATCAATGGTGTAAAGTTTTGTTATACAAAGATGCAAACAATCATAAACCATATGAATAGAAACCTTATTTAATAAATTTCCTATTTTAAAATATACTACATATATATGATAATATCATTTAAATTTAATTATATATCATATAAAATAGATAAAATTGATTTTTTATTTATTTATTATAAAACGATTGTAAATAAATAAATTTGATTTATATGTGCACACCAATTTAATTATATACATAATAGTAATTGATTTCTCAGTTATTTAATATATAATTATTATTTTATTATTTTATAATATGTAGAAAATCATAAAATAAGTAATAATCCATAAATATAATTTATATATAAAATATTTATCTCACCCACAAAGTGCGGATCTTAACCTAGTTATGTGATATAGTGGTTTATACATATTCAAAAATGACATTGAGGATGTCTAATTAAGAAATTGAAAGTACAAAACATTTGTCGCTTGAGTTAGCATTAATCTTTTAAAAAAAAACAAAAACCAAAAAAAAAAGATCTACCAAATTTATGCAAACCATCATGTATAGTTTCATCATAAAACATAATAATATAACATTTATAAATTTTATGTTTTCTAATCAAAAGTTTGTATTGTTGGGTTATTGGGTTGACCACGAGTGAATCATGGATCAATAGTTTAAATAATTTTAAAATAAAATTATAAATATCAATATTAAAAACATGTTTAAAAATATAAGAAATATTTAAAATCTATTTTGTTTTATCTTAGCATTTCACATAAAATGTAAAAGATAATTTAAACATTTTGTAACAAGTTGGAGTTAAAACATATAAAATATAATAAGATTAAAATTAATAAATATTTAAATATCTGATGCAAATATTGAAATTGATTTTTAAGTTCTAAAAATAATAATATAAATCAATTGGATTACATATCGGTCACTAATCGGTTCAATCGGTTAGCTTCGAGTTTTAAGTGTTATCTGTGGGATTTTTTACGAAACTTATTATTTGTGAGTTTTTAAATAATATATATTTTAAAAACCAAACCTACATTATATATCGAATCAATGGATTTATTGGTTAGACCGTTGGTCCAATAAATTTAAAAGTGCTAATTTAAATGCAGACATTTAACTCACATATTGATCTTTGATTATAGGTATAATAACAAACTCTAAGATCCCACTAGCTGAGCGAGTCATGTGTTTTGTTCATCACATTCACATGCTGCGATCCAAGAAGAGCAAATCATATTATATAGGGTTTTACTTGATTACACAGGATATTCTACTAATTCGCGTCAGTCAAATTAATTATTCTTATAAAAATATTAAGAAATTTTTTTTGAGGCCCACCAAGTTTAAGGCCCATCTTGTCCGAGGCATCGATATGAGCAACGCCTCGTGCTTAATCATCATCATCATCGCCTTTTTCTCTCTCGGAGAAGATCTCTTCTCTCATCACTCGTTTTCGACCCTCGTTTCTTCTTTCTCAATTGGATTTGAATTCGCTGAAGGTCGGTGAGCTGCTATGGCAACTCATCAGCAGACCCAACCTCCCTCCGATTTTCCTCCTTCTCCCGCCGACGATACTTCCCCAATCTCAGGTTCCTCCGAATATTATTATAATCGATTCTGGTGAACCGATTACGAAAGTGTTTATATAAACCTAGTAAAAAAAGCTTGAGCCTTTTGATTTATTTTATTTTTTCTTGTTGTGGACACGTGTGCTGTGTTGTTTACAGAGGCTACAAACGAGGTTCAGCAAGCTAGCGAAACTTCTCTGCCCTCTGTTTTTAAAAACACTGAACCAATACGGGAGGATCAGATTCAGAACGCCATCAAGTTCCTTTCTCACCCCAGAGTGAGAGGGTCCCCTGTTATACATAGAAGATCGTTTCTTGAGAGGAAAGGTCTCACCAAGGAAGAGATTGACGAAGCTTTCCGCCGTGTCCCTGTAAGATCTTCTTGTACATTCCCTCTTCCTGTTTTACTCCATCTTCAATGGCTCACCTCTCTGTAAAACATCTTAATCATAGGACCCATCACCGAGTTCACAACCAAGTGTTAATAGCCAAGGTACTTAAACAAGAGACATATGTTCCTTTGAATCTTTGATGACTTGACTTTTCAATGGAGGTGTATTTATGAAAATTGTTATATTACGAACAGATGGACAGCAAGTAGTGTCTAATGTTCAGCCACAAGGGCAGGTACTAGCCATGCAGCCTGCTCCTGCTCCCGTTGTTATGATTCCGCCTCCAAGTTTGCTCTCTCGCTTTCGCTGGTACCATGCTGCTCTTGCTGTAGCAGTATTGGCCGCTTCTGGTGCCGGCACAGCTGTTTTTGTTAAGGTACCGGTGTTGTTATCTCCATATATATGCAGACGATTGTGTTATGAATCTACTTAGTGCACCGAATAAAAGGGATAAGTTGTTGGTTAGGCCATATCTGGAATTGAAGGACAACACTTTTGGAATTCATTGTTCTATTCTGCATTTTGATTTGACCACCAGCACATTTCAATCTGGATTGCTAGCGTAGTAGGGTTGTCGGAAAGTTGTTTCTTCCTCTCTGGAATGTTTCTGATTGCTGAATGTGTTCAACTGATCCATGTGGAGTGCAAGTTCGTAGTAATTAGTTTCCTTGTACAAAATCGAGATCATACTGAAGTGAGATTTGTTGTTGTTTCAGAAATCCCTCATCCCCAGATTAAAATCGTGGGTTCGTAGAATTATGTTGGAAGAAGAAAGTGATCCTCCGGAGAAATCTGATGCTAAACCTAGCTTAGCTGAAGAAGCAGTAGCTGCAGCCAAAGCTGCTTCGGCGGCTGCTTCTGATGTAGCCAGAGTTAGTCAGGAAATGATGAAAACGAAGAGTGAAGGTAGTTGTTTATGCTCTTGTTTCTTCCTTTTTCCACTGAAACCAAATTTGTGCACTGTTCCTCCTCAGATAGGAAGAATTTTGAGGACTTGATGCAACTGTTAGGCGTCCAAGTACAAGAAATGAAGTCTTTGAGCAATAATATCCGTTATCTCGAAAGTAAGTGTTCAAGCTTTTTTTTTTTAAGATCTTATATTCATACTTATATGTTAATTTTAAACGGTTACAACGTAATTCGTTTCAGGAGCCATATAGGTTCTAGTTGCCTCTGATTGATCTTGAGAGCCACTGTCAAAGTTTCTTGATCGAAAGAGTAATGTTCTGTTTCTACTTCTTACTTTCAGGGAATTCCAACAACCTCCCCAAAGTTTATTCAGCTAACCAAGAGGTTTATGGTGGGTTGAACAAAACTCCGGCAGAAAGGGTAAGTTTAGGCTCGTAGGGTTTTGGTTTGATGCATAGAGTAAATGATCGACAAAAAGAAATAAAACCAAAACAACTTATTTTTTGAGCATCAATGAAAGAAAGAGAATCTGAAACCAAAAACACCCGAAGAATGATCTCCACTTGAACTTGATAGTGTAATCCTTTTGGTAACAATTAGAACGTTGATATGTGATGCAGAGACCCTATTCAAATGGCAGCAACATTGATTATGACACGCGCTCAGGTTTCTCTCTGGCTCAGTGTGCATTATCGTTTATTGTATTTTATTAGGTTGTTCTCTCTAACTAATTAATAATACAGCACGGTCTACTTCTCCTCCTGCACCACCAGCTGATTCTTCTGCGCCCCCTCATCCAAAGTCATACATGGATGTAATGCTCTGAAATCTCTTAATCTCGCTGCAGAGTCATGGTTTTATAATGAATCTTTACCCTTTGAGCTCCAGTTAACAATCATAACATTTAGTTGAAAACTGGTGATGTTACAGATAATGTCTATGATCCAGAGAGGAGAGAAGCCTTCAAACATTCGGGTAAATTGAGTACCAAACTCTTTTTCTCCACCATTATTAGACTCTCCTTATAATCCATTGTGACACGCTTTCACGAAATACAGGAGATTAACGACATGCCACCCAATCCAAACCAACAGCTACCAAATCCTCGCATAGCTCCTAAAGCCAAGGTACAAGCTAAAATGGTTCTGAATGTTAATCTAAAACAACATTCTTTGTGATGAATCTTGATCAGGAGTACTTTGCTGATTTGATTACTGATGATCTCTTTCTATTACCAGCCATGGGACTATGGTCAAGCGCCGCAAGATGAGAGTTCTAACGGTCCATGGTGGCAACAGAAGAACCCTAGATCCGCGGATTTTGGTTATGAGACAACAACGGCACGTTCCATCGGCATCCAAAATGAAACAAGTACAATGCAACCAGCAGCTATCCAGAAGCAGCGATCATGGGTTCCTCCGCAACCACCTCCAGTTGTTATGCCAGAAGCAGCCGAGGCCATTCGCCGTCCAAAGCCACAAGCTAAGATAGACCAAGAAGTAGGAGCTGCTAGTGATGACCAGTCAGGTGTGAGCGATGAGTTACAGAAGGTCACTAAGTTCTCTGAATCTAGTGGTGATGGATCAGGAAGATTGCAGATCACAGAGATTCAAGAAGAAACAGAACAGCAACATATCGGACAAGAAGGGAACTAAGAAACTCAACACTTTATGATGTTCTCCTGTAAGAAAACATGTATCACGTCTTGGGATTTATCACCGACGTACCTTAGTTTAATAATACTTACAAAAAGATATCAAATCAAACCCTTGGTTACGCAAGTAAGCTCAGTCATTTAGTTGCTTGCCTTGCAAGAATCATTACATGCTAGTTTCTAAGCATGTAATGATTTGAGTTACCTCGTCTCCGACATAGAACTCTTCTAAGCAGATAGGACACTGTCTCGGTGGAATCGGTTGGGACACCTTTTAACCTGAACTTGGGAAGTTCTTGAATAACTGCTTCCACTGCTTCTCTATGTTAAACTAGAGATTCAAGCTTTAGGTGTTTTGATTCTTTTGTTCTCTCATTGATCTTTTTGTGATGTACCTGAGCTGGAGTCAAGTAAAGCCCTGGGTGATACGTAACACCATCTTGGCAGTCTTGCAGCTTTGAGTGCCCACTCAGGTACCCTAACCATGTCAACTAGAATCTACAACACAAGGAAACACTCATTAGCTAATAAGAAACAGAACCAAAAGAAATGACTAACTTGGGAAGGTGATAGGATAGTGGAAGTCACGAGATCCTGTAAAACTTACACCAAACTCTGAAATGGGGATTCCCTGCTGAGCATATAATAGCTGTGTTTGTCTTCGCGTCAACCACTGCTCAAATCTACACACACATAATCAGGAAGTCATTATTTAAACAGCTAAAGAAAAGACAAAAGATCTATCTACTACCCCTACCTTTCCAGTACAGGTGCAGGCGATACAGACACGAGTCTAGAGTAGCTGAACCGCAACCAAATGAGGAAACCCCATCTCTGACCATCTTCAGGTAACTATGGACACAATCAGACACAGGATTTGGCCTATGTCAATATAGCCATATCATGTAAACTGCTTACACAGCCTTTTGAGTTTGTGAACCATATTGATCCAAGTAGAGTCCAAAACCGCAGGAAAGGATACAACAACAAAACCACCACTCTACCCCAAAACTGGGAATGACGCTGCTGCTTTCCAAAATCCCTAACACAATGTGAAACTACCATCGGTGATGCATCAAGATTAACCAACAAGCTCCTTAGATGAAGCTTGAAACATTTACAAGAGAAACAGAACTTACAAGGCAAGTCCAGGGTGATTGTATGTATCATGCTTTCGTTCGGACCATACTACTTAATAAGCGCGAGAATTAATAGGTTCATGATGATAATAGCATTACATCTAAACAACCCTACAAAATATAAACAAAACATTTAAACACAAGCTAAAGGGGCAATTCTGATATATCCGTAGATATCTTTTTTTTAAAGATATCATTAGAAATTTTGATACTGAAAATGTTTAAAATGCAGATGAAGATGAAATGACCGAGGATTGAAGTCTTAGCCGATAAGATAAATAAATCTGTTGTGTTTGTGTTTTCCAAGTCCTTTTTCAGCATATTTAGTATAAGGCTTTTAATTCTATCTTCTTCAAAAAAAAACTTTTAATTATATATCTGTTTGTATGGTTTTAAAAAGAAAAAAAAATGTTACTAGAATGGGAATAAGGATTGGATAAGCACATCCGAGGCATATGAATAAACGAAAATCTAAAATTAAACTTCAACAATCAACATCATATATATTTTAATCACAAATTGTATTTGAACGAATATTTTAATAACATTGAGATTATAAACAATTTGTGCATTTATATACATCATAATCAGGTTGCTTATACAACACATGTTGTTGTTTGAATCTAACAATCTTACTTCTAGTCCAAAATACAACTCCAAATGCCTTGTTAGGTTAAGGCCTATAACAACTCGTAACATGACATAAATATGTTTGGTCTTAAAAATTTGAGCGACAAAAAAAATTTAGTAAAAAAGTTAATAACATTTTGAGAGCTATATTTGTGCATTTATATACTTGTAAACTATATAGCTGTTAGAAAACCAAGTAAACATGCATCATTGAAGGTCCCATCACAAAGATTAGATCTCACTGTTATATTATGGAGGGTTAGTAAGAGATTGATTTGTAAAGACTTGAATTTCTATTCTTATTGGCAAAATACGATTCTTAAATTTCTTAAAAATCTTGTGTTATTTGTGTTATGATTTTACAATTATATATAAATGATTTATTATTCAAAAGATGAGTATTTTATGATTTTATAATTCTATTAAACTATGGTGTTATTGAAACAATGATTCATTACATTTTAGCTCACTAATGATAATTTTCAAAGTAATAAAATAATAGAGTTAATCCATGTATTCTCAAAATTGAGATGACAAAATCAATTTCTCTTTATCAAACATGCATATATGATAATGTAAGAGGCATTTTTTCAGTTTCACTTTTCCAAAGACAATTAAAATACTATTAAAGAAATCATTATTATCCAAAATTTTGTTATTCATAGAAAAATTATGAAAGAGATTCCACGGTCATACAATAACACATCAAAATGACGAATCTAGAAAAATGACACCATAACATGAAAAATGAGTTGCAAATCAAGAAAATATATAAAAAATGGTAGTTAAAAGTTAATATAAATCTCAATAAATCATCGACAATCAAGACAAAAATATATGGATTCTATCAATACAGACGACATATTGTGAATGAATGAATATGAGAAGACATATTGTGAATCAATGAAAATATTTTGCAAAATTTAAAATCCATCTACTTTTGAAATCAACGTGAATTGGTTTCCCACTAACACCTCCTACATCACTTTAAAAAAAATGAGAGAATCTCTATAAGATAGCATGAATGGTTGTACTCTTGCTATGTGTTTGAAGTTTTAAATATCAACCGTCATGAACAAATATGGTTCCTTTACAGCATCCATAAATGTTGCAAAATAATCTAATAAAACTGTAACAAAGTAAGTAGATTCAACTTGCCAAGATTATAATCATTTCAGTTTCCAACCAACAAAAAGAAAAAGTGAAATCCCTTTCTTGTTTCCTACTCAAGAAAAGCTTACAACTTCGGGGCTTCCTCGTCTTCATTTTTGTATCTTCCTTAGCATCTCTTCTGATTCTATCTTAACCTAACGATGGAGCTGGGCATTACCATTCATAGCTGCTAGTGTCAAGCTCGGTCAAGCTCAATTTCAGCATTTGTAAACCGCTTTTCTTTATCTTTATCTTCATCTTCATCGTTCCAGTTAGTTGTTTTATAGTAAGTTGCGTATAATATAAGTTGTACTAATCCGGATAGGGATCCAAGACCATTTGGTATCTGTTTTTCATGAACCAAACCAATACATTAGCGCCTATAAAAAAAGATATAACTACTGAGTTGAACATTATAGGGGGTGAAAAAGGAAGTTTACCAAAATATAGGGGTCGAATTTAAGACATGCATAAATGACCCAAACGACTCCGTTCATGAAGCTGGCTAATGACAGGAAGAACGGCATGTACTTCACGCTCTTTGTCTTTATCACAAGTCTCTGTGTCACGTTAATTAACACACATTAAATGTTAGTTCACAAGAAAACAAAAAAATAAAAAGAAAGAGACAATGATAGAAACCGTTTTTGGCATATCCGTGATTAGTCTAGACTCTTGTAATCTTGTTCATAATTTTTCTAACTCTAGATCATGCATGCTAGCTTTAGCAAGATATGATGGTTCAAATCTTTTGTATGATCTCATTATAACTTGAACGCAGATATATGGCATTGATACGAACGCAGAAGCTTATCCAAATCACCAACAAGCTAAGCTGATCGCATTTTGGATACAAGATTAGTTAAAATTGTAGAGAAATGAGTAAGAATAATAGCTTACCATGATGGTTAAAGGAGAAGCATACATTATTACATTGAAAACAATGCACATGATCCCAATAAGCATAGATCTCTGTTTTGTTGTATGCAAAAAATACAACGTGCAGAAGATCACCACCGCCATGAATATCAACTCAATCACCATAGCTATTGTGATCTTTCTCTGTATAAAAATCAAAACCTCATAAAATACTCACATAAGAACTCAAATATTTCATGCTTACAAAAAAAAATCTGCGCGATAAAGTGCATGCATGCAAGTTTGTATATATATATATATATATATAGTTGCACTTAGTGCTAGCGAGTGAATTTCTTCTCCAAGGACCACCATATTGCTTGACTCGAATTGAAAATGTTTCTGACTAATGTCGAAGGCTTCTTACGCACTGCCATGCATGTAAACTACATGGCCAAACTCAACAAAAACTTCTCATAGTTGTGATTTTTGTTTTAAGAAAGCTTGAACTTGGGCATAATTAATATTATAGCTCATTTTCATGTCTTGTCTACCACTTAACCACAACCAAATGGGCGTAGGCATGCGGGTTCACACTAATGAACTAGAAACTTACGCGGATAGCTGAGCTAGCGAAGATGAAGAAGATGGTGACATAAACGAGTTCCATTAAAAGACCAGTTCCATTAATGGTAGTGACGAGGAGACTGTCGACCTGGACAAAAGGAAGTCCATAAAAAGTCCACATCATGCAGTTTAAAACCGTAGCTACGTACGGATCTGGCTTAAACTCCGACACTGATCTCATCTTCCATATCTTTATCATCGTTGGTCTGCATAGTTTGGTATAAATATTTCATTACATTGATTTATAGCAACATGCAAAAACAAAAAGATCTAGTATATGCTTACATTGGAGAGCAGAACAAACCAAAAGAGATTACGTTTCCTGAACATATTATAACCCAAAAATACAATCAAGAAATTTTCATTAGTTAGCAAGGTTTGTTTTGTTGATTGAACTATGAATGTATGTGTGACATAAATTTTGTGAGGACTTACCGATGATTCCAACGATCGTCCGGGCAGTGTGGGCGTCCGTCATGTTGCTATGTATATTGAAGAACTCTTTGTCTTTTAAAGATTTTTCTATTCTTTTTCTATGATGTTTGAATCTTGTTTATATATTTTCTTTAGCTTATTGCTTATGAAACAACTCTTTTCTGGTATGGTTTTCTTGGTTCTGTTTTTTGATTTTTTTTTTTAGTATTTGGATTGTTTTTGGGTTCTATTTTATCAACAAACGGTAAGAATTGGAATTTATAGCGAGTCTGTGTCAGTGGAATATGAGTCGGTAGAGTAACAAATGCGTGACAAGTGTTTACAATATGAACCATGAAGCCGTTGAGTACCACCCCATGCATGAGCAACATCCGGCTCTTCATTCGCATTCAATTCTTTCTGAAACATAGTTCCATATCATATTATATAATGCTGCCATTTTTATTATTTCACTTTCTGTACCAATTTTTTTTTGTTAAATTTTGTCAGCGAGACATTTGTTCTACGTGATAATGAAAACAGTTGCAATTCTGTCATCTTTATTGTTTTGTTTTTCTCAAACATTTGGTTAATCATTAATTCATAGCCCGAGGCTTATAACTAAGTTTGATAGTCCACCAACAAGATGGAGTCATGTATTATAGGTTTCATTAGAAAATTTAAAGTCAGATTAGTCGTCGATAATATTTTCCTTAGGCATTAGTTAGACTATCCCTGGTTAATAAAAAAGAGTTAGATACCCTCGACTAAGTTGAATTATTTTGGAACAAGAGTATAGTATATACATTTGCTTCCACTCATATGCGGGTCGCGTCGTCTCGGGCAAATTAGATCCAATACGAACTTGTGTTAAACTAAAGAAAATCCATTGCGGCCCATATTGACTTGAAGATGTTAATTTATGGGTTATGAAAAATGTGACTGATCGTCTGGTGGTTGTACTGATAAGTTTTTGAAGGCGTTTACTTAGAACCTTCGCTCCCATTGCCCTTTCGTAACTCTGGAGATTTTGTTCTCTTAGAGGATTTCATGTTAATTACATCATGGTCTTATGTGTGTGGCCATCATATGATATATAGAACTGTATGATTATGCAAACTTGTAAAACTGTGTTTTGAATATCAGAAAGGTATATGCATTTTACCTTCTATAGTTTACTGATAACTTGTTCCATTTTGCAGTTTTCGTTTCATGTAGTATGTTTATTTGACATATTAATTTCACGCTTTATCATTTTACTGTATTATTAGTCAGCTATTTCTTATAGATATTTTTGGAAGTGTTTGGTGGGGATGACTTGTAAAATACTAAAATAAAATACACCTTTGGACTAGCTAGAGAGTAACAAGCCCCGTGGTCCTCCTTGTGAACTACACCTCTCTAATTAACATACTTTCGTATTTTCATACTCATGGTGGTTGCGTCAATATATATAGTCGTAGGTATTACTCCAATAATAAACTTATCTTTTATAACACTTTGTTAATCATTGATCTACGGCTTTTGGTAGATGTCCTCACAAGGTTTAAATCCCCAACAACATCCACCTATAAACCATTATATAACACATGTAATTTCGATTAACAACACCTTTATTTTCCAAAGCAGAACTGTACAATCCATGAATCCTTTACTTTTTTTTTGTAACACGAACATTCCTTGTATCCATTAACAAACAAAAATGAATTATTTGGTAAGAATGTACGATTGTAATATATAAATTTAATATGGTCCTTTTGTGAATCTTGAACTTTTGTTGCTGGTTGTTGCCAACGAACTCTTGTTGGTCGAGTTTACATTATATTATGAAGTAAATTCCATGATAATTTTTTTTTAAAATACACAGGTCTACATAAAGGCCATTTTATACAAATATAAATAAAATTAAAAATGTTATATAAAAGGTTGTATACAATACTATTATACAATACTATTTGTTTGTTTTTCTATTTAACTACAAACATTATATTTATAGTTATAGTCAAGTAGCATGATAAACATATTTTATCACTGAAACAAGAATTTACAAGATCTTTCTTATAAAATATTTGTTGAAATGCTGGTTTCAGTGATTTTCTATATAGAACTTGTAGTAGATTGGGATATTCTTATTGATGCTCTTCCATGAATTTTTCACCAAAATAACTAACAAAAATTAAAAATTAATATAAGAGAACGTAGAAAGGTAGAAAGTGTGGTTTCATAGAAAAGACCCAACAAAAGATACCATTCTAATACTTATAACTTTATTATTAGTTTTGCTTTGTTCTATAGATTAAAATTTAATTACTAATTAAATTAAAATATTAGTACTATATAATTTGTATCTACTCATATTGAAAGACTAGCCAATGAAGATGTCCTTGTGTTCTATACCATTTCACATGTCATATCGAGAAACACAAAAAATAGCAAAAACATGTAGCATTCAACAGTACATGTTAATATGTATACATATATGAATGATAATAGCCCTCTTGACTTGTCACTGTAGCTCAACGTGACTATTATTAAAGACTACATAGAAGCTATACATGGGGGACTTGCACAGTGAATGGTTATTACCGTGGCATAGTGAATGGTGTTATTACCGTGGCAAATTGTAATACTGGTGTTGTGTCATTAACTCAGAAAGGCATAAGATGGATCATCATGTGAGTTCACCGCTCCTTCTCTTCTATCTTCAAAACAAAGCCAACAAACATCCATTTAACACATTATATTTAATTATCTCACTCCTCTTTATTATAGTAATCACCTCATTTTTTTTTTCTCTCTCTCTCTCTATCTGTTTTTTCTTCTTGTGAATGTGTTGAAGAGAAGAAGAATGGCTTCAAGTGCTTCAAAGTTCATCAAATGTGTAACTGTTGGTGATGGCGCCGTTGGTAAAACCTGTATGCTCATCTGCTACACCAGCAACAAATTCCCTACTGTGAGTTCATTGAATACACCTCTCATCTGGGTTTCTCAGATTCACTTGAAAGTTCCAATCTTTTTTCTCAGAAATGTTCCAATTCACTGAAAATCTCTCTGGGTTTGTCAAATTTTAGCTTCCCATCTGCTTAAAGGTTCTTAGAATTCATCTGTGTAATTCAAAGTTAGCTCCTTTGTATAGGGATTGTTATGCATGAACTAAGATCCAAGTTTTGCAGCTTTTTGTGTGTTGGTCCAGCTTTGTGTTTCTCCTAACAGCTTCTGGATTCTTCAGAATGTTCTTGAAAGTTTCGATCTTTTACTGAAAATCTTTCTGGGTCTGTCAAATTTTTAGTTTCATCTTTGCTTAAAGGTTCTTAGAATTCATCTTTGTAATTCAAAGTTTGCTCCTTTTTATAAGGATTGTGCATGAACTACGATCCAGCTTCTTGTGTGTTAGTCCAGCTTCTTGTGTTCTTTCTCCTAACAATCTTTCGTTTGAGTTGATTTATGCAACTTGTGGATTGATTTTGATGAACTTGTAACAGGACTATGTACCGACAGTTTTTGACAACTTTAGTGCAAACGTTGTAGTTGAAGGCACCACTGTGAACTTAGGGCTATGGGATACTGCTGGTACCAACATTCATTTACTTATGTCAAGTCCTTTGTTTTGGTTGATTCGAGATTGTTGCATAGACCAAGATTCAGTTTGGGTTGTGTTTTGTTATGCAGGGCAAGAAGACTATAACAGATTAAGGCCTTTAAGTTATAGAGGTGCAGATGTTTTCGTCTTGTCTTTCTCATTGGTCAGCAGAGCTAGCTACGAGAATGTTTTTAAAAAGGTTTGATTCCTCCTTCTTCACTTGAACTCAAAAAGACTGGACAATGTCAGTATATGTCATTTCTAATGTTGCATGACTGTTCTTGTTGAGTCAGTGGATCCCTGAGCTTCAACACTTTGCTCCAGGAGTTCCACTAGTTCTCGTCGGTACCAAATTAGGTAAGAAACTGATGAGCATTCTGCATTGTTCAGATATAATTTACATTTATTTATGATACTTAAAACATCAATGCAGATCTCCGTGAAGATAAGCATTACTTGGCTGACCATCCTGGACTATCCCCTGTGACTACTGCACAGGTTTGAGCTCAGTATCCACTTTGACATCATCCTAGACTGTCCCCTCTAGATTTCAGATGATTCATTCTTAAGGTTTTGTGTATATGAATAAACATTTTGATGTGACAGGGAGAGGAACTGCGTAAGCTAATTGGCGCAACATATTACATCGAATGTAGCTCTAAAACTCAACAGGTATATATACCTTCATAGGATTAGACAACTCCTCTTCTGATTTGGCAAAGCATTGAAAGTGTACATTTTGCAGAATGTGAAAGCAGTTTTTGATTCAGCGATTAAGGAAGTGATCAAACCGGTGGTTAAACAAAAGGACAAGACCAAGAAAAAGAAGAAGCAACAGTCGAGTCACGGGTGTTTATCGTGAGTGCATACACAACAAACCTTCACAATCTCCTGCTTCTTACATTCCTTTGAAAGACACTGACTTTACTTACCTCTTTGTTGTTTTGGACAGAAACGTTCTGTGTGGGAGGATAGTGACTCGGCATTAATGATGATCTAAACTGTCTTATGGTTTGATAAATGAGAGACATTATATATATGTAGTCAATCAATAGTTTACATGGAAAAGAGCGAAGAGAGAGCTTTACTATATAATCAACTCAATTATGTTTATTGTTTCAAACCTTTCATTGCAATATGTAATCAGAGCCATTTTGTTGTTGTAACAGAAGAGTAAAAGTCGGGAAATGTTCAACCATAACTACCACAAGTAAAAGAACAAATCTACAAAAGAGTTTCTGAACTACATAATACAAACCATGGCAAATTTATCTCTCAGTCTCATATCAATGCTTCTTTAAGACCATCATCATCTTTTTTTTTTACAGCAGAACTCAAAAAACACAAACTAATCACACTCTCGTCTTTTGCCTTTTGGTCCGGATTAGAGAAGACAAAGGCAAAGAGTCAATGTGTTGTTTTTAAAAGATCACCTGTCAAAACTCTTTATCTCTCTAGATGGGAGATGAGAGCAAATAAACAAAGTGATGATGATGGTCTTGATTTCACTGAGAGTTTTATAAGCCACGCCCTGTGAAAATCCGAAACTGTTTGGAGGTGTATCTACAAGATGATTGTAAAAACAAAGGGGGTCAGATTTTTTTTTTTCTAAGAAACTGTCCTTTGTGGCGTGCCGTCTGCTTTTATCTTCAGAGTACCTACAGCGAACAAAAGAGGAATTGGAAACACAGTCAGAGAGAGAGAGAGGTAGAATGAAATAGAGGTGAAGAAGAGAGTTTAAATATGCTTACAGGCTTAGTGCAACGGGCCTACAAAGAGATTCCGAGGTTTGTTATTGCCATGAGGATTGCTTATATCCATCCCATCCACCGTCTGGCTCCTTCCTCTTGAGAGTACCACCTGACATTTGATACATTCTTGCTTCATCTTTCAAAGGCAAAGAACCTGAGGAAGATAGTTGTCTTTGTACAAGTGCTGCTTCATCTCTGCCCCCATCAGTTTCATGCCCTCCTGGTCCAGAGTTCAAGTCAAGACCAGATCTAAACCATTTTGCATTGTTGTTGCTGTCACCATTGCTACTACTACCGTTTGGGAGGTTAACGACATAAGGCCTTGGGTAATTAGAAGGGATGGCAACTCCTGGACCCAACATTTGAGAGTTGACAGGAGGGAAGCATAACCTGCCACTTGTTGAAGAGTCCATGTATGGTGTTGAAGCACCTGAAAAATTTGCTGAGGAAAGAGGAAAGCTGGTGCCAAAAGGAAACCCGGGATACTGAAATGCTGTCGGAGGGAATGAAACTGCTGGAGAAGACAGTAAAACTGGGCCTCTGTACATATCAGGTGTAAATGAGGAAACTCCGGATGTTGGACCCACCATTCTTTGCGGTCCATTGCTGGTAATAACCGGAAAAGGCTGATCGCCTCGTTCAGGCAAGACTTGAGGTATATTCATTGCTGAATAACTGTTACCGGCGGGAAACCAAGATGAGAAGCCAGGCGCCATGTTCTCAGCATTCATTCTTATTCCAGTGATCATTGGCTGCGATGTCAAGCCACTTCGGGAATTTTGACTAAAACCCATAGATGACTCAACGTTGTTGACATCATCAACAGCGGGTCCATCATTTAAATCAAAGTCTCTACGACCACCAGATGATAAGTTTGCCTGTTGAAAAGATGAGTCTACCCGATGACCGCTGCTTACTGTATAATTATTCATATCAGTTGGATCATCAAGTCTGTTTAGATCAAGATCCAGGCCACCAGAGGAATTTGTGGGATTGGCAAATCTTTGGGAAGGCAGATCTTCAAGAACTCTCTCGTCGGGTACGTTTAGGTCGAAGTCCAAGAATGTCTTAGTTTGCTTGCCAGCGGTTGTAGAAGCATCAGAGGAAGCCACATTATTCATGCTTAGTGGTACCACCTCTTGGACTTTTCTTGGCTCAGCTGGCCGGAATGCGCTAGTGGCGGCAGATCCTCTCCAGCCAACAGTTGCTTTATTTCTCAACAGATCATCACGGGGAACAAATGCACCTTTTGCAGCAGCAGCAACTGTAATGGATGCAGGAAGTCGACTGGGCTGTAACTGAGTAGGTGTCGAAGACAGAGATCCAGAGAAGTTATTTGAATTCCCGTTTCGAGTATCATCCCCATTGAAACCTTCATTTAGGTCAAATTCAACTCTGGCTTCCAGCTCTGACCCTGCTGAAGCTGAAACTGAAGGAACATCTTTGGGAATAGAGGTACATTCCTCCACTTCCTCCCTATCTGCACCTGTTACGGTGGCGCACCGTTTTCCGACTTCAGCACTCTTCAGAGATGCCTCTACATGCCCAACTTCATTCTTAGTTACAGATGAGTCCAGATGAGCTGTCACAGGCTTGTTCTTTTTATCTGTTTGGTTCATATGATTAACCCCCATGTCGATCTTTTCTGCCGCCACGCCCTTGGAGAACCCAGACGAAACCGTTACATCTTCACCCATTTTTTTAACTAACTCAGAGCTCAAGGGTACAGGGGGTTTCTGCTCTTTCTTGATATCACCTGCTACATCAGAGTGTGAATTTGCAACAGCCAAGGAATCTACTTTGGGACATAATACGATAGCTTTACATTCAGCTGGCGCAGAAGTTTCCACCCTTTCAGCTTTAACTGAAACCGTATCTGACACTGATGTACAAGCAGCCTTTCGATCGTTAGCTGTTCCACCACAATCATTCTCATCAGACAATTTCTCGGGCATCGATCTATCAACATTTTCAGTACTCATATCCTTGGCAAACTCTGACAAAACTGATACCACTTCACCCATTTTATTAACTAGCTCAGAACTCAATATCACCTTTGGTTTCTCTTCCACCTGAGCACCACCTACAGCCTCCAAGTGCGAATCTTCAGCAGTCAAAGAAACTGCATTTTGATTTATGCCAATGGTTTTACATTTACGTAAGGCAGAGTTTCCTGTCCTCATCACTGTATCTGCCACTCGATCTGTCTCTGTCTCTGGTATCTCATCAGTCTTTAGCTCACTAACTACCCCACTATCACCATCATCAGAAATGTTTCCCCCAGTGTGCGCTGCGGTTGGAGCAATATCATCTGAATTTTCATTGCTTTCTAGGCACTGATCCACCAATCTTTGCAACTCTTCGATTTCTGAATCGGAAGGCTTAGAATCATTCACATTCTCTACAGCGGCCACCTGCTCGCCACTACTACTGACATGTTCAACAACGGTGGGATCCTTGGCAAGAGCTTCAGGTTGCTCGCTAGGCAAGCCATCCAAAGATTTTGTGATTCCTGTTATATGCTTCTCTGAAATGGATTTATCATTCATCAAGGAATCTGAAACCCGGGATACCGAGGGTGATGCAACAGGGGATTTGGACATTTCATCAGCAGCAACAGTAGCTAGAAGATTCATTCCAACGTCTTCCGCACCAGCTTCATTTGCCTCAGAGTCCCTGACACAACTTTCAATCAAGGCATTCATCCTTTTTCCAGTTTTGGCAACATCTCCTAAGGTAGGAGACGTGGGTTTGACAGTATCTTCTATTTTACTAGACCCATCATGGCTAAAATTAGCTCGATTTGTATCACTAACGTCTTTCACATTTCGGTCAAACTGATCATGCTTCTCTGAAGGAACAGGTGATGGAGCCCTGCTACTACCAGCTGCATAATCCTCAAAGGAACCTCCACTAAAACTCTGTGCCGGGCTGCGACCACGTTTTGGCAGCTTAACGATCAACTTGTTACTGCAACCTTCAGCCATAGGTACGTCAAGAGTCTTTTCAGGTGTCAGAGTTGACTGAGATACTTTCTCAAAAGTTGCCATTCTTTGTGATGAGAAGCTCCTGCTCAGCCCATCTTCTCGATGGACTGCACCAGAATCTCTTTGTTGCCCATCATTAACAACAGCTACACCTGTTCCAGGTGATGGGGCTGATCTAGTAGAACTTGGAGATGTGGTTGCAGACTTCATGCTGTTATCTGAAGGTATTTTGACGGACACAGACTTAGAAGGATGTAGATGAGAAGCTGATGTCTTGGCTGCATCAGCAGATACCCCTGAATGTCTACCGCCATGAGAAACTTCAGACTGGCGAGATCTTCCAGGCCAAGATGCACCCTGCTTAGACCCAGACTTGGCATCCATTTCTGCCTCAACACGTTTCTTCCATGTATCAACCAAGCTCCTCGCCTTTTTCCCGATTTCTGAGTTCTTATGAGATCGCAAGTGATTAACAGACTTTCCAATGTTGCAAGTCTGGAGAGCATTGAGATTCACAGGCAGTTTGTCAAGAGCACGGAGTAAGATCAAAAGAAAATCGTCCACGGATCTATCACTGTCTTTGGGACTGCTCCCATCCCCAATTTTCCCTTTGTGAATTTCCTGTAACCACTCATCGAAAACAGGTAATCCCCTGAGGTGGACAAAACGACTGAGGCAATCAAACTTGTCTGTTGCCGCTACAACGCTTGCAAGAACTGATCGCCCAATCAAGTCTGTTTTCTTCTCATTCTTCTCAAGCAGCATGAGCTGTACCAATCTCTCCACTCCTTCAGAATCCACTAGCCTGCCTTTCTCAGTAATTTTTGCAATCTCAGATTTCAAACTACTGTCTGTTCTCACGAAACCAGAACCGCTATCATCAATCCGACTTGAACGTTCCCGTTTTACAGATTCAGAACTCTGATCAGCACGCTCTCTCTTCCTTCCCTTGCCCTGTGAAGAATGGGAGCTGTTGTTCTGCGTGCCGTCTGTTCCAGCTTTAACTTGCGATGTTGTCGGACTATTCATTGACCTAGGAGAACGACCACCCTGCTGTAGTGTCATCTCCGAACGAGTCTTACACAATAACTTATCTACTTCTTGTTGACGTTCCTGCAGACGAAAAAGACTTTTTTAAATAACCAAACAGGTTTTTAACAGAAGAGAACAAATTGGGTAATGAACATGATTATCACTCACAAGGATATAATCTTGATCAGTGAGCCACCAAATAGACTCGTTCATAACATCGTAGACCCTCCAACAAACGAAAGAAGAGATTCCAGATGGGAGGTCAACGCCTTTGGGAAGAAAGGTAACTTTACACGGATGCAGTAAAGATGCAGCCGGTATCTCATCCTCGTGAAAGGAATAAAAGATTTCGTTAGGCTGAGCCTCCAAAGGGACGCCTTTGCCAAGCTTTAACTCCGCGGGTCGATACAGCCAATTCACACGAAGCTTAAAGTTGCCTTCTTTCTCAGGAACCAGCAAACGAATCAAACCAATGAACGGCGGGCAATCCTGAGGTGGTTTGAAGAGAGCACAATCACCAACACTAATCCTGCGCCCGTCCTGCAATAACATCATCCAAAATCAAAACTTGAATGCACTCATCTCCGTGATTAAAAAAATCGAAACTTTAAATCCAATTTTAACGAACATCCTACAGAATTCACAAGAATACAGTCATCTCCGTGATAAAAATCGAGACTTCAAATCAAATTGAATAAATATTCGAGCAATCAAGCCAGAAAACATGCACAAAAACATCATCAAAATCAAAACTTTTAGAACAGAATGCACTCATCCCCGTGATAAAATCGAACCCAATTCAACGAATATTCGAGCAATCAAGCCTAAAATTGAACATCATCAAAACCCAGTTCAGAACAGAATTGCAATCGTGTCAGTGATTAAAAAATTCAATCGAGAACATTAAAATCCAATTGAACGAGTAATTGAGGAATCGAGTTACCTTAGAGAAGGAAGAAGGAGAAGAAAGAGAGAGAGACGAAGAACCAGAAGAAGCAGCAGAAGCCTCAACGCTTGAGATTAGACGCGAAGGAGGTCTAAACATAAGCCGACGATGACCTTTCTTCCTATCCTCAGAAACCCTCTTCCCATGCATAGCCGTCTCTCATTTTCCCCTTTTGAAATCAAACAACAAAACAACCCCTTAATTGGTTCCCAGACAGAAAACCCTAAATTAAGACGGAACAAGATTACGATTACGATTACGATTCCTCGTTTTTGCAATCGAGTACCTGATCCAGATCAAAACCGCGAAGATCCAACAACGAGAAGAAGGATAAATCGGTAGAGAGAGCGAGAAGAGCACGAATCGAAAGCCGCCTTGTTTTTCGATCCAGCGAGCGAGCGAGAGAGAGAGAGAGAGTTTTGTTTTTATGAAAGGGGAAAAAGAAAAAAAAAAGTCGAGAGGAAAAGGGGGAGCGAAACGGGGGCAAAAGGGGGAAACTACTTTGGAAGGAGTCGGGCAGTTCGGGCATGAGTTTCGGGCAACGTTTTTATTGTTTTGGTTTTTATCAGGTGACACTCAGAGATTTTTGGTGGTGGTTTTTCCCCCCCGTTTTAATAGCTCTCTTGACTTTCTATTTTCTTTTTCCAACTTAAAAACAAACAAAAAAATCGTGTTTAAAAAATATATTTGGACTAAAAAAAGCTCTATAATAAAAGTGAGTTTCATTCAGTATTTTCTTTCAAAATAAAAAAAATTATATTATCCAACATTTATATGTACATATATATATGATATTTTATATATTAGGAAAATATAACATTTATTTATTTGAGAGGGAACATATTAGAGTGAAATTCCTATGTATTTAAGAGTTCTAATGTTTTAGTATAAAAAATAGAAGAGAGTTTTTTTATTAACCATGAGGAAATATGAGTGTTAGACAAAAAGAAGCCAAATTCTCTCGCACGCTCCAATGAAGAATGCTTGGAACATCCCGACAAGGCTTCCGCCAACCCACCGCTGCTCATCTCCAGTGAACTCGCCCCACCGCCTCCCCTTCCGCCTGACCCTCCTGATCCCTCCTCACCTCTCTCCCCTGTTCAATTCCCTCCTCTCTCCTCTGTTTCCTCAACTGGTCCTAAATCCTCTGCCAAAGGGGGACCAAGACGTTTACTCCTTCTCTTCCTGCTGCAAATTCATTGCAACAATCTCTCTCTGTAACTAATGCTCCTGCTGCAGTTCCTGTGAGCACAAACAAAGCAATAACTGCATCTAATCATTCTAGATCCGAAGCATTTACTACCCAAAATACTGTTCCTCAAAACCCTAGTCCAAACTACAAAATCCTTGAGCCTAAACGCACTCCTCCAAACTAACAAAGCTTCTGCCCCATTACTCATCCCCAACCAGAAATCCCCTCCTCTTCAGGAAACCCCACTTCTGACCCTCTACTACCCACTCCTTCTTCTGTAACCATCCCGCTTAACCACTCCCCCTCTGTCCCAGCTGCTACTCCCTCTCTTGTTGAAAGAATAAGAGCTTTCGAGAACAAAACCCTGAAGCGCCTAGCCCGCGTCTCTCTCTCCTCGTCAGGCCGACCGAGAGTTCTCATACCAGACTGTTTTTGCGAAAGGAGCAGAGCTGCACAGAGATTTCATTATTTGCTATTTTAATGGAAAATCTCCTCCTTTCAACCAAATTCAAAGCGTCTTCAACCATATGTGGGGCAAAGGACGTAGACTTGAGATTCACAACAACCCTCTTAATCGCTCTGCAATAGTCAGAATCCCGAGTGAATATCTAAGGCAAAAAATCCTTGAGAAAAACATCTGGTACGTGGGAGACTCCATGTTTCACACAGCTCAGTGGTCTTCGCAACATTCAGCCTCAACTCCGTCTCTCAAAGCCATTCGGATCTGGGCGCATTTGACAGGAGTTCCATTAGACCTGAGACATGATGAAGGTTTAAGTTTAGTTGCTGGTCTCGTGGGCGAACCAAAAGAAACAGACGAATTTACTAAGAATTTGGTAAGCTTGACTGTATCACACGTTAAAGTTGAAGTCGATCTCACCAAACCCCTCCCGACTGTTGTTGAGTTCGAAAGAGAGAGCGGGGAAGTGGTTGAGGTGACTGTCCAATACCCCTGGGTTCCTCCGACCTGTTCTCATTGTCATGAGTTAGGTCACATCGTCCGCAACTGTCTCACTTACACCCCACCAAAGGATCCTCCGGAAGCACACTCTAAAGCCCAAGGAAAGCGCCCCGTGGGTTCTGAGCAGGGCATGCCTCAATCTGTGAAAAAATCTCACCCAAAGACGAGGAACCCCCCTGCTTCTTCCTCGCTGCAGTATGTCCCAATTTTAGGCAATAAGTTTGCCTCGTTAGCGGCTGAAACTCCTTTTGACCCTGCAATCCCTTCTCCTCCTGTTGCAATGGCTGTTGATGACCCTCCCACCTCAAACCCTATCATCTGTGCTCCTTGTCTATCCCCTGATCCTGTCCCCAGACCCTCACTTAAAAGATGCAGATCCTCTCCAACTCTCTCCCCCCACCTGTCTCCTCAAATTCCCAACCCAACCCTTTTGTTCCCTCCCCTCTGCCTACCTTACCTAAGCCACCACAGAAAGCTTTCCTATTCCCTCCGATTGACCCTCTTTCACCGCTAAAAGATCCCTCACAAATTGACCCCTCCTCAAACACTGACCCCTCTTCTTTATTTGAAACCTCCTCTTCTTCTTTTGTTAGCTTGGAAGCCATCTCTTGCGATGGTGACCGCCCTCTTTTAAACTGATGAGTATTAAACTCTTTTTTTGGAACACCCGAGGCCTAAATGACCCGGGCAAACATCGGACTTTTATTTCTTGGCTTCTTACCCATAAGCCGCTTTTTGGTGCTTTACTCGAAACCCACATCAAAGAACTTTCCTTGCCTCCCTTGATGTCCAAACTCTGCTCCTCCTGGAACTACGTCTCTAACCATGTCTCGGACGAAGACGGTAGAATCATATTAATCTGGAAGGATCCGCTCAAGTTACAGGTCATACACCAATCAAGGCAATCAATGACGTGCTCGCTGGTCTTGCCAAATCAGACCCCAATTTACTATACAGCTGTCTATGCGTCGAACTTGAGTGATGAACGAATCGATCTTTGGGCTGACCTGCTGCATCTTCAATCTACTCTTGATATGGACAACCACTTATGGATGATTGGTGGAGATTTCAACCAAATCCTCCACCCACATGAGAGCTCTTCCCCGTCTGTGGTAGTTCATGACAGTCTGATGTATCAGTTCCAAGACTGTCTTTTGCAATGTGGAGTTTTTGACCTTCGCTACAATGGCCCTCTCAACTCTTGGACCAACAAACAGCCTGCAAAACCCATTGGAAAAAAGCTTGATCGACTTCTTGTCAACTCCAGTCTCATCTCTACTCACCCTCATGCCCACGCCTCTTTCCTCCCGCAAGACTTCTCTGATCACAGTCCTTGTATTGTCGACCTAGCCTTTAGCCTTCCCTCAACTGGTACCAAACCCTTTAAATTCCAAAATTACCTAACAAAACACCCTGATTTCCTGAGAGTTGTATCTGACGCGTGGGTTCAGGCCGGAAGCTCTAGTTCGACACTGGCACATCTTTGCTGGAAACTGAAAAGCATCAAAAAAGACTTAAAAACACTAAACAGAGAGAATTTTTCTAAAATTCAAGAGAGAGTGAGAGAAACTTACTGTTTGCTTCAGTGTGTGCAGGTACAAGCGCTCCAAACGCCTACTCCTGCCCTATTCAAAGAAGAAAGAGAACTCCATCAGAAATGGCTCTTCCTGAGGGAGATAGAAGAGAGCTACTTCCGTCAGAAGTCTAGGATCAACTGGCTTCGAGAAGGCGATTTCAACACAACTTTCTTTCACCGAATGTGTCAAGTTAGAGCCAGCTACAATGCCATCCGATGTTTTCTGGCAGCAAATGGGGATTTAGTTACTGACCCGGTGCAGATGAGTAATCTGGCAGTTGCACACTTCAAATCCATTCTAGGACCAGACCTGACCTACCAGCGTCTGCAGTCATCTTCCCATCAGTGGTTTATTGATCTTCTCAACTTTCGATGCTCCCTGCAGCACACACAAATGATGCTATCAGTCCCCTCGAGTGATGATATCAAAGCCATGTTCTTCAAGCTAAATCCAAACAAAGCCCCAGGCCCCGACGGACTGACATCGGGATTTTTCAAAAAAGCATGGGAAGCTTTAGGTTCAGAGGTCACTTCCTCGATTAACGATTTTTTCAGAACTGGTTTCCTCCCTGCTGCCACTAATGCTACCATTCTCTCTCTAATACCCAAGTTCCCCGGAGCCACCAAGATCACTGACTACCGACCAATATCGTGTCTGAATACAGTTTATAAAGTCATCTCTAGACTTCTGGTTGTGAGAATTAAGCCTATTCTTCAAGGACTAATTCTACCGTGCCAGACAGCTTTTGTTAAAGACCGGTTATTGGTGGAGAATACTATTCTAGCAAGTGAGCTCGTCTATGGCTATCACAAGAATAAAGGGACTCCGGGAATTACCATAAAGGTAGACATAGCGAAGGCTTTTGACACTCTGTCATGGGACTTCCTTTTCTCCTGCTTGGAAAGTCTCTCGATGCCTCCTCATTTCATCAAAATGCTCAAAGCTTGCATCTGCAAAACGAGTTTCATGGTGGGTTATAATGGAGTGGTTAATGGGTATTTTAAAGGCTCTAGAGGCTTGCGACAAGGTGATCCCCTCTCACCATATCTCTTCGTTATTGCTATGAATTGTCTCTCTTCTATGCTCAACAATGCAGCAGCTCAGGAAAAGTTTAAATACCACGTCAATTGCAAAGCAATGAAGATGACTCACCTCTCCTTTGCTGATGATCTACTGATCTTCATTGACGGCTCCCTCAGCTCTGTTCAGCAAGTGCTACAAATCCTAAAGGAATTTGAGATGAGGTCGGGCTCACGGTTAGTATGCGAAGACGAGCCTACCTATATGCCTCGTGAAATAGACACGATCCAAGCCTCTACGGGTATGGTCGTGGCGCCTCCTTCGTTATCTTGGCGTTCCCTAAACTCTAGAAAGCTGAACCTGGTTACTTGTGAACCCCTGATACATCAAATCAAACAAAAGCTCTCATCTTGGTCAGTTAAGTCACTCTCCTTTGGACGCCTACTACTAATAAAACGGTAATAGCAGGCATAACTACTTTCGGTGCTCGGCTTTCATCCTCCCAAGTGTATTACTCGGATAAATTCCCTGTAGTGTCTTTCTATGGAAAGGGACATTGAAAGCCATAACACGGCGAGTAGCTTGGGACACGGTGGTACTTACTACGGGCAAGGTGGACTCGGAGTTAAAGATCTGCAAACATGGAATCAAGCGCGTTGTCCTAGTGTGGCTCCTCTTCTTTAGGTCGATCGTTGTGGGTGGCTTGGTTCATCGAGGAAGTGCTCGGATCGATACATAATTACTGGACCACCAAACCAAAGGCCTCCTTCTCACGGTTCACGAACAAAATTCTCAAACTGAAAAGTGTTGTCTTTCGGTGAAACTACGGCTTCAAAACGGACTATCGGCACGGTTCGTATGATAACTGGTCTCCCCGGCCGTTGCAACTCGCTGAATGCAAGCTCTTCCGGCTTGGCATACCACAACAAGCAAATGGCTTCTATACAGAATGGCTCGTGGCCTTCCACTGCTCGTTCGACTCCCAGCCCAACCGCAAGCACACTACTCGGTTAACCTCACTATGGAGCCGACTATTTTGAATGGGAAATCGAAGGAAGATCTCGAACCGATACTCTACAGAGAGGTCTATCACTACCTCCGTGAGCACCATGATGAAGTTGATTGGCGAGTGTGGTGTGGACTTCATGGGATACCAAGACATAACTTCCTTACTTGGCTAGTGGTTCGGACCGTGCCCAACCCGATCGTCTCTTGCGATGGGGTCTTACTACCTCTCCGCTATGCTTACTTTGCAACAGTCTCCGAGTCGCGATCATCTCTACTTTGAGTGTGACTTCGCCTGTGGCTGAATAGCACCGCCGCTGCTTCTACGCCCCACCCGCCTCGTAAGACACTATTCACCGATGATCGCTCTACCGCTCACCGCAACTCAAGGCGCCGACTTCTCTCCTACTAGCTTGGCAATCAACAATTTATTGGACTTGGAACGAGAGGAATACCCGACATTTAAACACTTTCCGATCGACGGATCTCCTCTTTCGATCTGTTGATCTTCAAATCAGTGTGGATTGAGCTTGGGAATCGAATCCAAAGCTCTGCTCAAGCATGATGCGACATGGATTCGCTTTGCATGAAACTCTTACCTCTCTTCCGTTCCATCGCCTGTCCGTCGTCCATTGACGCGTCACCAAAACTTCCTCTTCATCTCTTTTCCTTCTTTCAATTGGGCTTATGGGCTCAAGAAAAGTTCTTTAAGATGGGGTTACTATGGGATATTTAACTTAAGTCCCTAATGGACTTGTAAACATTTTTTTTGCTCCTTAATTTGAAAGCCAATCTTAAAAAAAAAAAAAAAATATGAGTGTTAGACCTTAATCTGTTTCAATATCTGCAACCAGTCTTTGCTAATATCAGAGACATGGAATAAAAAATTATTTCTATCAAAGCTTGAACTAGGAAGTAGAAAACACAATAGGATCAACCTATGCGCTTGACCACTAGCAAATATGTATATATATATATATATATATATATATATAGAAAGTAAACTGAAATTTAAATCATGAAAAAGTGTATGTTCGAGTTTAAGAAAAATGAACAATTTATTATAATAAAATTGTGAATCGATCCGGCTATTCTGGCCGATTTCAGTTCGAATGCACTGACCTACCCTCGAGAAGCAGTAGGTTTATTGTGTTTTTAATTAGGATAATAATGTGAATTCTTGTCGTTACATTGTCCAGTGTCAAATCACTATCATCAAAGTACAAGTGACCAATCATTGTCTCTCTTTATACAGACATTTAACTTTTTACAATGAGATCCTAATACAGTAGTCAGAAGCCGCTTGAGTAGCACTCACCGATTGCTCCTAGACATTGTTCTTCACGGAGCACGGAACATGCAGGTATCGTCAAGGTTAGCTAATCTAAAATCAAAGTGACAAGAAGAAAGAAGAGATCAGAAAATGAACACATTGTTGTGTTGCCTAAACACATGACTTCATCAAAATTTAATGCCCTATTACTATTATGAAACTCATCCCAACTCATAACAAAATTGGCTCTTGCCACATCGTGTTGCTTACAACCGTTGTCACATCATGCAAGAGTAGCCATTTCTTCTACTTTGTATGTACTGCTTTTCTGAGTTACGCAATTGCCGAATACATCAACCAGACTCGTGTTGACAGCATCATTATGATGAACCATAGGTACAATCATCATAACACAAACACGTATTCTTCAATTCTAGAGCCATGATGTATTTGTTCAATGCCTTAAACCAAACTGTAATAACGTGTAAGAGTAGTACTCGATTAACTTGCTAATTATTGTCATTTTGAGTTACAGAATCATATGATCTGGAAGTTGTAAACTACATTTTCTCCATTTTAAGAGTCTCTGAACTAATTCTTGACGTTTCTTGTTTTCAGAGTTTTTAAATTTTGGGCTAATAAACTAGTCTCAATGGGCCGCATGACCAGGCCTTACAAAACTTTAATGGGCTAGACCACCCGATCTTACCAAACATGGGCTTAATCCGGCTCAGGGTGTATGTACCTTTCTCTGTTTTCATTTTTTCCCTCAAAAGCACCTTTCGGTTAGACAGGTAAAAGATATTTACTTTTATTGCTCCGACCGACGTGTCCTTAGCTTAAAAAGAAAATATTTAGCTTTTCTGTAACAAGAGGAGGTCAAAAGTTATAACTATGCCACACTTATACATCACGTCATAAATTATGATTACAATGCAATCTTTTTTATTTGGTATGGCAAGGGAACACAGAGAAAGACAGGAGCAGGCTGGCTCGTAGATCTAAACCAACCATGAGGCACCGTTTGTCAAAATCATAAATAGAATTATCAAAACTATAGTACTATACATTTGTAAATTCATCATTTTACCAGATTAGGTAACACAAACGAGTAGCAACAGGTAAAAGATCACGGTCCATATGGATACAGAGCACCCGGTTTGGTTTACAGAGTCTAGATGAGTCTGTATTGTTGTTGACAAAAAAAAAACGAATAGCAACAGTAGAATGCATTAGATAGAAAATCCGACAACCAATATCTAACAGTAAAACTAAAAACATCAACGATGGTAGTGTTGATTGTTCTAAAATCTGTCAAACTATGACTAAAATATTCAAAATTGAATATAAAACCTTCCAAATCCAAATGAATTAAATTGGACAAACCGTGTAACCTTACATCTAGGTGTAAACTTTTCATACTATAAGCAAAAACATGGACAATCAACTTTTGTTTGATAGAATATTTCATTTATGTTTTGGTTTGGTTGTTTAATTTCTGATATATATATGTATGACAAACACTCATAAATTTTTCTTTACTGTTTCCGTATAAACAGATGAGTTATGTTATAGAAGCATACATTGCAATAAAACTTATCTCTATAATATAGTTTTATGTTAAAATAAAAATAAAAAATAGTATAAAATGGTCTTTGGCATTATTGGATGATATTGTAAATAGAAAAACTTTGTGGGTAAAAAGTAGAGGCACATGAGAGTTCAGGGTATTGTGTAATTTTCAGAAGTACGCTTCTCTCGCATCCCATGTGCTCCATCTTCCCCAGTCCCCCACCTTTTTCTTTTTCGATTAAAACAAATTCGTTAATTTCTATTTCATCCTTTTCTTTTGTCGGCTTTTAAATTCTTATCACACTTTTGTTTTTTAAATTCTCTATCACACTTTCTATGCCTATTTTGACTGGGTTCACACTCACGATAATAATAAGTCAACAACACTCCAATTATAATACAAGCAATAGTATAATTTCAGAATATTGTGTCAATATCAGCTTGCGAGTCCCCAAATCTCAATGATTATGTGTTCATTCTCCATGCTTTTATAAGAATACTATGAAAACTCGCTCTTACGAATGAATACCCATTGGCTCAAATACTTTTCTTTTTTCTTGATTCGCTAATTAATGGTTGAATACTATATTCTTGAATAATATTTCAAGCTAGGTTATAAATCACGTGCAGAATTCCTTACAAAACATTATAGCTGGTTAGCCATGTACTAATTACGGAGTTTAATTACATATCCACGTACGTGCCGGATATTCATGATTAATTATAATACTATATGACTGAACATGAACTGACATAATGTATGCAGATCTCATTTCAAAGATTAAGTGTTGTGTTTGCTTTAAAGACTCTTCATGGATAACGTGTGTAAAACCTTCAAGAACAATTTAAGAGACGCATCCAACAAAACATTCATGAGATTTCAAATGCTCATACAGTATATTGTCGGCAAGATGTATCTATTTAGGTCAAGACAGTTGTGCTAGTAATTACCATTAATTGATCTGATAACGATGCATCATTGATGCATCAATGGTTTTGACTCTTTTGACAGAACGTTGAGTTATAACTTAGTAGAACAAACAACAGTGGTTGTAGTGTAGATATATAAACATATATATAAACACTATCCTAGTAATCTTATTTATCTTGTTAAAGTTGAACTCAAGAAAGTTTATCACCCAAAATATTAATCTTGGTAAAGTTGTACTAGAGAAGTTTTGTTGGAAAAAGATGGACGTGGCATTTATTTGCTGCACGTTATCTCTAGTTTTATGCTTTATGTATACTGTTTGAACAATACTACTAAGATTCTCCAATCGAGTTTTAAGTATTCTTCAAAGGTGTGGATAGCTTCAAGTTATATGCTTATGTACTATGTCGATAACAATCATAGTGAATTTATTCTATCTAATGTCTACACTTAATTATCGTATTTCAGTAAAAAAATAAGTGTGCATATTCAAAACAAACTTAAAAGGTGAAAACAATTTAGTGAGAAAAATAATATATATATATATATATATAATATAACATTGATGGTTCATGAATTTGACCATACAATATGAAAACTCAATTTTATACTTCATAAGCTTTTCAACTTCAACAAAAAGAAGTCTTGGAAGTACATCATAATCCATCACTAGATTCACCACTAATCACTATTCTATACTTGACAAAAAAATCACAAGGTTACCGTATTTGAATATTTTGTTTTGTTTTTTTTCTCATATAACCAACCTGACACTTTAGAATTTTTTTTATAGAAAGTGATGCAATAAAACTGAAGTATGAAAAGTCTCGGCTACAGTTCGACAACATTTTCAAGCCAGAGGAGACTGGAGATAGGTTAAAACATCTAACAACTTTAATTAGTAAGAAGAAAGATAATGACTTTCTAAAGAAAATGCATACTTTAAAGAAAGAAAGATTCCTCTCGTCTCTTCCTTTTGTTCACATCCCTTTCATCTTTATCCATCTTTAGTACTAATATTTATTAATCAATCAATTTATTAATCCTCTCAATTCTTTCTAAAATACACATAAATTCGGCTAAATTTTTCAGCACCGCTCTTTCTTAGTTGATTCAATGTCTGTTCAAAATCCATGACCCCTTAAAAATATAATTCTCTTTGTTTCAAAATAGTATTTTTAGTTAAGATCGTTTAAACCTTTCATACTATCAGCTACCTTTAAAGCTCTTTCATTATAAGTTGGTAAATAAATTTTAGAAATAAAGTTACTATAATGTTATACATTAGTATAAAATAAAAAACATAAGCACTAGTAGTATATTAGGAATATTAATTACAAAATCTATCCACAATTATTAAATTGCTAACAACAAAACTTGTCCACACCACACTACAATGATTCATTAAATTTTAACTAAAACTTTAATTTGATTTCACCTCGAGTTTTGCAGAAAAATTAAAGCTCTCTCTCTCTCTCTCTCTCTCTCTCTCTCTCTCTGTGTTACTTTACCTTTTGTACCTAAACATCACACACAAACATACACTGTTGTAACTCGTTTTTCATCTCCTCTCCTTTTTCCTTCGTCTTCTTCCTAGAAGCTGCCACTGCTGTGAGTTACCAACTCTCTCTTCTCTCCCATTTTCTCAAAATAAAGTTCACAGATTTGTGCTTTACCCCTACACATTGAAGCTCTGTTTCTGGTAGATTCCCCGATCTGGTAGCTTTTCTCTGAAACTTGTTCTTACTGTGTTGGATGTTGCTTTTTGCAGTGAGATAGAGAGAAACCATGGCGGGAGGTGGAGCTCCAGCACCCAAAGCAGACGAACCCCAACCACATCCTCCAAAAGATCAGCTTCCCAACATCTCTTACTGCATCACAAGCCCTCCTCCTTGGCGTCAGTTCCTAAAGCTCTTCCCTTTTCTCCCTTTCTTATAGCTTCCAAGTTCCAAAGTTCTTTCCTTTTTTAGTTTTGGCTTCATCCTGTCGGTGTTTTAGCTTCCTAGGTTGCCTTAATCAAGAGATTTGTGTAAAGACTTGTGCTTTTTTTTTTCTGTTGCTCTGTCTCTCTGGATGTGGATTCTTAGTGAAAATGAGTATACAGCTTTGTTTCATGTTACTACAATTACATCCACTTTCGACTAATGTTGGAATTGTTGCCTGATTTGTTGGTATCTGTGGCAAAGGTTTGTGGGATTTTGTCTGTTGCTCTGTCTTGGATGTGATTCTTCTTGAAATGAACATAAAAGCTTTGTTTGATGTTACTATAGTTACCTCCACCACTTTACCATTGTCTCTTTCACGGTTATGTTTCAGCTGAAGCTATTCTTCTTGGGTTTCAACATTACCTTGTCATGCTTGGCACAACAGTCCTCATTCCTACTGCTCTCGTTCCCCAGATGGGTGGTGGATATGTAAGTCTTATTCATTGAGTTTAAACTTATATAGAAATGGTGTCTAGTGACTGAAATGAATCTTGCTTTGAATGTTTCAGGAAGAGAAGGCAAAGGTGGTTCAGACTATTCTCTTCGTTGCCGGCATCAACACGTTGCTCCAAACAACTTTTGGGACCAGACTGCCTGCTGTAATCGGAGCGTCTTACACCTTTGTGCCAACCACAATATCCATCATCCTCTCAGGAAGATTCAGTGATACCTCCAACCCTATAGATGTATGATGTGACTTCCTGTTTTGCTTCTTATATGACTCTTTCTTGGTGCTAGTGGTTAACAACAAGTTAATCATGTTGTTTTGCAGCGCTTTGAGAGGATTATGAGAGCAACCCAAGGCGCCTTGATTGTTGCTTCAACCCTGCAGATGATTCTTGGTTTCAGTGGTCTCTGGCGTAATGTTGTTAGGTTAGCCTGGCAGGAGTAAATAGTCTAAAACAATTTGTAAATGATATGTAAAACTTCCCCTTTGTGTTTCATTTTCAGGTTCTTAAGTCCTATCTCAGCTGTTCCTCTGGTGGGTCTCGTTGGGTTTGGTCTTTACGAGTTTGGTTTCCCAGGGGTAAGTCTACTCTCTAGATGCCCCTAAAACACTATATATCAAACAATATAAACAAGAAGATCATCAAAAACGCTACTTGCTTTTACATTTCCAGGTTGCTAAGTGCATAGAGATTGGGCTACCTGAGCTTCTTATTCTAGTCTTTGTTTCACAGGTAATAATCTTAACTTGCTAACACAATAACGTCTTAGATAATTTTGTTTATGGATACCTGATTTCATGTTGTTTACTGTTGCAGTACCTACCTCATGTGATCAAATCAGGGAAAAATGTGTTTGACCGGTTTGCTGTAATATTCGCTGTGGTGATTGTATGGATCTATGCTCACCTTCTTACAGTTGGTGGGGCATACAATGGTGCTGCACCAACTACACAAACAAGTTGCCGGACTGATCGTGCTGGGATCATAGGTGCTGCCCCATGGTAAGTGGTTACAACTCAGCTGATTAAGTAGTGATCTTCATTGGATTTGTTGTTAAAATTGTTTTTGTTATTATTTCAGGATAAGAGTTCCATGGCCATTTCAGTGGGGTGCACCTTCATTTGATGCCGGAGAAGCTTTTGCAATGATGATGGCTTCTTTTGTTGCTCTAGTTGAGGTTTGTCACATTTTTAATCTCTCGAAATAAATTGATTTATGCTTTGTGATTTTGGTTACTCATTTCTTTCTTTTGTGTGTGGCTGATGATTGAAGTCAACGGGTGGATTTATAGCTGTCTCAAGATATGCAAGTGCAACAATGATGCCACCTTCTATTCTCAGCCGTGGTATTGGCTGGCAGGTAACTTTGCCACACTTCCAGACTATAATCTTGCAAAATAAACGTTCACTTGTTTCTGAGGCTGATTGTCTTTTGTTTTGCGGATCAGGGAGTTGCAATTCTGATATCAGGGTTGTTTGGTACTGGTGCTGGATCCTCTGTCTCTATGTAAGCATCTCTGAGATTGATAACAATGATTCATTTCTCTGAATATTTTGTTATGAAAGTTGGTTTCTTCTATCTTGTGCAGAGAAAATGCTGGACTATTAGCACTGACAAGAGTTGGTAGTCGAAGAGTTGTTCAGATAGCTGCAGGCTTCATGATCTTCTTCTCTATTCTCGGTATGTTCAAGTAAAAGAGAAAGCTTTTGTTTGAAATTGTATCTTTACTGATGATTTATTATGTTAATGCAGGAAAATTCGGAGCTGTGTTTGCGTCAATCCCTGCACCTATAATAGCTGCTTTGTACTGTCTCTTCTTTGCATACGTAGGAGCTGGAGGTTTGAGTTTTCTTCAGTTCTGCAACTTAAACAGCTTCAGGACTAAGTTCATCTTAGGCTTCTCTGTCTTTCTCGGCTTGTCAATCCCTCAATACTTCAATGAGTACACTGCAATCAAAGGCTATGGTCCTGTCCACACAGGCGGTCGTTGGGTATGTAGTTTTACCAAACTCACTAATTCTCTGGCCTGAGCTATTGTAATGAAACTTCTTGTTTTGTTGCATGCTTGACAGTTCAACGATATGGTGAATGTCCCGTTCTCCTCGGAACCGTTTGTTGCTGGAGTGGTGGCCTTCTTCTTGGACAACACATTGCACAAGAAAGATTCATCGATCAGGAAAGACAGAGGAAAGCACTGGTGGGATAAGTTTAGATCTTTCAAAGGTGATACTAGAAGTGAAGAGTTCTACTCTCTTCCTTTCAATCTCAACAAGTACTTCCCTTCTGTCTGAAAACGGAGGAGAGAGATGAGCAAAAGAGTCTACTCAGAGTTTCACTATTGTTGCCTCTTGGGTTCTTTGTTCTGTTCCTTTCACAACTTTGGAAACTTTTTAAAAGATATCTCACATTCTATAGTCTTATCTACAAGATTAATGTTCATGAACCTTAAAAGAGCATTGTTGTTTACTCTTTCTAATGCTTTTGACTTTGTAAATCCAAGGGTACACAACTTTGTGATTTTTGATTAGTTTCTAAATCTTTAGTTTGATTTTGCCTCGATCTCTTTCTTACTCAAAAGATTAGCTTGTTAATTCATTGATTTTACAAAATTGAATAATTCATAAGAAAATATTGAATATTTACACATTATATAGGTAAAAACTATAAACTATAGTTGATTAATTTTTTTAATCTAAACAGTTGGTCATATAGGAGAGTGTTTCTTCCCTCTTGTGTTGAGGTGTGTCTCTGTTCAATAAAATATAGACAGTAAGGCAATTTTTGTTTGATATCTTAGTCTATGGACAAGCAAAAGTTAAGATGGTTTTTTAAGGCCGATCGACTCATTACATAATTAATTTAAGCATTCACAATAGTTAATGCTTAATAGGACACTGGATTCAGGAGACCGAGTTAAATTGTACACTGTACAGTAAGCATGTGAATAAGGTTGATTGCACGAGGGAATATTATTACTTCATGTTTAGTTGTGTCATTTCCTTATTTCATTTTAATTAAAAATAGTACTCATCATTGCTTATAAAATACTACTCTATTTATTATTCTATATATTATGTTATGTATTAAGTGAAATTACAAATACTAAAAAAATTTGCCTATTTTTTATTAAAATATAAATTAAAGACAATTCAATCAATTATTAGAATATGTTATAAAAATTAAAAATTATCCAAAGATTTGGAAACATATTATATTTCAAAACATCAAAAATGATCTTAAACAAATTTATGAAGTTGCTTGACATATACAAATTTCTTTATTAAGCTAAGAAGATTAAATCTTTGTTTTGTCAAAAAAAGATTAAATCTTTGATTATAAATTGTCAAGTTTGCATAAAGGAATTGAAGAATCATTTATTTATTCATCATCTAAAATTTGGAATTAACTTATTTTTGTTGAACCTAACCTGTTCATTTTCTACGGTTATGAAATACAAGTTAAGCTAAAAGTTAGCATAAACGAGAACTAAAATGGTTAGTAGATTCATAGTATATCAAACTCAAAGGCTTAAACATTAATTAAAAGTTCACCGAGAATCTACCTTTCCGAGTGAAAGATTCCAGCCAAGCAAGCACTTGCCTCTGTACGGACAATCCAAAACATTGAAACATAAACGATTAAGCAATGACTTCACTATGCTTACTCTCACTCCTCTTTCTTGACTTTTCTCCGCCGTGAAATTAATGGGGAACTGTCAGGCGGTGGAGACGGCAACGACGGTGATACAACGACCAGACGGCAAGTCTGAGAGGTTTTACAGTAGAGTAACCGCTAGAAAGGTGATTAAGTCTCATTCTGGCCATCACGTCGCTCTTCTTATCTCCTCTGACGTACCTCACGGTGGCTCTCTCCGCGTTACTAGAATCAAACTACTTCGACCTTCTGATAGTCTCTTGCTCGGCCATGTCTATAGGCTCATCTCTTCCAAAGATATAATAGTATCACTCATTTACTCCTGCAAAAAAATGACACATGACTTGGATGAAACTTTAAGTAAAGGAAGACAAACTCTAGGTTTAAAGGGTTTCTTCAGCGTCACGTTTGGTTATGATTCATCTTAGTGTATTTTATAATCAAGAAACATTCCTTAATTTATATGGTTGTCATCAGTTTATTTGTTCTGATTCACTTTTGACCATGTGTGTGTTTTTGTTCAAATATAGAGTTGATGAAAGGATTAAGAGCCAAGAAATCTGAAAAGATGAAGTTTCATGGAGAATTTTCTGTTGCAGAAGAGGAGATTAACCCACTAACCCTAATATCAGAATCTGCTTTTAAAGACATTCAGGTATATATTATACATACATACTACAATGTCTCTGTATTTCAGTTTTACTTCTCTGATTGAAGCAATTAATTAGTATATTGTGTATGTTAAATTGAATAACAAGCATATGAATTGTAAGAATTTTTAAATTGGTTCACAAAAGGATGTTGATCATATTAATGCTTGACTAACAGAGAAGTGTAGATGAAAAGAATGGAGCGATGAACACACGAGCTACTAATAAACTCAGAGCTTGGCAGCCTTCTCTTCAAAGCATATAACATCAAAACTCATCAATACATATGTCGAACCATATTCTTTAGTACGTGCTTGGTAATAGATAACCCCGTTGATGCAAATAGCAGGTCTTATTGGATAGTGATGTCCAAGTCCAGAGCATTCTATGTATTTACAGCTCTTGGTAGCTGTCGGAATTAACTGTCAATGTGAAACTAGACAAGCTCTCTTCATATCTTGATCTGGTAGGCCCAAAACTTGTATTGATTATCGAGAGGGTTGTATCCAAAGAAGTAAGTGTACCTGTATAGGCCAATAAAGGGTTCCTGGTCCGGCAACCAAAGGGCCTGCCTCGTGGTAGGGTTGTAACTTCGGTGTGACCAACAAAGAATTAAACCGCGGACGTATTTATAAAAGTAAGATCTCGTTAATTAGTGCAGGGATGAATATTGATTGGTTATCAGTCATCTTATGGTAAATTGACGTGAAGATGAAGAATGGTTTAGACGTATAGTGATGGAAGATGAAGTGCATACGCTGCGGCTGATGATAATTGATGACCATTGCTTCGAGACGCATCAGAACCTCATCAGACTTTGCAGGGAGTTTTTTAAGAATCTCCAACACTAGATCCAAAGGACTGTTGACACTACTGCTGAGCCTTTGTCTAGTGGGAAGAAGACTTTGTGTCGCCCATGCGACCAGGAATGCAAATACTGATTTTACAATACTGATTTTACAAAGTATAATGATGTGCTCACAAAGGAACCTGAGGACCTTGATATTGGATAATATTCACGCTTCCTCTCTTCATTACGCTGCGAACCCTTAAGCTTGGAAGCACAATATATATATAACTGCATTTACTTTTTATTATATTAAGTTTAATTTGCGATCCTTATCCAACGGAACAATAGTTCTTCTTTTAAGGGGTTCTTTGTTTAATTATTTTATATTCTATTTTCCGAATTGTATTGTAAATGGGTGTAGAAACAAAAGTTTTTTTTTTTAATTGGATTTTTGTTTCTGTTTGTTTCATTATAGTATTGTTGATATCAAAGGTGTGTGATGAAGACAAGAGAGACAACAATACTCTCTTGGAAACCTTCATCAATGGCTTCATGAATGTGCCTTCTTACATACCTATATTGGGGAACATGTCAAAGAAGGAGAAGGAGATTACAGCATACCTCTTTGCTTCAGCAGTCATTGGATCAGCTGGGTCCACATTGTGTCATCAACAATGAAGAGCCCTTGACATCCATGGTGATTGGTGTTGCAATATTCAACAAGAAGAAAGAATAGAAGAAGTCACTAATTAAAAGTTTCATTTGCTGGTTGATGAAGAGAAGAGAGACAACAATGCTCTTTTGGCCACCTTCATCAATGGGCTTATGAATGTACCTTCCTACATCGCTATTTTGGGGAACATGTCTATAAATAATAGTTATATATTTCTCTTTACGATAGTGTTAGCATGATGTATATGTTGTTATGCTCTCTACTTTAGTATGCACAAGTAGTGAACTTGAAATTTTGATCAACTTTCTAAATTCATGCAAAAAATTCTAAAACAAAAATTTTAAATTATTCAAGGCATACATACTCGGTAAACTTGTATTCAAGCCTATTTTGTCGATAAAAGATCTTGTTCAAAATTTTATTGTTTCATGTGTTGTGATTACATACATGATATCTCGTAAGTTTGTTTTATATCTTCTCCCTTTTGATAGTTTTTAATCATTGAATAATTTCATAGGTGAATAGATAAACATTTAAGGGAATCACAAATAATTTATTCAGATGAAAGATTTGAGTAACCAAATTTAAATTAAGATATATATATATATATATATATATATATATATATATATATAAAGATTATATTTTATTATTATTTTAATTCTTAAATAATATATCTACAAATAAAAAAAACTCTAACACATACCAGATGGACTGGCTTAGATCAACATAATTGCAATTTTATGTGAAGATTCCTAAAATAACAAAATTGAAATAATAATCAATATTAGATAAATATTTCAAATCTTGAAAATTCATAGTTTCTCATTTGAAAAACTTTTCTTTAGATTTGACATATCCGATATAATTTATTTTAGATATTTTGGATGGAAGTGTAGGATAGAATTAGTAACTAATTGTTTTGTTTCTTAGCTGGCGTTGGTTTCAATTTTTTAGTTTGTTGCTCAATCATTAACGTTTATTTTAGCTAACTCATGTAAATAAGTACTTGAAAGTATACATCAATAGAGAATCTTGTATGATGTGCTGTTTGCTAACTTAGCTTTCTATATCTTAATTTTTTTTCTTTAGAATGTATTCCAATCTTAAAGTGTCTGAACTTCTTTCCAAATGTCAAATATTCTCAGTCAGACTATGTTTTCCTCCTTTTATCGACAAACTTCATGGATAAATTTTGAACTCTTTGATCTTTGCATAGCAAGAAGAAAAAAACACATCACAATATATAACTGTGCATGTACATTCATCTCACTTTTATTGAAGAGAAATTAGGCCACATTTACATGAAAAATATCATAATTAGCTAAATAACTTATGTACTGTTGACTTTTCTAAAACCCAAAATTACCCCTGCCCAAACTATCATCATCTTCCTCTTCTCTCTCTCTCTCTCTCTCTCTCTCCTGTCCTTCTTCCAAATTCCTTCCCCAAACAACTATAATTCTTCTCTTTCTCTCTTTCTTGTATCTCTTTAAAACTTCTATTTTATTCTATTTCTACAATGGATTTTTTATTTGTTTTCTATTTTCACCGATGTGATTCCATTTTCATCTAAATATATTTCTTTCAACATAACATATGAATCTAGCTAGTACAATTTTCTCAACGAGTTTGTTAACGATAGCCTTTCTGTCAATTTGCTTGATGTCAACCTGAAATTCTAAGCAATTTCATGGCACATAATAGAGAGATCTTCTCGATTCATAGGATGGTAAAGTCACTTGGCAGTATGGAGACACCATATCATTAAGAAAGAGTGGGTTCTTCCAAGATAACTACAACCTCAATCTCTCATTTTAACTGTAAATATTTGTAATCACTATACAATAACTAGAGTCATGTTAACCGGTAAATGTTTGATTAGATGCTACCTACTAAGTCTTGTGAGCAGATACATGTTTGGTTAGTTGTTAAAGCTTTTTGCTAAAATTCCTTTGTCACAAATTAATTGTGGTGATAAGGTTCATGGCTGCAAATTTCTATAGAATATGTTGTCATTGGCTGCTACATGTTTGGTTAAATATTACAAAACAAAATATCGATTTTTAAGTAAGTGGTAAGATGCTCAAAATAATTATTGATAGCTGATAAGTGGTTTTTTAGTAAATTCTAAAAAAAGTTACCTTACTAACTTTATCTTTATTTATCTTTTTTTTGAAACAATATCTTTATCTATCTAACTTTTATTTTTAACGGTTACAAAACATGTTTTCGCTTTTTAAAATGGTTGGTAAGATGTTAAAAATATATATATTGTTAGTTGCTACATGGTTTATTAAATGCTACAAAGTAAGTTATCAGACTCACTATATCATTACATGTTTAACTTATGTATTATATAAGGTTAACAATTATTGTATCATTTATAAACCAAAAAATTACATCTAACATCATATTGCCTATGGTAAATAACATATAAGATTGAGGTCATTGTTTTCGTTGCATGATAATTATATGTTTCTAATGAACAAGTTATCCACTAACACTACAGTTACTATAATATTTTAGGTTAAATCTTAGCGCCAAACTTTCTCTGTTAACACACAATAAATATACTTGAGTTCCTTATTGTGTTTTTCCTCTCCTCTGCAGATTCTCAATTCCAGCAACCAATAGCCTGAGTAGTCCCTAACTCATTGATGACATATTTATAAAATGGGGAAATTCTTTTTATGTATGTCTGAGATCGATGTATCATAAAGTTTTTTAAGAGGTTTGACTTTATTTAAGTCCATGATTCATTGACATATCTGGTACATACAATATCAATTTAATTGATGTGAAGGTGACGAGCATGAGTTTGAAGAGGAGAAGATTAGTTGTTGAATCTATTGTGAAATCAGAGTAAACGATGATTAAATGATTTATCGAGAGGAATGATTAGCAGAAAAAGATATATAACACAAATGAGTTTCTGGGAAAGAAAGAGAGCGATAAAGTTTATGAATGCAGAGGGGAATGAATAATCGGGAAAGAAAGAGGAAGATGAAGATTTTTTGGATAGGGGCAAAATCGTCAAAATAGACAAAAAATCTACAGAATTTAGGAGTTTTTGAGCGCATGGGTTAGTTACCCAATTTCCTATGCTTTTGTGTATATCTACCTAATTAACTCTTTATTGAAACTGAAGTTAATAGTTTTTGTAATAAATTTAGAAGTCGTATAGAGCTAAGTTACCAAATATAGAATGAGCGCTATTTATATATCAAGAAACATTACACATCAAAGACGTCTACAATAACACAACACACAAAACGATAAATATCTCTGAATCCCCTAATCAAGATTAATCAAACAAACCCATAGATAATTTAGTTTCTTTTCTACCACTATTATTACTACTAGTTTATGACGACAAGAAAAAAAGTTCTGATGGTAATTTATTAAACCAAGGAGTTTGTTTTAGTGGACGATCCATAGCCATTCATCAAACCATTCCATGATGAACCTAAACCGTTGATATAACCACCACCACCGTATCCACCACCGTCAGATCTCCCTCCGCCTCCGTTGCCGCTACCTTCCGAGTAGCCTTGCTCTTGTTGCCAATCAAGCGATAACAGCTTTGGACTTGGCTTCACATCCATTATTGATGTTACCCTTTGATTATCTTCATGATTATTGTAATGATAATGGTCATAATTAGATAGCATAAGTCTCTGGTATGTAGAGATATCCATGAGACCACCACCATTGTTGCTGTTGTTGTTAAGACCGAGTCCGTGACTTAGACCCATGTGATGATTGTGTTGATGATCTCCGTTACTTCCATGATCAACCATGACCAGATTGTTATTGTTCATTCCTATGAGATCAAACTTACTGTCCAAGAAATCAATAGGTCTAGGGCTTTGTGAAAGCAAACCGCCATACTTGCTCTCCAAGAAACCAACGTTACTATGATCAGGAGTTGTGTAAGACCCCATCATCCCATTCCCACCAAAATGTGAAAACCCTAAAGAGGCGTTTTGGTAATTTTGATGAGAATGTGCTAAAACCATAAGGTCACTGGACGGCTTTTTGGAGGATGATGTATTAGAGGAAGAGGGTTTTTTGTTTTTCCGGCAGCCACCACCGACCGGAATATTCCTTAGAGTGCCGCCTTTGGTCCAGTAACGGCGACAAGTTTTGCAGAAGTAACGAGGCTGAGAGAGGCTATAGTTATTATAGTAACAGAACTTTGTGTGTGTTGACTCACAACGAGGACACTTTTGAGGATGGTCGTGAGGTGGACGCAGCCTCCTTCCACCGTCCATCATAGCCGCCGCGGCTACAGCCACGGCCGAGGCTTGTGGTCTAGTGCTGCAAGCAGCTAGTATGTCGGCTGCTGATGGAGAAGTCGTTGTAGAGTCTAACATGCTTCCTCCTCCTCCTGATGACTCAGCTTCCTAATATTAAATTTTCCAACAATATATTAAAATATGTAACAGTGTAATAGAATCGTTTTCCTTTTAAGTTTACATAGTTTAATGGTATAATTTATCCTTCCCACGCCAAGGAATGATGGTTTGAGATGAGTAAGATCTAAATTGTTTGAAACTTTTTTGGCATTTGCATTTACATGACACATTCGGAGTTCCGTTTACATGAGACAAAAAAAATAAAATCACAACAAAGAAAAAAATCTAAAAAGATAGATAAAAATAAGTTTGAAGTGTAAACACAAATGCCAAACGTAAACGTAATAGATCTTCCATTTTCATATGACATTTATCTTTATAACTAACCAAAAAATCTGTTTAAATGTTTATATTTTTATGTTCTTTGAAAAAAATATATACTAACTTTAAACGTAAATGCAAACGCAAATACAGATAATGGAGGTTTAACTGGAAATACCTGGAGCCAATCAGAATCCATGCAAGCTTGAAGAGAAGTGAGACCCATTTTGTGTTTGTTTGTTCAGGAAGTGAGATTTTAAGACAAGTTTATGAACAAAATCTAGAGAGAGAAGAGAGAGAGAGGAGATGAGGCATGTAAGAGTTTGGGGGTTGGGATGTGAATAAGAAGGAAGCAAGAAGAGGACCCCTCGCCTCGGGATTGCTGTATCCACTCAATAAACCACTTCTGCTATACTTAGTTAAGTTAGTTCACACTTACAAATTGGTTTTCACTTCTTTTTTTTTGTATTTTTTAGTTTAAAACTGAAGTTGTTAAAATTTGAGAAAGTATCATTTCAATTTAACAAAAAAATTCGTAAAAATTGGTCATTGTTTCTATATGAAATTTAGTTATTCATTTTCATCGTCTATACTCAGGTGATCTTATCTAAACCCATGTATACTAATCTAAAATTCCATAGTTTCATTATATTCTCTTGATTATTTTTGGATAGTTTAACTATCTGTAATTTTACTTTTATGTGGATACCAAACCGTAAATAATGCAGCTTCGTTTGATGTTCTATTTTGGAAAGTAATGTAGGTTATGTTGGGTATTTCTCAGTTTCACTGTACTGTATTCCATAACTTCTTCTTTTTAACGGTATTCTTCATATTTTTTTTTAAATGTGAAGACGTTACGTAATCAATATGTTCTTAACGAAAATATGATGTTACGCAATCAATATATGTTCTTAACGAAAAGTTAATACGCCTTGCTTTGGTGATCATGATAAAAGTAAAAACTTTAATTTTGTAGATAAATAAATCTATAATAAATATATGTCTTTAAGTGTATAGATGGACCGTATATACGGATGTGGCGGAGGAAAAAGGAAAGCGTCGGTCGGTGGTTCCAAAAACCTCGGACCCACATTCCTTAGGTGGGACCATGTCTACTTGACCAATCATCTTTATCTATTCAACGGTTACGATTAAGCCATGGGACCTAGATAGACAATGAAAGCCGTCAGATGTGTTCAGAAATAGCGGCTTGATCGTCACACAACAGACAAAAAGTGAGAAGAGAATAATATCTTTTTCGAAGTTTAGTTTGTGTTTTTCTGTTTTGAGACTTACGATAAAGAGGAAGAAGAGGGAAGAGTCTGAGAACTTAAGTGGGCCTATTAATGGGCCCCACTCGTTCGCTCCTCTCAAGCAAAGTATTTATTCTCTCGCCACCTGTAAGTCTTTCAACATGTGGCAATCTGTTTCAAGTTTTTTTTTTTTCAATCTGTTTCAAGTTTTGTTTTTCAAAAACCCTAATCATTAGTAAGTTAATTACTTTGGATACTTTCTGTTTACTAAAATTTTTGAATCAAAAGTTAAAAGAGTTTTGATCGATGGAAAAGAAGAACATGAGATAAAAGTTGCAGGCTCTAATAGTTTATTATTTACAATAATACGAAGGGAACTCTAATGTGAATGCATGTATTTTTAGATTTTTGTTGTATAACTAAAAGCTCGAATCATATTTATATAAGTAATCTCGGATTCAAATTTGATTGAAAATAAACTAAAACAATTGGTTGTGTTATTGTCTAGCTTCAATTTTTCATGTCAGTTAGTTATCATTGAGTACACATTACAATTCTAAATTACAAAGATATATTCATGATTCACCTGACTATCTGATAAAATTAGTCTACATTAGGAAAATTGTTTTTGTTTACAGCGAGTTTACAACCCTATCTAGCAAAATGTTGAGTTGACAATGAAGTATTCTTGTGAGAGACATATTTCCCATAAACTGGTCACTTGAAATAAAGAGTCCATTTTAGTATTTAATTAATTTTCTATTTTATAGTTCTCTTTTTGTAACTAAAAAGTTTTCATCTTAATCGGGCTACGATGTATTGTAACTTTAGTACCTGTATTAAGTATATAAAGTTTGGAGACTAAAATTTTGAACTTATGTTGGTTATTGATACTGATAATACTGAAAATGTTAGGAATGTTATTTTTGCAGTATAATATTGTGTGGTATATTATTCAAGGGGTTTTATGATTTTATGATTAAGCTAATATAATTTGTGGCGGTGAGGAATGAGGATAATGGGCTACATACTAACCCTTTATGATTGGTAAAAAAACAAATAAAACAGAAGATACGACAGATATATATATATATATATATATATAATCTTTAGTTTATATTACAACAAATCTTGGTAATACCTAGTTTATATAGAGTACTATAGCAAAACTCATACTGGAAAATGCAACCTTCATGACTACATGGAAGATTATTCAATACGTTAAATGACATTCCAAATTGTATTAGAGTTATTCATGAAGCGCAAAATTAAATAACTTTGAAGGAAAAGCTTCATAACTCTATGAGACAAGTAGGAAACTAAAGATTGTAAGGATCTAGGGAGAAGAATACTTCATTCTTGGTTCACATGATGAACTTTCAAAAGAACAAAATTTAAAACTAAAGAAAAGAAAGAAAAGATTAAAAGGCCATCGAAAATGGTGCACATGAGAATATAAATTACACAAGATAAGCTAAGCGTGACGAAGACATATTCTTTGGCACATATATATCTAATTTAGTGAGACCCACCACATTTTAAAGTTAACAAAGTGTATCTGTCCCGCGTATCTTTGTTCCAATTACATCACTCATTATCTGTACTTACATCATCATATCATCTGTATAACATTAGCGATTATCAGTTGAGCTATGTTTTATCTATTATCTAACGTCTGGAAGATGGAGTACATACATGCATGTAATATGTGTACAAACTATTACGTCATTCTGGTACGAGTTCATTTTCATCAATGTGCTATCGATAATAATACATTGTAAAATACTAAAATGTATTACTCATTAACATGTTTAAAATAATTTAAGGTCTGATTATGTTTAGTATATGCTTTAACTGGCCATATACATATACGAATCTTGAATATCTATACCCTATATTTATCCGTGAAAATGAATGGATTACATATGCTTTCATAAAGGTTGAGATACCTATTTTATTTATGTCAAGTTGTCAAACCCTATGCTTATCCGACGGAATTTGAGATAATATTCGAGAAGAAAAGTATTTTAAATAAGTTGCCTTACTTTATAATTGTATAGAAAATATTCTTCTACATTTGTGTGGGTCGTACATCTATAGTTTTAAAATCAGGAAATAATGGTTTGATGTAGCTTTTGATTAAAAAAAAATGGTTTGATGTAGCTTAGTTTATGGTTTGGTTTGGTTTGGGTTTTCTTGATTCTTGGTTTTAGCGAATTTTTAGTACTCTAAAACTAAATTAAAAAGAATATGTATTTCAGTTTGTATTAGTGCAATTACATTTATAACTCGATCTGATTTTGATTGGGTACAACTCTTTTACCACCACTGTATATAACTATTCTGTAAAAAAAAAGTGTGAACTTGAACCTTTTACATAACAAAGGTTTCCCTCGATACCCAAGAGCACACAGAAGAAGCCCATTACCACATCATGTGCACATCCTTCATCTAATTCATAACATAACTATTTTCACGTATGCTTTTCCCTCTCCCACTTCGAAGCGTGAGGCGGACCTCCAAGCCTTATTATGGGCTGTAGAAGCGATGGGGAATATGTTATCATTGAAACTTCTTCAGTTGAGGTTAGAGAGGTCTCTTGCTTAATATGAACAGCTATCCAGAGCTCAAATATTTAACAGATAATCTTCCTCGTCTCCTACAGGACTCGGAGATTGGTCCATAAATCATGTGCTCCCGTGTAGGAACAGGGTTGCTTCCAGAAATGCTGACAGCGTCATCAAAGACCACCGTACTCAGTCTTACGTGGCCTTTGGTGGACCTAGATGGCTAGCTCAGGTGTTACATCTTGAAGCAAGAACTGCGTAAAGAATAGCTTTGGATTGTTTCTTTCTCTGCTTTTGTCAGAAGAGCCTCTGTTGTGCTCATTTTGTTTCCTCTGGTTTTTGGTTCATTGTGTTTCTTTCTTGTCACCTTGAACTGAGGGTTCACTCCCCTCTCTGTTTTTCTGTCCGTTTGGACTTGCAAGTTAATGAAATTTCAGTGTTAAAAAAAACTATTTTACGTAAAAGCATAATATTAAGATTTCTTAAAACTATTATTTAATATATAAATTAAAAATAATTCAACTAAGTACAAAATACATAGTATAATTAGTTATACAATATCCAATAAATACTAAAATTACAAAAAAATATGTAAAATCAATATAGATTAGAAAAAGGTTAATATTATGAAACAAAAAGAATATGGTTTTCTTCCTTTTTGTCACATATGATTTATATTTCCTATACATTGTTATATGGAAATGAAAATAAACAATTCAGCTAAAAGAAACCATATTGTATGCATCTAGTTAAGTTCATATAAGCTCTCAAACGTTAAGTAATGATTATACAAATAGAAAACAGACACAAAAATAACTCAAAAGTCCTCAAAACTGCAGTTGCCATGTTATGATTGCTCACCCTCCTCTGTTTCCTCTTCCTCGTTTTCTCCACAAGCTTCCACTGTAGGAAGAGGCGGTAGCAAAGCCTCCACGAGCTTTAGTATTCCCTCTATTGCCTTGTTATCGATTCCCCGTTCAATGGGCTCCTCTAAGATCTACAGACCTCGCAATCATGACAACCTGTAAGTAGATATAACCTCAACTGGAATGATAGATGATTTGTAAAGAAAGAGAGTAGAAGAACAACACAAACCGGGGCCAGTTCAACAGTAAAAGATGGCCTGATATTGATGATATTGAGAATCTCGGCTTTAGCAAGTTTGAAATCTTTGCACTGATCAGAGAAGTTTGTAAGGATCTCTAGTGTCTGAGTGCAAGCAGGAGTCTCCATCAAGTAATCATAGACCTGAATTAACAAAAAGTAATTCAACTTCACTAAATCTCTTTTTTAAGGCTAAAAATAACAACATGGCAAGACAAGACCTTGTATTCTGATGTAGAGACTGGAGCTATAACTCTTGTAGTAGTATCATTTGATGCACCTCTTGAGTTCAGCAAGTCGAGCACTTCGAAGTTTGTAAGCGTACCTGCGTTTGCCTTTACTCTGCAAATATACACATCGATTCATAAAAGAAGATAAAAGACTCGAGCAAACAACATAACTGAAGATGGATCTCAGGAGATACTATTATATTGATATGAATGATGATTATTATTAACAATGGAGCTCTGTTTATATACACAGAGAACAGAGTGATGAACAAGTTTAGTATCTACAGAAGTTAATGAGAATATACAAACGTTAATTAGACGATGATTTAGGGATTTGATGAATCCACATAATCTGCCTTCCATATTCTATCACACCCCCTCAAGATGGACGGCTTGGAGAAAGTCCTATCTTGACAGAAAGAGTTTGAAAACGAGCTCTTGGAAGAGGTTTGGTAAGAGCATCGGCTAGCTGATCGGCAGACGTAACATGTGTGACCCGAAGCTGTCCACTTTGTACAAATTGGCGAACAAAGTGATAATCCAGTGCAATGTGTTTCATCCTGGAGTGGAAAACCGGGTTTGCTGCTAAGTAGGTGGCGTCTATGTTATCACAATAGATAACCGGTTGGTTGGTAACCTGAATACCCAGTTCCATAAGTAGAGATGAAATCCAGCATAACTCAGTGGTGGTTGAAGCAAGGGCTCGATACTCGGCCTCTGTAGAGGACCTAGCAACACCTGTTTGCTTCTTGGAGGACCAAGCTATGGGGTGACTTCCCAGTAGACTACATACGCGCTAGTAGAGGTGTAATCATCTCTGTTGCCTGCCCAGTCCGCATCCGTAAAGGCATGAAGGTCCGGCTTGTTGTGTGCTCGAAAGAAGAGACCTTGTTGCTGTGTACCCGAGAGATACCGTAAGATTCTCTTGACTGCTGTCCAATGTTCTCTGTTGGACGGTGCATAAACTGAGATAACTTGTTGACAGAATATGAGATGTCAGGTCTGGTGAGAGATAAATATTGAGACTGCCAACAATGATCCTGTACTGGGTTGCATCTTCCAGTGGTGTGCCCGAGCGGAGGGTGAGGGATGAGTTGGACTCCATCGGCGTGGCTACTGGTTTCGCATTTGTCATCTTTGCTTTGTGTAACAGATCTGAAACATAACGAGATTGTGTGAGATGTAATCCTGAGGGTGTTCTTACCACTTCAATTCCTAAGAAAAATGATAAATCACCCAAATCTTTAAGAGAAAAGCGAATAGAAAGGGAAGTGATAAACCGGGATATTGCAGCTGAATCATTTCCCGTGATAATGATGTCATCGACGTACACCAGCATGTAGAGAAGTGTCTTGCCGTGATGATAAATGAAGAGAGATGCGTCCGCTACAGAATTCTTGAAACCGGACTGAAGTAGAAAGTTTCGTAACTCATTGTACCACGCCTTTGGGGCTTGTTTGAGACCATATATTGCTTTGCGTAATCTGCAGACAGCATGTGGATTGTCTTTGTCTTGAAAGCCTGGAGGTTGCATCATATAAACTTCCTCATTGAGAGTGCCTTGTAGAAAGGCATTATTGACATCGAGCTGTCGCAAAGGCCAGTTCCGAGAGACTGCAGTGCTGAGGACAATGCGAATGGTTGCAGGCTTCACTACAGGACTGAAGGTGTCTTGATAATCTATTCCATGTTGTTGTGTGTAGCCTTTTGCAACTAAGCGAGCTTTATATCTCTCTATGGAACCATCTGCTCTGCGCTTGATTGTGAACACCCAACGGCAGCCTACGACATTAAAATCAGGAGACATATTAGATAAGTCCCAAGTATGATTTCTAATATGTGAATTTATTTCATCACTAATGGCTTTGCGCCAATGAGGACTTTTGAGAGCTTCAGCAACAGTTCTTGGAATGGCATCTAAGGGAAGAGAGAGTTGTGTGTTCAAGTTCAGCTTCTGAACAGGTTTGCGAGTGCGGTTGCTTGTGCGTAGTGGTGCTGCAGGTGCAGCAGGTGCTGGAGGAGCCAACGGTTGATGCTGAACTTGTTGTGGTGGTGAGGATGATTGGCCTGACTGGTCTTGCATGGAAGTAGAAGCTGGTAGTGTATTTGTCGGAGGTGGTATTTGACTTGGTGTCACCGTAGTTTCTTGAACTAGCGGTTGAGACGATGTAGCTGGTGGTGGAGTAGAGCTAGAGTTTCCTGTGGCTGAGGAATGAGCGCCACCGATGGTGAAGAAGAGGTGTGTTCTTCAGCAGGTTCCACTTGTTCCCACATAGTAGAGGTGAAGAAAGAGCAAACGGAAAACAGTTTCATGAAACAAAACATGACGTGATGTATATATCCTAGATGTAGACCTGTCTAACAGAAATAAGCACTGCGATGGAGAATAACCAAGAAAACACACGGTGTACCGAGAATCTAACTTATGAGATGCATATGGTCGTAACCATGGAAAACATAAACACCAAATACCGCAATTTTTCATAATTGGGAGCTTCATTATAAAGACACTGAAATGGATTTTGAAAATCTAAAGTTGGTGTTGGCATCCTATTTATAAGATATACAGCTGTACCGAATGCATAAGTCCAATATGACTTAGGCATTGACGCATGAGATAATAAAGCTAGACCAGTCTCAACAATATGTCGATGACGTCTTTCAGCTATACCATTATGCTCAGGAGTGTGCGGTGGGCTGGTCATATGAGAAATACCATGACTCGACAGAAAATTCCTAAGTCCAATATATTCACCCCCATTGTCAGTATACAGGGTTCTAATTCTTGTTTGAAAACGATTCTCTACTAAACTCTTAAAGGTTGTAAAAACATCAAAGACATGAGACTTTTGTTTCAAAGGATATATCCAAGTATATCATTCATATCAATATAATATGGTATCAGATACATTATGTTCTTCATCTCTGAGGTTTATGCAGAGGTTTTTCTCCTGAAACATTCAATGGGAAGAACATCAGAGATCAGAAACAGAGGATCGTTGTTTGTTTCCTCCACACACCAATAAACAGAGCTAAAGCAAAACACTTTACGAGACCCAATAACGGGGAGACAAATTAAGGCTTAACTGGAGTAAATTTACCGAAATTTTGATATCGGAAATTTTTAACGGCGGCGGAGACGGTGGTCGTACGGATGAAAAAGAGCGGAGAATTGCGAGAAAAAAATAGAAATTACCTAACGGGCTTGTTAGATGTAATCGGGCCCAACAGCTATGTTCTGTTCTTCCTCTGATGGATGATTGAAGAAGCTCGTCGGAATATAGTTCTGGTCGTGTAGAACCCTATAACAAAGCGACATCGTTTTGAGCAAACGAAACAAAAATAACTTGGGCTAAGCCTGTTAGTCCGGCTAACGTTATACGTTCGGCCCAAACAAACATCCCCCTGCTATCGTTTTGTGTTGGGTAGCGTTTGCCTTTACACTCTGCATAAAATGTTTTTTAAAATAAATATTTTAGATTCACATGTGTCGTAAACACATAACTTTTTTAAGAAGTAAACTTGAAATGAAACTAAAATGCAATAAACGTTTTTTCATCGTAAATTATTGGAAATTTAGAAGAGGATATATATGAATTTTGTCGAGGAGTTTAATGGATCAAATTCTGAAGTAACCCACATGGGAGTTCAGCAATTCTCTCATGACCCTATTTCTATTTAATTTTATTTTTATTTAAATTTAAATAAAAAGAGGGTAAAATAGCAAAAAACCTATGGATTTCAAAATATTTACAGACCCATGCCATTTCTATCCTACCCAGAATTTGACCCATAATCCCACCCATAACCCGACCCGATTTTAACCCTAATCATTCTTCTTTTCTTCCTCTTACTCCATTGATGTTTTCTTCAACTTCTTCACTTCAAAACAAAATAAAAAAATCTTCAAAATTCACCAACTTTCTTTTTATCCCCAAATTGATCAACCCATAGTCATATTTAATCAACTATATCTTATTCAAATCAATTTCATCTTTTATGTACTAGTTTATGATAAAGAAGAACGCAGAGTATTACTAGTACAACTAGTACAACTCAAATTAGTGCAAATAGTACAACTCAAACTAGTACAACTAGTACAATTAAAACTAGTATTAATGGTACAATTAACTAGTATAACTTGTACAATTAGAACACATAACTAATACAACTTTGAAATTAATATGGTGATATTTTTTTATTTGTTTTCAATGTATGAATGATGCTATAAATAGAATGATGTATTACCAATGAAACATATTGGTCTAATCTTTCTCCGCCTGCATGTGTCAAAATACATAATATATTTCAATGTATAATATCTGATTTGGATAATAAATTGTTTACAAGTTGAATTAGTTATACTAGTTATACAATTTCCAGAGTCCCATCGCCATTTCTTCTAATTCGAGGTTCTCCTACCGGTTGATACACTAAAATGAATCTTTACTCTAGTTAACAATTGTAATTATAGTACTTTAGATTCAAATCCAGAGGACCACTACACTTTATTTCTATGAGTTTCGAAATCAAGCTAAGAAGAAGATTTGGTTTTAGGTTTAAGAATGACGATAAGAAACAAGTAGAACTAGAGATTGATTCAAATTAACAAACAGCTATCCTAGGGTATTTCATCGGTGTTGAATCGAGCCAAACAATTATTCAAGCGCAGTGAAAAGCCTTCTAACTCGGATCACTCAGTGGAACACCCCAATCGTGTGGTGGTGATCGCTTGCAGATCGATCCCACCATCTAACGTCGTCGTTGAGATGATTGAATCTTTAGAGGACATGCCCGATTAGTTCACTTACTACCCTAATATCTACTTTCGTTGATTAGGGATATTAAGCTCATTCAATACATGTCAAGTTATCTTCTATGTGGTTAACTAGGTGATGAACTTAGGATCTAACAACAAGTGATCAGATTAATGAAAGCATTAAGAACAGATTTAATGAAGAATTAATTGAGTTCGCATCTATGTTTAGCTCATATCTCAACACCCTAAAAACCCTAGGCGAGCTAGGTCACTACTCGATCATGATGCAAGCAATCAAAAACACAATTCCTGAATAATATTGCATAAGAACAAGAGTAGAAACAAAAGGGTTCAGATGATCTTCTCGATGAGAGGATGGATTCTTCTCCCTTACAAGTTGCAGATCGCACAAGCTAAATAATTCTCTTGTAAAAACTAGCGTAAGAAAATAAAATATGATAGATGGCGTTTTTATATGGAGGCGCCAATAGGTAGAAAAGAGATTAGGGCAACAGGGCTTAATTCCCGAAATAGGAGTTTCCTTATTCGTCGGGAACAACCTCGGGATCAATCCGTCTGCTTGTTCTGCTTGAGAACAGTCTCGGGACTGTTCTCCTTAAGTGTTCTCCGCAAGATTGCTCCAAAAAGACATTTTCTCTTCATGCACCTTCTCTTCACTCTTCTACCAACTCCAGACTTGTAAAAGATCAAAAGGGACTAGACTGACACGTTTTAGAGACTTGAATCAGATGGAAACATATATACAATGATGTGAAAAACACCATATATCACCAGTCCGACAGTGAAGAAACACGGTCAGCAGAGGCGACGAGGTCAGAAAATCCTCCACGGGCGAACACGGAAGACCATCCCATTACACCTCTTTCTGGGTCTTCTACTAGGGATGGCACATTCTTCGAAACAAGGAGAAAACCCCAAAGAAATAGGGTTGAATCACGCTGATGCTCACACATTTCAAGAACATAATGCTATAGAGATAAAAATCAGACTACTTTTTGTAATATGGTACAACTAGGATATATATTATAAATAGTTGGTTCTAGTAGACTTAGTTGTACTTAAGAGGAGAGTGTGACTAGCACAACTGAAATAAGTTTAACTAGTAATACTAATACAACTAAAAATGTAAAATTGTGTAACAGATACAACTACTTAAAATTTAAGAAGTTTAACTTCTAACTAACATGTAAATCATGTATTACTCATATTTCTAATAAAACCGTAATATGTAAAACTTGTATCACTCATACAACTAATATTTATTTATTTAGTAATACTTTACAAAATGTTAATAAAACTAGTATTACTTGTACAACTGTTATATGTATTACTTGTATTACTCACAACTACTTACATATTTAACTTTTACTATACTATGTAAAACTTGTTTCACTCGTGCAACTACTATATATCAAGCTAATATTAATTGTACAAGTGGTATATGTATAACTTGTAGAACATAGGTAAGTAGTATAATTTGTACAACTGTGCTATGTATTACTTGTATAACTACTTGTAGATCATAGGTAGAACATAGGTAAGTAGTATAACTTGTGTTACTCTTACAACTAACACTTCTGTTTTCAGTATAACTTGTATTACTAGTACAACTCTTCAGTTTTCAATTGTATTAGATGTTATATGTATTACTTGTAATACTGCATAAATTTCTACAACTGTAATAGCTTGTGTATTACTAGTATAACTTGTACGAGTATTACTCGTACAACTAGCACTTGTGTAACCAGTATAACTTGTTTTACTAGTACAACTTCATCATTTTCCAGTTGTATTAATGTTTTTTTATGCAGGGTGAGGAGATGGCTAGAGGAGCAATCAAACCACACATATTTTACTTCCAACCGGCTGAGTATGGGAAGTCCTGTAAGCTCTCCTCAAGCTGTCATCAAAAGCATTTCATCAAGTTGATTAAATTAAAGAATTTCATGCATTCGAGAAGAAGTAGTTTTACGAGCACCCACAGTTCAAGCATCTTTTCCATATGGAGTACTCATCAAGGAGAAAGGTCATGTGATTGTGGATGTTTTTGCTTCGCATTGTACAAGTCGACAAGAAGAGACAGACTTGGTTTTAGATGCTGGTGTTGCTTTTGTGTAACAATAAGACTTGTGTTGATGTTGTGAAACATAAGATTTGGCGTTGCTTTTGTTAAACTTAGAACTTGTGTGTTTATGATTTAGTAGTGAACTTGTATTTGTCATATTTTGGTTGAACTTGAGGTTTTGGTATAACTAATACTACCAAGTAAACTATGGGAACATTACTCTGGCGGGTACAACTGGTACAACTAGACAAAAGAAGACACAACTATTGTTCTTAAAACGTGTTACACATTTAAAATGTGATAAACAACTAAAACATAATAAACTTATTAACAAGTAGTTGTATCAGTATTTTAGTTGTACAATCTAATACATAGTTGTGCCAGAATTTGAGTTGTACAAGTTTGTTCATAGTTGTATTTTGGTAGAGAATTTGAATTGTGTAGTTGTACCACATTAAAATATATATACCTCAGTTGTACAGCCTTTGAATTCTTAAATGCATAGAACCATATACAAAGGAATCATTAGTTTTGTTAAAATATATTATGTGTAAGTTTTCCAAAAATATAGTGAACAAACTAGTAAACAAACCTTTAAAGTATAAGGTAGATCAAGAAAAATTATATGATTGTATAATAATTGCAAAAAAAAATTGGTAAAACTTCAAATAATTAGGATGAACCACTATAAGGACATTTCAACTTGTATAGTCTGTTATTTAACTATAAAAGCCAAATGGAGTTTTAAAATGTTATATTTGAAGAAATTTTACCAGTTGTACCAGTATTTCCTTCCTCGTGTATATAATGTAGTGGTAGTTGTACTAGTTGCCCTAGTATTACATCATATCGTTATACTAGTTGTACCAGTATTATAACACAGAAACATGACTGCATGTTATATGAAGTTTTACAAGTAGTATCGTGAAAATAACACATCCGATTTTGTCAAATATAAAGTTTAAAGACACATAAATAGCATTCCTAACACATAAATAAGTCTCACACACATAAGAAATTTCCATAACACATAAGTAACACTCTTTCATCACTTCTTTTGTTACTTCCCTCGTTTCCGGTTCCCTTGTTGTCTTCCCTCACTTCTTGTTTTTCGTTCTTTGCTTTCTTAGTAAATGGTTTTATATACAATAGAACCTCTATAAATTAATAATGTTGGGATTTTGAAATTTTATTAATTAATAAAGATATTAATTTACAAAAGTTTTCTTATTTAGATTTCTTATTGTAAGATATTTATTATTTTAAGATAAGAAAAATATTTGATTTTAGTGTAATGACATTAATTATTATTTTTAAAAAAATTTTACATTTATATTAACTTTATTACATTATTAGGTGTATGTAATATATATTGCAAAAAACTTAAATGTGGTTCTAGAAAATAAAAAGATAATTCTATTGTGAATATAAAACAAACAATGTAATAATAGATTCTTACTTATATAAAATATGTATACATATAAATTATTAATTTATAATTTTAATGAAACCATATATTTACATAGAATTTTCAAAACAATATCTCACTATTTTGATTAGCTTTAGTATTTGTTTTGAGTTCATTTCAATCATTTTATGATGCATTTATATGTAAATATTGCATTTGTTTGTTCATTTGCATTTGTGAGTTTAAAATGTACACTTTAGAAATTTGGGACGAAATCTTGAATTTATTCATGCAAATTATAAAGTATGTGGCTGATTTGAAAATCATCAAGAGACAAGGGACCATCGTGCAATTTGAAGAGGTCTGATCTTCTTAATTAAAATGTTTGGGACTAAATCAAGAGGACCAATTTGCACGCTTTTAATAGTTGGGTCACATTCATGAATAATCAAGAGTTTGAGGGCCTGTTTTGTAAATATTGAAGAAGTCTCCATGGGAGGAGATCGAGCTTGCTTCAACACGAGCGATGGACGCGGGGCTGAGCAGGTCGGGTTTCATGGACAGAGGAGTCGAGATCGCCACGGTGCCAGATTTTCAGGGGTCCTTGTCGCGAGGGCTGAGCCACTTTCACGATGGTTCGATCGGAGGAGACGAAGCTGGAAGAGCTGGATCCATCAAGGAAGCGACGGAGGAAGCTATCACGATAGTTGCGACATGGCTCAACCGTTGGAAACGGCGAGCTCAGGAAGCGGGAGAAAGCTATCGCGTCGGCGATGATTTTTTAGTTTTGTTTTAATTTTTTTTTGACTATTTTTAATTTTATTTTTATTTATTTTATTTAGGATATAAAAAGTAAATTAATATCTTATGGGTCATATATACTAACTTGGGTTATAGGAGAATAAAGGAAGAGGGTTATGTCTCATTTGAGAATAATGTCCGAGTTTAATTAACTTTGACATTCATTCTTTAGAAACGATATTGTATGCGGCTTCTCGCTTATATACATACCAATATAGACAAAAAAAAAACTCGTTGTCTTATAAGTTGTTAATAAAATCAAAGGGAATTAGGACACATGATTCTTGCTTTGGAGAACAAAAGAACTTGAAACATGTAAGCTAAGCTAACTAACTACCTTTAGTTAACCCCAATTTGGCAAGGCTCCTCTCATTGCTTTTAAATTAAGTTCCTCATGCTTCCCACGCTTTCTTAAATTTCACTTACTCATATTTTTCTTTCTTGAACATTTTAATTTTTTGGTGTTATTTAAACATCATCTTGTTGGTTTCTTCCAACATTTTTTTTTCTTTTTGTTTGGGCGATTCTTTCTTTCTTTTCTATTTTGCAAGATTGTGAATCCATGAAAGGTACCAAAACTCTTTCTGTATCTAGTTTAGCATTTCCTCATATAACCATTAAGAAGCATTGTTTTCTATCTTCAAAATGTTATTTGTTCAATACATCTTTGATAATGTGATTTAGTTTATATATTTTTATAAAAGTAATTTTATTATAATGCGATCTAATAATGTATACACCATAATTATATATATTTTTTTTATAATGTGGTGGGAATTTTTTAGAATCCAAACTGTGAAAAAAAACTTGCGAGTTTGTTCATTGAATAATAAAGACAAAAGATGGAAATATTGTTAGTATTGTGTGTTGTCGATTTGAAAATAGAATGTAGTAGTAACGTGAAGCTAACATCAGTTTTAGTTGTAAACGCGTTTACTTAGCGTCCAAGTCGCGTCGCTGTCGTCTTTTGGTTCTGTTTGTGGCAGCTGTCCCTATATCACACATGTATCCTCTGTTCCACCTCAAACCTACGTGACCGACCTGTAGCCTCACCTATTATTTACATATAACATTACAAAATGTAATATAACTTTTTGGGTAAAAAAAACAAATGCCTCTTCATAATTAAGCTGTAGGTTTGAAATTTGGAGTTAAAAATCAACTTTATTTGTTTAAAATTTTCTTATTTAGTTAGAACATTTTCAATGTTCATATCAAAGAGTTTTTCTTCAATGATAATTCAAAAAGCAAAAAATAATTGAAGGAAAAGGAGACTGCCGACAGAAATGGTTCCCCCATAACTCACAAATCTCACAACTTCTTTTTTGGTCTTTCGTTAATCGTTTCAAATCGAATTGATTTATTTGAAAAAGATTGATTTTAACAAAGCCATGAAAGCCGCTATTTGTTAGGTTCTTAAAACAGGCCCAAAAAGATTTGATTAATCGACTTGATTCTCTTAAAGAACAATACACATAGAGTATGTGATAATTATATTAGTATATATTATGTATTTTACTAATTGTATGCGTAAATTGCATTGGCTGTTGTATGGCAAGAGACAAAAGTCTTACAACATTAGGCATCAAAATCTTTTGGAATTACCAATAAGCATTTCCCAAGGCTGGTCCACTAGGATCGTATACATTGGTTTATTCTAATTAATGCAAAGATTTTATTTTTCTTTCTTGTTTGGAGTTACCAATAAGCATTCCTTATGATGGCCCATTAAAAATAGACAGCTTTTTCTTGATTTAATCGTACTTGTTGTTTTAATAGATATTTTATCGTATTCAGCAAGCCATGCATTATCATCAAAAAGAAAATCTAAAACAAGTAACCCCACCAGAAATAGTTACTAACTAATTTCCAACATTTTTGTTTCAACATCTCTTAGTGAGTTTAATTGTTTTTTATAACAAAACACAATTGCTTACAACTGAGTGTACTGATGATTTCTTCTACATATTCAGAATGGTATAAAAGCCGCCTGGATTAATAAAATAGGCAATAATCTAATCATGCAACCATATTATACAAGCACAATCTAGGTTGTAAACAAAAGGATAGTTCCATAAAACAAGAATGCAGCAAGTATTTCAACATTTAGTGTCGACCATTCTTGTTCATGTTAGTTGCAAGGGATCTACAATGCATCTACATAGGATTTTTTTTTTTTTTTATCTACATAGGATATTGGTGGCAAGATTGGTGTCATGTTACGTTTTGTGTAGTATATTTTGTGTGAGACATATTAAAAAGATGCTTATATTCAAATGCACAGTTTACGTATCACATACATATTGGTTAAATTTTCAAATTTCACAAGCATTTTATTCGAATTAGCTACACTTGCAAAGCTTATATACTAATTTGATTCAACTTGGAAAGTTCTTAGTGATGTTTATCTGCTTCGATTATACTAATTACGAGTACTAAATACACTAGCCACATTCTTCAAAAGTTCAAATGTTACTCATCACGTGATCCATTTCAGATAACTTTCCATTCAAGTTTCAACCTCAAAACATTTGTTCTCGAACATATAGAAGTTAGAACCTTTTTTTTTTCTCGACTATTAGAAGTTAGAACTTAGATATACAAAATTATTAGTTTACAAAAAAGGATATACAAAATTATTGAAAGTATTTATTAATAAGAAGAATGAGCAAGGGTCCCATATTCTGGTCTTTGCATGTTTATCTGAAATCTCATTAAGTCTTCGGTTTGGGTTTGATGTGTCCCACTCGTTGCCTTTGACCAAAAGTAACCTATCATTAACATTTATCTTAATAAAAAAATACTAGCCACATCAAAAGATGTTTCCTTAATTAATTTATTATTATTATTGACACATCAAAATCGTCAAAAGGAAACACTTCATAATTCTTTAGAGAGCTCCCAAATATATCCTTTATTTTCATTTTTATTTAAATACAATATCAAATAGATTTAAAAGTGGTGGAAACTGTATAACCTAACTAAACACAAGCCATATCTGTCTCCTCTCCACTAGGAATCTTCGTATTTATACGCGTATACACATATCCACGTATGTGTCTTACATGTGAATATGTAACATATAGAGTACATGTGTATAAAACATATACTATAACGAAAGATAAAGGACACATCAACAATGCATAAGTCCCGATGTATGTTTGAGAGTTTTGAAGCTTTTTATACTATTTTTTTTGGGTGTTTGCAAAAAGATTGAGACTCCACATCGAAATGCCTTTTATTTTATTTACATCTTTATAGATTCTTGAGCATCTAAACATACATATATATATATATACAAATTCAACCATTTATCCACATGTACGTGTCTCTATTATTCCCATGTATCAATGCATCAATTTGACTATATGTCAAATAGAAAATTAAAACAAACATCTTCCTTTCAAGACACAAATCCTCAACCAAGTGCCTCGAATCCATTACCATTTCATATACATGGAAAATTTAATAGAGAAACATTATGCTATGTAAAAAGCCCTTTTGTCAAAAAAAAATCATTATGCTATATATTATTTATCTATTTGTTTTTGGTTGATAAATTTGAGCATTTAACTATTTAAAACTATTTAACTCTCTCTCTCACACACAGTATAAAAATACTCGTCTTTCATAAAGCAAAGAAGCAAAGAATCGTGTTCTCTTACACATCCACAGTGTTTTTGCATTTTTATTGCAAGGATCATTTCTTTCCTTAGCTTCGAAATCAGCTCCATCTTATTCATCTTTATTCACTTTCTTTCTCTCTTTTTCTTTATTAAAACATTTCTCTTTCAAATCTGATCAGCTAGATTCTTTAGTAATGGTTTACTTCATCTTTATGTGCAATAACACATGGTTTTAAAGCTTCGAATCTCTCTCCCTTTGCTTCATCAACTATCTTTAATCACCTCGTGACTCAATCTTTTCAAATTCCCTACATATTGTTCTAAATAATCCCATACTGTCTTTAGTCTTTACTCTGTTTTTGTTTCTTCTCAAACATTACAACAAAATGGCTTCATCATCATCATCATCATTATTGTCATCACCACCTTCATATGCAGAGTTAAAAGATGCTTGGCATCCATCAACAACAATAGTCAACACAACAGCATCAAGCTACTGGTTTAACTGGAGGGTTATGATCTGCTGCATATGGATGGCTATAGCGATGGTGATCACCGGTTTTCTTATATTCAAGTACGAAGGCTTTCGCCGGAAACAAAGTGGAGAAGGAGGAGAGAAAGAGTGGTCGGGTAATGTATATGAAGATGAGACTTGGAGGCCTTGTCTACGCAATATTCACCCAGCTTGGCTCCTTGCTTTTCGAGTTGTTGCCTTCTTTGTTCTTCTCATTATGCTAATCGTTATTGGCCTTGTTGATGGACCTACCATCTTCTTCTATTATACACAGTAAGCTATCTCTCTCCCTCTATTGATAAGAGTTATAATATGACTTTTTTTTATTTGTTGGTTTTTAATGTTTTTTCTTTCTTTGTGGTCGCTTTTGTTTTGATTTGCAGGTGGACTTTTGCTTTGATTACTCTCTATTTTGGAGTAATATTCTGTCTCACAACATGATTATTTTAATTATTAACTTGTTTGTAACATTGTTCATGTTTCTTACATTTTTATTTATCTTCTTTTAACAGCTAGGCTCGCTTCTTTCGCTGCATGGATGTTACCAATACAACAAAAGAGTGGCTGGTGATAGAGTAGATAGCATTGAGGCCATGTCCATAGACTCAGAGAGAGTCATATCCAAAGGCTCTGATCATACTCTTCAACAGAGTCAATACTCTAGTAATCTAGCTGGTTTTTGGGGATATGTTTTCCAGATAATATTTCAGGTAATTAAAATCAAAATCCATAATCAAGCCTAAGATACTATCAGATTTTTATGATTTCTTGATTGGATATCTGGTGAAATAGATGAATGCAGGTGCAGTTTTGCTCACTGACTGTGTCTTCTGGTTCATCATTGTTCCCTTCCTTGAAATCCATGATTATAGCCTCAATGTTGTAAGTAATCTAATAAGTCATTTTATTATTTTTGATTCATTATATAAACACATTTGTGATCAATTCTTTTTTTTTTTTCGTCAAAAGCATTTGTGATCAATTCATAATATAGAATATTCTGTGATCAATGTCGCAGCTGGTGATCAGCATGCACTCTCTTAACGCAATTTTCTTGCTTGGTGATGCTGCTTTGAACTCTTTGGTAAATCTCAGATTCTATCAAATGCGTATACAGTAGCTGCTATATACTCTTTAATTGATTCTAATTTGATTTTTGAATTTCATTATTACAGAGCTTTCCATGCTTCAGAATTGCTTACTTCTTCTTATGGACAATAGCCTATGTTTTATTCCAGTGGACTCTCCACTCGTTAGTCCACATATGGTAAACATTTCATACAAATTCCACTTATCTTTTTGATGTAATCATTCTTAACCTTTGACGGTAATCACTCCTTACTGTTTATCAATAGGTGGCCTTATCCATTCTTGGATTTAGCATCCCACTATGCTCCATTATGGTAACTTAAAACTTTCATAAATGTTTTTTTGATGTTTTCTCCATTGTTTTGTTGGAAATCTAGTGCTGATTAGATTCAAATGATGTGGCATTTTTTTATAGGTACTTCTCAGTTGCAGTGATGCACTTGCCATGCTATGGAGCCTTTACCTTGTTGGTGAAGCTAAAACATCGGCTTCTTCAGAGATGGTTCCCTGAGTCTTACCAGAGTCCTCGGTAGTAGCTTTCTTGGAAAGCAAGCACGTTTGAATGGAAGACTAATTTAAGTAGATGTTTGTTTTGAAAATACAGAAGGAAACAAAAAAAATTGAAGTGTGAAGCAACAAACTCATGCTTATAAATATGATTTAATTCTTTGCTCTTATCAAATAAGAGGTGATTAAAAGATATGACAATTTAGCATGATAAAAAGCAAAATGCAGTAACTTATTCATTTATTTTTTAAGCCTAGAGATTGGCTAGCTTTCATTGGACATGTTCTTAGCTTTCTATGAACTAATATTGTATTTCACTCTGGACTTTCGAATACACAATTCCATTAAATCACAAAACTCTAGACGCCATCTAGACTCTCTAATGAAAGTTGAAAACCTGGTATATATGTTACTAAAACCAGATATTCAATCAGCTATTAACGGAACTTATATAAATATGTTCCTTCAATTCTTACTCCCAAACATGTAGGCACTGTGATTCATATGCGCAAAGCATCAATTATTCAAATAAACTTTTATCAAATAAGCAGATTTAAATGAATATTGTGACTGAACTCTCTGATAAAAGAAGTCTATGTTCAAAAGGATATTAATATATTATGGGACAATAAGGATATTCTTCAAACGTACACGTAAATCTAATGAGTAATCGAAGTCAGTAACAAAATCTTTCAAAAAATCTTTCAAAAAATCTTTCAAAGAAATAAAGATTTAGCAATTTAAACATATGGGTTAGGTTTAAAGCTGTTAAAGATGGTTCTAATGTGCTTGCACTTGGAGTTATCAAGTGCTTTCTCGAGTGCCTTGAGATCTTTGTGATAGACCGGACACTGATCCGTTCCACTGATGCATACACAGTTCTTGAGGTTATCTGACGATTTTTTGCGGTCACGTCGTCTTTCTTCTTCGAGAATTACCTCACGACGTTCCGCTAGAATGTCCGGTAATATGCCAAATAGCATCAACAATACAAAGCCGAGCACCATAAGGGCATTCTGAAATTCCTCTGTACTTACCGTCAACGCCATCCTTCCCTGATTCACAGCAGTTTTCTAGCTATTTAGGGTTTCAAAACTTCAGAAAACTATTTCAAGGAAAAAGAGAAAATAAAACCTTTTTTGTGCAACGAGAAAATAAAACCTAAAGATATATACTTCAACATATGCATATAGTTATATCATATATGTATGTGTAATTAAGATTTGGATGCCTTCGAAATTCTTCCGATGTAATACTGTTTTAGGATTTAGCTTCCTAAATTAACTAAATTACAATCCTCCCCCATTCTAATCCAACCCTTATAAAACAATAGTTTTTATGTTTGTAAAAAATATAATATCTACACACCCCGAAATAAAAGGTTTAATTCAAGGCTTGACGAGTATACATGTATGTTTCGTTTTGTTATTTTTTACTAGGGAAAATTTGGAGAAACACACTTCTATGAGATTTTAACTTGAAAACTACATCACTTTTTAAGGTTTTTGAAAAATACACTTTGGTATATATAAATTTACCAAATTATCCAATATGAATATTTAATATTATTATCGAAAACTTTAATCAGAATAATTTATTTAAACTAACAGCATAATCTTAATAATATCTACACAATATCTTTTAATATTTTTTCAAATATTTTTTTTTAAAAAAAAAGAAGAAAAGAAAACAAGCGCTGTCTCCTGCATCTTCTTCGAAATCTTTTATTTTCTATTTCTCCAAAACATTTTTTTCTTTTTTTAGTGTTCGTAGTACCAGACTTATTGATTCTTTACTCATATCCTTGAATGTAATTATGTTTTATAAATTCTCGTTTTTCATTATTCATTTAAAAAGTTTTTGATAGAGAACACTTGTCATAAGAATAAAATATTTTACAGGGGGATGACATGACTTTTCTTTTGTAGAAGAATAATGGTGTATGCAATCTTTTTATATAAGGTTTTAGAATTTTTTTTCTTAAGAGAATGTTTAAAAAGAATACATATAAACTTTTTGATAAAATTACAAACGATTCATAACTGTTTTTCATAGTATCATTGTTATTTTAAAATTCTAAATAGTAAAATAACACATGTATTTTAGCGTAGATTAATATTAAGCATAAATATCTTAAAAATAATATTATTATTACTAATTTTGAATTTTTATTTTCTTTATTCAAATATTTAATATGGATAAAAAGGTCTTTTCACATTTAATTAAGTGTAGTTTTCAAAAACTACAAAAGAAAATGTAATTTTCAAATTTGAAACTATTAATAGATTATTTTTCAAATTATCTCTTTTTACTACGGTACAGTCAGAGAAATATAATTATATTTATTTTGTTAACTAATACTGTATGTGTTTTTTTTGACTAATAATACTGTATGTGTTATATTAATGTTTTGGAGTTATGAATTTATAATATACGTGACGAGGATAAAAACAATTCAGTCCAATTAAGATTATAACATATATTTACTTAAAAGGTATACAAAGTCAAATATACTGACATCAAGTTAATAATTATGATAAAAAAGTTTGATAAGGATTCTCTCTAACGATAAACTTTCTGAACTAGAGCTGGGCATTCGGAGACCAATTGGATTTCAGTTTGGATTCAATCAGGTCTCAAGTTTTTGGATTTATGAATATTATAAAAGTTTGATTCAGATCCAGTTCATATTTAGTTGGGATTTGGTTTGGTTTGGTAACATTTCCAAAAACTGGTTGAACTCAGTCTTAATCTGGTTTTCGTTTCTAAAACATTATTTTATACTTAGATAAACCCGAAAACCAAATAAATATCTAGTGAAATAAAGACCTAAGATATAAAATTTCAAATGAGAAATAGTTTTATTACAAATTTTTAGGTTCTATTGCAATTTTTGACAAGTGAAATTAGAGAATAAATACAAAGAAAACAGAAAATAAAATATAAAATAAAAACTATGAGCAACCACATCATATCTACTAAGCCTTGATACGAAAACACATAAAACTGATAAACTCAACTATGTTGAAGTAGAGCATCAAATACCAAAATGTATTAAACTAAGTAATTGAATTAATTATTCATATAATAGATACTTATTTTAGGTAATCAATGATTCATCAAAGATATTCAAAGACAAAGGTAATGATTCCTTCTTAGTTTTTTATATCGAACACTTGGATCATTTCATGTTTCAGGTTTTTGGAAGTTAACGATTTCAATCTCATTCAAGTATCTATAAATTTTGGTTCAGGTTCGGATAACCAGTTAAAGTATTTTTAGAAATTAAAATTTTATATATATTTTAAATTTTTCAAAATATAAATATAAAAATAATATAGAATATATAAATTTGAATAATATATGTCAAAATACCTAAATTTAATATAAAGTATTGGTTTAGCTTGAATATTTTGACGAAGAATTAATAGATATTTCAAGTATTTTTAGTGTTTTTAGTATTGTTTAGCTATTTTAGATTTTTACTTTGACTATTTGTATTTATTTAGGTTAATTTCTAAATATCTTATATAATTTAGATACTTTTGGATATTAAAATATAAAAATAACTAATATATTTAAATATATAATTCTGATTTGAATATATCCAAATACTCAAAATATATTGGTTCAAGTTGGATTCGGTTCCAGTTCTCTAGATACCAAAATTTTGAATCCGTTTGGATATTTAACCAGTTTCGGTTTAGGTCAGTACTATTTTGAATCAGATTCGGTTTGGTTCTTCGGATTCAGTTGCCCAGCCCTATTTATAAAACTAAAGATAAAATGGAAAATAAGGAAGATCCCATATACTAGTATAATGAAAAGAATTATAGTTATCTAATTTTCAACAAAAAGAAAAAGAATAGTTATCTAAAAGACTAATACAAAGGCTAATGTTCCTTTTGTTATTTCTATACTCAACTAGAAACAAGGCAAACAATACTATAAAATTATATTTATTTGTTAATTAATATCTGTTATATTAATGTTTTGGGGTTATAATATACACGATGAGGATAACAAAAATTCAATCCAGTTAAGATGATAACTATAATACAAGGCTACTGAACTGATTAATTTGATCTGTCAGAGCAAAAAAAAAAAACAATACCAACAATTGCAAACAAAGCAGACATTACTACGGTATAGTCTGAGATATATAATTATACAAAGTCAAATATATTGAGATCAAGTTAATAAGTATGATGAGGATTATCTCTTAACCATAAATTCCGAAATAATTAACCTCTCCGAGTATGTATGCATAAATTAATTAGTAAAATAAAATATATTCAAAACATTAGTTAAGTTACTCCAACATGCAAAATAGAAATTACAAACTTAGCTGCTTATAATTCATATGAATGGAGAGAAGGAGATACTATTTTTTTCAATCTAAAAAGTTGCATTCATCGAAAACTATAAGTCAAATCTTTTTTGAGTTGGGAGAATCTGGATCGTATTCTTTCGCAGTTTGATAGGCGAATGACCTCAGAGAAAGCTTTGACATCTTCATGACAGATGCTACAACAATGATCATCATTCCCAAGTTCGATGTCTTCTTCTTCGTCTTGTTCTTCTTCTGCTAGTTGTTCTTTGTAATAATAAGTATCGACGATGACGTAGAACCAAAGGAGTGCTTCAAGAAAAAGTAGATAAGTCACCACAAGGTTGTACACTGTCATCATCTCTTCAAATACTGCACAATATTGAAATTATATATTTTCAATATGGTGATCCAAGCTAATGATTTGGTTTACCCTAATTTTATAAACAGTCGCAATTTATAAACAACGATGGATTCCCTCTGATTTATATTAGGATTAGGATCAAAAACGGGGAAACCGACAAATATATAAAACCCTTTTTTTACGGGAGAATTTTTTTTTTTTTTACATATTAAACGTAAAATTAGTAATTTAGTATACAAAAAGCTAGATAGTTACGTCTTTTTGAAGAAATAATTGTATATCGATAAATGAATAAATACAAAACTATACCATAATTTAATTAGGGCTAATGGTTCTGATAGAGATAAACCGTAGATTCTTATCACACTAGGAATTGATGTTCATGAAACAACTATTCTCACTCAATCAGTCGAAGCTATCACAAGAGAATCAATCTTCAAAATAAAATGAGTATTATTTTACAGAATATGAGAAAGAGAAAGTCTACACAATTTTAAACGTTAATCAGAAACAGAGTTTAGACGGTTTATTTGCTCTGTAACAAACTCTCTTCTTCCTCTAATCTCCATCGTACACACGTGTCTCCATCTTCTCATCTTCATTTATTCAAGTCTTCCCTCTCATTTCCACTTCCATTCCTACTCTTCTCGCCAGCTGGTTTGACATGTCAGAGAAAAAAACAACACCACCAATGGCAACTAAGGTAACGACCCAGGTTATGTAATATGATTTTGCACTTGGTTCTTGATTGCTGCTGTTTTTCCGCTGAAAGTCTATGATGAGGACCAGGCCGATGAGGAGACTTGTCAACACAATGAGTAAGATGATTCTCTCCACTCGGTTTTGTATCATCGTGCCGACTAGAAATGGGATAAATCCACCAACCAGGAAACAGAAGAGAGACCATAGCGCATCTTGAAAATGATCGAATCAGTGATCTGCCCTTGATGTTGCTTCTTACAAAGGTGGCTACTCCTGATCCCAAGACACCAGCTGCAAATAAAAACATTGCACTGTGGATTCGGTTAGGTGTCATATCGTCTACAGCTGCGAGGTAGGTGGGAATAGCAACTGTTCCAAGGATGAGACTTATTATGAGTACGTCCACATCTATCTTCTCAAGTTGAGGGTCTGCCATCCTGAAATGAATGTTTATATATCACAATAACCACAAATTAAACCGGGGCTTCTAGCTCTAGTGGTAAAGGGCTCACAGCTGTTAGTTCCGCCACCTGGGTTCGAATCCTGGCCACTGGGAAATTAACATTTCGGCATTGCCAGGGACAGAGGACCGACACGTGGCGACACGTGACTAATCTGGACCATTTCTGTGGGGCCAGGATACCTCTGTATAATTCAAAAAAAAAAAACCATAAATTAAACACAAATTAAACAGCATGATAACGAATCAACCAACCAAACATATACCAATTCTAGACCAAAGATACTTTTATATATTTTAGCATAAATCCACGTATAGCTCTTGGTGTGACATTTACTATCATTCATCCATTAATAAAACAATAAGAAAATTCACTAGTAGAGGATCGGTGCAAATACATAAAAAAGGACACCATCATTATAAGTCTCGGTAGCTACTGATACTAGAGAAGAAAGAACAAACGGATATACATAAAGAGACACACCAGAACTACAAGTCTCGGTGGCTACTGATACTAGAGAACAGTGCCGGTCCGGACTGTGGTGGCGCCTAAAGCGGACCTCAAAAATTTTTTCTCTTAACTATAACTAAAAAATATATAATGTTTTAAGCATGTAACCAAAATAATACCAAATATTATCAAAACTGTATTTCTGTTTAACAAAAAAAAGAAGAAAAAAAAATCAAAACATTATATGCAACTTATCTTATCTATTAGGCATATTGAAAATAAGCAGTGGTAAAGATAACTTATTATTTTTTTTATTTTCTTAATTTTAAATTATTTCTCGATAACTTTTTCTACTAATTCTGAAAATAAAAATAATATTTATAAAATAAAGCAAAATATATTATAGAATCACTTCAACGTCAATGTTTCAATTTGTAAAATTTGAGAAACAAAATAGAGTTTAACTGAATATTAAAATTCTATGAAAATTTTATGTGTTTGAATATTAAAAGTTTTTAAATTTACAAAAATAAGAAAGAAGAAATGATAAAAAGGCATAATAGAAGATGCATGCATTCCTACTAAAATTAATCACAATTTCATTGTTAATACGAATAATTTCTAATTCAATTTAATTATTATAATATCTCTTTTTAATACATGTATTGTAGCAAATATTAACTGAAAGAGATAGAAAAGAAGAACTAGAAAAAATAAATTCCCTTTAATAAAGTAAAAAGATTAACTTGATCTGTTTTAATTAAATTTATTATCTAATAATATAGCATTTACTGCAAAATATAAGAAAAGAAACTATAATTGTTAGAAATGGTAATAAAAGTGTCCATATCTTTGATGAATATCAAAAAAGGAAAAAAAAATGTTAACAAAGAGAAAGAAAAAAACAACATTCGAACCGACCACCTGCTGAAAGGGAGAAGAAGGCATAAGGCCACTAGACTGAGGAATAGTTTTTTGTATATATTTGACGCCCTTAGTAAATGTATATATTTTGGCGCCTAAAGCCCTGGCTTTATGGGCTTTAGCCCAGGGCCGGCACTGCTAGAGAAGAAAGAACAAACAAATGAACACTAACTTTTAAATCTTTTAGCACAAATTTACGCAGCTCTCTTGGTGTGACATTCACTATCATCCGTAAATGAAAAAAAAAGTTCACAAGTATTAGAGTATCGGTGCATAGTCTAGTTACCTGTATAGTCTCTGAAAAGGAGTTTTATGATTCCCACGATCGCAAGGATGATGAGAGCAGGAATGTTATAAAAAGCAGAGGAACTCTCTTGATGATTAAGGATCTGCAGGAGCAAAAAACACGTTCTTAGAAAGCAATCTGTTAAGAATGAAGTAGTAGGAACTTGATATAAGACCACAAGATAATACTCTAAATGACCATTCAAAAACTTGATAGTGTTCGAAGCTAGTCTCTACAGTTATCAACTTTAGAAGAAACTCATTATGTGAGGATCAAACCGAGACAAGAACCGGCTACGGTAACTAAAGAAAGAGAGACTGTTGACACGTCCTACGGAAGAGCACTCGAGCTTACCAAGAAGCAGCAAGAAGTCGATCAAGAAGCCCTTATGCTCCTAACCGTGCGAGAGAGAGAGAGAGAGAGAGAGAGAGAGAGAGAGAGAGAGAGAGAGAGAGAAGAAGAAGAAGAAGAAGAAGAAGAAGAAGAGAGTTTGAGGTTAATGCGACTGAGTTTGTTAATTCATATTTTCTTTTTCTTGGCGCGCGGTGTAACTGCCGCCACCGACTTAACTTGTTCAACTTTAATGTAACGGGTCATTTATGAATAAAGGTAAAGAAACAAGGACATCTCTTGCAAAATATAACAAATTCCGAGTTGAAATAATAAATTACATCCCAAAGTCGGTTAGTTTTTGGTTTGATCATCTTTATTTTTTTGATTTTTTTTTATTTCTTTCTGCAATTACCAAAAGGTCAAAAAAACCATTAACCATAAATCTCTTATCTTCCCTTGTGTGCTTACTCCGTCAGTTATGTCATTAGCAATTAGCAAGTTCTAGATTTCGATTTCTCTCACATCTGATTATAGTCGCACACCATGTGTTCGAATAAATGCCTCAAAGAACTTCTTGCTTCTATTAAAAGTTTTATCCTTTCTTTGATTTTTGTCTAGGATAAGAGATCAGGCGGATGATGGCGCTTACTCAACTCCTTCCTTGCCCTCCACAAAAGCTCTTCTTGTTCTCCACCTTCCTCCACCCTCTGGAGTCTCGCTCTCGCAGATGTAACCTAACTACTAAACCCAGTTTCAAGAAACTCGCAAGTCTATCTTTTGACATCTCATGTTCAGCTCACAAGATTGTCCGGAACCCATCTCTAGACAAGCACGTGGTGAAGCAGAACAGAGTCCGGTTCGTGCAGAAGCTCAAAACCTTACTTCTCTCCAAACCAAAGCATTACATACCAATCCAAATCCTCTACAAATGCAGTTCCTACCTCGGCATCGAAAACCCACGAACCATCCTCCCCATGATCCGTCGCTATCCCACGATCTTCCAGCTGTTCACAACACCTACACCGCATCTGCCTATCAACGCCACCAAGTCTTTATCTACACTCTGTGTCCGTATGACACCAGCTGCATCCTCTCTGGCATTGCAAGAGCTGAATCTCAAGTCTGAGATTGCTGATAAACTCGCTACCAAGCTCCAGAAGCTGCTGATGCTGTCGTCTCACCGGAGGTTACTTTTGTCTAAACTGGTTCACATTGGTCCGGATTTGGGCTTCCCTCCTAACTTCAGGTCTCGGCTTTGTAATGATTATCCCGACAAGTTCAAGACTGTTGAGACTTCCTACGGAAGAGCACTCGAGCTTGTCTCGTGGGATCAAGAATTGGCTAACCAAATGCCATCACCTGAAGTTGATAGAGGGTTGATCGTTGACCGGCCTTTGAAGTTCAAGCGTTTGAATCTCCGGAGAGGTTTGAACTTGAAGAGGAGACACCAAGATTACTTGATCAAGTTCAGTGAATCACCTGACGTGTGTCCTTACAATACGTCGTCCGAAGGTCTAGCGAGCGAGTCTGTTGAGGCGGAGAAGCGAGCGTGTGCGGTTGTGAGAGAAGTGCTGGGGTTAACGGTGGAGAAAAGGACTTTGATAGACCATTTGACGCATTTCAGACAAGAGTTTGGGTTACCTAACAAGTTAAGAGGGTTGATGGTGAGACATCCAGAGCTATTCTATGTGAGTGTTAAAGGCACGAGAGACTCTGTGTTTCTCGTTGAAGCGTACAATGACAATGGTGATCTTGTGGAGAGAGATGAGACGTTGGTGATTAGAGAACGTTTGATAGATCTTGTACAAGAAGGGAAGAGAATTAGACGTGAACGGAGAAGGAAAGGAAGCATGGAAGAGTATAGGAATGATGATAACAAGGATGATGGTATTGATCATTATAATAGCGACCTGGATGATGAATATGAAGATGGGTTTGAGAATTTGTTTGATTCTGAAGAAGATTCGGGTGTGGAATATCATTTCGGTGAAGATGATGATGAAGAGGCATGGGTTAGTAGTGGTGAAAGTGTAGAGTATTGGAGTAGGAAGGTTTCTTCCTCTTCTTCTGGTGTTAGCAATGATGAAGTAGAGAGTGTTATTGAATCATGGTGATGTAAAGTGCTAAAAGAGTAGAGAAACCATCAATGTGTTAATACTGTATGCTGACAAAATTGTACGCAGTTTCATAAGAACATGTTGTTTATGTTCGTTATCTTATTCCTATTGGCTTGAACCAGCTCCTACTACATCACTTCTCTTGCGTCAGCTAAAAAGTTCTGTAGACTAAAGAACGAGGCAGTGAGGGAGCCATGAGTTACTCGAGTGAATCTTCTCTCCACTGCATCACGCATCAACCTGTGTTGTTCTTGCTTATCCTGTGTACGTACCCATCTTCAACATCAGTTCTGCATCCTTGCTCTCTTTCAAACCGCAGACACCTACTTTAGCATAGGAAGTTGAGCATGATGGGAAAGGTGAAGTAATGGATAGTTGTAACAAGCATGAATCTCTTGCTTATGGTTATGGAGCAGATTGGCACAGAGGGAAATATCAGAAGCGAAGTCTTGTAACAACTTGCTCGTTCTATTTTAAGTTCCTTCGGTTATGGGCACTAGAAACTGCATTTGAGCTCTGAAGTTGCTTTCATATTGTTTGCTGTATGTTTACTTTGTTGAATTTCAAATTGCTATGTTTTCAGCAAGAGCTTCATGATTTGTGTAAACAGAGTTAACAAAGAGAATGATATTTGGTTTATCGAGAGAGTACTTTTTCATGATCTTAAAATATAAATTTGAAGTCCCAAGACACAAGTTTCAGAGTTCATCAAAGCTTGGATGAGATTTTGGCGAGAGCACCAGCTTCAATAAGTAAAGGTACAAGCTTACCTTTCTGGTTACTCTCCATAACACCTGCAAAAAAAAAGAAGCAGATCCAAATAAATAGTTAGTTCTCTGGTGTAGATTTTCGACATAAATCTAAAGTACAGTGCAGAGAGCTTGTCTAAAATGTTCACTTACTATCACATCCGCCAATATGTTTCCCTTTGATGAAGACGTTTGGAACAGTACTCTGTCCAGTCCACTTTGACAAAGCTGATTGTATCTCACCTCCATCACCTGTGAAAGTTGATACCCGTTGGAAATTATTCAAGAGGGAAACAAGTACAGAGATATTCAACTTCACTGAAGAATATCATTCAACAAGTGTGAGCAGTATTTGGATATGGTTCTTACTCATCTCATCGAGCTCAAGTACTTCAAAATCTGCTCCTAGTTGTGTCAGTAACTGCTTCACCTTCTGGCAATAACCACAGTAAGTCTTGCTGCAAAAGAGACACATTGTTCAAAGCTAAACTAAGGATCAAGAGTGACTCCAAAGAGTAGAGTGCATGATGGTGCCTATATGTCAAATCACTAGACAGCTAAGCAAACGAAAACTCAGAGATCCGAAGCAACAACTTGTTATAGCTCATTCCAAGATTCAGGAAAACACATTTTGGATCGCCAAAATCCTAGTCTCTTAGTACAAGTTACCATCTTCAACAGCAGTTGACTTGCAGTTTTCTACAAAGGGTCAAGTCAACTGCTGTTGAAGATGGATCTATATTCCTCTATTGAAACCCATACATTATCTCTGATATGAATGATAAACGCCAAACAAGATTCTCGACAGTTTAAATCTTTATGTCCTATGACTTAAGTCTACTAGACACAGAGCCTCCAGAAACAGGACAATCATAGACGGTTAAAGTCTTGAGCTTCTGGTAATCAAAACCTCAAAAGACTTGTAATAATGAAAAAAGCGAAAAGAAAATAACAGTAACCTGAAGACAGTGACAGGGTACGAGGAGACGATCTCTTTGGCCCTGTTCATCGCCTTCTCCATCTTTTCCTTGCTCATCCTTTTCTCAAAACTCAAGTCTGCTTGACAGAAACCAGGAATATAATTGAATCTAGTCACGTTCGACCTTTTACTTTTTTTATTTGCCAAATAAGTCTCTTTGACATTTGCTCTCCTTAACCGGAGGAAGGAAGATGGAGCTTAGATGTTGGTACAGAGTTAACCATCCTGGTACAAAAGTCAATTTCCGAGGCAATACTCTTGCTATATAATAGAGATAACCATGTCCAGAGGTTCAACAGAGGGAATCTAACTCAAATTAGTCTTTCATTAACCAAACCACAGCGCATAAACAACACAGTTTTGATGTCTTTTGTTTAAAGCAAACAACAAAGGATCTTTCTTTATTCGGTTACTTGACAATATAAAACATAACACTCTTTCTTCACTTCCTTAGTCTCCTTAAGTCACGGCTCTAAGAGTTTCATCAAAGCTGGGAAGAGTTATTGGCGATAGCACCAGCTTCAGTAAGTAGAGGCACAAGCTTGCCTTGCTTGTTACTCTCCATCACTCCTGCAAATATAAAAGAAAACAACATCCAAATTGTTTAGTTAGTGACCTGTGTATCTCCATTAAATGTGGAGAGAGTTTGCATAGTTTTTTGTTCTCTTACTATCACATCCACCGATATGTTTGCCTTTGATGAAAACATTAGGAACAGTGCTCTGCCCTGTCCACTCAGATAAAGCTGATTGGATCTCACCTCCATCACCTGTTAAAGTTGTAAAATTAGCATGGAACCATAATCAAGGTTCAATGACGGAGATTTGGTTGGTTTCTTACTCATCTCATCGAGCTCAAGTACTTTAAAGGTAGCTCCTAGCTGTGTCAACAGCTGTTTCACCTTCTGACAATAACCACAGTAAGTCTTGCTGCAAAAAGAGGAACATGGATCAAATCCAAACAGAAGAGACTCAAAAGCTTTTTGATCAACCAAAGACATCAGAGATAGAGACATATCAAGGGAGCATCTACAGATACGTAATCAGGTAAAAAGAGAGGGACTTTCGATGAGTAAGGACCTGAAGACAACGACAGGGTACTCGGAGACGATCCCTTTGGCTTTGTTCATCACCACCTCCATCTCTTCCTTGTTCAATCGGTTTCCACTGAACATAGCACCCATCTCTTCTCTTTCTATGTATATTCTTTTGAAGGAAAACGGACAGAGGAACCGTTACAGATGTCTTGTGCTCGAGTTTCGTGCTGGCCGATTTGGATCAAGTCCGAAGAGCTTATCGTTTCCTTTTGGTTTTGGACAAGGAAGGATCGTTCTACTTCTCTCTGTCTTCTCAAATGTCTTAACCGGATCCGCCCTTAGAGAATCAAACCGGACCGGGTTCTTAGATAACCGGATCAGTGTTTAAAGAAGAGGAGATGAAGAAAATGACTTGACCGGTGAAAAGTTGAGAAACAGAGGAGATGATGAGATTATTATTAGTTTAGCGTCGTCTCGCGAAAACCTAAAACAGGTCCCCATTGCTCTCACCACATTCCCCAATTAGCATTTCCATTTTAATCTCTTCAGAAAGTCTTCACCTTTCTTCTCCTCTGCTTTTGCATACTCGAGGGGGGAGAGAAAGATTCTTCCTTTTTGCGAAATCTGAGGTAGTTCTTGTTTATCAGCTTCATGGGTTTTGGCCTGTGTTGTTTGGCATAGTGTTTAAGTGTTTGGTTCCAGCTTCAAAACTGTGTGTTGCGTTCTCCATTCACTGGCCATGGCTGCTAAACTTGTGTCCTCCTCAGCATCTGTATTGGTTCCTTCGTTTCAACCTCGGACTTCTTTTCAGGTGACATTTGTTCAATCAACTTGCATCTTTGTTTCGTTCTCCAATGCATTGTGTCGACAGATATTTCTTGTACTCTTCGTTTAGATAATGTGCCTAGAGTTACTGAACGAGTTTGCTTTACAAAATACATTTGAGCTTAACTAAAAACACTCTAGTTGAGATATTGTGAATACTAATATCAATGAATTTGATGTGATGTTAAGTCTGCAGTTAATTTGGACAATGCAGTCTTCTTAACTCCAGACTGAGAAAAAAATCAGAACTTTTCCTCATCAATATGCTAGTAGGTTCTGATGAAATGGAACCAGTTTTCTTCTATGCTGCTGCTTCTCCCAATGTATTAAATCCACAGATATTTCGTGTACCCTTCGTTTAGATAATGTGGCTAGAGACATTGAATGAGTTTTGGCATACAAAACATACATTTGAGCTAGCTGGTTGAGACAGTGAAAATACTAATATCAATGAATATGAAGTGGAGTTAAGTCTGTAACTTGGTACAATGCAGTCTTCTTACTCTACATCATGCTGAGAACAAATTAGAACTTTTCTGATTAATATGACTAGTACTAGTAGGTTCTGATGAAATGGAACCAGTTTCTTGTTGTTGATGATGTGGTTCTCGGTTCTTGTTTATGTATATTTACTGACATTCCACCTTTTTCAAACTCCAGCTTCCTCCTTCGAGGCGGCATCAGCCTGCTCATCTCCATTCTTACCATTCTCTCCACCTTAAAACTGATAAAAGTAACTTCTTTTTCTCTAATTTTAGCTGTTTTTGCTTTTGTGTACGACTTTCTGATTGTTTCTTCATTCATTGTGAACAGTTGATTCTCTTCACATTTCCTTCAGAGACCATAAACTAATACAAATCTCTCGAAAAAGAGCTTATTTGCCTCGTGCTACATCCGAAGAACAGTTCCAATACACTAACGATCCAGAACCAGTAAGTCAACAAACTGACCCCGAAGATACACTTCGAGATGATGATAGTTCATCTATCCAATACAATGGAAACGGTGGCAAACCAGGTTTCATTTCGTTTTACAATCCTGGGAACAAAACAGAAGATATCCTTGTCCCCCCTGAAGCACAAAGCACCTGGGAGCGCCTGCTCTGGCTCATTGGTCCTACTGTCTTAGTCTCCTCTTTCACTTTACCTCCCATTTACTTACGAAGAATCGTCTCAGCAGTTTTTGAAGACTCTTTACTCACAGGTTCCTCTCTTTGCATTTCCCTTTTTCTTCTCAACTTGACACAAAACTCATTGATTACTTTCATCATTCTATCTGCAGACTTCCTCATATTGTTCTTCACTGAGGCTCTCTTCTACTGTGGAGTCGCCGCTTTTCTTCTGATACTACACCGTTCAAAAACATCATCCGGGAAAGTCCAGGACACCAGAACCAACCCTTCTCAGTTAGGACAAAGAATCTCCTCTGTAGCAACACTAGTGCTCAGTCTTATGATCCCAATGGTGACTATGGGATTTGTATGGCCATGGACCGGTCCTGCAGCTTCAGCGACTCTTGCCCCCTACCTTGTAGGCATTGTCGTTCAGTTTGCTTTCGAACAGTACGCTAGATACAGGAAGTCTCCATCATCTCCCACCATCCCCATCATCTTTCAGGTATATAATCACTCTTTTTGCTATTATCACCTCTCTGAAAGGTTTCACTTTGTAACATTGGTTCTGTGTTTCTGTAGGTGTATAGACTTCATCAGCTGAATAGAGCGGCGCAGTTAGTAACAGCATTGTTGTTTACGGTGAAAGGAGCAGTGACAACAGCTAATAATCTGGAAATCAAGAAGTCCCTGGGGACGCTTCTGAGTGTGATACAGGTTTTAGGTATGATATCCATCTGGTCTATCTCAAGCTTCCTCATGTGGTTATCATCACCTTCTCAAAACCAGTCTTGAAGAATAGTTGTTATGTTTTCAGTTTCTAAACTGTAAAGTAACTTCACCTTTTGATAGATTTATTTACATTTGAAAGATAAAAGATATGCTTCCAGAGGTGATCATAGCAAATATGTTTTTTCTTGGAATGGTAAAGAGAAAAAATTGAACTGCCAAATGTTTTTCTATTAGTAGTAACTGAATTTTCTTCCTAAAGATAGGAGTGGTCTATTTATACTAACTCTAGTGTCCTTGTCCAGAAGAAAGCCCATAGTGTTATGTTCAAATTGCTTTACTATCAGGTTTTTGGTGGATAATTTTGATCCAATCAGTTTAGTCTAAGCTCATAGTTAATCCTTGATCCTCAAGTAACCATATCAAGTCTCAATAGTTAACAAGTGTCTCCTTGTCTGAAAAAGAGTCCATGGTATGTCTGTTGCAATTTTTTATTATCAAGGTTCGGTTGAATGACCTAATCAGACCAGTTCAGCCTAAAGAACATCACTAATCCTCCATATTCCTCAACTAATCATATCAAGTCACAAGCAACTCTAGTCTCCTTGTCCACAACAGGCCCAGTGTTTTTTTTTTATTTTTATTGATACAGAAAAGAATAGTAAATGAAGAGTCAGAAATCTCGTGTGGAAAATCGACGCTCATAGCACCCAAAAGGCCGCTTGCTTTCGATATAGTTTTTATTTCATCATTCTCATAAGAATAAACGAAGGAAAAAATCAGAAAAATATCAAAACAGGCTTGAACTTATTTGCTCTGTTATAAGTTTGGTCGCATGAACTTAATCAAATCAGTTTAGCCTCATGCTCATAGTTAATCCTTATTCCTGAAGTGTAATTACCACAAGTCTCAGAAAACATAAAACTCTTTTTACTGGTTCGTCCAGACACAGATTAGATGGCTAAATCTTTATTTAAGAGTATTGATTTTTACCAAACAATTTTTTTAAAAGTAAATAATTAAATGTCCTAAAATCGGATTTCCATAAAGCAGACAAGGTATTAACATAGAGAAAATATACTACGAATCGTTTAGATATATATCGAGAGTAATATTGTATGCCAAAAGGTAAAAAATCGATTTCAATATTACTGAAAATAGATATTGAAAAGGATCCTTTACACACCGAAGGGTCAACACATGAAGAAAGGCATTTAAAAGTTGATTTGTGCAAAAGATGGCCGCTCTGCCTACGAAAACGACATGACATGCGGATGGAAGATTTTTGCACATCATAATATCCAAAATAATTTCAAGTAGATTCATATATACATTACTGTATATATTGCTCCCATAAAATATGAAAAAAAAAACTTGAAGATAATAGCTTTCTCTTACTACCTTCACCCAAGAATACATAAAAACTATATAACCTACTATTTCAATGGAACCTTATGAAGTATGTATCCACCAAACTATATATACATCTAATGTTGAATAGAAGTTTTTTAAGAACATCACAATATCCAGATCTGTTTTCCAACAAGACCAACAGATAATAGACAAGCAAGAAACATGGATATGTTGAAGAATATCTAAGACTAAAACGAAAGAGAGAATATGCAAAGTAGGAGACACGAAGGAGGCTACTAAAAGTTATGTGAGGATATGCAGAGGAGGTTTGGTTTATATATAAAGGATTTGAAATTAGGTCAATGGAGGAAGATAGCACACGAGTCGGTGGAAATATAAATATAAATGGAAATAAATCTTCACAAGAAATAATAGAAAAAAATGGAATTTATTTTCTAAATAAAGAAATAAATCCTATGGTCAGCGGGCAGATGATGTCTTCAAGGAAACTTGGATGGGTGGGCAGCTGCCCGGTGAATTAAAAAAGTTCAGCAACTTGTCTGAATAAAGGCCGCCTCGAGACTCTCCACTAGGTTGCCGGTTCAACTTGGTTAGCTAATGTCATTGACTCATTGTTTTTGAAGGTTTCGGTTTCTGGTTAAAAGCTTCCACAGATGAAAAGCTCAATTCGGTTTGGTTTAACTTCCAGTCTTAATTAGAGAGAAATCAACAAATTTTGTAAGGTGTTTTACATAAGTAAATTTCTCAACGTTTGCTGAAAATTGGTATCATTTATGATGAAAAAGTAATACGTTAATGAACGGAATAAGGCCAAGTATCTATGTGTTATATGTACGTACATGACCAATTACATAGTGGAACTACAACTCAAATCCTAACCTATTTTGTAGTATAGATTCCAAATGTTCATGCAGGAGAACAATGACAATCAACTCCCTTTCTTTCGGAATGTTCATGCAGTAGAAAAAATGAGAATGTCAAACAATCAAATATTGTACGTGATGAATCAGATGACACGTAAAAATACACTCTCGATCAGTAGGGTAAGAATGTTTCATAACTGTAGAAACTGGAACTCGAACTTATTGGATTTATTTAGTGACATTAAGAACGTCCTCTTTATTCATAAGCTAAGCCTTTTCCAAGTATTTATGATGTATGCATTTTTTATTAAATTAGTTTACGACATGGTACCAGAGTCGGCTTTGACCAAATTAAACTTAATGAAACATTGGTCCTGTCCTCCAATTTTTTTTTGACATTTTTAATATAGGTTTAAGCCACAAAATTATTTTTTTTAAAAAACAAAAGCTTTTTACAAATTTTAAATTGTTTATAGCCAACAAATTTTCAGATCCGATACTACATGGTATATATATGGGGTATGCTCTTAGTTTATGACATTAACAACATCCTTTTCTATTCATAAGCGAAGTCTTTGAAAGGATCTAAACTATGCGTGTTTTACTAGAATTAGTTTAAGATATGATATAGCTCATAAGCTCTTGTCAATATATAGCTTTGGAATTTTTTTTGTAATAAGTGGAATTAGTTTGTAAATTTTGAGCCTCCTTTGACTTCAAATTCATGGTGAAATTTGTCAGACAACAACCTTATTAACATTACAACTAGGTAATAATCTGCGTCCTGCACGGAGTGAGATGATCGTAGAATCTATATATTGGGTAAGATTATGCATTATATATTCATGTTTTTACAGGAACATTATTTCAAAAAAAAGCCACAAACCTTCCAATGTTTCATGACATTAATCGTTTACATCAGATGTCATTGTGTTGTTTAATTATGGACTTTATGGGAGATATATTGGTAAAATTAGTATTATATTAAAAGATTAGTATTATATTATATAACATAATATAAAATTGATCAAGTGATATTTTATTCTTCTCGTTCTTAAATTGAAAAGGATCCAAAAATATTTTATATGAATATAGTTTTATTTTTATTAGAAAATATATTAAATAGTATTGATAAGATTTTTAAAATATTTATAAAATTAAATAAATATACATTTAAAAGGTAAAAATAAATTTTGCCTTAGGACCCGTAACCAGATTGAGCCAGCCCTGAGGATAATTGGATTATATTGGACTGCTAACTATCTTATTGTATTTGAGTTTATATATCTCAAACCAACCACCTACTTCTACACTGAATCCATCAGGTAGAGCAAGGCGCGGATGATCACAGGTTGCTTCAATTTTGAATCCTTGAAATAAAAAAATATATCATCTAGAACTTAGCGTGTAAATCAAATGTAATGTTAAGTAATAATATTTAAACTTATTCAATTAAAAAATAATAATATTTAAACTTACATTTTCATCGATTAGTAGCATTCCTACTTCAGGACTCAAATATCTTATTGCCGGAATAGTCCATCTAGTGATTATCTTAGGATTGCAGCCTTTCGTTGAGATGGAACCAAGTCAGCCAAGAAAGAGATATTCACCATTTTTGAAACTGTGGATAGTAGAATTTTGTAATGGTTTGACGACAATACAATAACTATATATATATATATATATATATATATATATATAGTCAGTAGTATTTTCATGATCTTGCTAAGAACGTATAAAACATGTATAGAGATATATATATATAGTCAGTAGTATTTTCATGATCTTGTTAAGAACGTATAAAACATGTATAGAGAAAAAAGTTTAAAGATTGGATGATAGTGTAGAAGCATATACGACCTCTGTTATATGGAGGGACCAATGCTCTATGGTTAGTAATGAGATAGTCAACTAAAGAATGATAATATGTGTGAATTAAAAACAAACGAACTAATTGCCGAAATGTAAGATCTCGAAACACATAATTTCCTATATTAACATTATAATTTTTCGTCATGGTCCAATTAAGGCAGAATTATAGTAGATAACATCTCTGATTATTTTCTAAAACTTATGATATCTAGACATTCCTCATTTAATCATAATTTAGCTCATTTTCACGACTGTAGAATATTTAATAAATCAAACGGTCAATTATCTTGCCATAAATTAAGCATATAGATTCATACGCATTGAATAGAAAATTCCATGATCATCATTATTCTTCCTAGGTTAATTTGCGTGATGAGCAATTCCCAACTTTTAAAATTGTATACTTTTTATGATTGTTCAAATTAACCAATTTTTTGGAAATTAACTGCTCAGATGATTGTCCAAAGTTACCAAAATTTGAATTCAATATTTATTTAATTATCTAATTATTCACATATCACTTTAACTACTTTAAATAATTTAAATGTATACTTTCGCTAACCCTACTTGGACAGGATGCATTGTCAAGAACAATGATTTCTTTATGTAGTCTATTGTCCGATGCTATACTTGCATGGAATCAGAAATATAGAAAACCATGAATATTATTTTGCATTACATATAATAAAGAACATTATAATTAACAAAGAACATGACGCAGAAATAGAGCATAATATATAATAAGAGGAAATGTGATGTAGCGGAAGCTTCTAAGGATAGAACTAGATCCGTTGATTCTAAGAATACCCGGAAACTAGGGTTTGTGAATACTCTTCACAGTGCTTAATTAAAAGCTCTTTAGGGTTTGAGAATACTCTTCTCAGTGGTTTATAGAAATCTCTTCAGGAAAACTCCTTTTATTAATAATCAATCAACTGAATACAAACTTAAGCCTACACGGCTATATATAAGAAAACCCTGAAAACCCTAAAAACCATAAAACAATAAAGATAATTATCAAAATAATTAATAAAATAAATAATAATATATTTGGAATATTTCCAAATATCTATCTACATCATTCTCTCCGGGTTGGAGAAGATTCGTCCTCGAATCTTGATCGTAGTCTTTGAATCCAACCCGTTTCCCAAGAAAAACTCTTCCTCGGATCTTCAATAGCTTGTTTTGCACGATTTTTGCACGGATCTGTTTGTAACCTGAATCTTCACAAATCCGTTTTTGCACAAATTTTGCACGCATCGGATTATCAAAATTCTTCACAAAATCTTCATAAATATTATTTCGCCCGAATTTTGCACGGCTCCGATTTTCAAAGGATCCGTCTTTGAAGACAAAGTCAATAACTTGAACATCATCTTCATACACGTCGTAGATCGGATTACCATAGATCTCTCGATAGATCTCATGGTTCTCTTCTCTCTCAACAAAAGGACTTTCGTCCAGGATAGGATAGATGCTACTACTCACCATGACATCCAGAATCGTCTTCGATTGAGAAATCAAAGGAATCTGGCTCTGATACCAACTGATGTAGCGGAAGCTTCTAAGGATAGAACTAGATACGTTGATTCTAAGAATACCCGGAAACTAGGGTTTGTGAATACTCTTCACAGTGCTTAATTAAAAGCTCTTTAGGGTTTGAGAATACTCTTCTCAGTGGTTTATAGAAACCTCTTCAGGAAAACTCCTTTTATTAATAATCAATCAACTGAATACAAACTTAAGCCTACACGGCTATATATAAGAAAACCCTGAAAACCCTAAAAACCATAAAACAATAAAGATAATTATCAAAATAATTAATAAAATAAATAATAATATATATGGAATATTTCCAAATATCTATCTACATCAAAATGCAATATAAACAATATGCTTCGAGAAACATTTACGATACACACAAATATGTAAATTCAATCATTTTGATGTTTGTTTGATTATGGTGTTAAAAAAATGTTCGTTTGAATATACATATTGTTCTACTTTTGACGTTTGTTAATGAATACGTGTAGATGTTTGTTCGATTATTTAATTTTTTCGTCGTTATATGTTATAAAACCATACAATATGCATTTGTATAACTCTCGACAACAATTTATTTCAAAATGAGACCAGTGACAGTACTTGTAAAATCTCTAGTAATGAGTGGGTATATGTTAAAGGAGGCCGAGAATAGCTCTCAGGTTGACACGTCAGAAATAGCATGCTCGTAAATAAGCTGTATTTTAAAGGTATTCTTTAAAAATGCTTCTCCTTTAATAATAAAGGGGATTTTATTTGTTAAATCTCTATGTTAAAAAAAAACAGTCAATACAAGAACAAGCAAGTCTTTGCGTAAAAGAAACATGATTACAAAATATATACGCATTTGTGGAAGTATCATAGTCCAATAGTCAAGATTTAAATGTTTTCTATGTCAAGTTTAGGGTTCAGTGTAAATTATAAGAAGCAAATTTTATCGAAAGTTTTGGAATACTGTTGAAAAAACTGTTCATTGTGGTCGAAAGATGTAGAGAAAGTGTCTATCGAAAATGTCGATATACATAACTATCTGTCAATCCAAATGTTACTAGAAAAATTCATCGTAAAAATGTTATTCGCGAAGTTGTTGATCATTATCGTATAGTTGTAGATAGTTCATCATCATATAATATTAGAATTAAAAAATTATATGATGATGTTTTGATCAATGTTAAAACAAAACACATACGCATTTAAGGTGTAACAATACTCAAAAGACATAAAACACACACATAAAATTGATTTCATCTATTAAGATTTGAACGGGGCTAGTGAAATCAACTCACTAATTTGACATAATCAACATAAATTAATAAAGAACAAAACATATACTACTACTATTTATTTATACGTTTTCTCACGTGGGGAGTTCCCAGACTAAAACGACGTCGCTTAGGCGATGTTGGTATAAAAATAAACTTTTCATTAACCACCGCTTGGTTGCCTGCAATCTTCTCTCGCTATCTCTTCTCTATCTATCCGCTTCTCCCCCCCCCCTTTCCTCCTCCTTCCCTCTGTTAAAAAAGTTTCAATCTTTCGATTCAAAGCTTCCAACTTTCGATAGGGTTCTCTTCCCCCTTGCTTCTTCTTCTATTTCTACATATCCTCAAAGACGTACGAACAAACCCAGAAAACAAACAAGCTCATGATTGAGGTCGGTTCTTTTGCTCTCTCTCCCTCCCTCCCTCCCTCCTACTCAATTTAGAATTCTAATTTGAAACCCATATTCGAGGTCATCTTCGTTGGGTGTTAAATTCGATTTGTTGGGTGTTCTTGTGGTCCCTTTAGATTGATAGTTTAGCGTTAATTTTATCGGAGTTGGAGAATTGGTTGCTGGATAAGACTTGTGGTAGCTAGGAGGATGTAAAAAATTACGTCTTGTGAGTAAAACTAAAAGTGGTTTGTGTGTAATGGTTGACAGATTGCGACCTTCTTGTAAATGATTCACTGCTCAATCTGGAGACAATGGTGTTGCTAACCCATAACTTGCAGGTATCTTCAACTATACTATGTTATAACTCATTAAAGTTTTAGTAGTTTTTTTTTCCTTGCGGCTGTGTTGTTGGTCATTGTTTACAAAAACAAATGATCTTGTACCTTCTGTATCACTATTTTAAAGCCTTCTTTCCATGTTATCTAATGTAGGGTTCACATGTCTTGTTTCCTCGGAGTTCACCAGCATGGAGCAAAGGCTTGGTTATTAAGCGACCTCTTACAACAGTACGTTTTGTTGGGAGCAAAGAAAAGCAATTACGGTTGAAGCAAAAATGTTGTTTTAGGTGAGAATCCCACCTTCACAAGTGCCTGCTAATTTCCTTTGTTTGAGCATTTACACAACAGGGTATTACTTAGTATGAATCTCTCATTACTCTAAGAAAGTAGATACTTAGTTATATCATGGATTGATATGTGGCTCTTTACAGGCTGAAACCTAATTGTTAGATACTGAGACATGGTTTACTGCATGGGATCTGATGAACTCTTCAATAGGAAACTATAGACACTTCAATAGCTCATGTATATTTCTCTTTTCAGTAGATTGTTGGAAGAATCATGAATCCTGTGGAACCGTTTTTGCAGTTTAGGGTCTCCTTGCAGTGGTGGATTGAAAGCAAAATCCTTCAAGGTTACATCTTTCAAAGGCGGCATCCAAAACAACGAATCAGGAGGAAGTGAGGGTGGGAAGAAAGTTACTAACAAGTCGGTCAAACTATCTTACCGTTCGGATGATGACGAAAATAACGTGAACAGCTCTCCAAAGGCACAGAACACATCGCTTTCATATACCTCGGAAGCAGATGATTCAGTCACAGGACAACCTGCTATTCAGAAGCTATTCAAGAAATGGTTAACACTGCTGCGCACACAATCACCTGTTCAAGTGGTTGACGAGGCTTTGCGAGGAGAAGAGGTTCCACAGACGACAAAGCTAGAAACTGAAACAGAGATCAAGAAAACAGAAAGCCTTCAGAGTACAAAAAGTACACTTTGGACCTTGTTTTGGAGTCTAGACGCAGCTATCAAGATTCCATTGCTTCTATTGTAAGTATGAGCATCTATTGCCCACCAGTTTATGTGTGTATTGATTATTTGATTATATGTTGCACAAAAAAGATTATTTGATTATACTTTTATCGTGACTGTTCTGCAGTGTTCCAGCTTTCCTAGCTGTTAACGCAATCTATGGAGCTGAAGTTACAAAGGAGCTATCCCCTTTGTGGATAGTTGGTCCCTTGATCGTCGCCCTTTATGTCAAAATGTTCCAAGGACTATGCACCCTTTACGCCTTTTGCTTCAACCAAACCACCAAGGTGATGAGAAACCTACCATCTTATTACCTTATAGCATACCATTACATTTCCCATGGCAAGCTCAGAGACGACGTGAGAGCTCTAGTGACTCGACCAATGGTGGCCATCAAGAACGCTGACTACAAAGAGCTCACAGGCACCAAACTGAAACAGTTCCGAGAGTGGATCGTTGAGATATACTTGGATTTTGTTGAATCTATATGGCCTTATTACTGCAGAACTATCAGATTCCTGAAGAGGGCAAACCTGATTTGAAGCTCTCCAGTATGGAAAGCCCCCACAGGGATGCTCTGTGATCTGTACTTTTCATGTTGACTTTGGTTTTACCTTTTTTGATTCTTAAAATCTTAGAAAGGCTTTTCATGTCTTTGATGTTGTCTCTATGTATACTGCAACCTTTTTGAGGTTTCACAATGAGTTCTTTTAATGATTTCCTTTAATCCATAGTTTATAAATCTATACACAATTACATAGGCATGTTGGAGATACAACAACAAAAGATACTTGTGTGTTTAAAGATCTCCTGTAACCTCTTTAGCTTCTGAAGTTTGATGGTATTGTTTCCTCAGTGAAGTACTCCTTTCTCACAGTCTCTACCGAACAAAACTTGACCTTCAGAATGAAAACAACAACAACCAGTTTAAAGGACTGAATCATCTCATGCCCTGGCTTGTGCATACCGGTTTACTATAACCAATTGCACAAGCAAACCAGTAATCTTGCAACAACAGTAGCTACCAATGGTGCATGAATACTACTTCGTCATTTGGTATGGAGCTTACCAGAGAGGCATATGACTTAACCACCGGTTTGGTTAATTGCCAAATAGGCTGGAAAATGAATGGAGCATCTACAAAAAGAACTTCATCCAAACGGCTCGGATAGTAATAGTAAAACACATCAAACTGCAAAACAGAAACGATAAATAAGACGAACAATAAGATGAAAGACAAATAGATACCAAACCATTGAACTTGTTGAGATATAAATTACCAGAAAAGTCAAGAACTTGAGATCTGCGTTCTGAGAACCGAATCCACGGAGATCAAATATCCCAAGTATCTTGTGTTGTCCTGCTGGTAGCTTACTTAAAGCCTTTTCAAGTAAGAACACACAAAGCTTTTCATCTTCTATTGGATCAAGAAGCTGCAAGAAAAAAACATGATAAATACAAAAAAAAAATCCTCAGCTATTGTTAAAACATCATTGCGGAAACTCGAGATGTATTAGTGTCTAACTTGCCCCTGGGATGTGTTTTGCGGGAGCTACAATAACTACTGGTCGATCTTTTACATCTAGAAAGCCATGGACATAGGCTTTTCCGGTCTCAGCAGCGGCTTTGACAGAATCTTCAGACAGTTCATCTACCTTGAACTCATGACGCCATTTCTGAAAGCTTTACTTAAGGATTCAACCAACAAAAGACAAGCAAACCATGATTTGGTTCTAAAGCTTCTGCACAAAAGTGATTGTCTATCAACTATGAGAAACACCATCATCTAGATTATTGAGTGGTTGAAGAAAAAACTAAGACAGGGAAGAGGATACGATAGCTTTAGTAAGCTTTCCAATGGCTTCATCAACAGAGTATCTCCGGTCTTTCAAAAACCATAGGATCATTTCCTCATCATCTCTTCCGTTTTTGCCAACTGGGAGACTAGTACAGTCTTTTGCAAGCCGTTCTTTCACTTCCAAAACTAGCTGCACCACAAGGTATGAACAACACACACTTTCATTACATACTAATCTCCTCCTAAATTCATGTAACGTTCTATCTTCCATCAATTTCAAAGAACCTGAAACCTCCCAAACTTGGCAAATAATCTTGAAATGAAACTAACAGAGAGCAAGAAAGAGACGTAGTTGCTGAGTGCTCCAAAGTTCAATCTTTACTGAATAGTTAAAACTCAAGAACCCAATTCTCAGACAAAACAAGCAAAAGTCTTTCTTTTTCATTCAGACAGAGCTTTTAACTCCAAGAACAGAAACAAGAAAACAGAGGATAGCTTCTAATGCCAAGAACAGAGACAAGAAAACAGAGGATAACTTCTTGCTTTGGATATAATCAGACAACGCCACAAAAGCATAAAGACAACGAACAAGAAACCTATTGCGTAACAAAAGAAGGTAACGTCTTCTTAAACATTCATACAGTTTCCATGATTCTCTCTCTCTCTCTCTCGCACTAACCTTATTCGCATTGTGAGAATCTGACACGCAACTTCTGACGGAGAATCTGCAGTTCCGAGATCGACCACTGTAAAACTTATTCGAGTTTTTGAAACTGATTGAAGCAGCAAAGAGGGTTGAGCTCAAACGGATCGACATTTGATGAAAACAGCAAGAAAAATCGAAACTTTACTCTTCTTGGTGTTGATGCTCAGATGAGAGATTACAAGGAGCTATTATGGGTGGTGAATTGTCAATTAGGGAGGAACTTGGAATCATCTAGTTTATAGATACAGCAGCAGCGGAGAGCCATATGGTTTGGCTTCTGCCTTTTTATAGACACACACACTGCTTCTTTATACACATGGATACGGGTCTTTGTCTGGATTTGTATCCGGTTTCGATTGATTTGCTTTCGGTTTGGATTGATTTGGATTCGGTTTGGATTGATTTGGATCCTGTTTTGAGTGATTTGGATCCTGTTTCAAGTGATTTGGATTCGGTTTAGAGCGATTTGGATCCTGTTATGAGTGTTTGTATCCGGTTTTGAGTGAATTGGATCGGGTATTGAGTGATTTGGATCCGGTTTAGTGATTTAAAACCGGTTTAGAGTGATTTTGATCTGGTTTAAAGATACAGAAGCAGAGGAGAGCCATATGGTTTGGCTTCTACCTTCTTATAGACACACACTTTCTTCTTTATACACGTGGATACGTGTCTTCGTCTGGATTTGTATCCGGTTTGGATTGATTTGGAACCGGTTCAGAGTCTTGGATTAACGATCGGATCCGGTTCAATGTCTGGATTGATTAGACCGAACTCTAGGAGTATACCGTATTACTTTTATATCAACTCAAGCAATAATTAGCCATGAGGAAAAACCAAGTGCTTCATGTGCATGTACTCAAACGTGAACTCCACCGACAAATAGCTTCGGCTTACTTTAAACAAAGTATCGACGAGCGATGCAGGTATGAGCCACGTACAAGGACCTTTCACTCTTTTTTTTTTCCATTCAACTTCACCCTTGCAGTAAATCTCTCTCTCGGTATATGTTTGTCTGTGTTTATAGTGAACCTGACATGTTTTCTATGGTGATCAATAATGCAGGATGAAGACTAGATGGAGGAAACCACTTCAAGGTGGCCCAGTGGTAAGCGTCAAAGAGATAGCGCTGCGTGGGTTCGACTTGCGGTGGCCACCCGGGCTAGCGTTAAATCGCAAAAATACGTGGAGTGCCGTGGATCTCGTGGGATTAGTCGGTTGACTTCGGTCGCTGGATCTCCTCGGTTATAAAAAAAAAAGACTAGATGGAGGAAATGAGAGGCTAGACATAATTTCTGAAGTTGACATGATGGAATGGTTCCCTTCATGTTCTTAATATAAATCTATAACGAGATGAATAATAAGAGTAGTAAAACTTGAAACTATATTCGTGCATGTGAAAAATTGGATGAACAAATAGTCCAATCCTATTAAGAATGGTTTCATCAAGGTATTTGAGTGATGAATTTTTTGAACAAGTGCATGATATAAGAGTAATCCTATTCATTTCTCTATTTTTAGTTTCATTTTGATGTTTTTACTTTATACCCAACGGAATTATATATATTGTGAGTTTACAGTTATAAAACTATATCAAAAGAACTGGTTATGTAACAAAACAATTTTTTTTTTATTTTAATATGTTTTGTTTAAATATTGCAATAAAATTTTTTATTTTAATGTTAGATGTAAATTATATTAAAACGGTTGAAATATTACTAAAAGTATAAAATGAAGAAGTGAAATATATATATATATGTAAAACAGTTTTGTATTTAACCAACAATTAAATATAAATAAAATATACTTGGAATATTCTCTTAAACTGAAACATTTTAAAAAAGTAAAAAAAAAACAAAATCACAAATCAAAAACGGAATGAACTTTGGTCAATGGCCATAATTTGGTCAAAATGAATAGAATAAAATAGAGAATATACCTGGATGTCCACAAAAAAAAAAAAAAAAGAATATGCCCATTTCATAATATTCTAGGACAAAAACTGCCTTTTTGGTAGAGGTAATTTAGGACAAAATATTTCTAGAGTCCAAAGTCAAATTTCAACACTTCACGTATTAATGATAGCTTGGCATATAAAAAGCTCACAGTGCTTACATGACTTCAACACAAACAAGACAAAGAGGTGTTCATTTCATCTTTAAATATAGAGAGCTTCCCCCTTTTTTTTGGTAAAAAGAGAGCCTCCCTTTTATATACATAAACACAAAAATTCAAACTAAGAAGACAAATGGAGAACAAAAAGAGTGTGGCGATGATGGTGTTCGTTTTGGTGGTGATGGCTGCCATTGGAGGAGAAGCAGTAAATCATTTGTGTATATTTAAATGTGAGATTACCTGCCGTGATCCCGAGTTCAAAAGCAAGTGCTTCACAGATTGTATGGCCAATTGCGAACATCAGCCTACAAATACCTTTCACTCAACTAAACCATACTCGTAAAGATCTCTCTCTATCACTGTATAGTTGCACGCATGTACTTGTCTGTGTGTGTGTGTGTATGTCACACTGAAGTTGACATTGTTGCTATGGGGATAAAAAATGCAGGATGAAGACTGGGGAGATGGAAGAAATTAGAGGATAAAGATAGTTTCCGAATTTCTCATGATGGGGTTTGTCCTTTTCTTTTCTGTCTACATGTAGAAAATCTACAATAATAAAAAGATCAATAATAATAAAATGTTTAACAAGGTATTTGGGAGAACATACATGTACAATTCATCGACTTATATGCAAACACTAATTAGTTGTCAAATCTGATGAAACATTAGCCTCTCTTTTTTTAACACTTGAAATACATTAAGGTTCAAAAGATAGTGATTACAATGATCAAGATCAAGCTTGAGAAAAAAGAAAATCCTGGAGAGAACTATCTAAACAAATGGGCAAGCCAAGAAGGAAAATCCACTGCTATGTAGGAAAAATTGTCAAATATGACTCACAACTTGATTTATATCACAAAATTAAACCTAAACTTGAATCAAATGCAAAAATAACCTAAAAGACTATTGAAATTACAACCAGTCCCTTGTGAACAAAAAAATACAGATTTTTTTTACGTTTCTAACCCCCGCAAGTCTTCTGTCCAGCCGACTTACCAGTAAGTCGTCTAGTATAGTTCTTCTTAAAAATAATTTAAAATTTTTGTAAAAAATATTTTGATAAGTGAAAAATATAAATCATGTAATTAACATAGGTTTAAAGTGATATAAATTAAGATATGACAAAATTGAATTGTTTTCAACATAGATGAGTGAAAGTAGTGAGTCATGATATTCTTTGGTTTAGGTTTCACCAACATATGTTGAAGTGTTGTATGTGTTCTTAGGGTTAGATTTTGGAAAGCATAAATGTTGTTTTTGAAAAATTTAAAATTTACCTAAGTGTGTTTATTTATGTGTATAGTAAATACTATTTAAGTTTAATTTGATTTTATAACGACTTACTAGTAAGTCTTCCAGACCTGACCGAACCTTTAATTTTACCAATGTACTTTAACCTTAACCGGATTATTTACCGGACATATATAAGATGATTTTTTTTTTTAATTCACTTTTTCGCGAAATCAGAAAACCCTAAAGCCGTTTATCTCAAAGGCGATTTCGAAGGCGATTTTCGTCGATTCTCTCTAATCCGTCGTTCTCACCGCCGGTTATCTCTGCCGTTATCACCGTCGTTCTCACCACCGTTCTCACCGCCGCTTCCTCTATTTCAGATCTGAAAGGAAACCCTACCGCCGTTTCTCTGTAAACCCTAGCGCCGTTTCTCGGCTCATTCTCTCCGCCGGTTCTCTGTAAATCCTACCGCCGTTTCTCTGTAAACCCTAGCGCCGTTTATCTGTAAACCCTAGCGCCATTTCTTGTCTCGTTCTCACCGACGGTTCTCTGTAAACCCTACCGCCGATTAGTTATATCTCTATCAATTTGTGACTTAAGGTGTATCTATAGTCGTTCTCACCGTGCTTCTTCTTTTCACGTCTATTTTTGCAGATCTATGACCGCTATGTCGAAGGCGACTACAGCTTCTCCGAATTTTCAGGTCGGCTTTAAAATGTTGTACTGGAAGTCTTGGAAGACTTATAATTAAGTCTTCTGGAAAGTCTTCCCGCTGGAAGACTTTCCAGGCGACGTAAATATAAGTCTTTCAGCTGGAAGATTTGCCAGACGACTTAATTATAAGTCGTCCCGAAAGTCTTCCAGACTTATAATTAAAATGTTATACTTGATGGTTGTGTGTTTGAGATGGTTGTCTTTGATTGTTTTGCAGACAAAAAGAATGGATATTCCAGAACTCCCTCGGAGGATACATACATTAGGGGAAGAGCCCCCCGCACTGAAGAGCATTTTGTATCATACGGTTTGTACGAAGTTGCATACTGCTTTAAAGAATGCTCTTCATGATGACGAATATGAAGAGCTAAAGGATTCAAAGTTGGGAGTTTTCATCAAGTTCAATGAGCTGGGCTTCGGTTGGGCTTCAAGACTGGTTCACTACATGCTCGGTCTCCATCTCAACATAAAGAAGAAGCATGAGCTGTGGTCTCTCGTTGCTCTACAACCTGTGAGGTTTTCAATGTTAGAGTTTGAAAACCTCACAGGTCTAAACTGCGAGTACATCGAGAACCTTGAGAGACTGAACTGTGTTGTTACAAACGAGTTGGCTCTTTCTGGGAGAAGTTGGGAGTTGATATCGAAGCTGGGCCATCTACGGAGCAGATAATAATAGCATTAGGGAGATGCGAAGGGTGGTCTCGGGATGATCGGAAGCAGCTCGGGTACCTTGCCATCTTCGCTGGATACATTGAAGGGAGAAAGGGCTCAACTCCTACACGGGCTGGTCTGGCAAGGCTAATGATGGAGTTAGAACGGTTTGAGAATTATCCATGGGGGAGAGTCGCGTTTAAGGTGCTGATGGACTCTGTGAAGGGCAAAGATATTACGGGTTGTTACACTATTGATGGGTTTGTACAAGCTCTCCAGGTGTGGGTGTATACAGCTCTGCCGGAATTGGGTGCTAATTATGGTAATCCCATACTAAACAGACCGTCTCCACCAATACTGGCTGACATGGGTGGCAAAGGACGCATATGCTTTAAAGATGCTATCTGCAGACATGTATTTAAACTTCAATCCAAAAGACTTCGCAGAAGACTTATAATTAAGTCGTCTGGAAAGTCTTCAGCGACTTAGTGGAAGACTTATAATTAAGTCGTCTGGATAGTCTTCCAGCTGGACGACTTAGTAGAAGACTTATAATTAAGTCGTCTGGATACTAAGTCGTCCAGCTGGAAGACTATCCAGACGACTTAATTATAAGTCTTCTACTAAGTCGTCCAGCTGGAAGACTTTCCAGACCACTTAATTACAAGTCTTCTGCGAAGTCTTTTCTTTCCATCTTTCTTAATCCGTCAAATATAGAAGTTCATATCTTCTATTTACTGCAGACTACGATGATCAACTTTGTTGAGAAGAAGGACATTGATGAAATGTTTCCACAATGGGACTCTGATATTGAGGACCCGGCCGCGGAGAACATAATTAAAGTCATGTTTAATCAGAGACCGTGGAAGTGGACCATGGATTGCTAGGAAGTCACCGGTACTTGGGTCAAGAGCTTGCCGGCGGTTCTGAGTCCAGAGAAGAAAGAGATAGTTGTGGTGAAGGAAGACAGTCCAAGACCTCGGAAGAAAGCTCGTAAAGAGGCACCTGCCGAGGTTACTATTGTGCCTCCTACAGAGGCACCTGCCGAGGCACATGAAGAGGCTAGTGAAGAGGTTCCTACAGAGGTGACTACGACTGTTGGTGGGATGACCAAAGAAGATTTTCAAAGATGCTTCAAGGATCTAGCTGATTGCATGAGGGAAGGGTTTGGGATGTGCCTTAAGGAGTTCAAGCATCTGTTGGATAGGGTGGAAGCTTTGGAGAAGGTGGTTGGTATCACCAAAAAGGGAAAGGGACATCATCCGATGATCTTCAGAACACTACCTCTCCGCCTAAACCGACGCACGAACCCGGGGTTAGTACCTCTCCCAACACCTCTCAGAAGCTATTGAGTAGAAAAAGTTGTAAGAAAAAGAAGTGAAAGTTAGATTGGCATTGTTTCTTGTATGTCAGAACATGTGTGCTTGTATATGGATTTTGTTTCATGTTTGAAATGGAGCTTTGTTTCCTGTATATGGATTTTGTTTCATGTTTGAAATTGAGCTTTGGTTAATATTGTTTGAAATGGATCTTTGTTTTGGTTAATATTGTATAAACACATCTTGTACATTGCAGAGTGAAAGTGTTAATGGGGCGAACGCGGGAAAGAAGAGCTTGCCGGAGGAACAAGCTCCTCAAATGTCCGGAGATGCTAGTTCCTCGAAAGAGCTTGATTCCTCGAAAGAGATTGGTTCCTCGAAAGAGCTTAGTCTAGTGATATATTCATTGACCAAGAATATAGCTCCAGCACCGAGCATGCCGGAGGAACAAGCTACAGAACCGAGCATGGTTCTTTTTGAGCAACATGTACCCACGGTGGAGGATGTACAGCAGGGGAAAGTTAGATATCAGCATAAGAGGAAAGCTGCTTTGGCAGTTTACAAAGCAAGGAGTGAGCGAACAAGGCGACTTGCTGCCTCACAACAATCTCCTTATGCGGCAAACAGCACGGCCAAAGTGATCATTCCAAACAACCCAAAGCTTTTCCCAGGCTATAATTCTTTTGCACCAATTGACAAGAGGAAGTTGAAGGAGCTCGCTGATTGGCTGAAAACTGATCCGTAAGTGATTGCTTTTCCCATAATAGCTTGCTCTAGTCTACAAAAACTGATTGCTTTTCTACATTTTCTGTTTGCAGTGATTATAGAACACCTCTCAACAAGAAACCACGTAAAAGTTCAACTTGGTGGTATAACACCCTCCGGACCTCCGTATCCTGGCTGGAAGACTGTGTAAGTCTTCTGCTATGAGTTATGTCTGTAGAAGACTTACAAGTAATTCGTCTGATATCTTCTGCATTGTATTATTTTATATGCAGCATATGGATGCTTGGATTAATGTGCTGAGGAAGAGGTATGATGCTAGGCCACACCACTTCAGGAGCGAGAGACTTTGCTTCCTTGATCATCTCTTTTCTCAGCAACAGAGAACCAGCTACAAGGATTTTAAGAGCTCGGAGCCCAATCACAACGGTTTAGGAAGAAGACTCCCTGATGGGGCGTGGAATTATTATTCATGCACTATACCATCATTTTGCCAATCGAAGAAGTGTTAGGGGGCGGATATTGATGATATCGATCCCTAAGAGGCATATAATCGTCTGGGACAGCATTATATCCAGTATCTCCCAGGAACAACTCGATGATATAATGGAGCCTTTTCTCCACATGGTCCCGTATCTGCTTGTTGAGTGCGCTTCCTCTGACGAACAGCGTGCCCAATACACCCTGGAGCCATTCACATATGAGAAACAAACCAATATACCTCAGGCCCGTTCTGGTGATTGTGGCGTGTACGCTCTAAAGTACATTGAATGTCATGCTCTTGGGATGACATTTAATAAAAAAGACTTTGCTAAGCCCAACGGGAAGTCTATCAGGGATATGATGGCGGTGGATATATTTAACGAGCTTCCTGACTAGCAAATGAAAGATAACCAGGACAATGATGAAAACCTGGAAACGTATGAGGGATGATAAACATGCTACATTAGATTATTTTGTATGATAGAATAGGTTGATGTATGTATTTGAACTTGATTATGTATTAAGATTAGGTTAATTGTAAGTCTTCTGGAAAGACGACTTATAATTAAGTCGTCTGTGCATTAACCTTTTCGAATATTTCGGATAATATAAAAGAAATTCTTTAATTTGTTTGGTAGTGCGGTTTGACAAAAAAGTTGACACTAATCTTTTGATAAGACAGACAAATTCACAAACAAGTAAGTCGTCTAGCTTAAATAAAATATTGAAATTTTTGTTCTCCTAGAGACGACTTACTGGTAAGTCGTCTAGGAAAAGTCAAATATCTGACACAATTCGGTCAAATGCAAAACCAAACCGTTTATCCTAGACGACTTACTGGTAAGTCGTCTAAGGTATTCTCTAGATTTTTTTAACAAACAAAGATGGACGACTTACAAGTAAGTCGTCGTTTAGACCATAAGACTTACCCGTAAGTCTTCTACAGCCAGACGACTTACGGGTAAGTCTTCTACGCGAACTGATCTGAAAAAAATTCAATTTCATACCTTAAACTAGTGAGATGACTTCCTTAGCACACAGAAGTCTTCTCCAACCACCCAGAACCTCAAACGAAAGTAACCCACCAAAAATAGTATGCTTGAATGGCTTTATCAACCATAAAAAAAATTTGAATAAAAAACTTGAGTTTTTTGGATGAATATGGAGACAAAGTGAAAGAGATGTTGTTTTTAGTTCATAACAATTGAGTAAGAGAGTGTAAATCGAGCTTAAGTGCATTAAGAGCTTCAAATTGGTTGTTCATGGTAGTTGGTGTATTGATGGTAATGACAATATTGTAAATACATGAAGATGATGAGGTTGAAAGAGTAAAAAAGCCATTTACTGAAAAATATATATATATATATATATTTTAATGGTATTTTCGTAAATAATGTGAATATGTGGAGTGAATAAGGCAAAACAGAAAAAAGAGAAGTTAGTTTTAGGTTTGACTTTGAATTTTGAGTCAAATTTGCAAATCTCCCCTACTATGTAAGATTGAAAGCGATCACCAGATAGTACACTATCAGCGATGAGCTTAGCACCTCTAAACTGATGATGAGACTGGAGTTGAACTTTCTAATCCTGAAAATCATTCAACCGAGATAAAGCTTTGCAAGAGTAGAATTTGAGAGAAGACCAAGATGAAACATTAGCCTCAAATTCCCAAATATTTTGAAAAGAATTATATACATAAATTTTCAAATTTGTGAAAAAAAAAAATTAGATCTCCAAATTATTAAATTCTTTATTAACTCGTCTACAGTTCCCAAAATCTTAGGACTGACCATTGAATTTAATTTTATTCGGTGATTACACGTGAAATAATCATAGGTTACACATGAAATTGTCATATATTTGTTTCTGATTTAATATACAATCACTTTATTCTATATACCTTTTCTTAATGTCGAAAGTTAATGGATATATATCCATCTTTTTGTTTTTGGATCACTGGTTTGCTTTATTCTAGATATATTCTGTTAGTCGTATTTGAGCTACTTGGTTGAGCATGTAGATGGGATCGTAGCAACTAGATGAAAGCGTGCTATATTCTAGATATACTGATATACTGTATGTAACCTTAGAAGAGCATAAATTAACAAAATACTCTTTTCATTTATTCATCACAGAAACGGTTTAGCCTTCCATGAAAAGAAAAAAAATTGGAACATCGGAATTTCTTAAGGTTTGATCGAATTCAACCAATTTTATACATAGTTGGAATCAAACTGATGAGAACCAAGTAGTTAACCGAAGTAAACCATCGTATGTAACTAGATGAGACCTCTATAGCAACCGGTTAGTGCCCTTTGTACTCTGGTAAAAACATCGCTTCATTCAAATAAAAATGTGTATCGTAGATTGTGTGAACAAGCTAAACAAGCATCTTCCACTACACACTCGCTGTAAATATCTCTCTATAGTATGTGTGAGTGTGTCTGTCAAGTGAAATTTACATGGTTTCTGTGGTGCTGATGCAGGATGAAGACTAGAGAGATAGATAAAATCATGAGGATAGAGATATATAGTTTCTTTGCACAAAAAACAGAGATAGTTTCTAAATTGGTCATGATAGAATATTCATTCTCTTTCATTGGTAGATGTTAAAGAAAATATGTAATAATATCAATAATAATAAAAGAGTTTCACATATTCATACAAAAAATCAAATGAACATTCAAGTATTGTAAGTATAAATAACTACAGCATGGTTTTTGGTGAACCTTTACATGCAAAAGAAGTGACTTGTTCATTGTTTCAAGTATAACTAGATTTTGATTCGCAGTAACCTTTAATTTTATAAATAGAAAAATTTTATACTTTATTTTGTATATAATCATTTTTAGATAATATATTAGGTCATATTAAAATAAATAAATAGATTATATATAATCTAAATATAAGAATTTAACATATGTTAACAATTTTTCTTGTAAAATTATTACATAGTTTAGAATTTTAATCTTTTAAAAGGTGAATGATATTTTAGTCACTTTAATTTACCAATTTAATATAATTTTATATGTAATTAATTTATTACTTCTACTTTAATATAATATAGACTATACTTATAAAATTTATAAAATAAGCATATAATTTTATTATATTTTTATAATAAAATTTTAATTAAAATTAATTTATAATAATATTATACTACCAATTAAGAGATTAATCAGTGCATTAACTAAAAAATATTTAATCGTTTAAAAAGATTTTGTCAGATTTTTTCTCAACAGATTTTGTTATTACTAAAATTTAAATTTAAATTTACAGTTAAAATAGATTTGTTATTAATATCCTTATAATTCTTTACAAATGCTATACATTAAATAAACTAATGTAAATAATCAAAAAATAAACTTGAATATATGGATCTACTATGACCATTTTATAGTAGATAAAAATGGTACTTCTCTCTTAATAGAGAAAGATTACAACATGGTATTTGAGAAAAATGATATGAATCTATTGATATGCAAAAACAAATGATCTACTGTGATGATAATTTTTTTTAAAGAGTGCGTGATTTAGAGTAACTCTATTCATTTCTCTATTTTTTTTTTCATTTTGATGTCTTAACTTAAAATCTAAACAAAGTTATAGATTTTACATGAAAAATGATACAAAAATGAGTTAAAATCAGAATTCTCCCAAAATTTTATTAAAAAGAACTAATTGTTTAGCAAAATAAACTTTTATTTGAATAATTTGCTATTTTACATATTTCAACAATAAATCATGTAAAATGTTCGGTTATATAAAAATTGTTGAATTATTATTATAAATGCATTAGATTTGAAAAATTATATAGGTTAAATTTTGCAAATTATAAAATGAAATTAAAATGATCTATATACTGAGAATCAATACTATTAAAACATAATCATGACCTATTGATATATGTTTAATCCAACAAAATAATCTCATGATATCTACTTACAAAAATAAATCATATATTTTCTAACTGCATTAGTTTTCAAACTATTTTTAGTTTTTCGTTAAAGATATAATAATCAAATGAAAATCTGCTTCAACAATGCACTTTACGGACCCACTTTCAATATCTCCCACATATATTATTATTAACATATATGCATGTATATTAGGCCATCAAAATCGCAGAGTTCTAAAGTGGTTCTTAGGCGGTGGGTCTCACGGAGGACCCACTTTTTTTTAAAAAAATTCACTCTCTCACCTCTTCCACAAGAGGCAATTCTTAGACAATTCGCAGACTCCACTGACACATGACGATCCGTGATTGATTGATTTATTTTTTTTATTTTAAGAAAAAAAAATCGGTAAAAAAAAAAAAAAATTAAGAACATTTTTTTTGAACCTGCCATGAGGATGCCCTTACCATATATGCATTTTAATGATTGTTGTCATTCTCATCCTTACAAAATGTTTGGAGCATCATCACTACAATACTCTAGCATGCATGAGATCATCCTGATTTATAACTTCTTATTAGTTATCTTTTTGATCGATGTTCATTTTATTTTCGTTTAACTTTGTAAGAGAAAATACTTAATACATTCTTCAAATACAATTATACAAAAATGTCCAAGTCAAAGTACAAAAAAGAGGGGGTTTTAAAAAAGAAACCAAACAGTATTGAATACTGATGTAAGAGTAGCAAAACTAACAGCTATATGAAAGTTTATATACTGCATACAAATATTTTTTAAAGTGATTTGATATTCCAATATATATAAAATTAAGAGTTAAAATCTTCATTTTCTCTTTTCTAATATATACGTATGATCTAAAACGAAAATGATACATTAATAATATATATTTTAGTTGGCAAATTTCTCATTAAATCATATGTGGTTCTTTTGAAATTTTGATATATGGATACATATTTTTTGGTAAAAATGTTAAATAATATATGGATACATATATGTTGCATAAAAATATATTACAAATTCAATTTAATTTTTTTAAAAACATATTGAATTCTTTGGGGTTTTACTGAGTCAGTGGGTTCGATCCGCGCTTTACAAGATTTAACTAGAATTTTCTTATTAAATTCAATATGGTTTATATACGGGTATTGGATTTACTGATTCGAGTACGAATTTGATATATATATATATATTAGGGTCTAACAGAGTATGAGATTTTGATTTTCGGATCGATTCCGAATCATATTTTTTTGGTACAAATATTCTTGACTAATTATGTCAGGTAACTAATAAGAAAATATACTATGTTGCAAACTTTAGAAATAAAATTTAAAATGATTTCTGAAATGCATATGATATATGTGTATAGTTACTAACTTGACATAATGAATATAGTCACCAAAATATATTAAATTAAATTAATATTAAACACAAATATGATTACAAAAATATAAATAAAAAATTATATTTTTCAAAAGAATTTAAACAAAAAAATATACCCGTCCTTGCAAAGGGCGGGTCAGAATCTAGTATTCTTTTAAAACTGAAACATTTTAAAGAAGTAAAAGACAAAATATCACTCATCAAGAAATGAATTATTTCGATGACCATAATTTGGTAAAAACGAAGAGAATAAAATATAGAATATGTCTGCTTGTTCAAAAAGAAAATAAGCACGGTCTTAATTTTAACAAAATATTAATTTCAAAACTTCTCTATTACAAATATAAATATTATAAATTACCATCAGAATATATATTATTACCTTTATATCTCAATGATGATCACCCTAAACATATAAAACAACTACTACCCCGATACAAAAAAAAAATCACATTATATAATTTGTTTGAAAAAAAAATACATTATATAATTTTCTACAAAAATATTTATGTTATAAAATATAATATTTGAAAATGAGACAATCCCGCACTTTGAAGGATCGAGTCAAAATCTAGTATTATTTAAAATCACGGAAATTTTGAACCTATAGTTATATATGTTATTCTATATTAAAGACTATTATCATTACTTATCTAAAAACAACTCTATCAATAGAAAAATACAGAGTAAAAACAACTCTATCAATCATTTTACAAAATAAAATAAAACAAACAGAAACTAACAACTTTTAGTAACGAAGAAAACATCTTTTAATGAACAATCTGCCTTTATCGATCTGCAAAACAAGTGTTATGTATAGCAACTTTGTTGATTGGATTCTTTATTTGTGTTTGAGTGGGTTACATGCGTATTAACTGTACAACATTTCAAAAAAGAATTTTGTCAAAAAAAAAAATTCAATGAAGAAAAGAAAAAAAGTCAAAGTTAATTTGTTATTTTGTTAGTTTTAAGGTGCAAATGTCGAACTCGAACGGAAAAGAACACTTCATTAACGTCGTGTTGTGTGTAGCACTTCACATATTAATGATAGCTTGGTATATAAAAAGCTCACAGTGCTTACATGTAGTTTAACAAAAACAAAGAGGTGGTCATTTTATATTTCTATAGAGAAAGAGAGCTTCCGATAAACATAAAAATTCAAACTGAGGATAAAAATGGAGAAAAAATTGAGTGTGGTGATGATGGTGTTCGTTTTGGTGGTGATGGCGGCCACTGGAGGAGAAGCAATCGATCATATATGTACATTTAAATGTGAGATTACCTGCCGTGATCCGGAGTTCAAAAGCAAGTGCTTCAGAGAATGTATGGCCGACTGCACACATAAACCTACAAGTGCCTTTCACTCAACTAAACAATACTCGTACGTAAAGATCTATTTCTGTATCTCTGTATATATGCGTGGATGTACTTGTGTGTGTGTGTGTGTGTATGTCTATATTATAGTGAAGTTGACATTGTTTCTATGGTGATAAATATGCAGAATGAACACTGGAGGGATGGAAGAAATGAGAGGATGAAGATACTTTCAGAATGTCATGCATGATGGTTTTTTCCATGTTCTTTTCTCTGTCTACATGTAAACGTAAACATACAATAATAAAAATATAATAAGATTTAACAAGGGAGACCATATACAAGGCATCTATTGGTATACATAAACTAATTATTTGTCGAAAGAGTGCATGGTCTTCTGAACCATTGCATTTTATTTGATTCCGTAGTTACGCATGCATGAGATGATCAAAAGTTACACATAAAATGATCATATCGTCGTTTCTATTTTAATTTAGTCAGTTTTTTTTTCTGTTTTTAAACAGTCACTTTTTTTTTATTCTACAGACATTTTTGTATGTTAAAAGTCGATAATCTCTATCATCATCTTTTATTTTATGGATCACTAGTTTGCTATATTCTAGATAGATTTTGTTAGTCGTGTTTGAACTATTTGATAAAATATTTTACGTGTAGATGGGATCATATTAACTAAGATGAAAGCAACATGATAAAAAGATATGATCATTTCGGTATCCATATACTCTATGTAATTTTATAAGAACATAAATTAACAAAGTACTATTTCATTTATTCATCAGAGAAAATGTTCAGGCTTCCATGAAAATAAAAAGAAAAGGAATACGGGAATTTCATTAAGGTTATATCGAAGTCAAACAATTTTAAACATATTTGGGATCAAATTGATGAGAAGTAAGTAGTCAACCGAAGTAAACAACTTATGACTGGATTGGGACCTCTATAGCAACCGGTTAGAGTGATAAAGCGTTTTGAAGTCTGATACAAACAGTACTTCACTTAAAAAGCTATGCAAGCATCATCCACGTCACACTTGCAGTATGTGATATATGATATATGATGTGTGAGTGTGTATGTATATGATATATGATGTGTGAGTGTGTATGTCAAGTGAAATTTACATGGTCTCTGTGGTGGTAATGCAGAATAAAGACTAGAGAGATAGATGAAATGGGAGGTTGTTCAAAAAAAAAAAAGATAGATGAAATGGGAGGATAGAGATAGTTTCTAAATTTGTCATGACTAAAATTTCATTTTATTTCATCTGTAGATGTAAAATAAAATATATAATAAGAAATAGTAATAAACGAGTTTCTGGTGCTACAAAAAGAAAAACGAGGTTATCATATTCATGCCACAAATCAGATGAACAATACAACATGGTTTTCGGGTGAACCTCTATGCATATGTTGATATGCAAAAGAAGTGACTTGAACATTAATGTTTTATTTAATCTTGTAAAATCATATTAACAAGAGCTATTTATTTAACAAAACATACTTTTCTTTTTGAAATGTTTTTCTGTTTTTACATATTGCAATGAAATTTTATTTTCATGTAAAATGTTCAACTATATAAAGAGTTGTTGAATTATCAGCTTTTTTGAACAAACTTTAATTTTATAGACTCTTACTCTCCAAGAATGGAGAGAATGTTCATACAACATGAAAACAAAGCCATCGAGGTTAAACAAACAATACGAAGAAGCAAATACAACATGATAATGACTTCGAGAAGTCCTCTAATCTCAACGACCATCAAACTGTAAAATGGGACGAAGCCTTGAGAATTAGAGATCACAATCAGTGATCAAATTCCGAGAATGAAACAGCAGCAAGTGTACAATCAACAATCTTTAACATGGCTACAAAGCCTTTGATTAGAACTCCAGTGTTAGAAGTATCTCTAATCTTCAACATTATACTCCCTGCAACAAAACCACATAAAGTAGATGATGAAATTGGAAGAGAAACAAATTCCATAACGGAGGATACTGGACAATAAACGTCCAAAAAGACCCGCTTCACATGATGAATAGATATGTGAGGCATCAATCCATTAAGCTGCCACAAGTGAAAGGATTTTAGTACCACATCGAAGGAATTGCAAAAAGCAATAAAGGGACAGCATACTGCAGTAAAGGGACACACCAAGACAGGAGACAGAAATAGACCACAAGAGAGTCCAACATACCAAACCCAAGATATCAACTCATCAACCACCATTAACATTAAGTTAGAAAATCTTTGTGATAAAACCTGGATTACTGGATGAAGAAGAGAGACAGAGATGGTGATGGGGATCGAGCAACCCGTTGTTGAATCAACAGACACCATGACAAGCATAATGAACGGAAGAGGAAGACGCACTAAATCGCACCAGTAAAGAACCACACTACAATCTGCAGGATAACAACATTTGGAGATAAAGCTTGTGTCACCAACGTACACAACAGAAGCAACTTCATCACAGAACACAAAAGCCATATTCAACAAACAAGATTTCAGTTCTGAAGCTTTTGAAACCGGTTGAGAAAAGGCGCAAGATGTATCGAAGAACAGAAAAGAAACGAGACTGCAGGGTACGTCAGGAAGTTCTGGTGGTTCTGGCGGAGAGGGAGAGAGAGCTTCAGGCGGTGGTTCTGGCGGAAGAGTTTCAAGCGGCGGTTCTGGCGGAAGAGTTTCAAGCGGCGGTTCTGGCGACACAAAGAGAGGCGTACGCGGTGGCGGATCGGAAGGAGGACGGAACCGCAGATGGAAACGGGATGGAGGAGACGACGGACAGAACTATGACGGAGAAGACGACATCACCAACGGAGCCATGAGAAGAATGAGCTGCTTCATATAATGGAAGGCTGAGCAATCGAACTGAAGTTGCAGAGATCCATGGAGGCGGCACCCTGAGAACTGAACCAGAGAGAGTTTTCCTTAGAGCGAACTCTTGAATTATTAGCTTAAACAATAAAATAAAGTTGTAAAATTGTATATATAAAAAATTGTACATCAGTCAAAATAAAATAGAAATAAAATATAACTGAAATATTCTTTTAAACTGAAACGTTTTAAAGAACATAGAAAGAGTTGTTCTTGGGTTCACCCTAGAGGGTGAACCTGTAGGTTCATCCTAGAGAGTGAACCTGTAGGTTCACCAACCAATAGAACTTCATCATTTCATATTTAATATCTTTTAAAAAAAGAAACAAAATATTGTCAAATTATATTATGTTTTAAAATAAAAATAAATAAAAAATAATAGTAGTTGCAAAAACAATGATTTTTTTAAAAAAATATTTTTAATATCGTTAGAAAAACACTAAACCATAAACCCTAAATCCTAAATCCTAAACCCTTGGGTAAATCCTAAACCCTTGGATAAATCCTAAATTTTTGATTTTTTTTGAAAAAAATATATTTAACGCATTCAATAAAACACTAAACACTAAACCCTAAACTCTAAATTCTAACCCCTAAACTCTTGGGTAAACCCTAAATCATTGGATAAACCCTAAACCCTTGGATTTAAATTCAAAGATTTATGATATGATTTATCCAAGGGTTTAGAGGTTAGAATTTATGGTTTAGGATTTAAGATTTATGGTTTAGGATTTAAGATTTATGGTTTAGGTTAGTGTTTGGCTGACAGTATTAAAAATATTTTTAAAAAAATCATTGTTTTTGCAACTACAATTGTTTTTTATTTATTTTTATTTTAAAAATATAATATAGTTTGACAATATTTTGTTTCCTTTTTTAAAAGATACTGAATATAAAATAATGAAATTTTATTGGTTGATGAACCTAGAGGAATGAACCCAAGAATAAATCAAATAAAAACAGAATCACTCATCAAAAATTAAATGAATTCTTTGGTCAGTGACCATAATTTGGTCAAAATGAAGAGAATAAACCAAAGAATATACCTGGTTATTCCAAAAAAGAGAATATACCCATTGCAAAAGATGCTTGGACATAAACTGTCTTTTTGTTACATGCAATTTATGTCACGTCCAAATGCAATGTCCAGAGTTCTAATTCAGTTTTCAACACCACATTTATGATATCCTGGCAAATATAGAGATCATAGTGATTACATGTAAGTTAACAGAAACAAGACAAAGAGGTGGTCTTTTTATCTTATATATATAGAGAGAGAGAGATTCATAAATTTATATATACATACAAAAAATCAAATCAAAGACAAATGGAGAACAAATGGAGTGTGGCGATGATGGTGTTCATTTTGGTGGCGATGGCAGCCACAGGAGGAGAAGCAATCAATCACTTATGTACATTTAAGTGTGTAATTCTCTGCCGCGATATTGAGTTCAAAACCCCGTGCTTCAGTCTATGTATGTCCGGCTGCGAACAAAAATCTACAAGTATCCTTCACTCAACTAAACCGTACTCGCAGTAAACATCTTTCCATCTCTGTGACTGTATATATGCATGATGCACTTGCAGTGAAATTAACATTGTTTCTATGGTGATAAAAAATGCAGGATGACGACTGGAGAGGTGGAAAAAATGAGAGGAAAAAGATAGTTCATGATGTTTTTTTTTTCTTTTTTGGTCTACATGTAACCGAAAATATATAAAGAAAAAACAATAATAATATAATAAAATCTAATAAGGTATTTGGGACTTGGGAGGACATATACATTGCATCTATTGGATCGCAAAAACTAATCATTTGATTTGATTTGGTGGTTACGCATGAAATGATCAAAGGTTACACATGAATTTCGTATCTTTGTTTCTGTTATAATTTTCTGTCACATTTCTTGCTTTCATAGACACTGTTGTCTGCTAGAAGTTATTTATCTAAATACTTCTTTTTATTCGGGGGATCAATGGCTTGCTATATTTTGTAGATAGATAATAGATTACGTAAGTCATGTTTCAACTATTGCATAAGAAAACGGGTTGACATGTAGAAGGGATCAGCGTAACTAGATGAAATCTACATAATAAAAATATGAACGTTTCACCTCCTATGTAACTTCAAAATAACGTAAATTAACAAAGGATTATTTATTCATCATAGAAAACGTTTAGGCTTACCTGAAAATAACTTTAAAAGAACGTAAACTAACAAAGTACACATTATTCACAAGGGTTTAGGCGGGTTTAGGCTTACATAAAAATAACTAAGGCCTTATTCCTGAAATGATGAGACAATATAAATATTATATATATAATCTTTTGCTTGATGAAATTCAAACGATTTTAATATATGTGTAATCAAATTGATGAGAATCAAGTAGTTAATCGAACTAAACGAATACCAAAATAGAATTAGAATGAGACCTTTAGAACTATATTTCATTGGAGGTTTCTTAAATAATATTTCATCAGTGAAATAAAATAGAAAAATAAGAATATTAGGATAGAGAATGAATTTGCGTTTAATTTATTGGTCTTGCACCAGTAGTCCATTATGATTGGTTTAGTTATTTTTGAAAAATTAAAAATCTAATTAAACAAATAGATTAGACTAGATATCGATATTAAAGGGTTGAGATACATGCTCTTGTAACAAATTAAAGGTTATTCATAATACGCTTTGTAGTCTGCTACAATATTACTTTATGTTGCAATTTTAAAAGGTTTAAAGTTTTATTAGAAGGGGAAAGAACATTCTAAAGAAGAGAAAACACAAAACCATAGCACGAAAATAAAAGGAACACCAATATAACAGAAAATAAAAGAGGTTTTCCTTCAATCACCTCAGAGGAATAAACCTGGTGGAATTACGGTAACAACCACAACCACATATACGTGGTCTATAGTGATCAACCTTCTTACAAGTCATCGAAAACTCCGCAAGATAATGACCAATCATCTCAGGTTTAATCACAACCTCGTTAAACTTCATACCGTTATGCACTCCGACAACACTTCCAATCATCTCAGGGACAATGATCATATTCCTTAGATGTGTCTTCACCACTTCAGGCTTCTTGTTCTCATCCTTTGCTTCTCTCTTCGCCTTGCGTAGCTTCTTGATCAGAATCAGAGGCTTCTTCTTTAATCCTCTGTAGAATCTCCTTCTAACACGAGCGTTGAAAAGCTTAGAGAGATCAACGTTGGACATTTTGAGAAGAGCTTCGACGTTGAATCCTCTGAATGAGAACTTCTTGAACGTTCTTTGCTTTGTCGCAACGGCCACCGCCGTTGCAAACTCTGGTTCGTTGCTCGTCGCCATTGTTGTTTGAGTTTGAGTTTTTCTGCGAGATGATAGAATATGCCATGAGGGAATTGTGAAGTGACAATGTTTGTGTGGTCTCTTCGCTACTATTTATATAAAAAATGTTGGGAAATCTAGAAAATATTCGTGATAGACGGTAATATCGGAAACTAACCATATTATCAGATATTGACCGAGTTTTTATGCTATTTTAAGATATTATCAATTAATTAATATAGTGATAATCAATCAATCAAAGCTACTTACTGTGAACATATCTCAAGATCTTAACATTTAGTGCTAACATATCATATTTAGTCAAAAAAATCTAGAATTGTATGGAAAAAGTCACAAAATTTTAATTTCATGAAGATTTGATCTTTTTTTTTATGCCATCTTATATTATTAAAAGCACAAAGGCCACAGATATAATACAACCAAAGCCCAAAAGATCAACCCATAAACAAATAAACATAAAGATCTAAACAGGCCAAACAACTAAAACCAAGCCCAAAAGAAGAGATAATTTCCATCTAAACCGGTCAACAACACCACGTGTCACACGAGACACAACCATTGACGCGTGTCTAAGAGAGGAAACGTCATCGTCTCTTTCGGCTTGATCTCACCGCCGGAGCCTCAAATCGACACGCCACCAGCATCGCATCGGAGTCGAGCAAGCATCCTCTTCATAACCAGAACATCTGACCACCGGATAACAACCGGGAACTTGACCACATCCACCAAAGCACCACTTCCAACGACAGTATTGGAAGTATAGGAGATTCAGCAGCTACCACTCAAACATCTTAACTTTGGAGAGCTTAAATCGATTAAAATCGAAATCTCCTCCAAAATCAGATCACCAAACATAACACCTAAACCGATACACCACTCGAGCACCTTCGAAAACTGATAGCCGGCGACCACCGAAAGGGAACGGCACGGCCCCAGAAAACAAAAGCCAGTCAACCACCCATAAGGTGCGATACTGGAACAAAACATCGAACACAAAGAGAAAAACATGAAGAGAATATTAAAGCCGGACCGACGGTGGCTATGGAAGTCCACCCATCAGCCGGAATAGTAAATCGCAGCAGAGGAGTTCTCGAACAGTAGAGTTTGTTAGAGAAACACTGATTGTTACATCCCGTTTCCTTACATCAAAGGTAAAAGAGTGAATTCATGAAGATTTGATCTACTACCTTATTAGTTTTAAGATACTTATAATAAATATTTCACAATAATTCGTTCAATTTGAAAAAGCCCTATTAGACAAAAGTAATATTTTTGGATTGGATTTATCCCGGTTTTTACATCCATCAAATTTGGGCTAAAAGTAAAGGCCCATTAGTATACACTTAGGCCCAATATTATGGGGAATGCAGTCCATCTAGTATAATGTGAGGCACAAAGAAATGAATTGTCATACAAAGTAATCCTCGTACGTATTGTATTATATGAGTAGACACAAATAATAATTAATAATATAACTTTTTATCATTTTATACATCTCGCTCTCTTTATACATATATAATTACATATATAACTCCCATTATAGTTCACATATAACACATTAAGGCCAGAGAAACTAGAGAGATGGGGAAGAAGTGGATTTTGGTGATGATGATATTTTTGGTGGTGATGGTTGTAGCCATGAAAGGAGAAGCAGAAAGATCTTCATGTGAATCACACTGTGTGATCCACTGCGGTGGCCGTGCATGGCCGTCCAACAGGGTCTGCCAGAACCGGTGCCTGGTCAAGCAATGCAACTATCAACCTGAAACAAGCAAAGTGAAGTTATCTCTCTATGTGCTCGCACATATACTCTTGATTGTGTCCTTGTGTTTATCCAGGTATATATCTCTGTGTATAGTGGAATGGACAAGGTTTGTAATCTTTAAATACAAGTTGTTTGGAGATTTAGAGGGATGAGCTCAAGTGAAGATGTTTAAGGCTTGTCATGATGTAAACTCTTTTCTAGACAAATCCAATAAGATCTATCAAAGTCCTATAACCAATGGTTTTACAAATTTAGGTAAATAGATGAGTTGAACAAGCATTACATATATATGAACTATATCATACTCTTTTTGCTCCTTTTTAATAACTTCTGCTTATTAAAAATGCCGGAATTTTAAAATAGGCAAATTTTAGATACCGGTTAAAAACGCGGGAATTTTGAAATTTGAAGATTATCGATGATGGTTAAAATCGCGGGAATTTTAAATCCATTAAAGTATAGATGTTTTCTATATTAAAAACAACTCCAGCAATAGAAAATATACTTCGTAAAAACAAAATATCAGAAAATTTAAGTAAGTGATTTTTGCATAAATTTACAAACTAAAATAAACAAACACAGTTTCTAAAAAAACATCTTATATCAACAAGAGTAACGGAAAAAAGCATCAACAAGGTCTTTTCATGAACCAATCTGCCTTTATTGATCTGCAAACAAGTGTTATGTTGTAACAACTTTCATGAATGGATTGTTTGTTTGTGTTTGAGTGGGTTACAATACATATTAGTATTTCAAGATTGATATTTCAAAAGAAGAAAAAAAAGAAAATTAATTTATTATTTTGCTAATTTTAAGGTGCAAATGTCAATGTTCAAAAAAAGGAAGGTGCAAATGTCGAACTCGAACGGAAAAAGAACATTTCATTAACTTCGTGTTGCACTTTGCAGAAATTCATATTTCGAAGTTATGATTAAAAAAATCCTCATGAAAACGTAACGTAGACGCATAAATTACGTTAGGAATCAATAGAAAATGTGAATCATCATGGTAAGTAACTGCATGGAATCATCACCAGAAGCAAAAAAAAAAAAAAGGTTCGACATTTCATTTTCTATGCATTTCGTGTTTTAAAAAAGTTTATTAATGAATAAAAAGCTTATATAAAATTTTCTACATGGTCTTAATAGAACGTCGAACATATTTTAATAAGATGGTTCATACTTCGTAGTGGTGCACATAAAACCGTCAAATACAAATTTTCACTGTATAAAATTATCAATTATAAATCGTCTGTATAATAGTTCTCGGTATTTGTAAGAAAAAAATAATAAATCAGTGTTAAACAAAAATCGTAGATATCTTTTTTTTTTTCTCTTTAAGTATATGTAAACATGTAAATCCAATAAGATCAATAAAAACAAACATATTCATGCTAGTGGATTGGATGAACAAGTACTATAACAGTCTATCATTTCAACAAGATCCTTTGGAGAACATGTTTGCATCTTCTGATCTGCAAACCCCATGATCTTTAGTAAGAACTCTTCTGGAAAAACTACCTTATTTTCTTCTTCTTTGTGAATCATTGTATATGTTCTTCCCATGTCTCTGCAGAACCTTAGAAACTGTGAATCCTCCAGTGTTTCTCTCAAGTCCAGATACACTTCCTTGGCAGTTAAGACGTCTGCAGATATCATCTTCATCATCATTTTCTTGATAGTCGAGAGATTCAACACCAGATTCTTTGCCATTGCTGATGAACATGGGTTCATGGCTTCTTGTAGAACCATGTTGCCCAAAGCAAACCGTGACATGAAAATAAAGAAGTCATTCAAATTCATTCCTGTAGATGAGAGAACAGAAAGGCTCAAAAATAGAGATGTTCATGTTCATAGATACACATTAAATTAGCTGTTCATTACTGCACACTGAGTTTCCAAACATACTACACATATAGCTACACCTTCCACATTGAATAATCAGAAAGAGTTACACTCAAATCAGGAAAGGAGATAAAAAAATAGAAATAAACAATGAATGTACCTGTGTTGGCAGCGAGATTACGCTGGCAGAGAGCTTCAAAATCATCAGAGATGTCTCTTATGTCTTCTATTGACTCTTCAGTGTCCTTGTAGTCTTTCCACAGTAGATCCCACTGACATTCAAACAGACAATGAGTGTTCATCAATCTTTTAGTTTGGTTGCATTTTTCCTTAGATAGAAGTAGAAACTTCCTTACCAAGCAAGATAGGTTGTACGCATTGAGCCAGTTGTGGTTTATAGATATTGTGTCTTCCTGTAAAACATTTGAGATCATGCATTGAAACAGTGTTGCTGGTATATATAGAGAGAGGAGGAGAAGAGAGAAACATACTAAGTTATAAACTTGATGATGCCATCCACTAGGAACAAAGATGATATCACCAGATTCTTGAATGCACTCAAGCCAGGTAGTCTGAAGGTAAACCATATAAAGCGCATAAACACACAGTGAAAGTGAAAGAACATCTTTCAAATTGATAATATGAGTAGCTGAGTTACCTCCTTAAAACTTGGGAACTTAGTTTCATTCACCTCTTCAAAGATGTTGTAAACGCAATTTTTCATGTACCTGAAGAAAACCATCTAACTATAAAGGCTAAACAAGAACAAGAGTGAAGAGACATGCTACATGATAGGAGACAAACGCTTGCCTGTCATAAACAAGATGGCTTTGACAAGGAGGAAGAAAAAGCCATCTTTTTCTACCACAAACATTGGCTGACCAGCTATAAGATCTAAACACATCAGCATGCAGGGGTGTCCAAGATCCTGCAGCACAAGAGTTCACCAAGTTACAGAGCTTCGTCCAAAGGCCAAAACACTCGAACACCAACAGTTTGTTTCGTACCTTTCCCACCCATATAAACAAAGCGATAATCAGAGCAGCTTATCTGATCGTACTTCTGGAAACTCTCTCTATCCTCATGCATTTGGTAATGGTCTAAATAGATATTAAGCCAATCATCAGAAAACAACGGTGGCGTCTTGTAGGCTGTGTAGTCTGGATACTCCTGTGGTCACACTAGAATCATACATTAGGATCAGAAACCTCATACCAAGAAAGTAGCAAGCGTGTGATATGCACCTTGACAAAGTGCCAGTCTTTCAGATACAACACAGACTTTCCATCATCATCATCATCATCATCATCATCATCATCATCATCATCTTCTCCATTGTCCTTAACAGAATCTTTGGTCCATTGCTCAACAAACTCCAAAACAGACATTTCTAATCTCTTCTGATCTGTATACTCTCTCCTATCACAATCTGCAACCTAACCAACACCATAACCAATTAACAAGAAGCAAAAATCCAATCTTGATCGTTTCCTTAACAGTTTGAATATGTAAAAGCTAAAGGTGTAGACTTTAACCTGAACTCTGGACTTTCCGAAGTGTGTAGCGAAGAAGTTGAGATTAGGGAGTCCATTCTCAGTGACCCAATCTTCTCGAGCTCGCCAATCTTCGGTGAGATCGGAGATTACTACCGGCTGGCTCTTGGCCAAGTATCTCTCTGCGAACTCGTTGTAGCTCAGCTCTTTGCCATTGATTTTCTCAATTTGACCTACAATATCTATTCCCATGAGGTTTCGATATTCTTCTTCGCTCCTAAAGCTCTGGTTCTTGAGAAAATGAGAATCTCCGATCAAGTCGCCGGAGAGGGTTTCAGGGCAGTGAACGAAAGGTGGAGACGGAATAACTGCCGAGAGACTTTCAGCTCCGAACTGAAAACGCTGCGTTTTAAGGTTCGGCCCCATTATACGTCCATTGCTCGGCCCATTATTGGCTCATTCTAAGATTACGTTTTAGCTATGAAGTCCAGATATGAGGAATGTCGTGTGTGCTGACTCAAGTGGCGGGGAAAAACTCCTATTAATGAAACTTGATTATTTAATTAAATTTTGATGATTATGAGAAAATTAAATCTTTTACTCCCTTCGTTCTAAAAAGATCAATGTGTTAGAAAAAAATATTGTTTTTCAATGCATTAATTAAAGATAAATTGTAAACTTCAATTATGTTTATTAAAATTTTATTAGTGAAAAATTGTGGAGATAGTTAACTACTCCCTCTATTTCACAAAGTTACATATTTTAGAAAAAAAAAATTGTTTCAAAAAGTTACATATTTTTTATTTTCAATGCATATTTTATCAAGTTTTAATGATTAATTGCAAATTTCAAAAAAATTAATTGTACTTATTGAATTTTTATTGACTTAAAATTATGGAGAAAAGATCAGTACAAAAAATTATGCATTTGTTATGTGTTTTATTAATATGTGTGAAAAGTCTATAATATATATCTTTGTGAAATGGAGGGAGTACAAAATATAATGCATTGATTGTATTTCCGTTCCTTCTGATTGGTAAAATTGGTTGATAATTATTATTCCTAATCGGTTATTTAAACATGCATAACTACTCAAAACGATTAGAACTTTCTCTCTCTTCTGAAAATCCTCTGCCTTCTCTCATCAATCCTCCATTGTCGAAGCTTGTTCTCCGACTCTGGTTGCTCTTTCAGAGCCGGAGTCGGGTTTAGTTTCTTTGAATCATCCTTTTTTTCTTTCGGTTTAGATCTTCATGTTTTGTTTCTCAATTTTCCCTTTGGTCAGATTTCCAGATCTTGATCTTGTCTTTCCACGAGATGAGAGCTTTGCACGTTGATCTTTGTGTGTGTTATTGATTGGTCTAGTTGAAGTGAGTTGGATTGTTTTTCCCTTCTCGTTATGAACCTGTTTTCGGTTTGAATGATTTGCATGTTGGCTTTGAGTTCTCCTTGGCTCATTTTGGGTCTCGATCTTCGGCCTTCTTGATCTTTCGAGAATGGTTGAACCCATTTATGAGTAGTCTCGCTCCTTGTCATTTACCAAAAGATTTGATCGAGTTCTTATATCTCGTCTTGCTTCATGTCGGTGTATCGTGACGTTCTATCTCCGCCAACGTCTCGTGACGTTCTATCTCCGCCAACGTCTCGTGATGTTCTATCTCCGTCAACGCCTTCCCGGTTGTAGACTTAAGAACTGAAATGGTTCTGTCTCCTGGATCTTTGAAGCACTGGTCTCTTAATCGCATGGGCTATTCTCTATAGGAGGAGTCGCAAACCGGAGGTCTTTAGCTATGGATGGCATCCTCGCCTTGTCTCGTTCAAGGGGCTCACTTGAAGTCATCGTGCTTTATTGTTCATTGTTTTGTAAAGGTTCTTTTGTTTGGTTCCTCACTTCTTCTAGTTTAGATCAATTTGTATTAAGGATGATTCATGCTCTGGTCTTTATGTTGTTCTTTATTTCCCATGTATGGGCTGTTGTTTCCGGGGACCTTTAGTTTGGTTCGTCGGACTGTTCTTACCGGGATTATGGTAATCGCCGGTCTATGTATTTTTTGTTCGTTAATCTTAATGAAATAGTGTTAAAAAAACATGCATAACTACTTCCAGATATCACCAAACTCCAGCATGAAAAGTGTCACTTTTACAAAAAAAAAAAAAACATGCATAATAGTATTGCCTTTTTTCAGTGAGACGTTAGTGTGTCGGTTGGATTCGTTAATGCATCAACTGAGAATTTGAGAATTGTATTTGCCTTTTCTTTGTTTATTATAGTCAAATATTAGTCAAAAGACTCAAAGCAGACCTTTAATTAATCATCCCCACCCCTTCTTTCTGCTTGAGACATAGTATTAAAACTATTATGGAAACTCTCTTATTTATTAGTATAAAAATATTTACAAAGTCACTTCCAATATTCATTTAGAAAAATCTATCTGGACCTCTTTCCAATCCTGAAATTCTCGTATGGATCTATCTATCAATCAATCATGTTTATGTTCACTGCATGCGGCTGTGGTAATCATGATTATCATTATTATTATATGACACGATGGCTAGAATATTTGGGAAATCTAGATCTTATGGATCATGAATAGTGCTTACGATTGACAAAAGAGTTTCAAATAATTGCTGCTATGATTCTCTTCCAAAGGCATGCATAGAAATAGCAACAACAACAACACTAGTGGACTAAGAGCATCTCCAATATATGCTTCTATATTTTCCTCTAAAATAGAGATTTTTATTATAGAAATAGATTTATTCCAATGTATGACTTTATAATAGAGTTTTTCTATTTTAGAAAAAAATATAGAGTAATGTTATTTTTATTTCTATATTTAGAAGTGAAAATAGTATATTTCTACATTGGAGTAATTCCACCTCTATAATAGAGATTTTTTATTTTAGAGGAAAATATAAAAATTAAAATAGAGATAGTTTGGAGATGGTATAAATGGAGTATCCTAATTAGTGCTAAACATATATACTCGTTAGTCGCTTTTTATGCATCTTATTCTTTTGAGCACTTATCGTTGTTAAGTCAAATATTAAATAATTTAATTTAGATATTTGTAAGTAAAAAAGTAACAAGTAAGAAAAAACATTCGTTGCTCAATTTGTTATCATTCGTTATTGATTATCTAAAACATTTTTGTTGTTATGAAAAGTAAATACTTCAATATCAAGAATATTAAATATTAAATAACTTAATTTAGATATTTGTAAATATTTTGTAAATGACTCATTTTTGAGGGAATACACGAAATAACAAATACTTAACAAGGCAAAATACAAATATAAATTCTTATTACTCAAACAAAATAAATTACAGTATTACGTATACTAAGGGTCCGACTGGTTTAAACGCAGCGGTTGCAGTTGCGGGTGCGGGAGTTTGCGGATGCAGGTGGTTGTGGTTTCAAGTGTCATTAAGCGTTTTGTATGACTGGCACAACTTTTAAAAATTGTAGCGTTTGCGGGATATTTGTGACTGGTTGATTATAAGATACTGCAGCGGTTTAATAATAAATTATCAATATTAACATATTATAGCATTATAAAAATATTAAAAACTATTGCAATAAAATATAATAATTATCAATATAGTATGATTAATAAAAATATTGTCCTTATTTATCTATTTTTAAAAATTAGTCAAGTTATAATTTTAATAAAATTTGTTTTGAAGATTTATATTAAAACTTTTAAAATAATATTTTATTTCATTTTATATAAGTGTATATCTTTATATATGTATGTATATTAATTTTTAAAACTTCTAATGAATAGTTAGTTTGAAGATTTTATAAAACAAATTATGATAATGTCTGTGAATTTAAATAAATATATAAAATACATTTTTATTATTTATAATATTTCCATTTTAAAATTTTGAATCTTAAAACTTTAAAAAAACTTTGAAAATAATTTTATATTTATTTATCCACCCGCAACCGCAAATGCTATCTGGAACCTGCTTTTGATTTTAAGAGGTTCGGAGTGGTTTGAAGCGATTTGTAGCAGTTTGTATGATTGTTTCGAAACGCTGTCAACCATCAGCAACCGCAAAAACTGTGTTTGTGGATGGTAGCAGGAAAACCAGTCGGACAGTATCCGGCTTGTGCCGAGTCTATTGAATAGGAAGATAGTTGCTAATATTTATTAACTGGTTAGGAATGATAACTAATTCCTTACAAACATCAAGTCTCAAGACACGAAAACAAAATAAGAGATGCAAAAATCAATCTGACTTATCATTTCTCATCTTTCCCTGCTGAAACTTACTTGCTTGATTTTCCTCAAATCCAGAATAAATTATTTCTGTGAAAACAATCAAAAGGTGGAATTCAAAAAGAAACATAATCCAATTCGAAATCTAAAGCCACTATTATTAGAATTTAGAGACAATGGTTGGCGGTTATAAACACTATTAATTTATTCAATCATGATTATATCCTTATATTATTTGAATCAATGATTAGAAGACGGTCATATATTACTAGACGCACCAACTATTACAGATTTTAAAATATTGAGGCTCATATGTCCTTTGATGATTATGATACTTTCAGACTTATTATTAAGGAATTTAATCCTCAAGCTTCGAATATTTTTACTCTTAATTTTAAAGCTACACTCTAGTTGGTAATAGTTGCAAAAAGTAGCAAAGGACCCGCAATGTACAATGAAAAAATAAAATGTCTTATTGGGTTTGTAGTTTAGCTGAGACTCAGAGTTTGCTTCCTTTTCACGTCTTTAAAGACATCGATTGATTGATGGGTTTGATGGATTCTCGATTCCTTCCTATTCTTTTCTCCACGACAATATCCAAAGTTACTTCCCCACATTTAAATTATATTTATAATTTCCCATAATGATTCTATGATACATGAACTGGTGAACAGATGCACTCATCCAGTTGTAAGCAAGATAATTTTCAAATGGACATGTGGATTTATTAATTTATGTCCAAATTATGAGCATCTACCTGTATTTGATAATGTAAAAGCTTTTAAAATGTTTTATCCTTTTTAGTTTTAATTTGCGATAATTCTTTTTTTATAACTATATTTTTCTTGTCATTTTCCACTTATATGTAACAGTTTAAAAATCACATGATTATAAAAATATGAATCTTAGACACTACCAATATACTATATAACTACTTCAAAATGTTAGACCTCAAATGCGCATATGAAATCTTTTGAGGACACATAAAAAGGAGGGAATTCTTTGATTTCGGCTATGGTAAATTTATGTTTGGGCCTAGATAGATGAAATCAGTGAGATTATGGGCTTAAGATAGAAATATGTAATTACATGCTAAACTACACAAGCTCAAGCTTTGACGTAGTAACTTTTGAACTTGATTTATATAATTGGTTTATATATGTACCAAACAAATAATACGCGCAAGACAATTTATGAATCAGAAAAATGAATGTTTGACATAATCACCACCGGGTTTTTTTGCAATGTAAATTTGTGTATTAAAGAAAAACTTATATACAAAACAGTTCAGCATTTTGAGTGGTTAGATTAAAATAAACATATCTAATCACCACCATGTTTTAGTTACATAAAATCATTTAAGTTCTATAATCGTCATTTTATGTATCACTACCTCGATTTCACTACTGATGACTTGGACTATATTTGGTATATATAGAAATATATACATGCTAACTCCATAATTGGATATCCCAAAAAAGGATTCAGCAATAATGTTCATCAGTATTTGAATCCATTAACATCCAAACGATCATATTTTATATAGCTGCCTGAAAGGCTGCACACCATAATATAAGTGACGAAAAAATTATTTAATAAAGGGAAAAGGAAACTTCATAATCCACATGCCTAGCCATCGCTCTACAAGTTAATTTTCACTCCAAAAGACTAGTACATATTAATATATAACTCCAAATAATCAATAGAATATATATATACAATCCCCTATATATTAGGTAAGCAATCATACAATGAACACCACTTCAGTATATTACAAATAAAAAGAAAACTATATAGTTAAACTATAATAAAACAGTATCCTTCAATTATTACTACCCATCCACGCATACCTATAATCCTAGTTTATGTATTACACCAGCCAGGGAAATAAGCACCCTGTATAATATCTCATTATAAATCATTGAGAAAAAATCATACAATTCACAATGTTGCTAATCACAATAAACTAGTTATCTTGTTTGTTAATTATTGGTCTAAACGACCATATACTCTATTAAAACAACCAATTAATAAAACATAACTATGTATCCTAGCTTAGGTCCTGCTACTCACCAAAGAATAACAATGATAATCGAAAACCACGATATATATATACACCTCATCATAAAATAAATAATAGTCCATGCATTTATAAATGTTTGCTAGAAAAGATTTCCAGCTTATTATATTGTATTCTTACCACACACACACACACACATAGAGAGAGATGTAGAACGATAGAGCGATAGAGAGACACACACACTAGAAAAGACATTAATATAGAACGATAGAGAGAGATGAATAGATGGAACACACACAATTTATATACTTTCTCACATGTTACCTCCTTGCTGATCATGACCATTGTTCCAAGGAAGAAAAGTCCCACACGACCCTCCGGTACCACGTGGCTGCTGATTCATCACCGGACTCGCCCCTTGAAGCCTATACACCGGATTCAACGGCTGCGGCTGCTGCGGCGGAAGCGGCTGAGGCTGAAACACCAAGTCGACGACGTTACTAGGTGTCGAATTGGACAGACCGTAGTGAACCAAGTCAGCATTAGCTGCGTCGAGCTCCTTCTGAAGCCTATGGACTTGTCTCTGGAGGTAAGAGATGGCTCCGACGCAGCCATAGACAGGATCACGGACACGTGCCTCGGCCTCGTATGCTAAGGAGTTGACTGCGTCTTCACGCTGGTGAGGGAGGAGCTCGTTGAGGAGCTTTGTGACGTTGCTTGCTCCGAAGATTTTGTGGACGTTGGCGAACTTGTGTGGCTCCTCCGGTGGGAAATATGGCGCGAATATGCATCCCGGCATGCATTTGCGGCGAAGAAACTTGCACGCGGCGCATGGTGAGTTATATGTATTTGATGATGATGACGCCATTTCTTTTTTGAATTATTATACCTAATATTAAATCTTCAAACATTTTAACATTACAAATAAGAAGTTAAAAACAGATAAACACATACACATATAGGAATGTTTTCATAGTATACAAATTAACTACATGTATATTTTTTTGAATTCCTGCTACTTTTTCTTTCATTTCCCTGTTCCATATAAAACACATAGACACAAACGTACACATGCAGGAGAAACTAGGGAAATAAAAATTATATTTACAAAACCTGAAGGTCTTCAAATTGGATATTAATTGAATAAGGTAGGAACACATAGATTCAGCAGGACATGCTGGTAAATTGAACGATCAATTTGGTTTTACTTGATGTTTTTGTTTTTACGTTTCTTTTTTGTGTTTTTGAAACTTAGTTTTGCGTTTATTGATCTAGCATTAAAACATAAAAAATTAGATACCTTTTTGTTGATAAACTTCCTTAGAGCATAACATATTATTAAAACTTACTAAGTATAATTTTAGAGGGGATTTCAAATTTACCACAAGTTTGATACCAATTTTCAAATTTACCCTAAAAGAATAATCATTTTCATAAATATATTAAATTTGTGATAAAAAGATCAAATCAACTCTCTTAACTCATTTATAAATGTTAAAAATAATTAATAAAACATTTATATAATTTTATAAACTCAACATCACCCCATAAATACTAAACCTTAACAATAATCACTAAATCTTGAACTCAAATGTTAGAATATTTTGATTAAGTGTATTTTTGAAAAGTGGCAGCAAAGTTATCATTTTTAAGTACTACATAAATAATAATTTTAAAAACTACATAAATAGACAAATTAACATCACATATCCAAAATTTAAACTGATTATTACAGATCACTAACGAATCTCTCCCGAAAGAATTGGATAACTTGATTTTAAGTTGAATCTAATCAATAACTACAACTATCAGAATTTTCTTAACAGAGTATATGTGTGGCTAAGACAAGTATGGATCACTTAGGACTCAATTCAAACTTTATGAGACTAGAAGTATTTTGTACAACTCCTTGAACAAACAAAACAGACTATTTGTTCTTATGTCAGATCGATGAATTTGTGTATCTCTCTGTACGTATATTAACATTACATATAAATACTTATTTATGCAAATATATAGTACAAAATTTACTTAGAATCAGTTTTTTTCTTTCTGATTCAATTGTGCTCTTCAACCCTATAGCTTTGTTAAGAACAAAAAAACAGACTAATACCTTGAAAAGAAGAGTCATGAGTGCGATTCTTTAAATTCTTTTGGTAAGCCCTAAATTAAATTGCACTTGACCATAGAAAATTTCAAATTTCAGAAGTTGTATTTTGTAAATCAGATTTATCTATTTCTCTCTTTCCGTCCTCTTTGTCCTTCCCCAGATGAAAGAACTAATTACACTACCCTCAAATCAATCCTATTTTTGATATGTATATAGAAACTTTAGATCTGATAGTAATTAGGTCATCTCAAAGTGATCACTGAACTGATGAAAGTTTAATGTGCACATATATTTACTAATATCATCTCTCACATGATATAATTAGGTACCCTTTATATAGTCTTTCTTAATTAGAGTACGTAGAACTTCAAAAGAAAATGTACAGAAATGTCAAAGTGGATATAACACACACATATAAGCAGCCGCACACAGAAAATCCAAACATGGAGCATAGGAAAAAACATATAATAGAAAATTAAGGATTCTTTGATGATCGGAAGCTATGCATACATCTAGGAATTTATTGAGATGCAAATATACTCACATATCAAAGCGTATATGTAGATACCTACCTTTAGATCTTAGGTTCTTTGAGGATCTAAGTGTATCTTTCTTCCTCTTTCAATGGCTTTTTCTTACCTTTGAAATTTGCTTCCAAAGTAGATAAAATAGGCTTAACTCTTTAGTCAATGAGAGGGATAGATTAGGGTTTTGGCCCTCTCAAAGAAAGGGAAAACCCTAATTTCAAGAAGAATTGAGAAAGATTTGCATAGAAGCTGAGAATTTAAAGAAACCGAACAAGCAAATAAAAAGGGAAAATTTGAAGAGATTTTTTTTTAGTGGAGAGGGAGAAAGAGCAAAAGACAAAGTGTAATAATAACAAATGAACAATTAATAAACAGGAAGAGGAGGAAAAATGTATGTCCCTCAAAGAATGACTATGACATTTCATCTCAAGAATAATAGTAACATCATCAACTGTGCTCACTTTTGTCTCCCAATAAATTAATTTGTTTTAACTTTAGCTTTTGTAAATTTTCTTCATGCATTAATGATAGCAATATTCCCTAACAGTCTCAAGATCAACCCTAAGCTAGCTAATCAACAATCATTGTGTATATATACCCTACGAACGCTCTCTCTCTCTCTATATATATATATGTATATACCTCTCACGCTGATAGGCAAATTAAGACTTGGAGCCTTAAGAAACCCTAAACGTCTCCATCAAATCTCGACTGTGGAATTATATCTTCACAATCCCTGATTTGCAATGGGGACTAGAGAACATGTATATTATTTAGAATATGAATGGTTTTGGCAGAATAAACAAGAAAGTGAAAACAATTCTATGTTCAACCGTGTTTGTATGGTAATATATCTTCACATCTTCCGCTAACAGTTAATTTTCTTAGCTGTAGCTAAAAATTCTCCAGTGTATTTCAGTTGAAAAACATATATGAACAAGAATAAGCTCTTGAGACCTCAAAGTAGCTAGGTATAGAGACAGGTAATCAGTAAAAGTCAATAGATTTTCATGTGAACTCAAGTCAAGTTTTAATCGGTTTTGTAAAAAAACTTTTATTATGAAAGAAAATATGAGGGTTGGGGGTCCAAAAAGTTTTGAAGCTATTGCTAGGGTTAGTATCATGCCACAGTTACTTGTGTAGTATATTAGAGATATATTATTGGAAGTGACAATTGATTGTGACATTTATAACGGTGTCTTCTTCTTATTTAGTTCTCGCACCATTTTCATCACCAAATAATCCTAGCCGAAACTCAGATTAATTATGAGAGTTGACATACTGAAAATCTCTGATAAGAATTTTCCGCAAGCCCACCTCAAATAAAACAATCATCTGGTTGTTTGCGCTGAACATCTCGTAAACATTATCGATTTTGAAGATAAAACTGCAAAATTCACCTTAAAGAAACTTTTAATCTTTAGAATGCTTTTAAGATACAGTTCCAATAAAAAAAGGAAAGCTTTCAAGATCGGTTAGGTTATTAATTATTGTGTGTCGAGAGTTATGATGGGGGTTAGTGGTGGGATTTAGAAATTTACTAAAGTGAAGCAAGCATCTAGGCTTTATCACCAAACTAATTTACTCATTTAAAAAAACTTCACTACGTGACTAATATAAGGAGTTAGGGTTCGAACATAGAGGTGCTATTATTTGCTAAAAGAGGACACTAGTCTCGTACTCTTTGCTAACATAGAGTTCATATGTTATTACTACTAGAATAGAAAAAAAAAATCCGATTCATGTTTAACTCAAAATTTTGAATCAACCTTATTGATCTGAAAATTTAGATGCCTAAATATCAACTAAGTTTGAAAATTTCTGAACACTACGATTTGGTTGGTTTGTGAATTAATTCAACCATGAATCTTTTGGAAACAGATTTCATAGCTACTGTTGTCAAGTTTTCTTATATATTATAATGTATTATAAATTGATTTATATCATAACCTTTTTTGCGACTTGTACAACCAAATTAGCTACTTGAAGCTCTTTGGAAGTTTTACCACTTGTAATCTCTTTCATTGCTAGTTAATGATATTAATTAACTTTTAGCAAAAATAAATAAACTGATTTATATTGATTAAAATCATATAATTCCATCTTACTTTCGATGTAGGATTTATACTAGATCAACTAGATCAAGTTTTACCATCAAAAGGTTAAAGTAACTAATTAGAGTGGTATTATTGTATGTATAGCCCTCCAATGTATAGAGATTGCATATAGGTAATGAAGTGTTATTAACGAGAGAGAGAGAGAGAGAGAGAGAGAGAGAGAGAGAGAGAGAGAGAGAGAGAGAGAGAGAGAGAGAGAGAGAGAGAGATAAGGATCCTCGATCTACTAAAACTAGACTAGTACTACTGTCCCTTGCATTTTTTTTCTTGTAATTGAATTTAATCCAATCCTTGTGATATACTCTAAGAATCTCTAGAAACCACATTATATATATGGTCTCATTTGAAACAACACACACCTAAGAGATAATATAAAATACATGAATCTGCATGTGCTGATTGTGGAAGGTAAAGTTGAAGGTATGAGAGGTCAGTGATGCAACTTGGTGAATAGTTTTGTGAATGTGTCATTTTGTTTGGTTTTATATATGCCAAATGGAATAAAAATAGATTATAATCATAAATACTGAAACATATATAATTTTAGAAAGACAAAATTAGAAAAAGAGATCGAATTTGATGTATAATACATTAAATGATCATATTTGGGGCTATTTATTTGCAAAAGTGCCGAATAGAAAATGTACAAGTGAATTGGGATATTTGTAAACAAAATTATAGATTTCGCTCATATATAAATTTTTTAAAAAACTTCTTTTAGATAATTTCAAAGTATTTAATTAACAGAATACAAATTTCCTAGATAGTTACCCGCACACTTGTGCGGACTAATATATATATTCAACTAATTCAAATATATCATCATCATAATAACTTAATAAAAGATTTTAATACTTTAAAATAACATAAAAGTATAAATTTACAAAAACTATTAAATCAAACTCCTCTTCATCAAAATCTTAATTGTATTTTATATAAATTTCCTCTTCATAGAAATTCATAGTGATGACACTTATTGAAAAAAATCTACAATAATTAAAAACATATTTCTATTTAACTAAAATTTTATAAACTAAAATCATGGAGAACATGACAAGTAAGAAAAACTAAAATTACCATCTAAAACTTTTAAAATATGACAAATAAATAAAATTATCAATTAAAATTATTAGGAACATAAAAATGGATAAATAACCTAAATTAGGAAGAATGTGACAAATAATCAAAACTAAATTATTAAAAACATAACAAATAAACAAATTACCTAAAATTATGAAAAATATGATAAATAAACAATAGAAATGACACATAAACAAAATTTTCTAAAATGATGGAGACGCTGATATATAAGCAAATTCACTTCTCGAATAATAATATAAAATACTTTAAAAAAAATTAACAACTCAACAAATTATTTATTAAAACTAATGATTCAACCTACATTGCATATAACAAATAAGGTCCTAAAATAATAAAACATGACAAATAAACCAAATAACATAAAATTATGGAGAACATGATAAGTAAGAAAACCTAAAATTACCATCTAAAACTATTTAAAATATGACATAAATAAAATTACCAATTAAAATTATTATGACCATAAAATAGATAAATAATCTAAATTATTAAAAACATAACAAATAAACAATAAACAATGACACATAAACAAAATTTTCTAAAATCATGGAAACACTGACATATAAGCAAATTCAGTTATCAAATAATAATATAGTTGTACGATTTAACAGACTTTATATATGTTCCAAAGTTTAATGGAGACAAAATTATGTTAATCGACCATTATGTATACATTTATGTCTTTATTTGCCGGTTTGTTCATTTGTTAACCAATTTTTTTATTTCGACTACAATTTATACACATAGTTTAACGAATCTAATTTTAGGAGGTGAGCCACACAGCAGTGATATAAATGAAAACCACTAAAGTGGAAATACTAACGTTTTTAATTTTAATATAAACAGGTATTAGTATCACAGCCTGAACATTTTCTTGGAAATTTTATGTTTTCTAGAAACTAAAGATTGACTACAAAGAGTATATATTTTATTTTCTCCCTCGGGATTGCTTATTTCTCTGCAGTAACACATGTGTTCTGTCAAAAAATCTCAACCAGCCTTCCAGCAACTAACAATTTTTACTAAATATATGATTATGAAAATGTTATGCTATATATAATTTTCGTCAAAAAATGCTTTTATATAATTTTCATGGCCTATCCAAGTTCTACCTTGTAACGATCATGAAAATCTGATGTTTTCGATTGTATATATGTGCATCAGTGCATGTACATATTTAAGCTAAATAATTTCATATGCATGTACGAGTTTAGTAAAAAGATAATAATTAGAAAATGCTGTGTAAATATAATCCCAAGAGTTGTCCAAGTACTAGAGTTATAGATCAAATGGGCGTTGGAATGTAGAGATTTGTTAATTTATTTATTGACTTGATCTATGCTAACTATATATAATTTTATACAGTTAAAAGATTATTAGGAAAAAAAACCTACGGGGTTTATAATCTCCAATATTGAAACTTTTGAACTAGTTGGAATTTGTATCCTATAAGGGCAAAAGCCTACAAAAAGCAAGAAGCATGCGTTTAATTTAATACCTCTATGCCAAGGCAATTCGTAAAATTTATTCGGAATTTAATTTTCATGGTGACGCTGTAGCTAGGAACTATATATACATTTTTCTCCTTTTTGGGTTAAAAGACTGTAGTCTATATTTTACAGATGTAAAACATTGATTGTCTTTTGGAAAAAACAGATGCAAGTATGCAATACGTTGATTATCAAGAATACATTAAATTTTTAGTCATATACAAAATTTGACAACATTTTTTATCATAAATAATTCATCAAATCTTAAATAAATAAAAAAGATATTTCAATATTACATAAAAATGATAATCAAAGTTATAAGGAAAGAAAAACCAAGTCATTAACTAAAACATTTAATACGGTAAACGATTTCTACCATACTCTTTGTGATGTTTTCACGCAGAGCTTCCATCGCTCTATCACCGGTCGGCTCATATACAATATGTCCTTAACGTATACATGTAGAAGCCCTTAACTTGTAAGTATACATGTAGAAGCCCTTAACGTCTTAACATAAAGAGTAAAGACAAAAGAAAAAGAAACCCCATAAGCTTAATCATCACCAACAAACATCTTTCATTGCTTTCAGTTTCTCAATAAGCTTAATACCATTGTATACAAATGTACAATTGAAAAGTTAAAAAAAAAAACATTTACGTTTCATCACTAAGGAGCAAACAAATAGATCTCTGAACAACTAACAGATTCCTTTCTGAAACAACAGAGCCCATTCAAACAAATAAATGAAACCAAAGAACATGAACCTGAGATGGGAATCACTACAGAGACAGATAACTTCACACTAATAAATCAAAGAACATGAACCTGAGATGGGTTTGCAGAGACGAGAAGAGAGACCTGCAAAAAGCAGAAAGACATCACACATCACACATAACACATAACACACGACTGAAGCAAGCATAGAAAACAAAGGCCATCACAATCAGTATCAAACATAGACTGTTACCTCAAGATGGAGATGAAGTGAGAGCTCGAGATGGAGTGAGAGACACACAGACACAGACAAGCTCGAGATGGAGTGTGAGCCTGCAAAAAAATAAACAGACAAGCTCTTAACAAAATGAATATCTGACCATTTAGTTGCGTAACTCATGGGAGACGTCTCTGGAAGTAAACAAGAGAGACTTTTCAACAAAGAGGACATGTCACTCCAGAGAATTACAAAACTCTTAACGATGTTACTCACAAACTCAAATCAAATTTCGTTTTCACTAAATTAGACACATTAACTAAAGTCATTATCACCAGCAAAGCTATGAACTTCAAAATTAGAAAGTAAAAAAAAAACTCACTAGAAGTACGAAAATGAATAGTCAAACACAGAGAACAACAGCAACTTGGAGATTATAGATCTGAGAGAAAGAAAAGGTTTGCAAGGAGAGGAAGAAGTTAGATCAAAAGAAGAAGAAAGCTCTCACCTTTCACTTACTAAATCTCATCAACTTTAAGCATTGAGCTAACGTTTTCAAATCTATTTAGATCAAAACATTGAGCTAACGTTTTCAAATCTATTTGAAACCAAGTAACAAGTGCAAGACTTGGGATGTACCATTGAGCTAACGCTATCAAACAAACCCTGATGCTACTAATGTGTGCTATAAAATCCATTAAAAAAACACAAAGTTGATAACACAGAAGATCTTATACAAACCCATCAGAAGATCTTCTATAAACCCATAACACAAACCTAAGAAAGAAGCTAAGAAACCCATCAAGCAGAACTCACAACCACATACAAACATTGGCAGAGATGAAACATGTACGTATAAAAAACATGTCTTTACCAACTAGAGCCAACCAAATACATTGCTTATCACATAAAAAACGTATAAAAACATGGCTTATCACATCGTTTATCACAACCAAAACATAGAACATTCAGGAAGCTTTAGAACAGAGACATACCTCAACGCGAAAAGGAGAAGAGAGAGCAACTCGTGACGAACTCGTGACGGAGAAGAACTCGTGACGGAGAGAAAGCAATACGGGTCGTGGAGAGCTTGAGAGGGTCTGAGCTTGAGAGGGTCGTCGAGAGACTGAGAGCCTGAGGGGTCTGAACTAGAGAGGATGGTCGAGAGGGAGAGGCTGAGCCGAGAGAGCTCGATGGAGAGCTGCGTCAATGGAGAATCTGAGACGACAGAGAGATGGAGAGAGGCTGTGTCAATGGAGAGAGGCTGAGACGACAGAGAGATGGAGAGAGGCTGCGTCAATGGAGAAGCTGAGACGAGAGAGATGGAGAGAAGCTGAGACGAGAGAGATGGAGAGAGGCTGAGACGACAGAGAGATGGAGAGAGGCTGCGTCAAATTGGAGCGTCTATGGAGATTTTAGGGTTAGGTTCCCTTGTAAATAATCAAATATAATAAGGGTAAAGGTGTAAAATACACCTCAGACGCAGAACTTTTGACGCAGACACAGATTTTTTCGGCGATCGACGCCAAGATGCGGCGTTCAGACGCGGCGTCAGACGCCGGAACCTGCGTCAACGAAACGAACAAGAGTTTTCAAAAACATTGCCGCAGCCGCAGACGCCGGGACGTGCGACGACCAAACGAACATGACTTATATATACATTTTTCTCCTTTTTGGGTTAAAAGACTGTAGTCTATATTTTACAGATGTAAAACATTGATTGTCTTTTGGAAAAAACAGATGCAAGTATGCAACACGTTGATTATCAACAATTCTTTTTAAATGTAAAACTTTATATCAACAAAATTTGTTACCACATAAACTAGCCTTTTGAACTCCCAGCCAGCTTCATAGAGAGATGAAGAATGCGACTGTAATGGTTTTGCCTTGTGACAAAGATTCAATGGCCACTGAAAGAACTAAAGAAGATAGCCAGTGATTTGGTTCATACACGACAGTAGTGACTAGTAACCCTCAAGATTGAACCCATGAAAATTCAGTAGAAAAGCCTTAAGAATCACAATGAATGAGCCAAAAGTTTGTACATTATAAACTCACAACTCTCTCTGTCTTGAGGCAGAACAAGTTCTATGTCTCAGCCATCAGGTTCTTATCTTGGTAATGATCCAAAACAGAGGGAGCAGAATCCATCACAAAAACTGATTAGCTCAAGCTAAATTCTGCAAAAGGCTTCCACATATCAACATAGCTTCGCAGTTCACGAACCGGGAGTCTCTTCTTCCACGCATCAAGATCCGGTAAATCGCCGGTTAAAGCCACAGAGCTATCATCACCATTACCAAGCGTTAGCACAAAGAGCTTATCACCGAACACTTGGCTCATCGCCTTCAACGTTTCCACCATAACCAAATCTCCATCTCTCTCAGAATCCTCAGCCTCCACACACCTTCCTCCAACGTTCACCATGATCCTCCCTCTCTTCCTCAACCTACTTCTCAATTCCCTCCACACATTTGGATCTTGAAGCTCTTTGATCACACTCCCTTCACTAAACAAATCCACTAAAATACCCGAGAACCCGCTTCTAACGCTAGCGTTCAAGGCGTCTCCGATGTTGATAAAAATCCTATCTTTATGGTCTCTCTCGAGCTTAGAGAGGCTAAAGAACTCTCTACCTACGTCGATTACAGAAGGGTCGATTTCCCATCCGTGGATTGTGTATTCGGGCGGGTAAAGCTCGAGGATTAACCGGGCTGCTGACCCGGCTCCGAACCCGAGAACGCCGATGGGTCCTGGTGGGATAATCGGAGGGAGAGTAGCGAAAACGTCGAAGTAACTATCGGTTAAGGTTTTGAGGAGGAAGGAGATGCTGTGAATGTTACCGGGAGTGTCGAGGAGGAGGAGGCGAGAGCCGGCGAGTGGGTGGTCGCTTCTCCGGGTGACTTCGATGACTCGTATGTAGTTGTGTCGGGATTTGAATTTGGCGATGGTTTTGACTTCGTTGGATGGTACTCCGACGTCGTTGTTGGAAGTCCTGTTGCGGCGGGTGAAGATTAGGTTTTGCGGTGGCTTAGGGCGGAGGGGTAGGCGAGGAATGTGAAATTGTGGTGGGAGAAAATGGAAAGAGACAAGCTCCTTAGCCATGGCTGCTCTCAATATTCAATAATGTGCAAATTATCGTTTTTTTTAATGACAGACAGTTTCAAACTTTCGGACAAAACAGTAATGGCTTTGTCCGAGAATTTTTTTTTTAAAGAGAGACTATTATATAACTGTTCTAGAATATGCAAGGACACCAAGATGGTTTTAAGGATTCACTTCCGGCTCATCTTCCATTTCATCTTCACCAGTAGAGTCCCTGAAAATTCAAGAGTTTAAATTTTAAGTTCTCAAGGCATCTCAAAGATTTGGTTAGATTTGAGTAGGAGAAAGCTTTTTTGATTACCTGTCCATAGGTGGATCATCAATACCTGAGAAACCAACAGGAGGTGGTGATTTCTCATCATCGTCACTGTCTGATTCATAACTTGCAGCTCCACTCCAAATCCGAGGCTTTGGTCTTTCCTCCAAGTCTTCTTCCGGCTAAAAGATTAAAGAGACGAACAAAATATTATTTAATGAGACTGTTCCAATAGAACACGACGATACTAAAACAGCAAAGAGAGAGAGAGAGAGAGAGAGAGAGAGAGAGAGATACATATCAATGGATGGTTGGAATTTTTACCTCATCCAAAACTCGATTCACTGGAGGTGTGTGCTGAAACTGCACGCTAGGTGCGTGTATTAGTCCCGAAAGTTGTTCTAACAATGTGTTCCTGAACATTTCAACAAGTTTAACTTCTCTAAGTTCAAAAAATCTCATTGACAAGGCAAAACTATGACCATGTAAAGCTTTTGGGAACCATTTGAACGGGCACAAAGATAAAATCCTAAGTTCCCTTGCAGACGGATTACATCAATCATTAGAAGGGGTAGCAGGATGTGTTACCTTATCTTCTCCATATCTTTTGGTGTGTTCAAATTTTCCATTGGGCCTGGCTCGACATGAAGCGTATAGTCTGGACCAAAATACTCAAAATACTCATTGTACGGTAGCTTATTGTCCGGCTCTACTCCAACCGCAACTGCAGTCTGCAAGAAACCAACCTTTCAAGAACAAAAACCTTACCAACAAGCATAGAACAAGGTGCAGAAGAGATGAAAGGACCTCATAACACCAGCAACGGGCAACATTTCGAATAGTATACCCTCCACCACCCAAGACCATGAGAGGAACGTTGTAAGATCTCAGGAACCGGAGGCAATCAGCATGACCCTTGACTGATAAGTTGAAGCAACCCAACCGATCACCGCTTAAGGAGTCAGCCCCACACTGAAGAACAACTGCCTCTGGCTGGTACACGTCCATTACCTTCTGGATAAGAGGTCTAAACATGCTGCGGAAACTCTCATCGTCCATGCCATCGTTTAATGGAACATTTAGAGCATAGTATTTCCCTTTCTCAGCGCCAATGTCTCTGATGTGACCAGTTCCTGGGAAAAAGTCCCCGAATTTGTGAAAAGAAACAGTCATAACTCTATCGGTGGTGTAAAAGGCTTCTTCTACTCCATCTCCATGATGCACATCGATATCAATGTAGAGAACTCTCTGCAAACGAAATTTGATGAAAGCATATTAGGAATGCAAGCAATGGAAACACCATCTTAACCTTTCGAACAGCGTGCTATCAAGATACAATAACAAAGCAACCAAATCCAAATCTAATGAAACATAAGTAAAAAAAACTTGAAGAATCAGATGGAAACATTATAATGTCTGCATAGTTCTCAAACAAACCAATATCCCTTAGCCATGGAAACACTGAAAGGGATCATGTAAATTGCAACAGTGTGTTCTCAGAAACATCTGATTCACTTCAACATACATGATAGTGCAAGATTCTAAAGTTGATGCGATATGCAATTCAGAATCATGAAAGAAGCAATTTCTCAACCTTTCGAACAGTGTGCTATCAAGATATAATAACAAAGCAATCTAGTCCAAATCTAACGAAACATAAGTAAGAAACTTGAAGAATCAGATGGTGTAAATAAAACAAGTTGCGCTATGGAAAACATTATCATGTCTGCACAATTCTCAAAAAAACAAAAACAACATCCCTTGGCCATGGAAACACTGAAAGGGGTCATGTAAATTGCAACAGTATGTTCTCAGAAACATCTGATTCATTTCAACCTACATGATAATGCAAGATTCTAAAGGTGATATGCAATTCAGAAACACGAAAGAATCAAACTGTGTGAACAAAACAAGTTGCGTAATGGGAAACATTCTTATGTCTGCACAACAATCAAACAAACCAATTTCCATTGACCATGAAAACACTGAAAGAGATCATGTATCTTGCCAGCTGTATGTTCACTTCAACCTACATGTTAATGCAAGATTCTAAAGGTGATAGCCAATTCAGAAAAAAAATCAAACCATCATTCGCAGAAACTACTCAACAGGATGAACCTTAAACCTTTTTTTCAATTCCTCTACGAACAGATACGAGTTAAGAGTATAAGCATTTTTACCCTAAACATCTTGAGCAACTCGAGAATCCCCAAAACGATGTCGTTCACATAACAAAACCCAGAGGCTTCACTCTTCTTCGCATGGTGAAGCCCACCTCCCCAATTGATCGCAATATCCGCGTCCTGCCGGTTCAGCTTAACCGCAGCGCCAATCGAACCTCCGGCGGAAGCGCGGCAGAAGTCGAAAAGCCCGTCGAACACAGGACAGTCCTCGCCGACGTTGAATCGCCTCAGGTTCCGCGCGGCCGTATGATCGCCCATGGATTCCGGCGAGACGGAGCGGAGGAAATCGACGTAGTCCGGAGAGTGGAACTGGCCGATGTCGGAGGCGTCGGCGAGGTTAGGGCGGCTGATTTCGAGGCGACGGTGGAGGTTGTAGTGTACGATTAGAGAATGAGCCATGCGGATCCGGTGAGGTTTCATGGGGTGGCCTTGGCCGTAGTAGTAGTCGCCGATCGTCGGCTCGTAGAAGTAACTGACTCGCCGTTTACGTCCGTCGGGACCTGAGGCCAGAGCTACGCCGCTCTCGTCTGTCTCCATGTCGAGATCTTTCTTTCCTTTCACAAAATACAATAGTGTGAGGAAACAAGTCATCTTTGTGTATATATAATATTAACATTAGCACCGGTTATCTCTCTACTTGAACCGGATTATAAATCTATATTTATCTCAAATTAGCATATTTTAGTTACAACTAGTGGTATTCCGGCGCTACGCGCCGGGTTCGTATGTTGTATTTCTACATGAATTTATGATTTATTATATGCACTTGGTAAAGAAAATATATTAAAAATATGAAAATGAAAATATGTTAAAAATGATATTTTCTGATCTTTTTTTATAGTGGTTAGCGACTTTAGTGTATTACTTTGTTTGAAGTTGTTTAGTTCAAAATGGAATAGCATAAGTGGTTTTACTAATCAATTTAATAAAAGTACAGTAAAAGCTGATAGTCGTAACAAAGTTAATTTAGTTGGAATTTAAACATAAAACAAAGTTGATGTTTTATTTAGAAAACATACTTACATTATTAATTATTAAAATAATTATGAAGTATCAAACTTGTACTGATATATTTAGTCCAAATAATAGAAAGATAAAATAAGTTTCAAATTTTATAAACTATATAAAAAATAAGGGTGAAGTGTCAATCTTTGGTAAAATAATTGGTGAGTATCTAATATATATGTTCTACACCCAAGTCATACTTTTCATCAAAGAGTATTGCCAGCCCTTCAAATACACTGATTCAAACGCTTAATACCTTGCATTCACGAAGACTTCCACTACTATTCATGTCCAAACATTAAGATTACAGTTACATTAAATTGAAAAGTTAATAAAAGTAAGATATTTGAGATATACCTTTGAATTTTTAAGTTAGCCATATTGCGGTGAGTGCTTTGGTTCTCTTTGTTGAAAATAGTTTTAATATCCAAAATTTTCTTATGATACCTGCAAACCAAAAGAAGTAAGCTGATATTATGCTGGATTTTGTTAAGTTATTATATTGACTGGCTGTAAAACTTTAAAAGAAAACGAACACGGCAAATCGCCTTTGTGTAGGCTAATGACATGAGGAGGTCGTAATTTGGTACTAGAAATCTCCATTAAGATCGGTGTGTCGTCTCTTCTAGGTCAACAAACAGAATCTGCTCTGTGAATAAGATGGCATTAGGGGCGTCATCATATGTGAAGTTAGGGTTGCTCCTGGTTTCATCATAAATACTAAAGTCATAGACTGAACTTTCTTTCAAGAGATGTTTGAAGGTGTTAAGCATGTGAAAGTTGATTGGCGATGTAGGAACACCACCTGAGAAAGAGATGACGCGTAAGAAAACTACTATTTTAAAAGCAAACGATCATTAATTGGTAAACTGAAATAAGAAACCGGTATATCTTCCCATTAATCAACAACATATCAACCCCAACATCTCACCCTTTTCTTAATATTTCAAGCTTACCAAAATTGTTGTAGCCTAGTCTGAACAACATCTCTATACCGGTTTGTCTTCAACTCCGAGCAAGAATGGTAATTCAACATGATCTGAATTGGGAAAAGGAAAGGGATTCTCGTCCGAGCTCTCACACCGTCTATGCATAGCCGATGAAGCTGAGAAGGCATGAACTAAAGAAGTTTTCAATAGGAGAGTGGGAAGAGTGGAATTTCTGGATTAATTATATGAACAATTACGTCGATTGCGTTAAAGAAGGAGAATCGTAGAGACTCTATACTCCATCGTCAACATCAAATACAAAGAAATATTATAAACCAGTGTTTTGAAACCCGACCCGGAGACTGAACCGAACGATTCATTGGGTCAACCGGATTAATAAATGAATTAATTTTATTATATAATAATATATTAGCTATGAAAATAAATATATAAAACTAAAGTTAATATTTTAAATCTTTTTAAACATTAAATAATAGTTTGGATATGTATCTATTTTATGTTTAAGAACATTTAGAAAATACTTAACTTTATTATTATAGATTTTATTTTCATTTGACGAAATATTAAGAAATAGTTTATACTATTTTTAAAAAATTGTAACATAAGAGTTATGACATCTAAAAATCAAGACATGAAATTCATAAATATTTATGTATAGTGTGAATAATAAATTTGTAACTCGCCAGGTTCTTCTTCTTCAACAATCCAAAACTCTGTTTTGTAATCCACATGATCTGATCTTATTCTTTTAATTGGAAATCTGTAAAACAAATTTAAAAACATAATTATTTTTTAAGTAAAAAAGTAAAACTGTTGGTTCAACCAGTGGTGCAACCGTATCGGGTTTGGATTTTATTGAGTTTTTGTGGGTTTTGCAGATTTTTAAATTTTAGGCCAAACCCCATTTATATTGGGTCACCGGATTTACCGGTTCAATGCAGATCCGGACCAGGTTCAAAACACTGTTATAAACGTTTGGGCTTGTATGAGGGAAAAATTAAAAATCCAATATCTTTCACAATTAACATCAAAACATATTAAATATAGATTGAAAAAAAATAATTATTAAAAAGAGAATGCCACATGGCATTTTTTCCCCCAAGGAGATAAAAAACTCTCCTTTATTATTATAGATTTCATTTTAATTTTTATTCAAATACACATTTTAGATTTATGGATTATTTCAAATGATTAAGGGATATATTCAATCTAGAATTTGAAATGATTTTATTTTTAATAAGTTTTTTAAAATTTTAGATGAATTGAAAATTATTCTAAAATTTAACTTTTTATTTTCTAACTACTAAACTTTTTAAAAAAAATTGCAAACCAATAACAGTTCTTATATAATTTAGAAGAATGATGAAATTGATTAGTTTAATTTAAATTTTTTAAAAAATAAATACATATTTAATTTGTGATTTTAAAATAAATCATTTTAAATTGTCAGTTGAATACAACCACTTAAATCATATAATTGAGTTGATAAATTTAACTTTTTAGTGAGTTCAAAATTTACAAATAGTTAGAAGAAAATCAAATTAGTTTTGCATAATCTATATATATATATATATATATATATATATATATATATAATAGATTTTTCTTTCTTCTTATGACATGTAGAATGTGGGTTTGTTGACGTGTATCCTCTCTTTCTTCATTTTTACATTTTAGATTATTACAATTTATTTTACCACTTTCTAATTATGCACTATCTAATCATCATTATTTGGAATTTGATAATCTACCAAAAATGCAATAGAAAATAATTAAAATAATATAATTCTATTTTAACTGTTTAATTTATTTACAACTAAGAATAACATAAATTTTCACAATTTATTATTTTTATTATTTTATATTATTCTATTTACAAATTACATTTTTACAAAGAAATCCCTCGAACGCAAATGAACGCGATCAAGGACCAACGCAAATGAACGCGATCAAGAACCAACGCAAAAACCCAAGAAAACAGACTAGAGGAAGAATAATCAACAGAATGCAACAATCGCTACAAAGCAGGAAGAGACATGCCTAACGCACCATAACACAACCACCAGCTAAAAAGTAAGAAGTACCTCACAAACTAAATAAGCACAAACAAAAAGCATATGCGAACGAAGAACCTCAAAGCTCTGGATAGAAGGGACCAAAGTTCCAGAGACTAACTCTGCACACTTATACTAAAGAAAACATGGGAAGAAGAGAAGCAATCCTAAGGAGAAAGAATGGAATCCAACCACCGCGAAACCAAAGCCCAAACTTGAGATCAGAAACAACCTCCGAAACCTACAGAACATACATGGAGGAAAACACTATACAAAACTGGAATGGCAAACATGGCGAAAGGGAAAGTCACAAGAGACGCGAGAAGCGATAAAAGCTGCAACAAGATGAGAGAATAGAGAATGAAGTGTTGAAGAAACAAAATCAGCAAACCATGGTGCCATGATCTAGCGAAAGAGAACATATAAGTTAGATCACCAAAAATCAGATCTTGAAAACAAGACAAGCAGAAATTTTCGACAGTAAGCCAACGACAAAGAAAACAACATCAAAGACGACTAAAATTAGACCCAACCAAAGAGATGCAATTCCTAACATCAGCCAAAATCTAAGAAAGAAGAGGAGCAGCCAATATTAACCGGAACAGCCTACAACGCCGTAAGAAACAACCGCACAACTGGAAACTTATAAACCGATTTATAACAAATACTTGATAATCTCACATGAGAAAAAGTTAGAAAGAACAAGAACATGAAAGTGAGTCTTTTTCCACTGATGGTGAGAAAGCACAGTATACCGAAAGATAAACGAAATACATAGATGGTTTAGGTTCAATGTCAGAATATAGGGAGAAGACACAAAACATTTTAAAAGAATAATGTTCAATTAATCGAAAAAATAAAATACAATTTTTAATGCTAAAAAATAAAACTGTTAATTGTACAATAACCAACCAAATGTTTAAATACAAAGTTATTGAAGTTCAATTTCTACATCAGAAGCTCACTTCACCACTAATTAGCAATATTATACACACAACAACACATTAATGAAAAAAAACACATAATATTTGAACTTATCACATATCTATATTATTAAAGTTGAAGTACACAATTGGATTGTTTGGAAACAAAGATAGTAGAATAAATGAAATATGTTTGGAAACATGGATAGTAGAGATGTGTACTTCCTTTTATTTACACATTTAACCATTGTATTTTCAATAAATTAATAACAAATGAGAATTGTTTATACTCTTTTTATTTACACATTTATTTACATTTTTATGGTGAAAATAAAAACACAAACTGAAATATAAATAGTATATTATATAAAAAAATTATTATTAAACATGTCAACTTATAATATATTCGAATACATGTTATGATTTTAAATTCCGAATGTTTAAACTCAACTATTTAAATACAAATCATGCTATGATTTTAGCTATCAAAATCGTAACAAAACTAACTATTTACTTTTCATATATAGCATTTACGGTTTGAATTTATTTATCTCCATAAATTTTCAAAATCACATTCCAATATCTTCCATATTTTTAGCAACAAACTAAGAACAAGATAAAATATTTTTGGAAGATCTTTAAGCAGTCAATACTAATATTAACTATTTTTTTCAATACCAAACTTTCCAAATTACAAACTAAAATAACCTTACAAAATTAGAAAGCATTTATTACTTTCTAAATTTTGTAACTTCTTGAAATATCTTCATGATTTTCATAAAAATCAATATCAAACTTAAAATTTTTAAACAATCAATACCAATTTATTTCTATAAGTCAATATCAAACTTTAAGTGTTGGAATTTTTAATTAAACACTTTTTCATTAAATCTGAACCAGATTATGTACCGGTCATCGGTTTTACGGCTTCGACAACAGGTCCGGATAGGCCTGAGCATTTTAACCTGGACCCGAAAACCCGACCCGGAACCGATCCGAAAATACCCGACCCGGAACCGAACCGAAAATTTACAAGTACCTATTGGGTCCAAAATTTTCTACCGAATGGACTCGGACCCAAAAGAACCGACCGAATAGACCGAACCGAAAAGACCACCGAATAGACCCGACCCGAATAGACCCGATTCAAACCCGACTTTAAAACTTTAAAACATATTTTTATTAACAATCTTTGTCATTATTTTGTAACATTTCTAAGTAACATAAAGTTTGAAATGTATAATATAGAATTAAAAATGTTCTATTTTAACTATTAATAGTTTATTTTAAGTTATTTTGTAAAATTTTAGATATATATGATAAATTTTGACTAAATTTGATGGAATTTGAATATTTTATTTCCTTTTTATATCCTAAATACCCGAACCCGACCCGAACCCGACCCGGACCCGACCGAATCCGAAAATTATGGGTATTACCCGAACCGACCCGGATCCGACAAGACCCGACCCGGAACCGACCCGAAAAATTATGGATACCTAAATGGGTCTAAATTTCCAGGATCCGAAGGACCCGGACCCGACAAGACCGATCCAACCCAACCCAAAGACCGGATGCCCGGCCTGAGTCCGGATGTCGATAGAAAATAGATCGAACCAAGACCCGGGTCCAATTATTTACCCAATAGGTACTTTGTATTGGACCTTGACCCAGATTAAATATATATTTCATGGTCGGTTTTGGTTCGGGTTTTGATGAGATAAAAAAAAATATATATATATATATATATATATATATCTAATAGAAATTTATATAAAATATACATACAAAATGTCAAATAAACTAACTAGATTTAAATAATTTTTCTTCTTTGATATAATATGAATTTATAACATCTAAAAGTTTGAAAACAATCCCAAAATACTAATTCATACCAAAAATGTGTTTTTGTTTATAATCCAACAAACCCGCGCTTTCGAAGCGCGGGTCAAAATCTAGTTACTACTTAACACAAATAAAATACCAAATAATGTTCTTAATTAATAAAAACGACAGCATAATTACATCATCAAAAAAAATCATACTTAACAACAATCAAACAATATTCCAAACCATGAAATGCCTAGTAACTTATAAATCAAATGAAATAAAACATTAAAATATCTTATATAAATAAAGGGATGGAGTGATAATTTTATGTATCCAACTAGCTATGAAGTATTAATCAAGTTTGATTTATTAAATAAATCAACTAATTAAATAAAACATTCGTTTCTCTACAACAGAGAGTTTTCAACACGACCAGAGAATCAAGCTCTCTCACTCTACCAAGTCCTTTTGCCACCATGAGGTACAAAGTTTGAGGTCGATCTTGGCCGTTTGTCTCCAAACCCACCACGTCCTCCTCCTCTTGACCGGAAACTACGTCCACCACCACCACCACCAGAACCTGAACAAATCAACAAAATGAAACCAGATCATCATCACAACTATATAGCAAGAAGTGGTTTTGATGAACTCAAAATGAGATTAAAGTTGAGTTTTTCACCAGAAGATCGGACTAGGGCAGAGAGAGTGGGAGGTACAACTTGACCAGCTTCTTGAAGGATCTTTATAAGCTCTCTTGCAAACTTGGCGTTGTCATGTGTAAAGAATGTCATGGCCATTCCTTTAGCTCCTGCACGCCCGGTTCGACCAATCCTGTGGATGTAGTCCTCCAATGAGGTTGGGAAATCATAGTTAACCACACACTTTATGTCCTTCACATCTGCAAACAAACAAAAGAAAACAGTTAAGATGTGAAGTTTTCTGACTACATAACAAAGAAGTTTGTAGTAAAAGCCTAGACCCATCTGATCACGAATGCAGAAAAATGATCAGAAAAAATGATTTTGGTGTTCTAAAGCCTAGAGGAAAGAACAGAACCTCCTTATCCCTTTGTTCAAAAAAAAAAACCTCCTTATCCCTACAACTGCAGATCTGAAAAGATCAAGAAACTAAGAGCAACACATTTTTCCAAGTAAATGTGCCCACCTTAACTTGCAGGGATAAGGAGTGTGATGGGGTTAAACGCTATTAATGCCACCAGAACAAACTCTTCAAAGCTCCCTTTATCTTTCTATGTGACTTTTTTTTCTAATACCAGAGGAAACCGTGGAAAGCAGCACCCAGGCGACTTCTGTTACCACGAGAAAATGAAATGGCCTAATCTAATCATCTCATTATGTGTTACAGTTAATCATACCAAGTCCTCTTGCTGCTACATCAGTGGCAGTCATTATCGGGCTTCTACCGCTCTTAAATTCTGATAAGACACGATCTCTTTCCGTTTGGTTTTTGTCACCGTGTATGGCAAGAGCTGGCCATCCATCCATTCTCAGTTGTCTAGTCACTTGATCACAACCTCTCTTTGTCTCCACAAATATTAAGATTTTACTTCCATCCATTAACTGCTTAAGCAGTGTAAGGAGCCTAACAAAAAAAGAGAATGTAGCATAAGCATCATATCAGAAAATAAAGGCAAGCATAGCTTCTTCTCCAGTTATAAAACAATTAAGAACCTGGTGTATTTCTCTGGCGTCTGTACAATCTCGATTACTTGGTTAATAGACTGATTAGCTTTTAGATCTGCTGATCCAATAATCGCCTGTGTCATAACAATTATTCTCAGTGAACTAGCATAAACAGCCACTACTTAATCCATGACAGTATACTCAGTCTGAATAAGTAAAAGGATATATGAAGTAGACCTTACCTTATATGGATCTCGTAGAAACTGCCTGGCGAGAGTTTCAACTTCTCGTGGCCATGTTGCACTCCAAAGCAGTGTCTGTCTATCAGGTCGGATCTGCCAAAGGAAAATAACAATGTCCATTGAAACCATAGAGTTTTTAAGTAGCAGAATACAAATGCTCAGATACAATCTTAATGACGATATAGATGGTAGCTTTGGAGGAAGTAAAAGCATACCTGAGATACAATCTTTCTAATTTGGGGTTCAAATCCCATGTCTAACATTCTGTCAGCCTCATCCAACACAAGGTAAGTCACCCTCTTCAAATTAGTGTGTTGGCACTCCAACATATCAATCAAACGACCAGGTGTAGCAATTACAATCTCAACACCTGACAAGACAAATATGATTCGTAATGTTTCATGTTTTATTAAAGAGCCAGATATGGAAATCTAAAACATTGCAATGAGAAGAATGAACCTCTTCTAAGATCGTGAATCTGACGTCCTTTAGGAGCACCACCATAGATACAAGTGCTTCTAACACCAGATCGCAGCCCGAACTTCCTTGATTCCTCTTGAATCTGCACTGCTAATTCTCTGGTGGGCGCCAATATTAGAACAATGGGTCCATCATCTTGACCTATTAAACATCAACAATACACATAAGTAAACATCTTCCCAACAGTCATTAATATATTGTTGTAAAGATACTCACCCAACCGAGGTTGTGCACTTACGTGGACCAACGCTGGCAACAAGTAAGCCAATGTCTTACCAGAGCCAGTCTCAGCAATACCAATTAAATCCCTACCCTTCAAAGCCATTGGCCATCCCTGAGCTTGTATTGGTGTTGGTTCAGTAAATCCCAGCTTAGCAATTGCGTCGAGAATATTATCTATCAAACAGATAACAAGCCATATAAGTCCACAAAATCAAACCAGTAAACCACGAACAATATATATTAAAAAAGAAGCATAACTAGAGAGTGTTAGGTGAACAAAGCAGAATACTTGCACTCACTAGAGGGCAACTGCGTCAAGAATATTATCTATCAAAACAGATAACAAAAAAGATAAGTCTACAAAATCCAAATACTAAACTAAGCATCACTAGAAGGCGTATAACGAAGCAAAGCAGCAAACTTGCACTCAAATTACAGAACATTGAAAGCCTACAAAATCAAACTATACCAAGAATAAACTAAGCATCACTTTGATGAACAAAGCAGATAACAAAAGAGATAAGTCTACAAAATCAAACCACTAAACCAAGAACAAACTAAGCTTCACTAGAGAGCGTTTAAAGAACAAAGCAGCATACTTGCACTCAACATCGAAATAAACTTCAACGGAAGACATCACTAGAGGGCGCTTAATGAACCAAAGCAACACACTTGCACTCAAATTTCAGAAGAGATGACATCTAAATCACATTCCCAAAAAACACGATCCAATCAGTACCTGGAAAGTTAGCATCTTGGAACATCTTAATGGGCTTAGGAACATCACGCCCTTCAACAGTTATATCCTTCTCTGTTCTATACACGGCAACATCCTGCTCCGTCATCGCCTGCACAGCAGCGCTCTCCACGTAGAAATTCTTCTCGAAATGAACAAGATTCCCAAAACTCTGCTTCGGAAGCGAAACGCTATCCAGCTCTCTTCTACTCGATCCACCACGTCCTCCACCACCGTATCCACCCCTTACACCCCCGTACCCACCGTAACCGCCTCTTCCTCCCCCGCGACCAACGGAAAACCCAGCATTAGGTGGGTGGAAAGACGGGTAATGAACATATCCGGAACCGTCACCGGACATCACAGGAGCCGGTCTGTATCCACCACCAGCACCGCCGCCGCCGCCTGTGTAGCGTGGATTGTACGGTGCGGCGGAAGGATCCATCGGCTGAGACGAACGAACTGGTGCGCTAAAAGAGAGATAAACAAAAAGGGTTATTACGTTACGGTTACAGATCGAAGGAAACGAATTGGAAATTGATGTTTTACTTACGCAGAGCGTTGACGATACGAATTGGGATCAGCGAATCTACGATCATTGGAGCTCATCTTAGCTTTTTTAGATCGTTAGGTTTCGAGTTTTTTTTTTGTTTTGTTAGCGTTAGCTTTGAATCGAATTCGATGCTGAAGAGAAGAGAGAGTGCAGAGAGAGAGATACGTAAGGGGCGCAAAGGTAATAAGCGAAGATACTTATACGATACGTTCTTTAGACTGTAAAATTCCCAGATTAGAAACCCTAGTTTTCACCGTGGTTTATTTTGCTTTTTTTCTTTAAAGCGCGATTTTTTTTTTGTTGGTGTAACTTGAGATGGGCCATGAATGACCACTTAATGGGCTGAAGCAATTGTTTTTTTTTTTAACCAGGCTGAAGCAATTGTTTATGTCCTCTTTCGGGATATAAACAATTTATTAAGAATTTCAAAAAAAAAAACAATTCTAAGACTATATAATTATGTATATCTATCTATTATATCAAAAGAAAAATCACAACTTTTATTCATGTGTGATTTTTTTTTAAATAGACTTTTCCTAGAAATTTATGTTTCATTTATTTTTAATTAATATATTTTGACTTACAGCTATAACTATTTAATTGCCTATAATATAGGTACATTTAACAAACATATTTTGGCATCATTAATGAATCACTACACGATCTTGACATGTTTATTTCCAAATTTATATAGAACCTAACGTATTCTTAATAAGATTCACTCTAGAACTAGTTCGATTTATACATTTAATAAATAAAGAAAGCATTGGATTAAACTGGTTCTGAGCTTGATAAAAAATCTGGTTCTGACCATGATTTCTAATATATGATTAGATTGATTATTCAACCTATTCGGTGTAAACACTAAATAAACCACATCATGCATTGGACTTAACCAGACATCAAGTCGTCATCATCTATAATACACTATTAGCTTGACTATCCAGCCAGTTCATTTTATACAGTAAATAAAATTAAGCTACAGATTGTAAATATTTTAAAATAATATATGAAATATGTGATATATATGTAAAATAATCATTTTATCAATTAATTAAAACATTTATAATATATTTATATAGATTATCAAAAAAATTTCCTAAGATAGTCCTAAAAAGGTTTTTGTCACAAAAATAGTTTTCCAAGGATCAAAATGCCCAAAATGTTTTATTAAAAAATATATATATACACTTATACTCCTAGAGTTAATTAATCTAGACTTAGTATTTAAAGTTAAGAAGTGAGGTATTGAGATTGAAGTTCAAATTTTTAAAAATAAAAATTAATTTTAAAAGTTTTAAAATATAAAAATAAAATAGTTTCAAAAAGTATTTTCGAATTTCAAAATAAAATTTGAAAAAAATAAAAAATATTTCAAAAAAAATTATTAAAAGCTCGAGTTTGAATTTTTTTGTAATATGAAACTAACATTTTTTTTGTATTTATATATGTATAGTATAGTGGTCTTTTGCCTCTTTAATGAAAAATTTGGTCATTTTCCTCCTTGAGAGTTGTTTTTGTGACAAAAAACTAAAAATGGTTTATTTGAGAAAATTACCCAATTATCAAAGTTTAATGTTATTTAAAATGTGATATGTAAATAATATTTATGTTATTTAAAATATCTCAGTAATTTTTAAAACATCTAAAATTGAACTAAAATATTTATCGATGTTTTCTAATTATGATTATCTAATTTATTTGATGTTATAAATAATTTTTTTTCATTTTATAGATTCAACAATATATAAAAGAAAGATGTAGGTTTTTTACCTAAATACATTAGAAAAAGGTTTGATTTATTTTTTTGATGTAGCTTTAAAAATAAAACTAAAGTATGATTATAAAAAATAATAAAAACTTGACGTATATATTTTTTTAAATAAAGTTACCGCATAATTAATAAAATTTAGTGATTTAAAAATAAATAAAGCTAAAGAATGGAGATAAATCCCAACCAATCAAAATATTACAATATCTTTAGACACAACAATAATTTTATATTTTACTAAACTTTGTAAGAGCTTATTGGGTTTCTTTATTAAACATTTAAACTCAAACCAACAAACAAAATATTGTAAAGAAGATAAAAATTAAATTTGATCATTTGAAACAATTAATTTGATTAAGAACAAATAAACTATAACAATCTTGGGTTTGAAAAAGTGATTTACATATTTTAAAATATGTGGATTATTATAATATATTTCATTTTGAAGTAATATATATATATATATATGTGAATATAAATGAAAATAAATACATGTGTGGTTGTGCGGATCGAAATCTAGTTAATTCTTAAATTTTAAGAAAAAATCGAATGGTTCATTAGAATATGCTCTCATTCATAACTAATTAAGTAGTACCCTGAAATCAATTAATTATTATAAGCACACAGTTCAAAATTTTCATACTACCTATTGGAATCTTTAGACTTGCCATAGTATATGTTTTTAGGAATATATCAAAATATGCTTTTTCGAACAGTGAAAAAGTATTTCTTTGACTTGACCCATATTTTTTCTTAATTAAATTGTGTCACAAAACTGAAAAGGTATTTCTTTGACTTGACCCATATTTTTTCTTAATTAAATTGTGTCATTGGTATGTATTATGGTAAAACTACATGCCCTACAAGGTCAGACTTGGCATATCTTTGTATCTTACCATTGAAACATAATAAAGCTAGTAGCCTCGGAAGATCCTATTTAATGCAAACAAAATTAACAAATGTAAATCAATTTTCAATGTGATGTTAGTACATAAATATGGAAGCGAGGGCTTCTAAGACTAAGATCGTGATTGGTGAAGAATCAGCATCCAATAGTGATTATTTATTTAGGGTGTGAATGGTGACCAAGGGAATGAAGAGGAACACTACATTACTTAACATTCCTTAAAAAATTTACCATTCATGAGGAATAGATTTTTTTTTCCATTCCTCCTCATTCCTTTGGTTGTAGAGAATTATAGAACAACTTCATTCCTTATTGATTTTGATAAGGAATCATTGTTCCTCTTCATTCCTAAAATTTTATTCCTACTCATTCATTTCCTGTCCATTCCTGTTGTTCCTATTATAGTTACCAGTCACACCCTTAATATTAGCTTTCTTCTTTTCAATGGCATTTAATTAGAGAATATTCCGTTATGGAATAACTGAATTGTCCAAAATACCCATAGAAGGTTCAACGAATTCCCCCATTACTCATACGCGTTGGGTCCCACATATGACGTCACTCCCTGCCTATAAAACCCATCCATCTACAACCTTTCTTCTCGGTTTAAGACACCACAGAAATTGCTCAAAAAAAAAAAAAAGACACCACAGAAACAAAATAACAAACACTTTCCCTCTCCTCTCATAAATCCTGCAATTAAAAAAAAAGAAGAGCTCACGCTGATAAACCCTAACAATGGTGGCCGTTGATGCTAACGAGAAGAACAGCGGAAGCACTCTTAAGTTTCTATGCAGTTACGGCGGCAGAATCCTCCCTCGTTCCACCGACGGAAAGCTCCGTTACGTCGGAGGTCACACCAGAGTCCTCTCCGTCAATCCTTCCATCTCTTTCGAAGGTTCGTCCCCATCTTCGTTTTCTCAATCACTGTTTATAATCAATCCTGATTGATTTTGATTCTGTTCATCTCCAGAGCTCACGAAGAAACTATTCGAATTCTGCGGATACTCCGTCGATCTCCGATGCCAATTACCAAACGGCGATCTCGAGACACTAATCTCCGTCAAATCAGACGAGGAACTAGCGAACATCGTCGAGGAGTACGACCGCGTCTCGGGAGCCAAGATCCGTGCCGTCCTATCCCCTCCGCGTAGTCAAAAATCGCCGTCCTCTTCGAGCGGCGGCGATCGATCTCCGCTCTCCGTCACGCCTTCCCCGCCGAACTCGCCGCCGTTTGCGTACGGAAGGTATCTACAGTCTCGGTATTGTCTGCCTCCCACGGATCTCGCTAGAAGATCCAATCACAGATCCGGGGAATCGTATTGCTACGCGTGTCGTGTGCACAAAGGCTCTAGACTCATCTGGCATTGATCGATGGATAGTTACTGGAATATTCTGCCATTATATACGATCGATCATACAGCGACGATGATGACAAAGGATGAAATTAAAATTTGGGTGCTTAAAATTTAGATTTATACGATTTGTTTGAGAAGAGAAGAGAAAATTAAATTTTTTTTCCTTTTCCAATTAATGGTGGGAAACGTGACCAGCGGTGAAATTAATTTAGACGGAGAACCAGGCGGAGATTTTTTTTTGTCTGGGGCCGTTACGAACCGTTAGAGTTGCAGTTACCACGTGTTTGCACGTACGACGTTGTTTTTTATATACGTGATACGTGGCGAACACCGAGAGATATTAGCGTGTCTTTGTGCGAGATTTACACGCGTGTAGGCTAGTGGATTCGTTAGTTCAGCACGTATCAGCATTGTTTAATTTTCTTTTTACTTAACGAGGTTTGTTTTTGTTTTGGCTTCACTGATAATGACAGAAGTAATTAATTTATTGTTTCAATTTTTAGTCCCACTTGTGACAAGAAAAATAGTTTAAATACTACTCTCGTGATTTCATTTTATATATTGTTCAATATTTTTTTCACATGTATTAAAAAATCATTAAATTTTATATTTTATTTATAATTAATTAATACATTGTTTTTACTTAATTGTGTTAATTAATATGTTAAAAAGTGAGTAAAATAAAATAAAACTATCAAATTAATATACTGAAAACATAAATAACACTAAATAATAGTTAATATAAAACGAAGAGAATAATATTTAAGTCTACTGATTAATCTGAGCACGCGAGAAAGCAAACATTGTTACGGCGTATTTTAGTTGACTTCTAATTTCGCTGCAACTTGGGAAAGAGACAGACTGAGGACTAAAGAATTGAGAGTTTGGTGAGCAACTTGTCCCACTCTCTCAGTTTATAATTGAAAACTTGAGCCACACAAAAGAAATATAAATTAGGTGTTGTTGTTCAATAATAATAAGAGAATGACCTTTGGAGTAGGAGCAGTTCCACACACATCTCCTGTTTTCTTCTTAAAACTAATTACAACTTTTTTTTTTGGTTGAAAAATCAATCACACAGCACACAAAATTGGTTTCCTTTTCAAATTATTGGCAGAAAAGACTTTTCTGCCTATTTACGTTCTTTGAATTTGGGAAACTAGTTTTTCTCTACGGTATCTAGACCGGTCAAGTTTTAAAATAAGGTAAAAAAAATGAACATCATGAAACCAAAAGAACTAATGATAACCATGACTAAAATTCTGAAGCCTAAACGTTTGAACTTGTTCCAAACAAAAGGAAAACCAGCATCCAGAGTTTCACAATCACAGTTGTTATACTCCAAATCAAAGCTAATAGCATTTTAAAAATAAAAAAAAAAAACTTTTGTTTGTTTGTTTGAGGATTGCTTAACTGGTTTCCTGCTCGAATTCTTCTTCATCTGATATATCTGCATTGTCTGCATCATCATCATCGTCATCTGCTTCATTATCATCTTCTTCTTGGTGGTTGTCTACGACTGGTTTTCCAATCACGGGTAAGCTGGGACTCATCTTTCTGATCTCGTTGCACTGCACCAAAACCAAAGACACAACAAGAGTTTACTCAAAACTTACTTAAGCATTCACAAAAACAAACACTGAAAATAAAAACGAGACTCTTATCTGATCCTTCTTCCACGTCTTACGTCTATAATCAGAGAATTAGAGGAACCGCAATGGGGTGATTAGTTACGTATACATGGAGTCTACGTTGAAAATACAGACTCAACAATTACACAACCCAACTCAACATTGGCATAAAAAAAAAAATTCGAACCTTTTGCCAACTTAATACGCTGAAACATAGAATTGAAGAGAACAATGATCTGCCTTAAGTACACAAAAGTACTCTATAATTTACTCTAAAATAAAGCAACTCTATAATAGAGTTGGATTTGTTCCAATGGTTCACTCTATAATATAGAGTTACTCTATTTTAAGAGTGAATTATAGAGTAATTTTTGATGTACCATTGGAGATGTTCTTAAACCCAACTCGTTTTGTTAGTTACCACTTCAAAATTTGAAATCAGACACAAACTCATCTATCATCTCTCAATCCCATCAGCAAATCTCACCCAATAACCCCACCAAACGAAACGGTGAAAACCTACATATTCGCGACAACTCCTTGAGGGATTAAACCGACCTCAGCTAGAATTTATACGGGATCAAAGTGTTGATACTGACCAATTATGTTCCTGTGATAAAGCTGAAACTCCAATCATCCGATTTCGAAAGAAAAAAACAGAGAAGAGAATACATACCTTTTCTTCGAACTCAGCTTCTTCCATGGCGAGAAGAATCTCTTCGTTCTGAGGCTGAGGCCACTGTATAGGTAGCAGATGCGACGCCGGAATCGTCTTCGTCGATGACGGGAACTGGCTCATCAACGTCGGGAACTGTAACATTGTTCTGTTCTCATTAAGCAAAACTGTAAAATCGAAGGTCTAATAATAATCAACATCAAAACGCTGCGTATTTGTAATGAACACGAAAGGACTCGGCCTTATTTAATACTGGTCTTTCACCTATGTAACCCATTAAACATAATTTTCGGCCCATCTATTTTACACATTGTTCGTGTACGGTACAAAAGGAACTTCTTTTTTTTTACAAAAGGAACTTATATGAACATACACACAGAACAGTGAAAGCACTTGTCATACTCGTATTCATTTGAATTTAATCCACCGTTTAAAAAGTAATAAAGCATTTAGGGGTAGATCTGGTGGGGGGTCTTGCTTTAGATATCGCAGAAGACTTGTTTTTAAAGCCAAGGCCCATTTGGGCCACTCCCTATCTTCTATAGGTTGGGGAAAAATAATTAAATTAGATTCTTTTAAACAAAAAAAAAAACAGTAAATATTGCAGTTGACTGATTATAAGTTTATACTTTATAACATGCATGTCATTCACTGATGTTTAACTACGGCCTCTAATCCCAGTAAAGAAGTTTGATCATATTTTGTATCCTTGTCAAGTCACGTAGCATGTGGATGGAGTTCAAATCAACGATAGCCAATAACATAACATATAGATAAAACATTGACTATCAACCTTGCAAGAAAATGTTCGGTGAATAGTCGTAAAGCGGTGAATAGTCATTGTGTAGAAAAACTTAGGGTAAAATAAAAAGCATCAAATATTGACCATGAATCTAGCAAGACAATGTTAACTGAATAGTTGTAAAGGCTGTACATTGTGTAGAAAAAACTTAGGGTAAAATGAAAAGCATCACATTATTATTTACAAAAGGCCAAACACAACTTTAAATCGCTTTACTCTTTATACCTTTTTTCCACACCCCATTTCCTGTGAGAATGAAACTTAGCATGCGGGAATATAACTATACGGCTTTGCTTCTCAAAACAACGACACAGAACTTCTCTTTATACGACTCACGCACATTTATACAAGTCTATGAATCTGTGTATATCTATCTATGCTGTAGTATAAATATATCTTGGTTGACATCAGGTTGAAAGTATATAAGCAATATGTTTCTAGATCTTCCTCAAAAGCTTGTGTTCTTGATCTTGGTTTGTCTCGGTGAGAGTGATGATGATGCTGGAAGCTCTCGTCCTGGTTAAGTCACGTTGAGGTCCTGATCGACTCCACTGATGAAGCGAAATGGGGAATAAGCATTCCTGGTCCGATTGACTTCACTTTTAAATCTTATTACATATATGTGTTTATAAACTCTATGTTAGCTAATGTTTGCTATTCTATGTTTAATCACTTGCGTATGTGTTTAATTCATTAATGTACGGTAGCATAATACGTTAATATAAAGTTAAACCACTTTTGCTTATAAAAGATCATTTTTCATTTTTGAATCAAACACATGAATGTAACATATCTAGCTAGAGGTTACATTATAAGCGGTTAAAACTATATATATAAGCTTTCAAAGTGTAAACTTCCAGAATGTAAAGAGTTTCTTTTTTGGAAATGTTCTCTAAACAAGCTCTCAAGAACTTCTAATTCTGATTCTAAGAATATTAATTTCCGACTCGTTCTATCTTTATTTTATAATGACATTTATATGCAAATATACTCCAATTCATCTCTATCTTCTCTACAATAGAGTTTACTATTTTACTTTATAAATAAAGAAATAAATAACAATATTACTTTATAACTGAAGAATACTAGAAGATTTTTTTTTTTGAAAATGCTATTTTAGAAGATTACGTTAAAGTAAACTCCATATCTATTACAAAATTCTTCTATTATAAGGTAAAAATTAGAAAAATATATTAGAGATACTGTAAAGAATAATTTTTTTTGTTTTACTTAGTTTTTGAATTCATCAAAATAAACTAGATGTGCATATGAGAAAGAGAAGAAACACCAAAAACAACATGAACCTCATCATCCACCTCTCGTGGTGGCATCGGAGAAATCAGTAATCTACCACATGACCCTAATCATAACACCAAGTTACCAACAAATCGATTTTTTTCTTCTCTCTAGCGAATATGGCCTTTTTTGTTTTATTCCGAGCGTAGATTGCTACATTTGTGTGAAGCAACGACCACACTATGTGAATGACTCATTGATTATAATAACACTTTTAATCACGGCCAAAATAATTGCTTAAGAAAAATACAAAACATATAATTTTTTAAAAAAATATTCATTTGAATAATGGTCCCTTTCCTTTTGTCTTCTTCCTACACACAATTGCTTAAGACATTTAGAGCAAGTGCAACGGTTAATTTTTGTGAATCCTTAGCGTTTGTATCGAGAAAAATACGAATAGATTTATATTAAACCAACCGAGTTAGCTAAGGATTGGTCCGTCACTAAGGATTTTAAGAGACAAATCCTTACAGTCGTGGCGTGGTCTGATTGGTCCGTGGAAACATGTGTTTCGTCCGAAAAAAAAAATCTATCTCATTTGTTCTCAACCCGAAAAAAAAGAAAGTGCTCTCGACGAAAAGGCGACGAGAAGGCGGAGAAGGCGATATTCCGATTCTGATAAACCGAGGTAAAGCGAAGCCTTTTCTTATTGATTTACGGATTTAGATTAGGGTTTCCTCTCAAATAAGGGTTGGTTTTAGGGTTTTCAATTGATTTCGAAACGAATTGGGGATTTTAGGGTTTCGAAACAAATTGGGGATTTTTCGTTTGCCGGGTTTCAAAAGATTTGGGTTTCAATCTATTTCGGGATATTTTCATTTGTGGTTGCGGTTTGAAATCGATTTTGGTCTCACTCGATTCGGGGATCGGTTTGTTTGTTCTTATTACGGTTTGAAAACGATATTGGTTTGTATCGAGGCTTATGATCTTTGCGTTTGTTCTTATTACGGTTAGAAAACGATATTGGTTTGTATCGAGACTTATTATGATCTTTGCGTTTGTTCTTATTACGGTTTGAAAACGATATTGGTTTCTATCCAATAGATGATCTTTGCGTTTGTTTACGGTTTCCAAACGATGCTTCTTATTATGTACTCTGCCTCGTTATTCTTTGTGATAATAATTGTGTTTCTTCTTCTCTTCAGTTAACATGGGACAGGATTGATTCTATCAGCCTTCTTCATCAGAGTACGACCTCACCTCCCTTCTTGAAGAAGAAGCTGCACTTTATGCGGATGAAGCTGAGAGTAGCTAGAGAAGACAGTGGTGGTTTGTCTACTGGTTTCTGCATTAGTCTTAATAGGTTTGGTGTTCATCTTTCTGCGTGGTGAGTGTCATTCCTCCTGCTTTTGATTGTTGTGTCGCATTTTTAATACGCTGTTAACTGTTTTATCTCGGGTGTTTGCAGGCAGAGCTTCAAAGGGTACCTACTTAGCGAGAAAGGCTTACAACGCGCCTGTTTGGAAGGTACTCTACAAAAAACTCTCTTTAGTAGTTGTAGTTGTAGTTGTATTTAAAACTTAGAATAAAAAAAACATATAGTACTTGTAGGTGAGATTTGATTGGTGTTAAATGATACTGAAAGGCTTTTAGTATTAGTTTTAAATGTTGCTTAGTTATATATCACTTCCGTCTTGCTAGTTGAGTACTTATTGCTGTTAAATGCTCCTGCTTTTGTAGTTGTCTTACTAACTGCCCAGATTTATGGGTGTTAAATGTTTCTTAGGTTTAGATCCCTTACTTAAGTGTTTGTGTTGCTAGTAGAGTGACACAAACCATTCCCTAACTATGAATACCACCCCTGGTTTCGTAGACCATCACTCAACCGAACCCGTTTGGTTGAGTGGCCAAAGTCAAGATGAGTCGGCTGTCAAGGAGAGGAGAAAATGGTCTCCCAAAGAGGATAAAATCCTCATTGGGGCTTGCTCAACACAAGTAAAGATGCCGTCTGAGCAATGAGCAGAAAGCTGGTGCGTTTTGGAAGAGGATCGTCGACTACTACAATGCAAGCCCTCTTCTGGTTGGGACAATACCGAGAGAGCTAACTCAGGCCAAGCAGCGGTGGTCTAGGATTAACGCAGATGTTTCCAAGTTCGTTGGTTACTATGACCAGGCTATGAGGGAGCAGAAAAGTGGTGAAAACGATGATGATCTAATGAAGGCTGCACTAGACTACTACTTCAGGATCAAGGCCACAAGTTCAGCATGGAACACGCTTGGAGGAGCTGAGGCATGACCAAAATGGTCCTCAGCTTATGTCAGTAAAGATGGTGGGAAGGATAAGCAAAAGTCGTGGAGATTGATATAAATGAGGAAGAGGAAGACCGGTCGAGTAAAGGCAGCAAAGCTGCCTCTAAGAAGAAGAGTGGAAAAGAAGAGGAGTTGTCTCGTTTACAAGGGATCATGGAGATTAAACAGAAACTCTCTAACCAGAAACTCCTCGATCGTTTGCTCTCTAAAAAGAGCCATTAACGAGATGGAAACATCACTTAAGCTGAAGCTTATGTCGACATGTTGCTTTAAGGTTTTGTCTATATACTTGTGAGTGTGTTGTTTTGTCTAGATACATGTGTTTGAATTGATACTAAATAAACTCTCTTTGTTTATTTCAGGTTCACCAGTACAAGTGAAGCAAGTCACGGGTGCAAGTCACGGGAAGTGCAAGTCACGGGAAGTCCTTTTTCAGTGTTTTCTTCTGTAGGTCATGTGAAGCAAGTCGGGAAATTATTTTTCTGCTATAAGTATGACGGATGCTCTCAGTAGCTACTTAGCTCGTTTTCTATCTTTCTTCCTTCCTAATACTCTGGTCTTGATTATGCGTCGGTTGTAAACTCTGGTCGAGAAGAAGTTGTATGATTAATGCCTTTGTTGTAACATTTGCTGCTTATCAAGTTGTCCATTGCTTAAGGTTCATCGAATATTGCCAGGTTCATGCACTCGCATTTTTGTTTATAAAGCTTTGCCATCTCTATATTTTCATTACGTTTTCTTTTATAAAAGCTTTGCCATCTCTATAATTTTATCAACTAAAACTCTCCAAAATCTTTTTATTTATAGTTTGATTAATAAAATTGTAACTTAAAAATCTTTAACTAGTTGGCATAAGCAGAATTTAGTTATCCATTGCTTAAACGTCTAAATGATCAACTACAATGAAGTTCTTTAAAATGAAAATTATTATTTTCTATCAAATGAAAATTATTAGATATTTTTTATATACAATGAAATTGATTATTTATCATAATATTTAAGTATTCATGAAAATTATTAGATGTCTATAAAATTACTATATATATTTTGTAGATATGTCATCATCTTCATCCGATGAAGTCGATGAAAGATTGGACGAAATTTGCGAGGAATACGTGGAAGAAATATACAACGAGATAGTTGAGGCCCGTACCATACCGCAAAGGCGTCGGATGTAGAACGACACCGCGAAGGGACAAGACCAATTATGGAATGACTACTTCAGCGAAGATTCGACATTCACGACTCAATCATCATTCGCCGTTTCCGCATGAGTAAGCAATTATTCTTGCGTCTTGTTCATAACTAGAAGAGTCCTTTCCATTCTTTCAGCGAGAAGAGATGCAACCGGAGGTGGGGTCTTCTGCACTACAAAATGTACTGCAGCTATTCGATCGCTTGCTTATGGTACTGCGGTGACACCGACGAATATCTCCGACTTGCTGAGACCACCACTTTCGTGTTTACATAATTTCACCGGAATCATACAGTTATTCGGAGATGAGTTTCTACGACGACCCACAGGAGGATCTTCAACGACTACTCGATATTGGAAAGCGAGGGTTTCTGGGATGGTCGGGAGCATTGACTGTATGCATTGGGAGTGGAAAAATTGCCCAACCGCTTGGAAAGGACAGTACACGTGGATCGGAAAACCGACAATTGTCTTAGAGTCAGCTTCACAAGATCTTTGGATATGGCACGCTTTTTGGTCTTCCGGTACCTTAAATGATATCAATGTCCTCGATCGGTCTCCTGTTTTGATGACATTTTACAAGGTCGAGCTCGGGTAAAGTATGTGGTCAACGGACACATGTATAAGTTAATCTACCTCACGACGGTATATATCCAAAATGGTCAACATTTATCCAATCTATCACCCTCCCTCAAACTCCTCAACAACAGTTATTTGCTAAATTTCAAGAAGCAGCCGAAAGATGTGGAGCGGGCTTTTGGAGTATTGCAATCTCGATTTGCAATTGTGCGAAATCCGGTAAAACATTGAACAAAGAAAGATAGGAAGATTATGAGAGCATGTATCATACTCCACAATATGATAGTCGAAGATGAACGGAATGGATACTCGTATTGATATAGATGAATTTGAAGAAGGAGACGTCCCCGGATGTTCAGAGGTGGAAACCGAGAGGCCAACAATTGAATAATATCTTTCCGAGTCGAATGATCTTCGTGATAGGCAAACGCATGACCGATTGAAAAATGATTTAGTTCAAAATCTTTGGAATAAATTTGGTGATGAAGATTAGAATTATTCTATCTTTATGTAAAATTATTATTGTTATCTTTCATTGTTATATTTTATGTTTAATTAATGTCTTTTATGTTTAATTATTGTATTTTATGTTTATTTATTGTATTTTATGTTAAGTTATTGTATTTAATCATCTAATATATAAAATTTATATTTTACTAAAAAATAAAACATTTTTATTCCTAGGATTCCAATTTGAATCACCATACACATTTTTACAAGAGTCCTAACTATTCAAAAAAAAAAAAAAATAATATTATTCTAATCCTAAGGACTCCAACAATGAGTCCAACATTGCATATGCTCTTATGTACTAAGACTGCAAACCAAATCTACTACATTGAATTTCTTGGTGTACTGTAATAATGGCGGACAAGACCAGAAGAAGAACGACCCTGTTCTCCTCCGTGTTCTTCTTGGTCTGTCTCTTCCTAGCTCCGGTTGCAACATCTTCCCATCGTCCCAAACTCAGGTTCGGTCCGAACGGCGAGTTCAAGATTCTCCAAGTTGCCGATATGCACTTCGCAAACGGCGCTACCACTCGCTGCCTCGATGTTCTTTCAACCCAGAAAGCTCACTGCTCCGACCTCAACACCACCGTCTTCATGTCTCGAGTCATCGCTGCCGAGAAACCTGACCTCATCGTCTTCACCGGTAAAAATCTAAACTTTAAATTAAAAACCCTAACTTTTCTCCTCCCCATGAATGATGATGATTGTGATGATAATGATAGAAAGTTATTCTCTTTTGGGATTTGTGTTCACCGGTAAAAATCCAAACTTTAAATTAAAAATCCCAACTTTTTTCCGCCCCATGATGATGATGATAATGATGATGATGATGATGATAATGATGATGATAGAAAGTGATTTGTCTTTTGGGTCTTGTGTTCATTCTCAGGTGATAATATCTTTGGGTTTGATGTTAAGGACCCTGTGAAGTCAATGAACGCCGCTTTTGCTCCAGCGATTGCGTCTAAGATCCCATGGGTTGCTATTTTAGGAAACCATGATCAAGAATCTACACTGACGCGACAAGAGCTCATGAAACACATCGTGAAGCTTCCCAACACATTGTCTCGAGTGAATCCTCCTGAAGCTGCTCATTACATTGATGGGTTTGGTAACTACAATCTCCAGATCCGTGGAGCTGCTGAGTCCAGTCTACAGAACAAATCGGTTCTCAATCTTTATTTTCTCGACAGTGGAGATTACTCTAGTGTTCCTTACATGGAAGGTTATGATTGGGTCAAAACTTCTCAGCAGTTTTGGTTTGAGAGAACTTCAAAACGTCTCCAGGTATACCATTAAGGCATTAACAATGAATCAATCTCTGTCTCATTTAGCCCTGCGGATTCGAACCGAACCAAAATTTTTGGTTTTCGGTTCACTTTCGGTTTTGAGTTTGGTTTGATAATCGAAACAGTTAACCAAATTATTATTATTGCTATTTAAAAATATATACCAAAACTAAACCGGTTTATACTGAAACTGGAGTAGTATTAACCAATAATCAATTAAACTTAACCAAAGTTACCGCATTTTACCGAAAATACTTGAATTTTTTAACTGAATTTTCATTTTTTAAAAAACAAATTTCGGTTAACTTTGGTTTAAATTGGAAACCAAAATTAACCAATGACCCGAACCTAAATGTTTTTCAGTTAATTTCGAAATTTCAGTGTTAAAAATTTCGGTTAATCCCAACACTCTGGTTTTGATGAGGATTGCAGAGGGTGTACAACGCAGAGCCTAATCCCCAGCAAGGTATAGCTCCAGGACTAGCTTACTTCCACATTCCATTACCGGAGTTTTGGAGTTTTGACTCAAAGAACGCGACAAAAGGTGTGAGACAAGAAGGAACATACTCAGCTTCCACAAACTCAGGTTTTTTCACGACATTAGTCACTAGAGGAGATGTGAAGTCAGTGTTTGTGGGTCACGACCATGTCAACGACTTTTGCGGTAAGCTCAAAGGTTTGAACTTATGTTATGGTGGTGGGTTTGGTTACCATGCGTATGGTAAAGCTGGGTGGGAGAGGAGAGCGAGAGTTGTGGTTACTGAGTTGAATAAGAAGAGGGGAGACGTGAAAGCTATTAGGACATGGAAGAGGCTTGATGATCAGCATCTCTCTGTTATTGATGCTCAGGTTCTTTGGATCAGTTCTGTGAACGGATCAGTTGCTCCTCGTTTGTGACTATATGTGGTTTGTATGTTTCATTTGAGTACAATGTTTTGGGTTTTGTAGTAACTGTTTTGGTTTCTGATTAGTTTGATGAAACCTCGTTTTAGGGCCTGATTGGCAAAGCAGATGAGAAAGCAGTACCTGTATGCTATAAAAGCAGTATGCTGCAGAAGCTGTATGCTTTTGCTAAACTGTTTAATAGATTGATTGGTAGAGCAGTATGGACATGCTATTTAAAATTATTATTAAAATTAGTATATAATATATAATATATTTATTTATAATGAATATATTTCTTATATATATATATATTATTTTATATATTAATATATATATTATATTAATATATAAAAGATATATAATTATTTTATTTTATTTACTAATTTCAAAATTATGTTTATATCGAAAATGTTATTTTAAAAATAAATTTTAAAATTAAAATATCTATGTTAAAAATAATATTTCGAATTTAAAATATAATATCATTTATGTGATTAATTTAATTATATTATATTTTAAAATTTAATTTATATAATTAATTTAAAATATAATTTATATAATTATTTTATATAATTTATTTAATAAATTTATATAATTTAATTTATATGATTAATTTAAAATATAATTTATAAAATTAATTTAATATAATAAAATTATATTTTAAATGTGAAATAATATTTTAAAAATATTTATATGGTAAATTTATTTTAGAAATCAAAATTTCATTTTCTGGATATAAAAAATAATTTTATGATATTATTAAAAATCAAATAAATGAACTAATTATATATTATTCTTAAATTTATAAATTATAAATGCAAATGCTCTTCCAAAAGCTTCATATGAGAGCATTTGCCAGAGAGCATTTGGAGAGCATTAGCATGTAGTAAATGCTCTTTTAAATGCTTTTCTAACAAATGTTGATTGGATAATGTAGAAGCGTAATCTAATCTTGTCTTCTACCAATCAAGGCCTTAGTTGGACATTGTGTGTCTCAAGCTATCTCCGTTCATCTCACGTTCACGTTTATAAGTTAGAAAAATACAATTGAAAATGTTGAACAAAAGGCCCGTATAGCTCAGTGGTAGAGCGTCAGTCTTGTAAACTGAAGGTCCGTAGTTCGATCCTGCGTGTGGGCACTTTTTGTATTTTTTCTGCGTCTTGTCTTTTTCCCGTGAAAAGACGTCGTCTAACAGATTTCGACTCCGCCGTTTTGTTATAAAAATTGAAAAGGCCCAAAAATGAAAACCACTGGTGCTACTGCTAGTATGCTTTCTTCATAATTGTATCAATCCATGGGCCAAAAAAGGGTATGATATTGTGATTGTATAAACTATATATATGTAAATGTGTATTCTTGTCATGATGGCCTATCACATGCTTCCATCTTATAGTTTCTCTAATATGCTTTTGTGCCTTCAGATCTACAAATGAGAGATGAACCACTTTGATTAAATAGCTAAGAATGTTTACATAAATAAACAATCATAATCCATAGTAGAGGACTAATTGAGTTTTGGCGTGAATCCAGGGAAGCTGCATTGCTAGGATCAAAATACGAGATTATAGTTGATCTTCAAGAACATGCAAGTTTAGAGAGCTTGACATGTTTACATACTTTGGACTTCTATTTTAACACTTTAAGGTACTTTGTGCTCGTGGTGTACTTTGGGCTTGTGCCTTGAGTATAATATGACAAAATTACCCCTTGTTGTAAGGATAGCTCCCGCTCGAAATGTAACGAGATGGGTTGGCCTTTAGACAATATTTAAGCTTTGGGTTTGTAATTAATATTTTGGTAAATTATGGAGTTCTGGGCTTTCACCTGAACCGTTGGATTAATTCATAAAAAAGACAGATATGAGGGCTGTTAATGAACATTGTATAACTAATTTAGTTGTGAGGAATTAATTTGTGGTTGTGGTCAACTATGATTATGTGGTCAGAAGTTAAGATTTTAGTGGTAAGTAGGTGACCACGTTTTTGGCATTGCTCTGGGTTTAATGCAAATGTAAGATGTTTCGTGCTGGTTTGTGTGAACGTTGTCGCTGTTGGTTCTAGTAAATAGGTTGTTTTAAGTTGTTGTTAGGCGTATTTCCAATGCATGGTTAGCGTGACCATTATGAGGACTCAAATTGTGTTTGTGATTAAGTATGATTATGTGGTCAAAAGTCGAGATTTCAAGTGATAAGTGGTTGACCACGTTTTTGGTAAGGCTATGAAAAGCTCCGGATGTAGCTAATGCAAATGTAAGATGTTTCGTGTTGGTCTGTGTTGTGAACCAGTTGTCGCGGTTGTTTCCATTATTGAAGTTATGTCAAGGCATAGATGCAATGCGTGGTTAGCATGAACAGTCACGAAGTTTCAAGTTGCATTTGTGGCTGACCACGTTTTTGTCAAGGCAATGAAAGGCGCCTGGTTAAGCTAATGCAACGAAAGAGAAAAACAACAGGTCACTAAGTCTTTTGCTGCAGACTTGCAGTAGGTCAAAGTTCTTATACGAAGTCAGTGCTTTGGTAACTTGGCAAATTGGATATATGTGGTCATCTGACCATTTGTCTCAGTGGAGAACTTGTATTTGTGGTTAACAGATATTTGGAGCACATAAACTTAAGCAACTAAGCACTAAATAATAAGTAAGTCATAATTAAGAGCAGAAGTGTAGAAGATGGTAGGTCTTGGTCATCACTCTGGAGTCCCAAGTTGCGAAATGGAACAGTGAGAAATTGGGAATCGTTGATGTATACGAGGGAGTCCTGAGTTTGCCTGAGAAATTGCCTTCCAATTGTTGTCGACACCGGATAAAACCCAAACCGCTGTGAGGTAGAGCGACACCTTATGGTTCAGATCAAACACAACTTCCGAGAGAAATATAAGGCGAGACTAGATCTAATTCGTTATCTTTACACTACATGTTCAAAGTGTGTCATTGTGTTATAAGGAGACTTAAAAGTATGTCAAAATGTGATTTTTTCGCAAGTTTATTATATACTAATGGAACATTTAACGAGTGTGAGTAACTGTGTTGAGTTATATATTACGTAGATAAGTTTTTTCGACTGAAATAACTCTAGCCGACACAACGACCAAAATAAAATGTAATCAACACTTCTTTACTCTTTTTTCATCAAGATTATTACATAAACTAGCTTTCAAGTGCTAGTTTCATTATATATATATTATATATACACACACATAAATACACGCTGGTGGGGTCAGCAGTGAGAACCCTTTTTGCAGCTGAGTGCACCCGATGCTATAGTTATCTCACCAACATGAGAGGACGGTCTAGCAGCTAGGCTTGATGCTCTTGAATAGCTTGACGATTTAGTTGGTCCAGCTCCAGAAAGTGTAAAGAAAGCACCATTAAGCATTAGATCTCCTTCTGATCTCCAGTTCCAATGACTCCATTCGCTCTCGGGTGCATCCTCGTGCTTTGTTACCTATATTTTCCCAAAAAAACATAAGTTGTGATATTATAAATCTGAATGAAATAAAATCACATTGAATTGTATATAGTTAAAGTTGAATTGAGAAAATGAATTACCTCTTTGTCCTCAGAACCATCAGGAGCAAGAAAACGGTTGCCTTGAGAGTTGATGGTAGGATTTGCACTTCCTCCAATTGCATACATTTCCCAATGTGTATAGTCATTGTTCACCACATGGAAGTATCCATGTCGACATCTATATATTATATACACCTAATCTTTCATTACTTTGTTTAAATTAAATCAAAACTAACATGCATGCTCTACGTAATAGAATCATTTTTTAACTCTCTCAGTTTCTACATCTAAAATTAAAATATGAGCAAAATGTTAACTCAACTAACCTAACTATTTTACAGTTGATTAAGACATCATAATTATTTCGGTTGATCGATCTTATATATGTTAAAAAAAAATAACAAGATAGCTTAAGAGTTTAATGCTGTAGTTGTGTTAGTTTTGCTATTTTCTTATAAGAGAATGTCCACCGACAATATAGTATATACTTGACCTTTATAGTTTGTGCTACATATAACTACATATAGCCACACATAGGTTGTTTTGGTCAATAATAAAGTAATAATGTGATTACCTTGGCATTCTTTGGACGAGGCCTTCCCCAAAATGGTTAAAAGCGATAGTGACTTGCATGTTCTTGTCTTGCACATACGTGTCGCTATGTCCCAATAACATAACCTTATTATGATGCGTCAAGTAATTATTAGAGATCGTTATAGCCGTTGATCCACGTATCGCATCAATCAACCCATCGTTACAATTCGAGAGCGAGCAATGATCAACCCACACGTGACTTCCACCAAAGATCGACACACCGTCACCGTCCGATATAGTCCTCCACCCGTAGTGCTCTGGAGAGTCTCGTACGTAAGTGTTCCCACCTTGCTTACAATCATGTATGTGTAAACCGTGGATGATGATGTTGGTCACATATTGTATGGTTATGCACGGTCCACCAGCGATGTGTACGGAGGCTCCTCGTCCGTCTAGCGTCTTGAAAGAGTTCATTATGAGTTCTTCTTTTAGTTGGATCGTCATGTCTCGGTTAAATATGATCCAAAGCGGTTGGTCTTGAATCACTGCGTATCTTAGTGTTCCTGGTTTAGGGTTTACTGGATCGTCGTTTCCTGGATCGGTGACCACGTAGATTTCGCCATCACGTCCACCAATAGCGTTTTTGCCAAAACCGATTCCACAATCAGCTAACCGTTTCCGGTTTTTCTCCCAGTCTTTGTCGCATCGCCAACAATCATCGATTGGATTACCGGTCTCGCACGAGAAGTACCCTAAGTTCCTTCGTGATATAGACTCGTTTATTTTCCTATAATATCAACCAATCAACATTCACTATATAAAAATAACTACATTACTCTGGACGCTGTTGGTATACTCATAATCAACATACGTAACTAGCTAATGCAGCAAGTGAATGTGTTGGTTTGTGCTGAACATGACATAATTACCCTTGCATGGAAAGAACTTGAAAAAACTTTTTTAAGCTAAACATTTCAAGTGTATACAACATTTGTATCCTTGAAGAGTGTATAATTGTGTTACAATACCTGTGTACTTCCTCAGCGACGAGCTCCGGGTCGGAAACGGGCAAAGACAAAGCGAATGAGGTGAAGAAAATGCAGTAGAGAAAGATAAGTGTAAAGGAAGCATGTGAGGAACTAAGCATTGTGTTCTTGGCTTCTTGTTGTAGATAAAGTTTTAAGGTTTTAGGATGAAACATATGAGTGAATGGAGAAAGACAAAGAAACATATTAGACTATATAGCATAAGATCACCACCTTGGGTGACTTAATGCGCATGCAAGTTGAAGTTAATTGGACCCACTTCTTTTACATATATTTTTCAATCTCTATGCATGAAGTAATTTTCCGGAACTATAGTGGAAATCAACCTAATTAATATAGAGAGAAGAACAATGCTCATTACAAACTGATCTGAATCATATAAAAAGGTTAACCAAAATAAGATAAAAATCAAATTCTAATCGTGTATACGGAAGGAGTTTTGATTTCTGTTTATATCAACAAAACAAGCAAAACCCAAACCAGAAAGTCACTCTCATATGTTTGCATTCAACAGTAGATCCGTATGAATCAGTGATCATTGTAAATATAATTACCTCAACCATTCTAGCAATTATAAACAAACCGCTTGAGCCAGTGACATTAAATAACCAAACATTCAGGTAACACTGAGCATTGATTCACGTGGCTTAGAGTGGAAAAGAGAACTTGTAATTAAATCTCAACGAAATTTAAAGATCAATGTTGGTGAACACTAATTAGATTGGCCACAAAGTCAACAGTGTGCTAGTGAGTGTGTACTTTAGTAATACGGTTTTATCTACGAGTGAATTTACATCAATAGCAGTCCCAACAAAAGCGATAGAATGGGAGAATTGAGCCGACACTGGCCCATAGAGTTTTGATTATGGGACCATCAAACCATGTGCTCCAAGTTCAATCTATCATTAAATTCCACATAAATTTATACATCTATATAACTTTTTTCATAGCGAATAATTAGACCTGTGTTGAAAATTTTGGTTGGTATAAAATGTGTTGACAATTAAATGCACATGGAAACTATTTGCATCACTTTATATCATCCATACTTTAATAATCCAAATATATTTTCAGAACATTTATCAACCTATACAAGTGTACGTCTTACCGACATTTTCTTGAGATGCTCTATAAATGCTCTAGCCAACACTTTAAGTTGATGAAAAACTATTTTCCATATTTTTAGCATTAGCGGCTAAAACAACAATCATTATATAGATTTAAACATGATTTCTGTACATTAGGACATAGATTGCTTAGAATAAAATTTTCACAGTATTATCACTACAAGAAAACATATTTTTTACGAGGGCGGTATTCCATGTTAATTCGTCGTAATAGGGGCTTTACGACGAATTAACGTGGAAACGCGTTTCGTTGTTAAACGCTCGTCGTAACGGAGGATTCGTCGTAAAGTCCACGTAACGTTTACGAGGAAAGAATTTCCTCGTAAAGCGGAAGGAAAGTTTTCGTCGTAATGCACTCGTAAATTTCGACGTAAATACCTCGTAGTATTTCGTTGTAAAAGACACGTAATACTTCCACGTAAAGTCGATGTAAAGTTTACGAGGAGTTTACATCGACGCCATGTAAATTCCTCGTAAAGTTTACGAGGATTTTACGTGAAACTTACGAATTTACAATTAGAAAGATATAATATTAATTAATTATAATTATATTAATTTATAATATTTGAAATAAAATTAAATATAAAACCAAAATCAAATTTTTAAAAATTATAAATTCATAAAATAATATTTAAATTTATAATACAAAACAATGTCTAAAAAAAAAACTAAAGGCCAACATCGTCAAGTAGTTGGTAGAAGTTCAGTCGAAGAAGGTCCCGGGGATCCGGTACGCATCCTCGAGCTGCTCGTCGTCAAAGCGGCCTGCATGGTCGGGTTTCCCACCGCCATAATATCCAGCAAACTCGAGAGAGTCCAAACGCTCTGGGTATCCAACGAGCCTGCATCCGCTCGTTGTCATGGTCCGTCTCGAATAGTGCGACAAAGTCGCCGCACAACTTAGTTAACGGAACTATTCCGACCGTCCGTCCCTTCTTTCTAGGAGCCACCTATATATAAAGAACGTATTTAGAGTTAATAATATATATACTCAAACAATAAAATTAAATTTTAAAAATTATAAAATTTTACCTCCTCGAGATCCGGTCGATCTCTTGGGTTGACAACTTGACGGGTAACCCATCTGCATGTTGGGTAAGTTCGTCTCTCGCTCACAATCCGAGTAGCCACCGCGTTGAAGAGTTTCTCGGATGCAGAATCAACAAAACCCTCCGGTGAGCGTGAGTCATCTTGAATAGGTCGGAGAGAGATGGCGAACTCCTCTTCTCCACTAATAAACAAAATAATAAATAAATTTAATTAATAAATATAAATTTAAAAGAATTTAAATTTTAATTTTAATTAAAACTTACAACTTCAAGCGAATCGGCATGTGGTTTTGGCGGTTCATGAATCATGGGCAAATTGCCATCCTTATCCTTCGTTCTTGAAGCGGAGCGGGAGTTGGCTTCTGGGATGGAGCTGGTAGTTGCCAAAGGCAATGAGACCATCCCATGCTTCCTTTGTGACCCGTTCGGCTTCCCCTCATAGCCAGAAATCTCCCACTTGTCCTTCCAGTCCGATACGGTGTTGCAAAGAGCGAGGCTTTGCCTTTGCAATGAACTCCCTCTTCACCCTCGGTGATTCCTACGGACCAGTTCCACTTTTGCTAAAAACAAATTTTAAAAGATTAGAAAATAATTAATTATTTAAAAAATATAAATATGAATAATTATATGTAAATATTACATGAATTGCTTAAACCATCGTCTTGGCGTGTTCGAGTCGAGCTCCGTTGGGATAAGGGCCGTCGTAATATCCCTTCATCGTCTCGAAGCTCCGGCAACACGGTTGTTAGCCCCAAACCTGCAAATATAACAAATTTGTTAAAAAATTGAAAAATTTAAAATTTAAAATTAAATAATTTAATGTACTTACCAATAAGTACCGGGGTCTATCGGGTCCGAGCGTCTAAACCCTCGTCCAGCTGGGCAAGCAAATCCTCGACGGTGTATCTCGCGAATGGTGCATAGCGGGCACCCGAAATCGGGATGAACTGCGGCGGTGGAGCAGGCTGATCGAGGGCGGCAGTGGAGCTGGTGGGGAGGCATCTGAGGTGGAATAGGAGGAGGGTCGAAGAAACTCCCGAGATGCCTGAGAGTCGGAACAGTCCCGAAAGACGACGGACCGGTAGATGAAGATGTGCCATCGCCAAACAAGTCGGCATCGTCGGTGCATCGAAACTGGTTTCCTCTTCCTAGGAGCCATCTATAAAATTAAAAAAAATTAATATCTTTAAAGAATTCTTTAATCTAATTTCCTAAACTAAACACCTAAACTAATCTCTAAACTAATAACCTAAACTAATTCTCTAAACTAACCACCTAAACTTTAAAAAAAGTTTGAGAGAGAAGTACAAGGAGGATTTTGAGAGGTTACTGAGCAAAGCTCGTAACAAATGAGCTCTGCTATATATATAGAAGCGTTGTCCTCGTAATTTCATTAAGTAGCGTTACGAAATTACCAGGCCGTTTTTAAAGTTCTGACAATTTACCAGGCCGCTTTTCTGCATTACGACAATTTACCAGGCCCGTATATTTTATTTTACTACAATTTACCAGGCCCGTTTTTGTATTACTGCAATTCTGAGGAAAAGTATGAAACCCGAAAATCAAATCCCTAAATCCCAAACTTACTCATCCTTACCATTATCACTCTTTCTATCTTTTATCCTCTTTATCCAACTAAAACCCTTAACTTCAACAAATTAAAATTTTAACCCCAAATAAATAGATATTATACAAGACAATATATAGTACACATACATTAAGTATCTCATTTAAGTAATAAAAGAACATTTGGTACAACAAATTTTAAGATAAATACAACATTTGTTACATATATTACATCATTCTGAATTGTTTGAGTTCTCATCAATATCGAACAATCATCGTCGTCACTACACTCGAACTTCGTCTTCACGTGCTTCATCATCGCATCTTCGGAAGATCTTCATATTGATGGTTATTTGGGTCGATCAAAAGAATTTCATCAGTTTGTTGATCAGGAACCTCAACTTCATTAATAGCATATTCTTCTTGCAATGGTGGTTCTTCTCCAGCAACAATTCGTCCACGAGGTGTAATTTTGATAGTAGCCAACCAATTAATCCGAACTTGGCGAGGGTATGGAAGAAAACTAACTTATTCGGCTGGGAAGCTAGGATGAAAGGCTCAAATTTGTTGTATCTTCTCCCGAGTTGACATCCACAACACCAAATTTGTTAAACCGAACACCTCGATTCTCAACGGGATCGAACCACTCACATTTGAAGAGGACACATTTTAGCTTCAATAACCCTGGAAATTCCACTTCAATAATCTCCTGCAGATCCGTAAAATTCTATTTCGCCTTTCACACATATTCCATAGTTACTTGTTGCCCGATGACTTCCATACTGTATGTGTGAAAGGTAAAACCTCGTGTGAAGTACATATGTGATGTGGTGACCTTTGCTACTGGACCTTGGACCAATTCGAAACCATACAGGTAATATGGATCATCATACTCAACCTACAAAATACATTACCGTTAGAATAGTACCAAAGATTGCTTAATTTTAATTAAATATAATACATGTGATTTTAACCACTTGACAAAGTGCTTTTCTTTTCCTTCCACTTCAGTTTCAGATATTCCCGGTATTGCTTCTTCACTTGAGATACAAACATGCTGCAAATTAAACAAATGTATCATATCATATAATTAACAACAATAAATATAATTAACAACAATAAATATAATTTTACCTTTCAAACGAAGACGTGATTGCATCCCACGTTCAGCATAATATATGTGTGGGCACTATGCTTGTCCTCTTCACTAGACCACCGGACTTCTTTCAGCTTACCACCAAATCGTCAATTTGACAAAAGTCAGGAACACCGTCATGGCATATGACGAAGGTACTCCACCATCATCATATCTTCAGGAACTCTTTTCCTCGGGACGGTTGGAGCAAAGTAGTAAGGCGTGAAGTTAGAAGTTTCTGCTGTCAAACTCCGGCAATGATCGAACCTTCCACCTTTGCTAAATTTTTTGCTTTCCCTTCAAATGTTTCATGTACCTCTCATATGGATACATCCATCCGTTGTGAACAGGTCCACAGTAATGCTTCGTACGGGAGGTGAACGACTAGATGCTGCATCACATCAAAAAATGATGGAGGAAATATCTTCTCCAGGTTGCACAATATGATGGGAATGTTCTCATGAAGTTGTTCGATGACTTCTTCCTTGAGCGTCGTGTGCTAAGATCTCGAAGAATGCTCTAATTGCTGTATGTTGCAAAATAACCCAATTAATAACATTTTATAAACATATGGAATATACTATTAATTAATATTTACCTGCAAGTGCTTCATGTACATTTGTTGGAAGGAGCTCAGCAAAAGCGAATGGAAGTAGTCGTTGCATAAACACATGACAATCATGACTCTTCATTCTGGAGAACTTTTGACCCTTTTCAACACATCTTGACAGATTTGAAACATAACCATCAGGGAACTTAACTTCTGATGAGACCCAGTTAAACAAAGTTGTTTTCGCTTCTGATGACAACCGGAAGATGGGAACAGGAACGCTGCCATTGCTCTTGATATGTAACTCACTTCTCCAGCAAATAGAAGGTAAGTCCATCCTTGACTTTTTGTTATCTTTTGTCTTTCCTGGGACGTTCAATATTGTATTCATGATGTTGTCAAAAGTTCTTCTATGTGCATCACATCCAAGTTGTGGTAAAGAAGATCCTTCCAGAAGGCAGCTCCCAAAATATACTCTTCTTATGCCAATTGTGAGACTCCATACCCTTCGGGCATATTTCCGGGCGTGCCAGTTCCTCCACGCGCAGTTTCCAGGCCATAATAATCAATTTCTGCTGGTTCATTGCCGGTGAGATATGGAGGAGGACTATCTCGACAACTTTTGTATCTAAAAATGTCTTATTTCTTGATACGGATGGGAAATGGGAAGAAATCGACGATGACAATCAAACCAGCAACTCTTTCGCCATTCTTCAGTTGAAAAGCATCCGATCCACGAAAAATTGGACAAGATAATCTTCCATGAGTTGTCCACCCGCACAGCATCCCATAAGCGGAAAGTCACTAATCGTCCACACTAGAACTGCTCGCGATCGTAAAATTGTTTTCCATGGAACAATCATACGTTCTCACCGACCACAACGATTGTAGCTCTTGTATCAATGGTTGGAGAAAACATCAGCGACCGTTTTGGATGCTTCGCCCAGGAATTAATATGGTTAAGAATAAAATTCTTGTTCCATACACATGTCGGTGGCGGGTTATAGGGAGTAAGAATGACTGGCCACAAAAATATTGTCTCCCGGACATTCGAATGGACTAAATCCATCGATGCTTAACCCAGATAAACATTCGAATATTGTTAGCGAAATTTGGGTATACCTTGTTGAAATGTTTCCACGCTCTTGCATCGATGGATGAGCAATCTCGCCATCCTTCATCCATGTTCAGCATGCCACCTCATCGATGCAGCAGTCCTCAGTTGATATAATTTTTTAACTGTCTTTAATTGGTAGGTACCACATCCTTTGGTGCGGTACCTATTCCTTCCACGTCCTTGCGGTTTGAATCGTAGTTTCTTGCAGAATCGACACTCTTCCGGTTCTCATCGTCCTTCCAAGTAGATCATGCGGTTGTCGATGCAAACATCTATCATCTCCGAAGGCAACCCGGCTATAAACCAATTTCTGAATCTCATAATAAGATTCAGCCGACAAATTGTCTTCCGCAGTACTCTTTCAACAACTCCAGAGAATCCATGCAATTCTCGGATAAATTATGATTCGTTTTAATATTCATCATCCTAGCTGCTAGAGACAATTTAGAGACCTTCTATAACCAGTGTAGATTGGTTGATTTGCGACATCAGCATTTCATAAAACCTTTTGCATCCAAATTAGGTTCTTACATTTTCAGTTTCATGAGCTATTGTTGTAGTTGTTTAAAAATGCATCGATAATCATGTCTTGAATCTATCATGATCTACCATCCGCTCATTCGATTCGGTTCTTCATTATTACCGGGATCCTCAAAATTATTATTACTACTGCTAGCTTCATTTCCACCATAATCCTCTCCATGTTGATACCAAATATAGTAATGCGGTGTGAATCCTCTATTTACTAAGTGCTTCCATACATTTCACTAAGTGCAAATTTTGAATTTTTGCATTTCACAAGGCGAACATCTTACCGCTTTCTGTGTGAGGTGTAGAGCCCGCTGCATGAATGTCTCTAGCCCTCGAAGGTCTCCGTCACTCTACGAATCTTTATGTGAATACATCCAACTCATTATCTTGTAGATATTGTATCCATCACCTTTTTGAAGTTGTGTGTTTTCAGTTTTTTTTCTTAGATTTGTTGGTGTGTTTTAGCATTGAGAAATGACATATATATAGAAGATTTTCGAGTTTGGTAGGTAAAGGTATAACAAGTATTTTACAACGAAATGTTTTACTACGGATTTACAACTCTTTTTATATCGAGTGTACATCAACTTTACAATTCAGTTAGGTATAAAGCACACTAAATACACGTTTGGACCAAGTATAACTGTAACAAGGTTAGTCGTAAAGTAGTTGTAAAATTACAACTGCTTTACGAGGAATGATAATTAGCAGGTTTCGTCGTAAAATAGTTGTAAAGTTACAACGCTTTTACGTGGTAGATAATATTCCTCGTAAAGCCATTGTAACTTTACAACTACTTTACGACGAAACATGTTCGATGTATTATTACCTCCGCTTTACGACGAAACAACATTTCGTCGTAAAGTTCTCGTAATGGACTCGTAATTTTACGAGAAAATAATTTCGTCGTAACTTTTCGTTGTAATGCCCGCGTTTTCTTGCAGTGTATACATTTAGAAAATTTTCTGCATTCCTTCGATATTTCTAGCATGATCAACAAACATATTCGATATTTTTCTCTCGAGTGCCCTAACTCCAAAACTGACAAACTTGCCTCATTTCATGGTACTCTTAGAATTTCATTGTTTTCTACATGATCATGGAATGCTAATTGATCACATTTTACCATGAAAATATGAAATATGTAACCGCAAAGCATAGCAAGTTTAACCATTCTATCTTTTATAATTTTACATTTGTTTACTTACGTAGAAGGTAGAACATACTATTTGATGTTAGTTACCAAACTGAAACTTGAACGTTCAGATCTATCAAACTTAATATATCTTTGTTATTTTGAATTCATCTCGAAAACTACTCTTTTTGGACAAAAGCTCGACGACGGCATAGTTCACAAGTTTTTCTTGGTTGCCGTACGAAATAAATTTCAACTTTCAGTTTTCTTATTGTGGTTGCGAAAGTTGAAAATATCGTGCAAACAAATACAAGGAGAAAAGAGAAAATTGACATTTCTAAAAGCAAGCAGAGTCGTTAGATTGAAGGTGGTAGATATAAAGGGAACCGTAGGATTAGAGAAAGAGAGACACTTAATTCAGACAAAAGGCATGTGAGTGGTCTTGCTTGAAAACTACTTGGCGACTTCTTCTCATTGTCAGTGTTCTACAAAATAATTCGGCACACATAGTGCATTGATCACTAAAACAACAAAGAAAAACAATGTTGATTAGTCATTTAATAATCACCACTTCGGATTAAATAAAAAAATTATAACATATATAAAAAATATCCATATACTTTTTTGGTAGCATATAGTCATATAAAGAAGACAAGGAATCATAAACTATCCGAAGATGAAGTGCTTAAAAGGATAGTTTGCGGGTATGAAGAGAACTAACACCTACATTCCTCCGTTTTATATTAATTATTGTCGTTCTAAACTTTAATTTTTATTTTATTTTATTTTAAATATCATTTTATATTTTTAATGAATATGTTTGTCAAATTTTTCAGTTTTATTTCTACTATTTTACTTCACTAATTATAAAATACAAACAAACTATTAATAAGAGATCAAACAAAAATTTTAATTGTTTTTAATATATGTAAAAACTTAGATATATAATATGAAACAGATGGAGTATTGAAGGCAGAACCTAGTGACAGATGTTGATTATGCAACTCAACCAAATCAACACTTCTAACTTACAATTAAAGCAGTGATATATAGTCGTTGCCAAGTACTGAAATACTCACGTCAGTCTTCTCCTAATCATAGTATGCTCATCGCTCTCCGCTTTAAGTTCTTGTTGAGCTCCAAGTGCAGCATTACACACGTATATATAGGGGTTCGTGGTAGGTGTGTAATACAGTATGTAGTGGTTCATCTGACTCTTAAAACTTGAGAAACTTGATACACATCTCCAGTGCCGGCTTAACACTAACGGAGGCCCTTGGGCGAAAAAAAATCTTGGGCACTATAACTAGTTAGTTTTGTTAATATTATGTTTTTGTGGGTTCTTTTTAACTCACGGCAGCAGGCAAATATTTATATTTGATTTTTAGATATAAGTTATGTAATATTATGTGTTTAATACTGTCCAAGTCTAAACCAGACATGCTAAACAAGACCCTCAATATAACTGGATTTGGAGCGAGCCCTGGGGCGGTCACACTGACCGCCCTCCCTCATAAGCCGGCCCTGCACATCTCTTCTTGAGTTACAACAATGAAACCACATGATTACCCAAAAAAATAATAATGAAACCACATAGATGCTTTTGATAATGCATGGAACAGTGTAACATGATCTAGTCATTGCCATGTAACCTTTAAGTTCACTTCCTTTAATTGATTCAGCCCAAAAGATATAACTAAAACGGCTGAGCTTACTGGTACGGACCGTTAGGCTGAGCTTATTGGTTTGCTTGTTAGTTGTATTGTGTTGCTTTGTGTTGATATAGGCTTTTCTTTTAACGGTGGGCTGTATTATTAAACCTTCTAGGCAATTATTCATAAACAATGAGAACTACCAAAAAGAGATATAGAAAAGAGATACATTATTAGGAATCCAAAGTAAATTAACACATATCTTTTTTTTTTTGAAACACTTTTTTTTTTGAAACACAAATTAACACATATCTATTTTGTCTATGGATGACTAAAAAAGATTTTCATTTAAAAACTCTATATTTGCTTATAGAATAGTTGAATCTTAAGAAAGATAATCTTCGTACTAATCCCAAAATACCACACTTCAGACTGAATTGAAAACGACTGTCACTCTCTTTTTAATATTTCAGTAGGAGCCATCAAGACAAGACAAATTTCTATATTGTTCTTTATTATTATTTTACCGTTCCATATAATTTTATGATGTCTTTTGAAATAACCATAGTTTGCAGCAAGAACTCCATCAACATCAAATGAAGAACCATCAACAATTGAACTGGTATATCTGCAATAGATTTGTCAATTACCTTTTATAAACAGTTCAACTGAAATGAAGTTTTTGTCTTTCCAAATTCATTGAGAGAAATGTACAAAAGAACAATCAAAATTTTTTATCAGATTTAAAATAAATTTGCAATCAAACAAATTAAGTGACCAGAAATAAAGTAAATAAAAAATAAGAAACAAAACGAATCAAATAAAGCGATGTCACAGCTATAGAAACCTCTGGCCATGGGTTTAAAACTATTTGTTTTATCTCTTGATAACTAGGGTTTTGGCCGCATACTTGGATCTTGGATTTTTGATGGTTATATGCTTTTTAGTGTGTAAAACACACAAAAATAAATGAAATAAAGATTTTTGGACAAAAAATAAAAATAAATAAAATAAAGACTAAAGTGGTGGGAAAAAGTAAATACTCTTTTCTAGTAAGAAGGTTAATGTATTGCATTTGAAGGATAGACTAATCATTGTAACCAAACAGCCTCGTCAAACTATTATTTTTTCTTTCTTTCTCACTTGACTTCCCGGAGAATCCACAACATTCCATGGACCGCCCGGAGACGATCGCCGTCAAATACGAGCCCATCACCGTTGATTCTCCTTCCTCTTCTTCCGCCGTCGCCATAGACATCAAGCCAACTCGACCTCAAAAGCTGGTAGTTTTAGCTGACCTCAATTTCAACCCTCCTGAGAGTGACGATCTCGACTCATCGATTCAAATCCCTACTCCTCCTTCCGTCACTAGGTACTCCGTTTCTGCTGCTTCTACATACTATTTCATAGGCAAAGCCTCTTCCTTTCTGTTGTTTTTGTCTGAATACATTAGAAACAGAGGTTTCGAGTAGCTTGAAGCTTCCAGTACGACTCTGCTTCTAGGAAAGGGAAACTTTTGACGATTAGGGTTTGATTCTTACTGCTTTTGGGGCAGGAAAGATTAGTTCTTTTATGGTTCTTAACTTCCTGTACAATCATATGTCAAGTTGGATTGAAAACTGGAGAAGTGGACATTACAAGGAGCTTCTTCATAATCTTTAGTACATGCTTATATATGTGAAGCCAGGGCCTTAGTTCACTAGTAGCACTTTTGGTCTGTGTACTTGATCATGCAGTGTTGGCTCATGGGTTGATTTATATGCCAAAAGGGTTTGACATGGGTGAATAAATTATTGTTGTTTAAGGTTAAGTAACGAGGAAGGTAATCAAGATGAAGGCTTGTTGACTTGCAAGGAGGTGGAGCCAGGGGAACTAGAAGCGAAAAAGATCAGCAAGGTGGGGAAATGTCGCTCGAGGAGTAAGATAGAGGGTTCCTCTGATTGTGGTGTTGATGCAGATGGTGACCAGGCTAATCAAGGGGTCTCTGCGTCCCGGGAAGAAAAAATTAGTAACCTTAAAATGGTGAGTTTATGGTAGCAAATGTAATTGGTAGTTCTTGAAAATGGTGACTTCGATGGAGAAAGGATGATGATGATGATGCTTTATGAGGATGATGCTCTTGATGATAGCACTTCGTTTTTTATAGGGTTTGATTCATGTTGCAAGGAAGATGCCCAGAAACGCTCATGCCCATTTTATTCTTGGTCTTATGTTCCAACGATTGGGCCAATCTCAAAAGGTAGGCGTCATCTGAGGCTTACACCGATATTTCTTAGAATAATTATCATTTTATTGAGTTTAACGGCTAGAATATTTAGGCAATACCAGAATATGAGAAGGCTGAAGAGATCTTACTGGGCTGTGAGCCAGAAATTGCTCGGCCAGAACTTCTCTTGTTAGTTCAAATGCACCATGGACAGGTGATTGTCTTTGTTTCTTTATTCACGAACTCCTTCATTGATTGAGAAGTCACACAAACGTTCTAACACATCACACTTTAAAAAAAACATTGTAGTGTCTTCTTTTGGATGGTTTTGCGGATAGTGACGCTGTTAAAGAGATTGAGGGAGAAGAGCTTGAAGAAATTCTTTCAAAACTTAAGGATTCTATGAAGTTAGATGTTAGACAGGCGGTCGTTTGGAATACCCTTGGCTTAATGCTTCTCAAATCTGGCTGTTTGATGGTAAAGAACTTTTTGGTGTTTCAAAATTGTCATTGTGATTCCTTTTCTTGATGAGGTTCTGTTTGTGTATGATTTATAGAGTGCCATATCGGTTTTGTCATCTTTGTTGGCTCTTGTTCCTGACAACTATGATTGCCTTACAAACCTTGGAGTTGCTTATCTTCAAAGGTAAGGATCTTTCTTTCTTCAGTTGTCTAGCTATTATTGTGATACTCTTCTCTCTAATTGACAAGTTTTGCAGCGGAGATTTGGAGCTTTCAGCAAAATGTTTCCAAGATTTGGTACTCAAAGACCATAATCATCCTGCTGCTTTGATTAATTATGCTGCTGAGCTTCTCTGCAAACACAGTTCAACTGTCGCTGGTTTGTTTCTAACTCAAGTACCTGTAAACTGCATTTATAGTAACCTGTAAAAGTGTTTTCAATTGCTGTCAGGTGCTGGAGCTAATGTTGGTCCTGAGGCTTCTGAAGACCAGAAGGCACATTTGAATGTCGCAAAGGAATGTCTCTTGGCTGCAGTAAGGGCAGATCCAAAGTCTGCCCATGCATGGGTCAACCTTGCTAATTCTTACTATATGATGGGAGATCACAGAAGTTCCAGCAAATGTTTGGAGAAGGTGCTGTTAACTCACTATCTAACCTTAAACTACAGTCTTGGTCACGGCTAACTGTTTTTATCTTCAGGCAGCTAAACTTGATCCCAACTGTATGGCTACTAGATTTGCTGTTGCTGTCCAACGAATCAAAGATGCTGAAAGGTCTCAGGATGCAGGCGACCAGCTTTCCTGGGCTGGCAATGAGATGGCTTCAGTGATAAGAGAAGGAGAATCAGTACCAATTGACCCTCCCATTGCTTGGGCAGGACTTGCCATGGCTCACAAGGCACAACATGAAATTGCAGCTGCTTTTGTTGCTGACCGAAATGAATTGACAGAGATGGAAGAACGAGCTATGTACAGCTTAAAGCAGGTATGCCGTTTCTGTGTTTAGCATAAGACACTATTACTTCTCATGGTTTGGTCACCGGAACATACACACATAGATAATGAAGAATGACGTTTTGATTTCATTACTCTCTTTCTATTCACCGTAGGCAGTAACTGAGGATCCTGAAGATGCTGTCCGGTGGCATCAGCTTGGTCTTCATTGTCTCTGTTCTCAACAATATAAACTCTCCAAAAAATATCTCAAGGCAGCAGTTACTCGTTCTAGGGAATGTAGCTATGCGTGGTCAAATCTCGGTATCTCGCTACAGTTATCAGACGAACAATCAGAAGCCGAGGAAGTGTACAAGCGAGCCTTGGCAGTATCAACAGAGGATCAAGCTCACACAACGTTCTCTAACCTAGGGAACCTCTACAGACAGAAGAAGCAGTACGAACTCTCCAAAACAATGTTCTCAAAGGCGCTGGATCTCAAACCAGGTTATGCACCTGCATACAACAACCTTGGACTCGTGTTTGTTGCTGAACGTAGGTGGGAAGAAGCTAAATTTTGTTTTGAGAAAGCCCTCGAAGCTGACTCATTGCTTGACGCAGCACAGTCTAACTTGCTTAAAGCCACAACCATGTCGAAACTCTGTACTTGCTTCGCTTCTTCAACTGTTGTCCGAGATTCTTGATGCGTTTTGTGGATTCACAACTCTCACGTTATGTGTCTTAAAACGTAATGATGAAATGAAAAAGTTCCTTTCGTTTACCCTGAAGATAATAGTATATAATGTTACAAGAACAAAACTCTTTACCCACTTGAGGATAAGAGAAACAAATTGGAGAATTCTCCAGAGAGCTATCCATTATTAGAACATTGCCAAATACAAAAATCAAAATGGGAGAAAGAAACGAGTATTCTTGCGTCTTCAATCTTCTTCCTTAGCCCATCATCTATGAAGAGAGATAGAGAAAGGGTTTCAATGATTCAAGCATTGTAACTTCAAGATATGAGATAAGTGGAAGCTCATATTACCTTGAAGATGTCTCCAAACATTCCTTGCAACGGATTCTTACGCTGCACTCCGTAAAATCTCTCTGCAATCTCGTCCAGCAACTTCACAAGACAACAAATTTTCACCGTTTTACTCAGTAAAGAAAGAGAGAAACATATCAACCAACGTTTAAAACACGCAGAGAGACTAATCTTGTATATTACCTCGTTAAGCAGCGGTTCTCTATCTATGCAAGACTTAAATTTAACTCTTAACATACTGAAAAGAGGCAAAGCATCTCTCTGCAACCTGTATCAGTACATCAAAGTTGTTTAGGTAACAATAAAAGAAGACAAAGATGTAAGAGGGAAACAACTAACGTTTCCAGAAGATATGTGATAAATTGGATAAGGTCTGATTCTGAAAGGGTCTCTGCTTGTTTCTTAATCTCATCCATCAGAACATTTGCATCTTTCATGTTACCCATAGATAAATACCTAAAATCCGGAAAATAAAAACAAAGACAAATCAATTCTCTAAAAGTTCCCCTTTATTATACTCTCTTTTGATCCAGTTATAAAGCAAGGAACTTACAAAAGAACTGCTCGTGCAATGGCAAGGTCATCTTCACCAGGATAACACTGCAAAGTAGCATGCAATTGAAACTATGTTACACCACAAAAGTTTAGATTCAAATCCAGACAAGTATAAGAAAGACTGACCCTCCCCATAAAGTTGATCAGCATAGATGCAAACTTCTCAGGGTCCTCGGATCTAACAAAATGCCTTGATATTCGAACCATGTCCTGCAAGATTCATATTAAAAAGTCACTTAAACGAAAGAAGAAGAAGAAGATGAATGTGAGACTTTATAACTAAGAAGATTACTAGTTCGGGACACTCGGTGTAAAGATAATCAGCCAGCATAGCATGCAGCTCAGGATACCCTGTGCTTGGCCCTCCAAACTCCGCAGACCATCTATAAACAAAGACAAAAAAAGAAAAACCGTACTTTGAAGTAACTAACTACCACACAAACACACAACAAGGAAGATACACGTGACTCTGGCTTTACTTGATAGCAGCTCTCAAGAAGGAAGTCAAGTTATCTACACGTGATCTAGCTTCCCCAAGAGATTCTTGAAGATTATGGACATCTTCATCATCGCTCACATCAACCAAATGAGGTGGTACAGGAACCCTAGGAAACAACTTGAACATACACCTGATACGATCTAAGACACACAACATATATCAACACCAGAAACGATTAGAGGTTGTAAACAATTATATACAAAGGACTCTAACCAAGAGATTCGTCATTGCAAGGTGACTTGGCTTTAACTAGTGTGTCAACAAACAAAAGAGCAAGGTCCGCTCCACAATTCACCAGGCCGTGCTCTAGCTCAACGCATGCCCCAGAGAAGAGAATGTCAAGAGCTTCAGAGAATCTCTGAGCCGTAACATATCTGCGAAGCAAAAAAAGGCTAAAGCTTTTTAATCTCAAATTCATATTAAAAATCCAAACTTTTAATAAGAGGTGGTAATCGAACAAGGAACCTGGCACTGATGGATTTGTACATCTGCAACGCTCCGTAGCCATTGCCTTCCTCTACCACTTTCTTCAATTTATCAATATGCTATTATAGAATTTTGAATAAACAACAAAAAATAAAGATCGAATTCAATCATTAGACTCGTAGAGGTGATAGAGAAAAAAACAGAGGATTTTGATATGAGAACAGATCTGAGTAGAGAAGGTAAACAACCTCTTGAACGGGAGGTAGTTCACGTCTGGTTCTCTCTCTCGACATTGGATCTTTTGAGTTTTCAGCTTCGAGGATTGATTGATTGATTGATTGGATCTTCCAATGTTTCTCTCTGTTTGGCAGATGATATATATATATATATATGGAAACAAAACAGAAATTGAAGTTTTGCAAATTTACCTAATTTTTTTTTTAAAATTTCAAAAAGGAAAACCCAAAATTCGAAATAAATTTGTATATGTTATAGGTTCAGAATTTTTAAATACAATTTCAAAATTGGTGTTTATAACTTCAAAACGTCAAATATATATTAATGAAACTATTAATATTTTATTTGAAGCGAATTTAAAATTATTAATTTGAAATGGTATTGTATATTACTAGGCAAGGAACCCGTGCGATATCGCACGGGAAGTCATTTTATAGAAAAATGTATGCCACATTCTATATACTTGCTTTTTGAGAAATATATATGTTACAAAATTTTCTTGTATGCAACTTTATATGTTATAAATTTATAAATATATCAACACCAAATAAGATATATGTTTATTAATTTACTAAATTTATAATGTAATTTACAAAATTAAATTTAGATATCTTGGTTGGTAACATATTCATGATTTATTTGAAACCATAAAAATGTATGTACAATCAAAACATTATTACATAGTGTAGTTAGAATGTTTAGATTTAGGAAAGACATAGTTATAGTTAGCAATGAATCATTATAAATAAAAAAGGATAAGTTAAATTCCAAAACATAGAGTTGTATTAGTAGTTCGGTCGTATAAATTATATATTCATTTAAATTAATTTGTGAAAGTTGCCTGAATAAGTAGTAGAAGCTATTTTTAAGCTTTCTTAAAATATAGTAAATAAAAGTGATAGTATATAAATTTTCAACAAATAATAAAAATATACGTTTTCATACATCATTTTTCAAAAAGAAAATAAAAAGATGAAAGATATATCTTCAAATATTTATTTGACTTTATTCTCTGTCAACCGGATTTTATTCTCTCTTGCCCTAGTCATTCCCATGTGTATTCTCTCTTGCCCCACCAATAAAAAAGACTATATTTTAATCATATTTTAATCGAAAACGTGGTAAAAACGAAACTGCCCTTAATGAAATCATCCTTAAATAGTTGACAACCTCTTAGAAACTAATGCAATGTATAGGATAAAAAGGCGTACCCTTTTACATTTTATTTTTATTTCTGTTACTAAACCTAAATAAATTGCAAGATGGACTCACACTAATTAGTCCTTCAGAATGAAAAAATTATAAAAACACATAGTTATTATAATTAGGGGTGATTTTTTTTTTATAAATGAAAATGATGAGTTATACTCCAAAATGTAGAGTTGTGTTGGTTCGGTAGCATAAATCATATTTTCAATAAAATTAATTTATGAAAAGTTAGTTGGCTAGGTATTTTAAGTTACTTTTAAGATTTGCTTTTAAAGTATAGCACATAGAAATGAAAAAAAAAACAAGACAGAAACATTCATAGATCATTATTTAAAACATTTGGATGAGAAGATATATCTTTAGATATTTATCAGAATTATTTAAAGGTATAATAAATATATATAAACAACTAAGAAAATGAACATTCATCAAAATATATGAAATTATAAAGACGAAAAGACATACTCTTAGATATTATTTTAGTAATTTTATTATTAATAATTAAGTTATATATTTTGGGTTGGTAACTCAAAATGTATGATAATGAAATTGGATAATGATTGAATCACACACGAGATCACTTTTAGAAAAATATTTGATCTTATTTCAAGTCTTAGACTACACGAAATCCTTTTGTATGATAAGAAAATCGAAGTCTCATTCTGTTTTTGGTTAAGATTCACGAATAATAAATAAAAATTTGTGTTTACTTGTGTTTCTTTAAAATCTTTGATGACCAATTAAAAAACTGGATATCTATTTTTATCTCTACTATCAATAATTACAATGATTTATCATAGTTTTAATAGTTTATCATCAAAAGCTACTATCACTAATAGTTGCAATCTTTTATAATATATAGTATTACAAAATAATTAAATTATCAAAAAAATCAAATTACTCAAATATTTTATACAATTTAAATATTATTTAAATGCATATAAAACGTATAAGAAAATAAACTAAAATATAACTCATTGCAAATTTATACAAATTTTAGGATAAAATATATATTCTAAGGCATTTGAGAATCTTGTAAAAATTAATGCTGTTTTAAAATGAAAAAAAATCTTTGGACAAAAATATAACATTTTAAAAACCTATAAAAATTTTATGCTGAAAGACAGATTTTATATCTATTTTTTAGGATCTCTTAAAGCTCACTATAATTTTTAACATGAAAAGACACATCTTTATGAAAAGACAGCTCTTTATACAACTTAAGAATATCTTACAACCTAAATTAAAACATCTTACAAACACAAGTTAAAAATTCAAAGAAATCTTATAAGGCATAATTATAATACTTTACAAAAGTCATATTTTACAAACTCGTATAGCATCGCACATAGAAGAGGATTCAGTTGTGGATCTGGAATGGGGTCATTATCGATCTCTATCTATAAGCTGGCTAGAAAGTTGCGTCTCGTCGTTTCCTGGTTATATTTTGGAGGCGTCGTTTTGTTCTGTGGAACCATGCCATGATCTTCCTTATGTTGCATGCACTATGAAACCATGCCAAGAAACGTCGTCATCTTGCAACGTTTAGACAGTCGTACTTTTACGTCGTTTAGTAATAATAACATAACCAATTATGTTTTCTTTTCTCTCTCTCTCTTTCTCTCTCGTTTTTGATAGACAATAAGAATCGAGAAAAAGAAATTAGGGTTTCGATTTCAAGATTTCGCGCCACAGAGAGACGTTCCGTAGGCTTGTCTGAATCTTAGGTTGTATTAGTCCTGTCTGAATCCTTTTCCTTGTCCGTTTTCACTTTTTAAACCGATTCGATCTGAGAAAGAGAGAAAAAAACGTTGTCGAGATATTTCACATCACCACCGCCTGTGTTTGCGAGGAACCGGGCGAACGGTCAGAACTTGTTCGAATCGACTAAGGTTCGTCGAGCACTCAATTCTTGTGATTGATATGCACCATGGGGGATTTTGAATTGTCATGTTTAATATAGTATATCCTTTTTATATTACCTCACGATACGTTTATGATTGATTGACTTGCAGGGCCTTGTTGATTTGTTAGATTGATTGCCGATAGATCTATGAAATTTTTCTTAACTTATGGGATTAGCATATTGGTTTTTCTATATATTAGTATCGCGTATTATAGTCAACCATAGAGATGTGTTGTAGCTTTGTAGGTAGATATCTATATATGTTTTGACTTTTGACTCTTGCTTACATTGTTATGTTTTCTTCTTGATTGACGTACCCACGTAGGTGGGTTCTGGTTGTTTGACAATAAAATTCTCCCAAGTAGTCTAAATCCTTTATTCTGATGGATTATAAAGATCGAAAGATCAATTATCGCGTCCCGTAAAGAGAAGGAAGAACATAACCGTTGAAATATTAGAACACAAAATTTGACCAAAGACAAACCAGAAGAAATGAGATACATAACCACGTAGGCCTATATATATGCATTGCATATGTACATGACTACAACAACACAATAGTTGAGTAGAGAAAAATCAATATAAACCAAAACATATATCATAAAACAAATAAGAAATAATAATTATCAAATAGCATCTATCGTTAAAAAGAAAGAAGAAATTGTTAGCTTGGTCGGATTAGAAAGGAGATAAGCGTTGATAATTAAGTAAGAGGAGATAATATGACTGCTTTAAATCATGTTCCGGTATGAGGACGTGCCGATAAGGGGAGATTATCGGTTTCTCCTCATGAAACCATTTGATGATATTCTAACCGGAAGATTCAAGAGACTAAAATTTATCTTCCTGATATTTTTTGTTGACAGCATTTCATTTAGATATCTTCTAAAAGTTTGTAACCAAATAACTAATATAACTTTTTCATCATATTATTATTAGTTAGATTAGTGAAAATTTACTTTGAAAAATACATGAGCATAGACTATTTATAGTTTTTAAAAATCTATTTGAATAGTCATATCTTTTCAATTTAAATAGTCACATCTCTTGAAACAAAGAATTGTATAAAAACATTTTTGAGTATTTAACATCATAGAAAACAAATATTGTTTTAAATGAAAAGACACAATTCTTAATATTAATGTTTTTTTGTCAATATTTAGAAAGACACAACCTATTAGATAACTTTTAGAAAGAACACAACCTTTCAACATAATTGGAATTCAAAACTTTTAGAATTAATTGATATGGTTAACATTTAGAAAAGACACAACCTTTTTGCATCTTTTAGAAAGAACACAACCTTTCAAAATAAATGGAATTCACAACCTTTGGAATTAATTAGGATTGCTATTATTAGTAGATATATGTGTTGCCGAATTTATTGGTTTTACTATGAGTCTTGATATGGAACAATGTTTGAAACTCAAATATATAATAGATTTTTTAAATTATTTATTTTCTAATTAAAAATTATAAATTTACTATTTAATCAAAATGATCAACTAAAACTAAAAGAATAACCACACTTTCACATGTTTGCGCTTTTGAAAGGTGGATCAAAATCTATCTAACTAGTGTTTATAACTATATATCTCTGATGAAACTAAATAAATATTTTCTTTGAACCGAACTTAGAAATAATTTGAGATGGTACTGTATCACAAAACCAACTTTCAAGCAAATGGGTGGCAAAATCAAGTGGTAGTGGACGTTACATGCTGGGAATCTGCGAACTTGCAATCCAAACCTTCCACATCATCGGCATTGAACCCAACACTCTCCTCGTGGAAACCTTCCATCATGCTTCGTGGATGGGGCTTAGAAGGAATATGGCATGGATGTGGTTTTGCAACAGCCAATGAGATCATATTTTTCAAGGTTAACCAACATAGATTATAGGCAATAGCAGAGGCCTTGGCCATGCGTGAGGGGCTCGGGATTGCAACCTCCTCATGCTTTGATCGTCTCCAAGTACTTTTTGGACTCTATCATTAGTTACTGCCATATGTTCTGAGTCGGACAAAATAAATGAAAACCACTTGATCAATAAAAAATATATTCAAACACCTAAAAGTAAAAAGCCATTAAATTATAGATAATCTGCAATATATTTGATTTGCTGACCATTTCAAACGATGGAAGATGGTTCACAACCACTCAAATTTTGTTATCTAACATTATATAAAACTTGTATAAAAAATAATGATTGCTGTGTTTGACATGTTTCAATTATAATTGACATTTTCCCACCACTATCTCATTGCTTAACCAATAAACCATATTAAAAGAAAAGAATATCATCACTACAATCGAGTAATGACAGTTTCTAAACAATTAACAAGTTTCAAATGTAGTAAACACACGAGCTAGTACTTGGGTCGACAAAGACAAAAACACTGAAGCGGTTGAAGCTGCAAGCCTCCATGATGCGACCATGACTGATAATTAGTGTTCATCACATACAATGGTCTCTAATAGTGTTTGGTTCATAACATACTCTTTATGGTTGAATCTGTGTAAAATCTACTAGGTTGATGCAAACAAAGTCAATGTTGGCTTGTAACTAATAAGAAAAACAAAACAAAAAGAGGAGAATTAGTTACAGAGAAAAGTAAATAAAAAGAGATACAATTAAACTATAGGGTTAGATGCTTCTCTTATTTCAATTTCTTGTTTAGAGTTTTTACTTTTGATTTACTGATTTAATTGAATGTTTTAGGTTCATACTTGATTCTTTGTCAAAGAATAGAATGTCTCTTAGAGCTAAAGGTCCAAACAATAGTTTCTTTTAGTAGCAGCAATACATGGATACGTCATAAGATTCATCATCAACATCATAAGTTAATGTGGACATCAAGCGGTAAAGAAAGTGTGTTCAATGTTAATTGTCGATAATAGACAATGATAAGTGTTAAAGAGGTTTTGTTATTTTAAATTATCTAATGATAGAAGGGTATTATCAAAAATGTCAAGAAGTTTTTCTTTGCTTTTGCAGAAACAAGCAAAATTTCAATTAGATTATACAGTTTAAACAATAACAAATTTCTTTCCTTTTCTGTTTTTATTTAGTTAATTAAATTCAAATAGATTCTCTTCATCTTTTTCATTAAGTTCATTGCAGAAATGGCTGCAAATATAAATGAATTGTTTCTTTGAAAGTTCGAGAAAATATCAGTAACAATACTGAGTCCGATGAGTTTGAAAACTAAAATATGAACATTGTTTGTGGAACTGATGAGTGTGAAGAATCAAGGGAGATGTTTTATACTCTCACAATAAAGGATTACAATGCAGACATATTGAGATGAGTAAAACTAATACAAAAATAGTACGTTATAGATAGTGATGTATATTAAATATTTAGATATTCACTATTGTTTTTATGTGTTGATGGCTGCAGCTTTTAATCTCTACTCAGAGCCAGGAGGCCTCGGTTCAATCTTTCAAACTGCAGATGACACCGAGAGCTGCATTTGTCCCATGTTGCGGTCACTTTCAGGTGATCTTTCTAAAAAGGCTATCAGGAAACTACAGTCTTCTTCACTTCAAAATCATTGGTTTTAACAAGCTCCTTCTCATGTCATTGCAGGTCGTGACCATTCATCTCTTTGTTGGATCATTGTGACGTCCAACAAAAATGTAACCTATGAATGATATCTTCAAAACCACACTAATTGTAGTCATCATGGCCCCATGTTAGGTCTTAGTAGAGATACTTATTACATTCTTTTTCGAGCAAGAGACATTAAGGACGTGAAACTTGTCCTAGATCAGGTATAAATACCCCCACCCATATTCTTAAATCACATTAACTTAAGCAGAATCACAAGTGTAACTTAAGACATCTCTATAGATTCATCAAGTTGTTCAGTAATACTTTCCAGAGACCTCTATAACTCCCAATACCCATCGGTCCTATCAAGTTGGATATCAAACATGTGGATGATGCATCGTCGTCTGAGTCACTAGCTTCCAATCTTGAGCTTGCTCATAAAAGTTCTCTTACCACGTTTCCATCCAATCGTGAGCTTGATCGTCATTCCTTTTTTACCACACTTCCACCTTTTCTTCAAGAGGTAACTGTAACTGTTTGGTTATTGTGTATCCAGTAAGTACCATTCCAACATCAACTTTACTTTGTCTTTCCATTTTCCTAGATTCCTTAAGGATATGATTGTGAAGTCGTGAATACAAGACACCAAGGTTTGCTTCATCTTGAGTTGATATTCCTAGAGGTAGCGACTAGAAAAACTCACAGTTGAGAGAGACAATACGATATAATACCCTATATAGTAGACATATAATTGCCATAAATACCTATAGATGCATAACAGTAAACAAAATGGATTAAGAAGTATGGTATGAAAAAAATAAGCCCATATAAACTCTCTTTGCTGTTACCTCTTATGTCTGATGCAAATTTACATTAACTTAGAAAAATGTCAGAAAATCAAAGATGGCTAACAGTAAGGAAAATTTGGAATGTATAGAAGTTTCGAAACCAAAAGAATTATATGCTCTAATTTTCCAGTACTCTCACAAACAATTTCTCACACTATATGACCAATTTAGGGTAAACAAAACAGTTAGGTATGACATAATCCAAATTATTATCTGAAAAGACTTTTGTCAACCAATTACCGATGTAGTTTAAGAATTCCAATCAACAATCTTTCGAAAACTCTGATCCACAAAACAGTCACGTAATTTTCTTATCATTTTTGGTGGGAAGTTATTGATATTTTTCTTAATGCTTTGAATATAAACACACTTACTTTTGAGATAGATAGCTACTTCATAATCATATCCATAAATAGTAAAATGAAAAATGGTATATTAAGGCAGAGGAAGAGGAAATGAATAAAAGGAACAGACAGGCTAAAACCTTCACAAATTGATAGAAGCATACATCACGATAGAAGAGAGATATTTACTCTGACAAAGTAATATATATATCTATTATTATAAAATACAGTTTGCTCCATCCTGGTGCTGCCACGTAGGCGTCCAGGTCAACAATTCGGATGCTATGTTCGCTACACGTGTCAGCATCATTTAATCTATTAACAAATGTTCGTTGGATTTGCTTCAACTGAATATGGGGCTTTGCACATACAATTTATTATAAGCCCAAGAAGCTCATCCGTAAAAAAAAAATGACGTCTCTTCTTCCCTTTGTTTTTCCGTCAGCAACCCTAGCCGTTCTGATTCCCCTCCCCCACGCGATTCAGCTGAGAAACGTCTGTCATTATGGCACTCAAGACTCAATACCCACTACTTCATCTTTCTCCTGCACGGCGTATATAAATAGAGGGATTGGCAGTCTTCGCAGCCATCCATTTAGTCCGCCTTTAGTCATAGAACCCTAAACATCTCTCCCCAATATCCAATAATGGCTAAGCAACACCTCCATTTTTATGAGCTCAAGGCAGCGGTGTAAGAATTTTGTTGTAACAAGGCTCCTTCGGTTGCTCACAATGTCAAGAAAGGTGGAGAGTTGATGGATATCGATCTGATCGTGCTAATGGAAAGGTAACTGAGTAATTTTCTTTTCTCAATTCTTGATGCCTATATTACTTGATGTTGTATTTTGAGATTGAGTCTTTGTTTAGATATTTTTTTGGTTCAAATGATTCATTTCCCATTATCCTTCTCATTTGTGACCGGTCTTACTGTGCTACTTCTTTCTGAGTGTATATTTTGTTGATTTTGCTAAGATTTCAATGTTCAGGTTGTTGTGGTTTCTCAGTGATACTAAAAGTAATTATCACTGAAAGTAATTATCTTTGATAAGTCATTCAGGACTCGAGGGGTTTCTGATGGTTGTACTTATGATTCTTGCATCTGTATACGTCTGAGAATGTCTCTCGGGTTACTTTTTTTTTGTTCATAGCCAGCTCTGATCCCGGGGTCAATCAGCGTGCAATCAATAAAGCTCCACGAACAGGCTGAAAGCAGGAACTTATCCTGATGGATTTTTCAGCTTGCGCAATTACGACCAGCTCATGTTGATGGCCAGTCAGTTAAATTCCTCTGTTCTCAACTTCCAACCACAGTAAAATTCCAGGTCAGCCCCTTCCATTAAATATTTTCTTGCTTATATTTTACAAACTCATATCGTTTCTTTTTTTAAAGAAGGTACCGTGTTGAGATGAATGTATCGGATACGTCTGACTCTGATGTGTTCGCTCTTCTCATGAAGACATGAGATCGCACATCCAATCTTTACCTCTCAAGGGTCACTAAACCTGAGGGTTTGTGTTAGGAAAGAGTGTGCTAGAAGAAGCTGTTGGATTAGAAAACAATGACAAGGGAACAAAGGGAGATAGAACCATGAGGAGAATCAGCTCAATGGAATAGTTTTGTGGTGACAAAGCCAGGCCAAGCTGCTCTCTTGACCAGATTGTGATACACAACATATTTAAGATTCTGATAATTCTTATGTACTAAACTTTTTCGCAGAGAATTTTAGCAAATTTTAATTTTGACAGTTGAAAGTTGAAACTGATGCAAATTTCATTAGTTTTCAAACACATGTAAGGAAGGGTCAGTGTACTTTGTTAGTGGATTAGACGGGTTACAGCACCTGAGGTCCTAAAGATAATGGACAGAAGATTCAAACGATGCAGATGGAGTGACTGGAATGAAATTAGAATCCCTGAGGGATAACTTTAATTTGTTGTGGTGGTATGTCACTTCTGCCATATCTCTTTTAATATAAATTTTTGAATAATGTATTTTTATTGTTTGATTCTGAAATTGATTTATGGTGATGGCAGTATGAGTTACTAGATGAGCTGATTAATTTTGGGTACCCTCAGTGTACAGAAACAAGGTTAATGAATGTTTTTTATGTGTTTAGATGCAGAGAAATACGGGCATCATGCGAAAGGACAATCAAAATTTCTCAAGAAAGTTAGGAAAAGGTAAAGAAGATAAAGAATGTTCGTACTAAACATAGACATGGTCATGGTCATGAGCATGATCCTAGAGAACAACACATCCCGACGATCACGATCTAGACAAGGAAGATTCTGAAGATTACGAAGTAGGCCAAATTAGCCAACAAGTTCACGGTGGTGCACCATGTATGTCCATTCCTTACCTTACTGTACTTTCTCTACCAGTTAAGTTTTGGTATTTACGGTTTACTGGATTCATGTCGCAGCACGAGGAAAAGCTCATCACATTCAGGATTGATGAAGGAGGATAGGAGGAGATAGTTCTTCTAGGCACGAAGGCTTTTCCTGTTGTGGCTACTTCCCCCACTAAAGTCTCTGAGCCGATCAAAGCAGTGGGACCAGTACGAGGCCGCAATACCTCTTACGGGCACGAAGCTCTGCCTCATCGCGCAAGACTCTTAGGTGTGTCGGAAAAATAAGAAAAAGAGGTGTTCCTACAATGACGACGTCTAACACGCCCGTGTCTTTGCTCTCTCCGACAGAAGACGCTGAAATGGCTTCGTAGACCACAAAGGAATAAAGATCTACAGGTTCCTATCAGAATGTAATCATCTTCTTTTGTTAAACACCAATGTTTATGTTTTTTTAGCTAACGGCGGTTCAGTTATCTTTTCTCAAAATTAGCAAAAGAAACAGTTTAGTTATCTAAACCGATGACATCGACATAAATATTTACCGAAGAAAGATTATGAGTACTGTGTTAACTTGATATACAACTCTGGGAAGGATCGTGTAATCTTCAAATTAATATACTTTCCTTATTGCAGGCCTGAGATTTAGTTTCCAGCATACCAATAATGGTTTAAAGCAATTTATTATAAGTATTGACATCTGATGCATTCTCTTCAGTTGTTTTGTGCAGACTATTACTTCAGATGATCAGAGAAACAGCAGCTCACATGTGAGAACTGATACAGAAAGAAATGGCTCACCAATGCATTTTTGGAGGCTCTCCTTTGTACATCTAATATTTTGGCGACTGGTTTCATTCCTCAGCTCCTGCAAATATATTTGTATTCATGTTCTTAATTATTAATCTATGCTCCTATTATATCTCTTAAGATTACTTTGTTTTATGAATGCTTTTCCATATTTAGAGTGAAAGCTATAAACAAATGTCTTTTAGATGACATGTATTTAGATGACTATTAAACTCCATTATAATTTTATTTTACAATACATGAAACAGTTTTATTGTCACTTTAGTATTATAGCAAATGTTACTTGAAAACACAGGCCGTGAATATTATAGAACTTTATCACGTTATCATAGTTTAAAAATGTAATTTCGCCAATTTTTCATTCACAATATCATTCAAAATTGTACGTCTTCATGGTTTTTAGAAGTGATTACACTTATATATTAACATTAAAAAAATGGAAAGAATTTCATTGTAAATATAGATTGTGGCTTGACACAATTTTTTTTATTTTCTTTTGGTTAAGTAAAGAGAAATGTCAGTCAATGTTACGTTGGCATTATTAATAGTTTGTAGTATATTATTTTATGTAGTCTCTTTCCCACAGCCGGTCTATAGATGTATATGCTAACCATTTTTAAAAAATGTTAGTCCATATCATATCATCTCCGGGCCACTAAACTATATATATTTTTAATAGAAAACAAGATAAAACTGAAATAATATCTAATTCCCCTTTATTCTTTTAAGATATAAATATTAGTTTTCACTACTTTTCACTATATATAAATAAATATCAATTTCCTTCTATTTATAAGTATTTATAAAAAACAGCTGAATTATGATGAGTTACTTTTTAGTTTTAATAAAAACATTATTTCGTTTTCTTTGGGGCAAATAGTCAATAGATTTTTCAACTCTCAGCACGGAAATTGTGTTTGATATTAAAAATGATATAAAGAAAGATCAATGTGTGTAAGACTAAGATGATGACACATGTTATAATTAACTCATCCTCCATCCACTTTTAATAAAAAAACACAAGTTTAATTATGATAAGAAAGAAAAATAAAGACAACTATTATTGCAGTTAACACTGCAAGTTGTTACGTTAATCAGCAGCACAATCGAAACTTTAGACACTTTTAAGTTTGTTTCTGAGCAAAAGATAAGAGCATAACACATGAAAGTAGAGAATCATCCTTTACTCATGTCTCAATCAAAAAATTGTTTCTTTGGCTTCGTCATCTTCGTTCAGTTTTGTGTTTGGCATTTTTCTTTTGGATTTTAAACAGATAATACGTATACTACACAAAGTTGTTGTTGGGATTTCCTCCAACAGACTTTTCAGTAAAAATTAGCATAGGAAGTGATGTTTTATGGGTTAGTTGTGCTTCTTGCAAAGGCTGTCCTCAAACCAATGAAATACAAGTAAAGCTTCTCATGTCCTTTTCATTTCTCAATTTTCTGATTTGAGATTAATGTGCTGCTCTGTTTGCACACTGAATTGGATTACTTTGACCTAGGGAGCTCAGTAACAATGACACTGATCTCATTTGTCTGATCAAATATGCAGCTGGGATTTTCAGTCCTCTGATTCAGGCTGTTCTGTTCAGAACAATCTTGGCGCTTACATGTTTCAGTATGAGGATAAAAGTAACAATAGGTTCTATGTCCTAGTTGTTTTACAGTTTGACATAATGTCTTTAATAAATACTTATTTCGATTTTTATCCTCCAGATTAAAATATAATTTTTTCTGGTTAACGATTAATCTTTTGTGATTCTGTAGCGCGAATAGTACCTATTTTTATAAAAATCATAAGACAAATTATCTATCATGCAATTTACCTGATTGCAAAGATTTTAAGGTTCATGTGTTTTGAAATTCTGTATATATAAAACGATTTGACATAAATAATGTTAGGTACAAAACATATAATTTCCCTTTGAAATAAAAAAATATTAATTCAAAAAATTAATGAATTTTTTCGGCCCACCCCTAGTATATATATATAGTCACAACATACCTTGGTAACGAATGATTTAACAAGAAAGGTAATTAACAACAATGCGTTTTTAACCAAACTAAACTAAAACTATCAATTATTTTAGTTTTAGTACAGAGTTTCCTCAAGATTCTCACTTGTGTAGTCGCTCTACTTGTGAAAATGACAGAACTACCCCAAAAAAACCACCGATTAAACTTATTCTATCTTCTTCCCGGTGGAAAAAAAGTTAAAAGGTATTTTTCTGTAAAACTGTAATGTCGTTTTGAGTAAAAAAATCATGAGCAAACCCGACCCGAATCCGACCGGTTCCGATCCGAAACCATCTTCCGACGACAACGACCCCGTCGCCGATCTCAATCACATTACCGAGGAGCTAGGTGATAAGTCTCAGGAATGTGGGATTGTCGGATGAAGAGCCGAGCGTGGCGATTATTAGTGATGGAGAAAGGGCTTCGAAGGAGGAGGAGGAAGGAAGAGTGATGGTGGTGTATCCAGTGAGACATGATGCAGAGGATTGCTCGTTTTATATGAGAACAGGGAGCTGCAAATACGGATCGAGCTGCAAGTTCAATCACCCTCTTCTTCCAACCAACCTCCTCCTCCATGTACACTCTTCTTCTATTGCATCATTGAAAGTTTTTATTTTTTTTTAATCTGCTCTCCTGACTTGATTTTTGATTCTCAGTGTAGATATTTGGGGAAAAAAGATTTATCTTTTTCGTTTTTAAATAAAGAAAGATAACTCTTTCTGAGTAAATATCTAGGGGAAAGTTTATAGCTTTGAGTTTGCTTCTGGTTCTGTTGCTCTCTTGTTTCGGTTTAGGTTCCGTTCCTCAAAACTTTTTAAAGAGTAATTTAATTTTAATTAAAGATGATATTTTCTTTTATTATTCTAAAATGTTTAGTTTAATTGGAAGATTGATAGGGAAAGAGTAAGGGAAAGGGAGAGGGAAGAGGATGATGTGGAGAATCCTAGGCTCATGGAATGCAAGGTTTCCTTTCCTCTGTAAATCGCATAACAAGGCTAACATTATTTTATGTTCCTTGTATGCTGATAGGGATATAAGGTTTATGTTATTGTCTTAGACTGCGATTACAAAAGCTGTGTATTTGCCAAATGACAATTCTGGTGTGGTTGTTCTTTTTGTTCTTTGATGATTTAGGTTCTTGGTTTGTAGAAGATGGATGATTAGTGCTTGCCTATTTTTCATGTACTGTTTACCATTTCTCTGGACAATCTATACTTGTATTTGTATGTTTTCTCCTTGTATGTATCCTCTGTCTACTAATGTCCTACCTATGCGCCGAGGATTGCAGTATTACTTCAGGACGGGAGGGTGCAAATATGGAGAGACTTGTAGATTCAGCCACACTAAAGAACAGACGTCTCCGGCCTCACGCCCAGAGCTTAACTTCCTCGGTCTTCCTATAAGACCGGTAAGAAGACATTTATAGCATTCTCTTTACAAACAGCCTTATGGAAAAGCTATAATAGTGTTAAGCTATATGACAGAGAGAGAAAGAATGCCCTTTCTACATGCGTAATGGTTCCTGCAAGTTTGGAGGTGACTGCAAATTCAATCATCCTGATCCCACATCTATTGGAGGAGTTGATTCTCCCCTGTTCCGTGGTAATGATGGTGGATCATTTTCCACAAAGGATGCCCCCCAAGCAAGTTGGTCTTCATCTAGACATATGAGTGGTACTGGTACTGCTCCTTTTATTCCAGTCATGCACTCACAGAATCATGGGTATCAGGTAGTTTTTTTGTTAAGCTCTGCGCCTTTGCATGACTTATTTTGATGTAATATATATAAAAACTATAGTAAGTTTTTTCATTCTTATTTGTGTAGGCGTCTTCTGTGTATCGACCTGAAAGGAGTGTGCTTCCTCGTTCCACATACAACTCAGCGAACCATCAATTGGCTGAAACTAGTTCATTCTCACAGTTCCAACAGCAGATGCCTGTTGAGGAATTCCCGGAACGTCTGGATCAACCAGAGTGCAGTTACTATGTTAAAACTGGGGATTGTAAGTTCAAAGATAAATGCAAATACCATCATCCGAAAAATAGATTGCCTAAGCAATCTCGATCCTCCTTCAATGACAAGGGCTTACCCCTAAGACCTGTGAGTTTGTTCTTTCTTCCATGCTATTTCTTTGTTTGCTGTCAGAAACTTCTGTCATAAAACTGTGATCCATTAAAAGCTCTCTAATTCCACACCTGGATCCCTTTTTTTTCTGTTATTTGTCTTTGATGCTCAGGGTCAGAGCATGTGCACACACTACAGCCGCTACGGCATCTGCAAATTTGGCCCAGCTTGTAGATTCGATCACTCTATACCGCCTGCATTCTCGTCGAGCAGCTCTCAACCTGTAGAAGCTCCACAAGTCATCGGCAATGGAAATGAAAATGACAACTGGAACTGATAGTTTTTGTCTTTACATCAAAGGCTTCTCAGTTTTTAGGATCAAACTCGACTTCTGTTTTTTTTTTTGGAGTTTTTAAAGAAAAGATTTATGTAAATTATAGTCTTCAAACTATATATCTATCTGGAAAGTGACTTTCACTAAATATTTGTTTGTTCTCTGGCTGTAACTGTAAAAAATAACAACATATGAATGATAATATCCAGTTTCAAACACAATCTGTGTTACTAAGGATGTACAAAACAACCTTTTCATTGTTATCAACTCAAGGAGCTATGACACCAAACGCTAGAGATATCAACTCATTAGAGAGGAGAAAACCATCTGGATCTCTCAGCCTAAGATACCTCACATGATCTTCAATCTTCACTTCATCATTTCCAACTAACTTTTTGAATTCAGCACTCATCACTTCTCTTCTCATATCATCCAAACAAACAATATGCCCACTCTCCACATAAGGCTCATACACCTTACAGATCGAGTTCACTACCTTTCTCCCAAAAGCCTCTCCAAACTCCTTAAGTTCGAGCCCTTTAGATGTTCTGAACGATAGCATTATAATGTCTGTCGCCACATCCTTGAGATCAACATTACCGTCTCCACACCAGTTCGCTGCGCCGTTCTCCAAGTCAGCCACGTAGTTTGTGTATTCCTTGAGCCTCCTTGGCCTTGAAAACCTCAACCCTCCAACATAACTCGCTGAACCTAGACCGAAAGCATAGAAGGGCTTGTTCTTCCAGTATATCAAGTTGTGTTTGCACTTGAACCCTTCTTTTGAGTAACTGCTGACTTCATAATGCTCATAACCTGCACCACGAAGCATCGATGACGCTGTTTTGTAAAACTCTGCAGATTGTGTCTCTGAAGGAAGAGGAAACTGGCCTGGAGTGTACCTACGCAATTTCATAATTCATCAATTCATTAACTGTTGCATATCTATCATAGCCAAAATGATTTTTTCAATCCAAATCGATTTTAACCGTTCTACATCGGTCTTAATTAATCTAAATTATTCTAAATTTATTAAATTAAGCAATAATGTTTACTCTAATCCGTCTTGTTGTTAGTTCTCTACTAAGTGTTTAGTCTGGTAGAGCTCATGGTGTCTCTGAAGCAAACTTTGATTAAATATAAAGTACTTACACGTTTCCAAACTTGGTGCCTTGCTCCACTTGCAGATCATACACAGAGACATGACTCGGCTGAGATTCAATAGCCAATCTCAAACTCTCTTCCCACATCTCCAACGTCTGGTGAGGCAGAGAAGATATAAGATCCATACTCCAATTCCCAACTCCACATGCTTTAACAATCTCTATCGCCTCGTACACTTCAGAGACACCATGAGCTCTACCACAAGCTTTCAAAAGCTCATCTTGAAACGCTTGAACACCTAAAGACACTCTGTTCACTCCGAGCTCCATCAACTCCTTCAGCTTCTCACCACCAAACGTTCCTGGGTCCATCTCCATCGATACCTCAGCGTCAGGGCACAACCCGAAACGTGAACTCAACGTTTCGAGAACCAGAGAGACAAGCTTCGGAGGGACGAGAGAAGGCGTGCCTCCACCGAAAAACACTGTCTTTAGTTCCGGGTTGGTGTCGAAACCTGTTCTTGTCGCGTTGATTTCTCTGACGAGCAGGTTCACGTAGTTTGTGATACGTGGGTCGTCTTCTTCTTGGAGAGTGTTGGAAGCAGAGGAGGAGCCTAGAGCTAAGATGGGGAAGTCGCAGTAATGGCAGCGTTTGCGGCAGAAGGGGAGATGAACGTAGGCTGAAGTTGGAGGGCCTTGGTGTAACGTGGTTAGATTGGTTGACGCATTTCGTCGAGCACTTGGTGGTGTATCTTCGAGAAGGACATTGAAAGCTTTAAAAATCAACCTCGAGGTTCTGGGTTTAGCTGTAAACGACGAGAAAATTGGGGAAGCCGTCGTTCTGAGCATAGTTTACGAGAGGAAGAGAGAGACTGTGTAAGAGAGAAGATGAAGCTTCTTTTTTTTTTTATCAACGAAGATGAAGCTTCAAAGGATCAAAGTTCAATGGTGTGTATCTATATTCTAAGACGTCGTCGTTTGGGGCATAAGTTGAAGGAAATTGATGAGTCCATAGACCAACCGGTCTTACATATAATCGGAATATCAGTTCGGTTCGATGATGTGAACAATCTCAACAATCATGCAACACTGCAAGTGTAAAACTCCACTCTTTTGTATGTCTGTTGCTGCATTGCTCCAAGATGTTTGTCTATGTGACGTCGAATCTATTTAACTTATTTCATTACTTTGAAGTGACTCGCCATGAATGGCACTTACATTTGCCGCCAAAATAAAGAACAGAGGGGACCAAGCTCATTCTCATTCAGTAACAAGAAAAAAAAAGTAGTAGAAACTTGAGAACATTACGATTGAATCTGTATTCTCAAGGATCATTCCCTTAGCCATTTAGCTAGGGCTGAATCCCACTCGCATAGCTCACCTTCTTTGAACCACAGAGCTGTACCACAACCACAAGAGCCAAAATATCAGCAGACGAAAACCAAATGTGAAGCAAACTCAGGAAACTAAGTCAATGAAGCAACATAAATAGTTCTCATGATTTAAATCCAAAGACAATATGCAACTGAACCAAACAAACAATTTGTATAGCCAAGTGTGATGTCTAATCTGATAGAAGAATGAATAAGAACCACCTTAATTTGCATTTTCTAAACCAAATCTCAGTATACACAATCACTGTCTCGATGAGTAACATGGGAGAATGATTTAAGAAACAAGAAAAGCTCACCAATCTCACGCTTTCCGTTTTCAGGGCTATCACTACCGTGCACAATGTTCCTGCATCGCACCAGGTAAACATCAAACCATTAAAACCAACTTATACACTTTGCTTCCAACAATTACATCAAGCTGAAAAAAAGAGTCCAAACCTTCCAGTTTGGACAGCGAGATCTCCTCTAATAGTGCCAGGTTCAGCTTGAAGAGGATCTGCTTTCCCTATCATCTTCCTTGCTGAAGCAACTACACCAACACCTTCCCAAGCCTTTTTTTACAAGAATCAAAACCATCACAAGCCATTAACTTCAATCCACGAAAATCTGAACAAATAATATAATAATTTAAGCCGTACCAAACACACAACTGGGCCTGAAGTGATGTACTCAATCAAGCTAGGAAAGAATGACTTAGAGCTAAGATCCTTATAATGTTCCTGCCAATTCATAAACATCACACAAAAATAAGAGACAGTCTCACAAGTGATGTAATGTGGTGAATTACTACCTCAGCCAATTCTTTAGGGCACTGGAACATCTTGAGTCCAATGAGTTTAAATCCTTTCTTCTCAAAACGAGAGATGATTTCTCCAACCTATAGGATTACAATCTCAGAGTTTAAGCCAAGAAAGATAGCTTAAATGGCAATCGAATTCAAAAGCTAATGTAGAGAGATTACAAGGCCTCGTTGTATGCCGTCTGGTTTCACCATGATGTAAGTCTCCTCAACTTGCTCCTAAAAAAAAACACAAGCATCGAATCAAAAGTTCAGTCGAATTTTGCAATAGAATAACGGGAGGAGAGGTGCAAACCATAGAAGCGACAAGGTGAGGGAGAAAGATTCCTGAATCTCCGGAGCTGGAAGCGCGAAGACGGCGACGGGACGGAGAAACACGAGAGAAATGACGGAACTGAGGACGGAATGCTGCCAGCTCAGTGCGTAAGTTAACAGTAGTTGAAGACGAGTTTGAGTTGCGTATTGACGGAGTTAATCTCGGCGACGATGAAGAAGAAGAAGACGACGGCGAAGCGACACAGAGAGTCCATTGACCAACCACTGCCATTTTCTGCTTTCTGCCTCCTCGCCGTCTCACTTACTCTAGCTTCATATCGAATCAGAACAAACTGAAATGACGTACTTACCCTCTATCCGTCTAGGAGAGAATTTGGGTTTAACTGATTAATCAAAAAGTATTGGGGCTCAAAAGTTAAAGACAATAGTCTCGTTAATTATATCTTTGCTGTACAGATTACTTCTAAAGAATTTAAACTTTCCACATTTCAACAAATTTGGTCTCCATTTACTGCTTTACTACCAATCTCAACTTTTCGACAATTATCTTTCTTTAATCAAAATTGTCATCTTTTTGTTTTGGTCTTCATCAATTCAAAAATGCATCGTCAACAGTTCAACAGTTCAACACTCAAGCAAGCTCATCCTCTGGCTTTCCTTCCTTGACTTGGTTATTTTCACGCCACATCACATTTTGTACATAGAAAGGCTCACGTTTTTTTCTTTTCCATTCCTTCCCTTTCTTCTTGTTAAGAGGACCCAAAATAAAAACATCTCATTCAGTTTCTTCTTCCACACCTTCAGATACTTGCTCTCCCTTTTCTACAACTTCAGTTTCTTCCTCTCTCTTGCCCACAACTTCAGTTTCTTCCTCTCTCTTGTGGAGAGATTCAATTACTTCCTCTCCCTTGCCCACAGCTTCAGTTGCCTCTTCTCCATTGTCAAAAACTTCAGTTTCAAGCTCTCCCATGTCAACAACTTCAGTTTCTTGCTCTCCATTGTCAACAACTTCAGTCTCTGGGTCTCTCATGTCAACTACTTCAGTTTCTACCTTTACCATCTCCAAAACTTCAGTTTCTTTCCCTCCTATGTCGACAATTCCAACTTCTTCATCTTCATTGTCCCCTACTTTAGCTTCTTCATCTTCATTGTCCCCTACTTTAACTTCTTCATCTACCTTGTCCTCAATTCCATTTTCTTGCTCTCCCATGCCTCCAACTTCATTTTCTTGCTCTGCCATGTCCACAACTTCAGTTTCTTTCTCTCCATTGCCAACTACTTCAGTCTCTTGCTCTCTCTTGTCAACTACTTTAGTATCTACCTTTACCATCTCCACAACTCCAGTTTCTTTCCCTCCTATGTCAACAATTCCAGCTTCTTCATCTCCCTTGTCCATAACATCAGCTTCTTCTTCTTCCTTGTCCTCAACTCCAATTTCTTGCTCTGGTACAATCTCTAATTCTTCATTTTGGTTGATGCATTTTTCATCTTCGTGGTTCCCATTATCTTGTGCCTTTTTGTTAGCCACTTCTTCTCTCCCTTCACTTCCACTAACGAGTTGGTCTTCTCCCTCTTCTCCGTGGGGACTAACTGGCACATTCTCTATTTCTTCTTCTCCTTCCTTTTGTTTGATCGGTTCTTCATCTTCTTGGTTCCCATTATCTTGTACCTTTTGGCTTGCCGATTGTTCGTTTCCGGTATCAGGTTGGTCCTCTCTCTCTTCTCCGTGAGGACTAAGCGTGAGTCTTTCTTTTCTATCAAGGGTCTGCTCATCTACTTCTCCTTGGCTAAACCGTGGCTCATCTTCTTCATCGTCCTCATCCTCATCCATTTTCATGTACAAACCTAGCTGTTCTAATGGGTTATTGTTTCCTTCCATCTTAAAACTACCCAACATATCCTCACTACATTTGGGGCTCATCTCTTCCATGAAAGTCGGTAGTTGATCACCCTCGACACCTGTAGCTCTAAGCATCTCCAGGTCTTCCATAAACCGTCGACCCTCGTCTATCTCCACCGTCTTTTCCAGCTGTAGCCGTCCAAAACAAGTCAATCAGCATGATTGTCCATCATTATAAGACTTTAGAAAATAAAATAAAAACTCGAGAAGTCCTTTATACCTTTTGTAAGGCTTGTCGTGCAGCTTCTCTCTCTTGCTCTCTTTCCCTCCTTGCTTTCTCTGCAGCTTCTGCTTTGGCCTTCCTCCTAGCCTCTTCAGCAGCTTTGGCATCGGCTTGTAACCGTAGATTTTCTAATCATAAGGAAACCCAATATCGCCAGAATTGCAATAAGAAATTTAGTTAGGAACTATAAAGTACATTTGAACAATCGATCCACTACAATCCAACCTTCCCTAAGCAGTTTTTCAAACTTCTCTCTTTCTATCCTCAGTTTCTCAGCATCTCCTTTCTCACCCTGAAAGTTGATGGGTCAAAATTATAGCTAAACCTTTCCAAACATTCAGACAAGCTATTTGTCAGAATAAAGCACTTAGAACTCAACCTTAGTTAGTGTCTTCTCTCGAGCTTTCATAATGGTATCAGCAAAACGACTTTTCAACAGAGCCGCGCGCTGACGCTTTCCTGGGGAATCTTGCCTCTCAAGCGGAGCCGTCTCTTCTGAGATAGCCAAAGCATGACAGGCAAAATCATGATCTGGAAACAAACAGCTATCCCCATCATTATCGTTAACTTCCTTTGCTTACCCTCTGGAATGACATGTACTGCATCCATGGCGGTCGACTTTTCCCCAACATCATACTCGACCTGGCACAACTCATTTAAAGAATCTACAGAGAACAAAGAATGAGTTTCGGGATGACTTCCATCCGAGCACTCCAAGTTACATCAATTGATAGAGACTAACCATTTACAACAATCTTTTCACCGTTGATATCACCTCCTCGTTCCTTTTTATCCTAAATTAAAGAGAAGATTACATTTTTTCTACCGTAGCAAATTTCAATTTTATGATTGTAAGACGCTAGGAAAATAATGTGGAGAGTAAATTAAGGAGTTTGGCTCAGAGAAACTAGAGCAATATCACAAAGAATCCATAACTTAAGTTAATCCCACTGTCTTATACCTCTGTACTCGTAGGATTTGAAGTTTTAACTGTTTCACTCCTAGAGGAACTACAAGAATCAGAATCTGAAAGATAATCACAGAAATAATCAGTATAAAAGGCTCTTCCTAAGAAGAAAATTAAACAAAGAAAACAATTCTAGATTCACCAAATCCAACGTAAGAAATAACTCCTGCCATCATTAGCTTACAAACTAACTACAATATCCTCTATAGCAAGGGTATAACCACACTTAGAAGATCATAGAAAAAACATAGAGTTTCCAGTTTCAATACAATTACCACAGTTCTATAATCACCAAAACAAAGACAAAACAAAAGGACAGGTCGCACGCTCAAATTACAAACCTGACTCAATAATATAAAAATACTAATCAGTAATAACTCCAAGAAGACCGCGATGAATCTAAGAGAGAGTTACTTTATTTCCAATCTGAACTAATCTTACATACTTTAAAAAAATTAATGTACAATTTAAGAGAAAAATAATTAGTCTAACGAAATAAAAGAAGGCTCGCATAAACACGAACCACTAGATGAAGAGCCTGATTCCCTACTGGAGCAACTCGAACTGCTGCATTCAGCATTTTTTTCTATCTTGTGAGGGGGATGGCTAGAGACAGGGGGGTCATTCCCACCAATTATGTCAACATCCTCGCCATCACCTGTAATCATGACAACTGAATGACATCAAATTAGCTCAGAGTGCAGTGAATCAGAGTCAAGGTCAATGAAATTCTGGCCCATCCTCTGTCATAGATTCAAATCCATCATCTCTCATCTCAATCTCTCAGCTTTCCTCCAGACAGGTCATCATTGCCAATTTGCTCTTTCAGGAGATCAACAATGTTTTGTGGGAACTCTTCATCTAACGAATCCAAATCTTGGCTTAGTTTTTTCTTCTCATCATCTGTCATGACCAACTTCGCAGGTTCCACCCTCAACTTGCTCTCGTTCACTGCAGCTGTATTCTTCCTTGGTGGTGCTACATTATACGGGATTTCAGACTCCAGAGAAGCAGAACTGGTTAGGTACATGACTGGTGGTTCCATCACAGGTATCTTCTTCTCTATAGTTTTCCATCTTGACTCAAAATATGTGCTGAGATCTCGAGCCATTTTATGGTACTGGTTTCCAGGTGGGTTGTAAGCCATGGAATTTGAAAACGTAAGACGCACATCTGCTGCAAAGTTCAAAGGACTAGAGTATTCACCGTTGCGCAGCCTGCTCCGTATCGTTCCAAGATCCATCGGGTGCTTAACCACAGTAAAATAGTCTGGAATATTCAACAAAACTGGATCAACAGGAATGCGAAATGGAAACCCCAACTTATGAGACCATAGACGATCGAGCAACGTCTGGCACTCCTTCATCAATAAAGCAACTGTAGAGCTTGTTGTGACATCTACTCTAGCAGAAGTTGGGCCTTTCTTGCTCCTCTGCTTATCATTCCGCAAAGGACGACGCTTTTTCCCCTGCGTAGGGACCTTCCTAGACCCATCACTGCAACTATGAAGATCGCTATACGGAGACAACATAACCCTGTCCGAACTAATACAAGCAATCTTCTTACGAAGCTCCCTGACCTGCTCAAGCTCCATCCGCAGCCTGTGAACTAAATGCTCCCTCTCAGACCTTAACATATTCGCTAAAGACAAAACCTCTTTAGGAACGCCATATCTATCTCTACCATTCAAGCTAAAACGACTCCTTTTCCTCACAGGCGCCTCCTCCTCCATCTCACTATCCGTTCCACGTGGGTAACCAAAGTCATCACGCTCAACAGCTTTCATCCCTCTAGGATGCTGATTTGCTTTACCCATCATTCACACAGAAAAACACGACTTAGTGTTCCCCAAGCTCTATAGGCTGCAGATGTTAACTCGAACCATGCCCCTGCTCCAAATGAATCGCCTCCTTGCTCTCGCTCGAATCAAGAACGAACAATTGGCTGGAGAAGAATCACAACGCTTCGATTTCCCAAATCAATCGGATGACGAATTGCACGACCTTTTCCTCGGATCAAAATCAGAATCCCATACGGGGCGAGACCGAAGAGATAACCTTCCTCGACGACGAATTAGGGCACAAACCCCCAAAATTGAAACCCTAGAGAAACCCTAAGAAAAAACTACCAAAATCGATCTGAAAACCTAGATCCAGAGTTTCCAGGTATCGTTTCCAATGAAAAAGAATCAAAATTAACGAAAGAGGTGAGAGAAAGGGAAAAAAGAAGAGGAGAGAGAGAATCTTACGTTGGGTAACGAACGAATTTGGTTCTCTACTTATAGATCCGAAGTGGATGAATCAACCCGCCGCCTTAAATCGAATCTAAGCCGTCAGTTTTCAGCCAACGCAAAATCTAAACGGCTGTAAATATTCGTTCGATGTTTACCGTCAAGATTAGATCCAACGGCTGTTAAGGATCCTTCGAGCCCATCTCTCTAATCTCTTTGAGAAATATCTCACGCGCGTAAACGTAATTGAAACCACTGGAAAGATGACATGTGTTCATGATGTGCGTGTAATAGACGCGATCATCGACCGACATTTCCTCCATTACCTTGACTATTTTACCCAGTTAACGCGCCTTGTAAATCGTGTCTAAATAACACGTGCCAATTGGATAAGCTTGATCTCATGAATCTTTTGATTTTTAGGCCCTTATAAAATCCCAATGGCCTACTAATGAATATTCATAAGGCAGCCCATTAGTGTTTTTGAGTTTTGATATGGGATTGTGAAGAATACTATATGTACACATGTTTTACAAGGATAGGATACAGCTGAGCTGGGCATGTCTCAAGCAGTTGTTGCCTTGAATAGCAAGGAATCCGAGCTGCAAGTGAATCCGAGCTAGAAGAACCCTACTGACATGTGTTTTCTCATGAACGGGATAAGCCACCATCTCATGATCTCTTAGCCCTCTCCGTGACTCATGATGGCCTTGAGACATACCGTGAAGCTTCAGAGTTACACGACTGAGCTCAAAAACTATTATCAAGTTTTCGAGGGTTAACGTGTTATATCCCCACGAGAACTATTATATAGCATCACATGTCTATGAAACTATGATCTAGTGTTATATGTACATGAACTTAATATTGCAAATGTATTTCTCCTCGAATTAAAAGTTACGGTCTTATTTCTCCCCGAACCATTAATTTATAACTTAATTATACATAAACCATGATTTTGATTGGTTTATTGTTTACCAAACAATATAAACCAATTAACAAAACCCAATTTTAGTTAAACCAAACCATTTGACTAAAAAATAAAATAAATTAGACCCCACCCGATCTATTGTTCTCTTCTTCTTCACCCGAAGTTTTGTCGATCACATTTGTTTCGGTAAGCATCTTTGCTATTGTTGTATCACAATGAGCTGCAACAAGAAACTAAAAGAAGACATTTTTAACTTTAACTTCAATCAAAGTCATCATTCGTTTTCAGAACTAAAAATTCTCACTATCATCATTGTCATAATCAACACTATATATGCAGATTGGATTTGCCGACGACAAAGTCTCCAATGATGATGATCTTGAATAGATATCTTCACCTCTCTCATTTTTCGACATGTCTTCGCCTTAGTTTCCTCTTAACTTCTTCCGTGATCTGTTTGAGAGATAGAAAAAAAGAGACTGTGTGGGTTTTAATTTGTCGGGCGAAGAAGAAGAGAACAATGGGTCAGATTGGGTCAGGTGGGGTCTGGTTTAATTCTTTTTGAGTCAAAAATTCTGTTTTAATTAAAATTGGGGTTTTTTGTTTGGTTTAGTTAGTTTATATGGTTTGCTCAAAAAAAAGTTAGTTTATATGGTTTAATAAATAATAAACCAATCAAAATCATGGTTTATGTATAATTAAATTTCAAATCAACGGTTTGGGGAGAAATAAGACTGTAACTTTTAATTCGGGAAGAAATACATTTGTAATATTCAGATCATATACATATAGCATGCGGTCATAGTTCCATGGATATGTGATGCTATACGATAGTTTTCGTGGGGAAATAGCACCTTTACCCAGTTTTCAAATAGGAGAACTTACACGTTACGATCGAGTAGGTTTATTAACTCCCTATCAAAGTTGTTTATTTGATTCGATATAGAGAGAGGAATGTTAAGAGACTGCTACAATGCAGAAGAAACAGCTCATGCTGTCAGACAGAAAACAGCAGATAATAATCAAGACAGTTTTGGTCGGAAGCATACATTATTCTCCCGAAAGTTTAAAATTAGTCGAAAAGACAAAGCGCAAAAACTATAAAAGAACTGTCATTCCGCAGATGAGAAGATATGTGTCTCTCTTGTAGGAAAGGAAAAAATGGATTCTAACCAGAGATAACTGCTTTCAGCAGTCTTTCATCATCAGGACAACGCTTTTTGAACCTCTGATGTAACTTCTTGCGGGGCCTTCTGGGCATGGATGTTTGTAAGAACGGCCTTCTTTGCGTAGTAGTCAATCACCTGCGAACAAAGAAAGAACATGAACATGAACATGAAGGTGCTCACAAAAAGAGCATAAAGACTCAAATTCAAAACAACAACTGAAGCTGCAAAAAGAGGCCAGATACGTTAAAAAGGAATCAATACCGGTTCAGTTTGAGTGTGGAAAGCTGCAAGCCTCGACCTTAGAACCTCAGCGTTATCATCTTTACGTTGGATCAGAGGCTCTCCGGTGATCTTCAATGGAAAATAAAGGAGAAACCCATCAGTTGGTTAACAGATGTTTTGGAGGAACTTGAGTAAAAACAGACGAAAGGTAGTTTATTATGAATCTTACATCATCAACTCCAGGGGTTTTGGGAGGCGCGAATTTGGTGTGGTAGCTCCTGCCACTAGATGGATGGATCCATCTGCCGGTTATTCTTTCCTCAAGGACTGAGTCATCGATAGCAAAGTTGAGAACTTTGTCGATTCCAGTTCCACGCTTCTTAAGCATCTCATCTAGCTGCAAACGAACAACAAACCTCCAGTAAACAACCACAAGAACAAACAAACAAAAAAGAGAGAAGAAAGATGAAACAGTGATGTTTCTAATTGAACAGCACCTTCTCTGCCTGAGCAACAGTCCTGGGAAACCCATCAAGGATAAAACCTTTCTGACATTTTGGCTTGTTCATGGCTTCATCAATTATACCAACAACCAATTCATCTGTGACAAGTGCTCCCTATAAAAAAAAAATCACAAAAGACGATAATCAAATCAACAAAAGCAATGGAAACAATGAGCAAACAAGTAAGGAACAAAAAAAGGAGCAGACCTTGTCCATAGCTTCTTTGGCCTTGAGACCAAGAGGGGTCTTAGAAGCAACAGCAGCTCTTAACATGTCTCCAGTGGATAAATGACACAAGCAAAACTCATCCTTCACTATTGGAGATTGTGTACCTTTTCCTGACCCTGGAGGTCCTGGCAATTCACAAAAAGAACAACATTCTCAACACTCCATCCACTAAATCACACATGCACATTCAAATCACAACACAAAAACCTGAATTTTCACCAAATATATTTACCATTGTTTAAAACTAATGTGACAGAACCAAATAATGAAACTTTTAGATCTACAAAGCCACAGAAACCACACAGGTGCACAAAGCTGCTTATTGATTCCTCCAAGAACGAGACAACTAATTCAATTACAAAGCATCTTTTGCCATGGTCTTAAAATCACATGACAGACTTAAATAGTGAACTTAGATCTAAAAGTCTCGAGTCAAAAAACAGCAAAGAAACAGAACCACTCACTTGAGAAGAAATTTAGTTGTAATATCACACAAAATTTTAGTAATTTTCATCAATTGCAATAACAGCGAAACACGACTCGTTCAACCTCTCACTGATACAATCTCTCAGATCTAAAACAAAAGAGGGATTAATTGATGAGATACCTATGAAGATGAGGCGTTTGTCAGGTTTCTGTGAACATTTGAGGCGGCGGAGGAGCTCGGACATGAGATCCACGGTCTGAACATCTTCCAAATCCGCCATAGCTTCGGATCTTGTTTTGTTACGCGTCTGGTTTAGCTTAAAGTCTTCGCTTTTCTCGAGAGGGTTTTGGCTTTTGCTCTTGTCCAAAGGGATATAACAGTTAACCGGAGCCGGGTTTCTCAGATTCGGGTCTCTTAACTCGGGTCGGAGCTCCTGATATCATGGATGATATTTACATTATTGCCACTCACTTAAGACTTGTGAGTCGTTGACTTTGACCCATCGAAGATCTCATTAGGCCCAACTAACAGCCTTTTACCATAAGTAACCTCTTCTATTTGCAAAATAGCAAAATAAATCAAGAAAATGAGATTTGTTTGTTTCACTATCTTATAAAAACGTATTTTCCTATTTTTGATATAAAAATTAAACTATTTTCACAAAACTCTTACAAACTTTTTTGTCTTAACTTTATACACTTTTTTTTTGTTTAATAAGAGTGAATTATTATATTTTCTTTTGAAGAATTAATATAAATGTTATTTATTTATTTTTGAATAGTGCCATAAGTATTAAATAATAGGGATTTTCTCATTTTCATACACACAATACACAGATCTATGAAACATGTAAAAAGTTTTCCATTTTTTCTCAAGTAAGAACAAAGAGAACAACCTATGTACACCATTAATAATGGTCACCATCTTCAGACTGCAACTGAGAAGCATACTGCAAATTCCACAAGATATCTTCAAAAGATGGTCGGCTTAACGATTCAGGCGAAACACATTTGTTCATAAGACTTATCACTCTTATCAAAGATCCGTTCCGACAAGTAGCTTGTACTGTCGGATTCACCATTCTCCTCCTTCCTTCCTCACTCTCCAACGATGCCTGAAACAAAACAGAGATCACAGCATTTTCTTACACAAGTACAATTATTAAACTATGTGATCTTGTGAAGAAACCTCGTACCAGTTCATCTCTGAGAAACGCTTCTTCTCTTAAGGAAACTGATGGTCCGACAATAGCTTGTAGAAGAATCAATCCGAAACTGTATACATCGTCTTCTAACCTTGACATTTGCCATGATTTTGCTATTTCCTGGTCAAGAAAAGGTGTAATGTGAATTACAAGTACTAGGTTTTGCCATGTTAAGACCGGAACCACTAAGCTCACACAATGCAGCTAAACTAGTCTTGGTTACAAAACCGGTTAGCAAAAAAAAAGTAGGGAAGCATAGCACCGAGTGGTTTAGTCCGGATAAAACCGGTTCAGAATAGAAACAGAACCACTAAGCTCACTAATTGCAGCTAAACTAGACTTGGTTTCAGTTTAGAAAACCGGTAATCAAAAACAGGAAGAGAAGCATAACACAAAGTGGTTTCTCTAGCGGTGTTTAGTCCGGTTTAAAACCGGTTCAGAACAGAAACAGAAGACTAGAGTAACGAGCTTAACTGTGTTGTGTCTGGTTGCTTCAGAGACAATAGACAAACCATAATCACTCAGCTTAGCAAACCGGTGTTGGTTAAGCAAGACATTGTTCGTCTTGAGTCTATTACTAAAGAATCCAGGGATAACTCCAGTATGAAGATAATGAACAGCCTTTGCAACACCTGTAAGAACAGTCAGTCTCTCTGACCAGTTCATAGCCTTACCCCAACTATCATCTGCTCAAAAAACCAACAAAAGTTTTGTCAGAAAATCTATTATCTTTTTGGCTAAAACACAACAAAGATTTGAGCTTTGAGCAAGACTAGACCTGAGAGACAAGATTGAAAGTTTCCATTTGGAATGTACTCATAAATCAAGAAGACTTTCTCAACACTGTAATCATCTTTTCCACCACAGTCTATGCAATGACCCAACAAGCAAACTAGGTTTGGGTGTCTAAGCTTTGCAAGCAAGTCCAGCCTCAGTTTTAAATTCCTTATTGAGTATTTCTTTGATGAAGGCAAACATCTTATAGCCACTTTAGTTCCATTCTCAAGAGTTCCTTTGTAAAGCTGAAAGGTTACAAGCAAGTCTAAGAATCAAGACTGATGATGCTGAAAACACACAAATCATGTCATGAAACTTACCGTGCCATACAAGGAATTTTCACCAAGAATAGCAGTTTTGTCAAAGTTCTTTGTAGCTTGAACTATCTCTTCTAAGGTAAACTGTCTACATACGGGTAAATCCTCTGTACCAAACTTTGATGTTTCGGAAATGTACCCTAATCACAACCACAACACAACAACACACAAACAAAAGAGTTGTAAGTCTCTTTATCACAATATATATATCCATGTTTTTGTCGAAAATCTTACTTGCATTTGAGAGTATCTCAGAGGAAAATCCAATGGATGGACGACTATCTTGAACTGTCTTATGGCTCATATGCCTCTTTGTTACTCCTTTTCTTCTAAGCAAGATGAACACACCGCAGATTAGAACCAATGCAGCCATTGAGACACCAATGATCAGACCAACCAAAGCTCCTTTCTTCCATTTTGTTTCTCCTTGTCTATTTGCAGCTTCGGCCTCAGCTTCAGCTTCAGCATGTTCCTCAGCTCGAACTTCTTTAACACAAAAAGATACTGGATGCTGCTGTTTCTCTAGAGATAAACAGTTTCCATTGTATCTCACTTGCTTGCTGCTCAAGCAACGAGGGACGTTTCCGGTTAATTTGTTGTCTGAAATGTCAACGAACCAGAGTTTGCTTCCACATTTCAGATCACCAGGAAGTGAACCACTCAGAGAGTTAGCCCTTAGATCGATGTACTCGAGTGTGGACAACGTGAGTAATGAAGAATGCAGCTCACCAAATAGCTCATTACTCTTAAAGCTAAGAACTTTGAGGTTTGCAAATGAATCAAACCAGCTAGGTAACGTGCCGTTGAAGAAGTTATGATCAAACCTGAAAGTCTCAAGCTTTACCATTGTAGACAACTTTGGTGGTACTGAACCAAACAGAAAGTTATTGCTCAAATCCAAATACTCAAGTGAAGTTAACCTATGAAGCTTCTCAGGGAGGTGACCCCAAATCCCTAAAGAAGCCAAAGTAAGAACCCTAAGAGACTTCAGCCTTGACAGCGTAGTGACAAAGGAATCAATAGAGAATCTTTCAGACAAGGTCACGTTTGGGATAGCAAAACCCTGAAAGCTTCTGGCTTTTTCTGATGATTTGTCGCCGAAGATGTTTAGCTCTGTGACTGAATTAGAGAAACAAGAGATGTTCATGGACGGTGATGGTTGTAAGTAGCAGAAACTGGTCTTGTGATCGTACCAAGATTCAAGCTGTTTTGGATATTCCAAGTGCTTTTTCAGCTGGAGAAGGACTTGTGCTTGTGAAGCTTGGAGCTGAGATGAGCCTAGACTGTAGAAACTCCATAGAAGAGATAACAAGAAGATGAATTTAAAGAAACCCATTTGTCAGCTCTCAGTGAAATAGGTTTCAGACAAGATCTGCAACAAAATAGAAACACAGACAAGACGCTTCAGAGATCAAGACCTAATAAGACAAAACGAACAAAAAGAAAACAGAGTAATCTTGAGAAACAGAGCTTATCAATATGTAGAAGAAGAACAGAGTAGTTACCTTAAAGGTTAAAAGAACAGAGCATATCGATGATTCAGAGGAAAAAGAGAGTAAGACACTTTCAGTCACCGACACATATTAGTGATCGTGTAAGAAAGAAGATTAAAAAGCAAGAATCTTTAACGCGTGAAAGAGAGAGAGAGAGAGGAAAACAGAGTATTTGTTCGGGAAAATGGGTATTTTATTCCCCAGCTATTTGAAATCAGCACTTTTAATACCCAAGTATTGCTTGCGCAAATTTATTCCCGAACTTATTGTTTACTGTGCAAAATTGGCCACAAAATAATCAACAGTTAAAGTCTAAACGGAAAGTTAACTATTTCCGTCTAATTTTTAACGGTTGAATATTTCAAACCCAATTTTGCGCAGTTAACAATTAGTTCGGGAATAATTATGCACAATTAATACTTGGGTATTAAAAAATACCGATTTCAAATAGTTGAAGAATAAATACTATAATTTTATTATGAGTTTTTAAATTAAAATATCAATCAAATTTTTGAAATTCAAGTTAATTTTTTTTTTATCAAATTGTATAAAAATTTATAAACTAATTAGAAATGTTGCCAATGCACAACATTGACTGTCTAAAGCAGAGATCCATAAACAATACATATATATATATATGTGATTTTACATTATTTTTGGTTAATTTTGAAGACAAATATTTAAATTGTGAAAGCTTATACACATTTATTTCATATATAAATACTGCAAAACATTTAATATTATCAAAGTTAAATATAAAATTCTTGTTATTTACATTTATAAGATTACTAACTGATCATTTTGGATATTTGTTTTAGATATATGTATGTTGTACATAAGCTATCGATATATATATTAAGTAATAATTTATATGTCAATGCACAACTAAAAACATTTAATGGGTTTTAAATCCAGATTTTGTAACTAAATATTACAAAGATGTATCCAAAATAAATTTTAGAAGGATATACTGGTTTCATCCAAATTGATAAATTTTATTAACTCGTATTTTAAAAACTAGTATATATATATATATATATCTTGATTGAAACTTACATAAATCATAATAAAATATATATGAACGATCTTACAAACTTATAATAAAAATATAAGTTTTAGCATGGTCTATATAATTTTATAATGATATCTGATTTTACTATGACCAATACATATTTTTATGATTTGTATAACCTTTTACAAAAAACTACTGATAATAAAACACTTATATAGATTGAATGCAAATAAATAAAAATCTATATTTATCCAATTTGATAAATTTTCTTAACTTGAATTTTAAATGATTGATTGATATTTTAATTTAGAAACTTATAATAAAAGTATAGTTTTTTATTCTTCAACTATTTGAAATCAGCATTTTAAATACCCAAGTATTAATTGCGCAGAATTATTCCCGAACTAATTGTTAACTGTGCAAAATTAGGTTTGAAATATTCAACCGTTAAAAATTGGACGGAAATCGTTACCTTTCCGTTTAGATTTTAACGGTTGACTATTTCGTGACCAATTTTGTGCAGTCAACAATTAGTTCGAGAATATTTTATAAGCAATCTTGGTATTAAAAGTGCCGATTTCAAATAGTTGGGGAATAAAATACCCATTTTCCCGTATTTGTTCAGGGTTTGTTTAGTGAGAGAGTATAGTAGTAGTTGTAGTATTATATTCAAGAATCTTTTTTTTCAATATGCATGAGTTAAATTTGGTGGGGTTACCAAAAGAAAGTGACTTTATTTAATTTATTATTTATTTAGTAAAATATAAAAGTTAAAAGACAAATCTTTCTCCATAATGTATACAATTATTTAAACAAGTGTACTTTATAATAATATTTTTTGTATTTGTTATCAATATACATTATTTTTGGACATGTAGTACATAAGCTTTTGTATTTGTATGGATATAATTGGGACCAAGTTATTCCGGAAGAAACCAAAGGAGAAGATGTTAAATGTGGCGTCATACATGATACATAGTTCATTAACAAAGACATTTTAATATTATTTATCCTCTTCTCTTTTTTGAAAAATGGTAATACAAAGAATTTGAATGGTATATCAAGATAAACGATAAAACGAAGTACTAGAAACATTTAAACTGAATAAAATATAACCACTAAACTTCTCAAAAATGGTTTTAGTCAATTAATGATATTTGTTTTTTTCTCTTGGTTTAGAACTCAGAAGTGGTGGGTGAAGTTTTAAATGAATTGGTTGAGGAGGCGGCATAGGGAATTGAGTTACTTTGTTTGTTTGCTACACAGCCTGTCCTTGGAGTACTTCTAATTCGAGCGTATAAAAGTCAAAGTATGTGTTCCTTGTTCACTCTTCTATCCACACTACACTTTACTATTCATTATTAGAAATCAAATGTTAACAACCGATTGTGGTGTGTTTGTGTGTGAATTGTGATGCGTTGTCTTTGATTTATAAATAAATATCTGACTACACCAATGCACTTGTAGTTTGATACGATTGATGTGCTATTTTGTAGTTTTTCAATCAATAAATTTGGATAGAATAACTTATACATATTTATTTTCATTATTATATATCATGGGGATAATATATATTGGCGACATTGTTTTCATAGTTTGAATGTTTGATCAAATACGTGTGTATAAACTGTTGGAAAATAATGGAGCCTGGTTTGCGTATGTATGAGTATGAGGTAAATGTGATAGCCTCCTATCATATCTTCATTTATGTTTTTACAGTTAAAATTATAACGCACTTATACAACAGTCTGCGACAAGAAATTTACACTGAGATACTCTATACTATTAAAAAATATGAAGATGGACTTTCACTTTAATACATTAGTAGATATCTTTGACCATATTTGCGTTCAAAGTTATGCATAGTTATTCAAATATGTATTGACTTTGACCATTGACGAGTCGCTTAGATAATTGGAAGCTTTCTAAATTTCTAATATTATACGGACAACACAAAATTAATTGGTTTCTCAGAGTTCATTACAGAAAATAAAATTTGACTTCGTAATAAAAGTATCTGAAACACTGTATTTATGAATCTTTCAAAAAAAAAAACACTGTATTTATGAATAAAGATCAATTTATGTTTAGGTGCGGTGCTCTTCATGGCATTTTACGTTAGTTTCATCGTCTTTAAAACATGCTAATATTGATGTTACTATGTGACTTATCCACAATCTCTCCGGTCTACACCATTGTCATTTACTCAGAGGCATGGTTCTGGGTCTGGGCTTGCACCTGGGCCGAGCTGTAGGTGGAAAGCCTACCTGATTAAACTGGTAGCCAGTGCCTCATTTGTTATTTTGTTATATGATAAGTTGCCTATTCATGTGTTCATTCTTTACACACCAAACTACTGCACAAATCTTTAAAATAGCTATCCACTGCCGAAGCACTAGCACTACGCTGGACCGTCCTCACAGCCCATGCTCCGGGTATCTGTAGAATATGTTTCAACATAGATTGTCAGTCGCTCTTGGTAGCAATCTCCTTGAAGTCCCTTCTGGTTGATCTCTACGGGACCATCCAGGACATCAAATACCTTTCTTCACTTTTTTTTGCTCTGTTTCTTTTAAATTTATTGCTAGACTTTTGAATTCCTCAGCTGATCGGTTAGCTAAGGCTGCACTTTGTACTGTTACTGCAACACCACCCTGGTTCGGATGTATTTCTTTCTTAATATATGTTGGGTTAAAAAAAAAAAAAAGAAAAGGCTATCCATGTTTTTGAATAAAAAAACTAGATAGAACCATGAAACATAGCTTATCTTATTATTTAGTCTCTGGAACACTAATGATGCACTCGTGGAAGTGGAGACACATAGACGTAATCCACAACTACTACTAAGCATCTTCTTGGTCTGAAAGATTTATAGTAATAATTCTGGGAAGAATCTGCATTTTTCTTAGACGAATAGAAGGATACATATAAAAGTTCCAAGGATCCTATTACAGAAATAAAAACATCTAATGACTAAACTCCTTAATCAAGATACGACTTGGCATATGGTTGATGCTTGGGACAACAAAGGAGCGAGACAAAACCTTATATTTCGTCTACCAGAGAGTTTTTCCTTCTCCTTCGATATACCCCACTCTTACCAGTTACCCACTCACCAAACCGGTTGGGTTCCATTTAATTGAGTTAGCGAATGGTTTAATGCTCATAAACCAACACTGATTCAATTTCAAGCCGGTTATCTCGTAAAGTGGGTTGAATAAAAATCACAAGTTTCTTTTAGTGGGCCTGATGATGGGCCTATCGAGCTGTAGGGAGAAGCCGGCGTGATGGATCTGGTACGACACCATTTGGCGCCACCGTGGATAGCCGTGAGCTGATCAGAAAATTAGGAGAGCTGAGTTTCGAGCCAGGACGCGGCGCCGGAAGGAACAGACTCTGATCTTTTCGTTTACTTACTGCAAGCACTGTGCTTCTCATGTCCTTATCACTGGTTCGTTTTTCCACTTCCACTTGATCGGAGTTATGCTTTACAGATACATTGAGTGGGAATGAGGATTGAAAGATTCATTCTTTGATTACTTTGAACATTAAGCCATGGTACGTTGGTTTGTTCCTCGTGGTACGTTGACACTTCCTTCGATAGATAATAAAGGTTTTGGATTTTGTTTTTAGTAATGCCACAAGGTCCTCTAATAGTGTTGATCATCGCATTGAATGATATACACATTTTGGTTTATGTTCCTGTGAACCAGGTCGAGGATCTATCTGCTAGAGAGGTGTATGAGAAGCTTCTTGAGGCCGTTGTACCGTAGATTCTGCCGCTCGTGTGGGTTGGTGAAAGACATTAACTGAGAACTTTGCAAGCCTTCTTTGTTAGCACTCTTGATTGGTTTGACGCAGAGAAGAAAGAGTTTGTATGTTTTGCTTGAGAAGACAGACAACGTAATTGCTTTCTTCTCTGTTTTCACGCTTTAGCGACCATTACTCTTTTATACAATCCCCTATTACTATAGTTATTTATATGACAGGGTAATTCATATTTAATTATATTTAATTATATAAGAAATATAAATCAATCAACTCAGATAAAATCACACAATTCCACAAAAACAATAATCTTGGAAAATTAAAGGTGAAATAACTTGTGATTATGTTTTTTCGTGAGAACTAACTTGTGATAATGTTACTATTTTATTGAATTATACATTCATTAATTGGATTTATCATTTATGCAAAATTAATATTTTAACATGCATGTTGATCCTCATACAGAATTTGCACTCACTGTATATCACTCATTCTGAAATTTAAATTCCAAAGTATAGTTTTTGATTATCCAATCATGCAAGGGGTTTAATTATTAGTTATTGGATTCTTTTGAATTCCACAGAACTATTTAAAATATATATTCGCATATGTCTATCAAACTGATTAATATATTCGCATATGTCCTTGTAATCTAGCGGGATCTGTTTCACCGGTCAACCGGATTGTCACTGTTTCGATTTCCCCACGGGGTTGGAGATATTAATATATATATATATATTTTTTTTTTAACTTGGGCTTTCAATATATAATTTATTTAAAAAAAAAACTATACTGATTTATATATTTTTCTAGTTACAAACTTACAAGCAAGCTGTGTGACACTGAGGATCATACACTAATACATATACTAATTTAATATAACGTATAAACCACACATTTTACATATTCGCTGGATATTCTATAGGGACATGAATAATTGATTAATTATATCGGATTTTAGTTATGCTCTCTCCTCTTGATCTTCACCTTTAACCCACCAGCCATGTGAGCCGTTAGAAGAGGTACAAATACCGGTCGGTTCTTACAAACCGGCACAATCTCAAACCGACTCGAGACCGAACCAACCACGTATTTCATCTGCGTAAACGCCATTTCTTTCCCTATACAAACCCTTGGTCCAGCTTGAAAAACAGGAAACTTAAACGAGCTCACACTTTTCAAAACCGGTTTAGTACCGTAATTCGGTTCTTCCTCAAACCATCGGTTCGGTTTAAACTCTTCCCAGTCTTGACCCCACACTTTCTCCATCCTTCCCATACCGTAAGGGAAATAAGTAACTTTGTCTCCTTTTCTGACACATGTCCCGTCTGGTAAAACGTCGTCGTTTGCTGCATGCTTTGAGTCCCATGCCACTGGTGGGTAAAGCCTCATTGCTTCGCAGAGACAAGCTTTCGTGTAACTCATCTCTCTCAAATCCTCAAACCCTAACCCTAAAGATCCCTTGCTTCTCACTTCTTCGAGAATCTTGTTCTCCACGTCACCGTTTTCACTCAACAACCAGAAAAGCCACGTCATCGCTGCCGACGTGGTATCCCTCCCCGCCATTATAAAGCTGATCACTGAGTCTCTAACAGCTTTCTCTCCTTGCCCGGCAGCGAGAAACCTCGACAAGAGGTCTTGCTTGTCTGACACGTCACCACATATATCAAGACTCTTCTTCTTAGCACGTATAATCTCAGAGACGGACACGTGTACAGTCTTGATCGCTTCTCTCAGCCTCCTTTCGCTCCCAACGTTCAACAAACGCTTCACCTTCCACACGGCGTTAACCGGCTCCGTCGCGCGGCGAGCGCTTATCGCCGCCGCTACATCAAAAGCCTCGACCAAAGCTGGAACGGGTCGGGTTAAGTCCAAACAATCCGGATCCCAACCCAAAGAAACTTTACAAACCACGTCGAAAGCAAAACGTTTTAGGATCTCCTGAAGATCCACCGTCCTTCCTCCGTCGTAATCCGCGGCGGAGGAAAGCACCGGAACGAGGCGGTTTTCCACTTCTTCGCGGATGATCTCGAAAGCAAACTCTCTAAGGGAACGCTTTGTAAACTCGTGGCTGGCGAGTTTACGCTGCGAGCTCCATAGCTCGCCGTCGGAGTTGAATATTCCGCCGCCGAGCAGGTCTCCGAGGAGGTCGGTGAACGGTTTGCCTTTAGGGAAGTTACAAAAGTTTGTTTTGAGAATGTGCTCGACGTTTTCGGGGTTGGCCGTGACGATGGTGCGGCGGTTGAAGAGGAGGTCGATAGTGATGGTTTGAGAGGGTGAGAGACGGAGGAGATCGGTGTACCACTGGAGAAGACGGTGGCGGTTCTTGTTGAAGGAGAGGATAGAGCCTATGAGTGGATACGACGTCGGTTTGAAGGAGGATATGGTTTGTGTTTTTTCTAGGGCTTTTGTTGAAAAGGAGAAGATTATGATAAAAGCTAATATTAGAAATAGAAAGAAAGCAGTGAGAATTTCCATATTTGGAGTTCTTTGTTTCTTCTTTTGGTAGTTTGAATTTTATGTTTTTGATGTGTGTGTTCCTGTTATTTATAGGAACTATATGTACAGTATAGGATGAGACAATAATCTATACAGAACACAAGTTGTGGCTCCGACCATATCAGTCCAGCCAAAGACGTAATAAAATATTAGTATTTCATTTATTCATCTTATTTTTCTTTTTTTCTGTCTTTACATTATTCTTATTATATATTTAGACTTTTAACTAAAGTATACATACATATATTTGGTACTACTATTTAATAATAGACTTATGTATTATCTAAACTCTCAGCATAAAAAGTTCTTTTAAGTAGATAAGAACCCGCTAGGTTATTTTCTTTAACTTAAATTTTTTTGCCATATGAAATAATGTCACTAATCTATGCATTAAAGAAAATAGCTAAACTTGATCAAAGTATTATAGTAATAAGTATCGAACTGATAATAAAATGTTGAAAATAATATATTTATATATGTCGACGCAACAATACAATCTCATTGACCTAAAATGATATAAATGAGATATAGATGTGGACAAGGACAGGCCAGTACTTCCCGCACTGCCTGGTTGCCAAATCTCCAGCCGAAATTTTAATAAGCAATATAGACACGGCTCAGAGTCAGACTTTGAAAAAGCAAAAAGAAATTGATTTGTTTTTCTTTAAGACTTTATGTTCTTTTATAATTTAATAAAATAACGATTAAATATGCTGTAATGAATTTAGTTGGCACTTTTGTCAACCGATTTCGGTGGTCTATCCAGTCTCAAATTAGTCTCTAATTATTATATGATGTCAAAATAAAAGTTAATTTAGATGGTAATGTTGTTGGTTGCAAATATGATAAATGTAAACATGTATCAAGAGAAATGAATAAAATCAATTGGCCAAACTGTATAGTACTATAGATATTCTTTAAGAATCTCGATAACCTAATTTGATACAAACCTACTAGTATTATAAACATTAGTTAAATCCAGCACAGTGATGGCGTAAATGAATGATCTGTCTGTTTTGTCAAATAATGAACTTTGATTCTTAGGGGATCCTGGAGATTTGTTAAAGTCAAGGGAATATTAAGCATATAATTATGTTATGTGCGATAGGTAAACATTTGTTTAGTACATTGTGCAATTGGTCTGTAGTTACAGTACATATATACCATCAGAGACCAGAGAGACCAAACTAAAATAGTTTATTTTTATGATAAGGGATTCTCTTTTCTAGGCGAAATTCAGATTCAGAATTGAACGAATGAAACCTTTCAATTCGGTTTTCATTTTTTTCAAAAAGCATCATAATTAGCTAATGACATATAGTTTCCTATAGACATTAGACAAAAGTGTTGGTTAATGTGGTCGACTGTTCGTGAATTTGCCAATATAAACATGTCGGATAAGAACGAAGACGTTGATGAAATTAATCAGCCGAAATTTAAAACAAATAATTGCAAGATATTTCAACTGGATGAAGAAAAACTTTAAGTAAACACTTTTTGTGACTACTAGTTATCCAACCATTATTACTATTTTATGTGCATGTGGTTCTCGTGGTTTGAAAATTGAGTTTATCTCATCAAGTAAAAGTCGGAACTAGTTCCACTGACTTCTTTGCAAGCTCGTGTTTCCGAAATTCAACAACAGTTATTTAGATCTTTCATATACTTTCTTAATATTTGAAGAAAATATACCATCATGGTTTGTCCTAACTAATAGTATGTTTTTTATTGCATATTTTCTTAATATTTGAAGAAAACATACCATCATGGTTTGTACTAACTAATAATATGTTTTTTATATTTTTTTTTCACAAACGCAAGTCTTATCTCACAGAAATTAATAACCTTAGTATATTTTAAAAGCTGGAACATTTTATTGACTATATATAGATGCATCTTGCATTTTCATGTCTTTTACACAATATTATTTACGTATATGGCATGAGAATACAAAGTTTTGTATAGTATTTAATAAGAGCTACAAGTGCATGCATGACTTGTATCATTGTATAATATGAAAAAAGTGAAAAACTATAACCAATTGATAATTAATTCATATGCAAAATAAGGAAGATTGGTGTGTGCCACACAGGTTGTGGCTAGAAAAGGGCGCCGTTAGTTGGGTCCATTAATAACAATGTCATAACCATTACGACAAGTCTCCACTTATTAGAAAATTGTCCAGATGTATCTCCAAGGTCACTCCCTCCTTGCTTTGATTTGACAGACAATTATTCGTCTTTATGAATGAAATACCAAAAAAAAAAACAATTACCACTTTTAAAAATAAACTAAATGGCTTCCTCTCTATTCTCTGATAGTCTGATCACACAAGTTCACTGTGTCATTTTTTTTACTGTTCATTGTGTCATTTTCACCGTCCAAAGAGGTTCATGATTTTGAATCACACGAATTTTTGTTTTTGTTTTAACCAATTTTTTGTAATTGATGCTAGAAATATAACTTATAATAAAAAACTGAATAAAGAGCAATGAAAATAGAGTAAATTTTAAATCAAAATGAACAAAATAGATCATGCCTTCTATAAATTAATAAATAGTTTAGAATCTGAATTCTCAAGTTTAAATCTTAAACCTCAAGCAGTAAATGTCTAAATCCTTTTGTTTGTCAACAGAATAACATGTTTCGTATAATTCGAAAGAAAACATAACTTCGAACAAATAAAGAGATAATTGATCCTCTTGGAAGATAAATACATGTAAAAAAAATCTAAAATTTTTACCACGAATTTAATACTATTTTTAGATTTATTTTTAAAAATGACTTTTTAATAAGTATTCTAAATTTATGTTAAAAATCTAAATTAACTCTGTTAAAACTTTTATAAATGTTTAATAATCATTTACAAAAATTTATAAACATAACTTCACTTCTTAAATATTAAACCATAAACAATAATCAATAAACCCTAAACAATAACCAATAAACCTTAAATCCAAATATTTTTGAAATATTAGTTAATGTGTAGTATTTCAAACAATTTCTCGTTAAAAATAATCATGTTTTAGCTATGGTCTGTGCAACTTCTTTAGAACTTTGCAAGACCTAAATACTGATAGAACCTAAACAAAATTATATAGTTCTAAATTTTTTTAAAAATTAAGAGTATTTTTGCTACAACCATCTTTTACATTTGTAATTTTGTACATATGATTTTTACACATCTAATCATTGTATAATGCGAATAAGCGATAGTAGCCCAAAGGCGAGCGTAAATAAGACAAACTATCCATTAACCAAAAGCAGTTCCCTTTATACATTTGGTTTATACCACTAAGGTATAGTTTTAGTTTGGTTTGCAGGTTAAACGATGAAAGCAGTGTAAAACTCCATCTAAGCCCTTACAAGATGAGTTCAAAAGTCGCTGAAATCTTTGATGAAAGATCTCAAAACCAGAACTAAATTCATAATTTATCCAAAAGGGATCTGTGTCAACAACAACAACAACCATACTTGCCATCACTTTTTTTTACTATTCGAAACGTCTAAAAGATACATACATTTCCCTGAGCGTTTTCTCAATCTTCAGTTGGCACTCTTCAGACGTGCAATGAGCTCATCCTGCGAGAGACCAGTCAAGTTAATCAATCGATCAGCGAAACAATATAAAAAGAGAAAGCAACATCATATAATTGAGATTTGAATCAAAGCAATGAGTATATGTATTGACTTGCCTTTCTTCCTTTCGTTGGAAGACCTTTCTCCTTGAGAAGGGCACGGAGCTTCTCCACAGTCAAAGACTGGAAGTCTTTTTCTCCTGAACGACTACTTGATCCTTCTGTGCAAAAAAAAAAAAAAAATAAATCTTTTGTTAAAAAGTCGAGTGACCTGTGAACTCTTGTGAATATAGTCAGATAGCAACAATCACCTAACCTTGTCTAGATACAACAGTAGCAGCTCTTTTAGAGGAGCTTCTGTCATCCAGAGCCTTATTTGCAGTCCTAAGATCAAGAAGCAAAAGATTATAACCAATAAGAGCGAAGTAACAATTCTCTTAACAGATTAGAAGTTCAAGAACTAGTGGAGAGTGGTGGTGGTTACCTCTTTTTAGGACCATCTTCAGGAGTTCCTTTAGAGCTACATTCACCCTTTTGCTTCTTCAACAAGAGGGATCTGATTAGTATGTTTTGCTGGTTTGTCTTGATAACCTGTCCTTCTGTGCATATACAACCCAAAGCAAATGAGCATTTTTTAGAATCAAGCTCATCAATCAAAAACAAAAAAAACAAAAAAGAGAGTTTAAAAGATAAGAGATACCAGGGGGAGATGTGTCATGCTCACAGACGTACACCCGCAAGCTTCCCTGCAATTTTTGCACAAAAAGAAAGTTATTGAAGATTGAATTTTGAAGAAGAAAACACTCACTGACAAACACTACAATCAATTATGAGCTCAAGGCAAAGTTTATGTTCTTGTCTTGGATTTTGTCAGTTAACATATGACTGATTGAATCACACAATTCCATTACACACTGAAGCATATATATATATATATCCACAAGAATAAGTTGACAAAGACAACCTGTCGGATAAGACTCCATACCATACAATTCTCTACAGATTCAAAATCAAAGTGATATATTTTTTTTTGCATAGGAATGAGTGGGTAAGATCTGTTTTGGTCTATACGACTGATGGGTTATATCAAAGGTGATCACTTTCACCAAATGGGTAACTTAATTTTGCAGTCAGCTTACCGGATTGGAGGGGACGACGGTAGAAGATAAGAAACCGCGGGACGGAAGGTCGGAAAGGAACTTGGAAGCAGTATCATCCGAGGATTCCGATGACCGAGAAGATGACGCCTCCATTGCCTAACCCCACTGATAAACCCAAGCCAAAGGCACACCCCAACCGAGATTAGAGAGAGACTAGAGAAGAGATCGACAATGAAAACTGCAAAGCGGTACCAAGTACCAAAAAAATGAAGAAGACACCAACCTATTGCGTTTCCAAGTGATATGGGTCCTTGTTGGGCCTAGTGTACATCCTTGTTGAGCAGCTTGATATTGTTATAAATTTTCCCGATGGGCCTTATTCAATTCCATGGGCAAATATACATAGCCTCTCATAGCATTAGCAATTCTCGTTTGCCTCGAAGAAATACAATTACCAAACTGGCATCTAGTTTTATCAAAATCATATTCCCACCCCAAAACTATAAAATGTTCAATAAAACCCCAACGATTTCACTATCAAACTATTAAATGGAAACGAACCAAACAGAAGTAAACCAGTAAAAAACGTAAGAGGTTGATAAGCACAAGATATCCGAACAACACCAAATTATTTTTCTTAAAAAACTGTCCATTAGTTAACCCATCCATGCATACAACTGATGCAAGTTTAAATATACTATAACCTAGTGATCAATACAAGCTGTGAAACTTTTACTTGAAAGAAACAAACTGTATATCCTCATTCATATGTCCTCAATTCATTACCAAGAAGCAAGAGTAGAAAGAAAAAAAAAAGCCCATAAATTAGAATCTGCACATTTAGATTAGATAGTTAAACAAGTGTCTACAGTTTTTGCTGCAATAACTTAGAAGTTAACAGAGGGAGGGAGGAATGAAAAGCGTGATTTTTTTTTTTGTTGTTGTTATCACAAACAGACACAAGAATCAGACACATGCAAAACTCAAAGCATGGTTGAATGATGATTAATCTCAGCTTCTGGATTTTAAGACAAGGCAAGCATCTGAATCTCCCCAAGCTCTCAACTGCACAACACGGTTACAATAGTACTGTAAGGGATGAGTCAAATGAAAGATATCTAAAATCCAAAGTACAATTTACAGAGTTTTTTTTTAAAGTCTATAGAAACTGAGAGCTAGGCAATGAAGAGACTTATACATTAGTAATCTACATGTTTTGATGTAATGTGATTAGCTTATAAACATTCCTTGAATTTAAACATACTAATCAATCTTAAAGGCCTTATATGATTTGATTAAAACAATGTACTACTAACCCTTGGTTATCTACATTTCCATGGCCGACGCTACTCCCTCCACTTCCATAAGACACGTCATCACCCGCGCCTGAACTCTGCCAAACGCTCTGCCACGCCTGCGACGGAGGCTGAGCATAAACCCCACCCGGATCCATCGCCGGCCTCCCGATCATCATCCCCGGAACAGCAGGCTGTCCCATCGGCGGGTAATAATAAGGAACCCCACTCGCGGCGGCGGGAGCCACCACCATACTCCCTAGAGCCGCCTCTTCCTCCTCCTTGATCTCCTCCCTAGGAACGATATCCACGAGGAAATCGAATATATCCGTCCGAGTAATCGCGGCGGCGATGTCGTTCTTCTGAAGCGTCCGGCGTTTGTTCTCCTCGGCGTGGAGCCAGGATCTGATGGTGAGCTCGAGGATGAAGAGCTCGCAGGCCTTGGCGAAGAGGATCGGCGCTTCCGCGGAGATCATGCGGACGTCTTCGTCGGCTTTCATGATTTTCTTGATCCGCGCGAGGGGGAGCTGGTGGTTTTTGAAATCGTTCACTTGTTCGATCTCGGTTCGCTGGTAGTTCCAGAACATCTGGAGCTGTTGAAGCTGTTGCTGGAGGAGGTGGTGGTACGAGGCTCCTCCTCCTCCTCCGCCTCCGGGGGATATCGGTGTGGATCCAGGAGGAGGAGGGATTACGGCGGTGGCGGAGGCGGGAGGGTAGACGGATGTTGGTGGTGGTTGTTGGTTATTGTTGTCCATTGGATCGACGGTTTGTGATTGGATCAAAGAGCGTTACAGAGTTTAAATAGTGGATAAGGTGGATAGCGATGTAGGCGATTACTTTTATTTATTTTATTGATTGTAGTTTCTCGAAACGACACCGTATTAAGGTGTTAACTGTGATTGGAGAAATAGTGGATAAGGTGGATAGTGATTGTTATTATTTTATTTTGTTTTAATAGTTTTTATTTTATTGTATGACTATAATTTTTTTAACGACGCCGTTCGGTGTGATGGAAACTTTAGTTTGACAAAACGGCACCGTACCGAAACTTTAAACTGTGCTGGAGAAGAAATCGGAGTCGTGCGTTGCGAAAGACGATGACGACGCAGGAACTCGCGATGGAAGGGGAGAAGCATTTGGAACAAACTATTGATTCTGCTTTTCAGATAATTGCCGCCATGAATGATGAGCTTTGTAATCCTTCTTTGTGGTCTACAGACTCTACACCAGCCACCGCGAGTTCTAACGGTACGGCTATCGCTTCCGCCGACGCGGCTGCCATCGTTGGAGCACCAAATCATTCGGAACCTGGTGGTGGCGGAGGCGGAGGAAGTGGAAACAGTGTTCTGGACGAAGCTAGTGTTCGTTATAAGAACTCCGTCACTTCTCTTCGTGCTGTTCTTGCTGCGATTCCCAATTCGCAGAAGGTAATGAACATGATGGTGTTACTTGCTGACTAAACTTGAATTTTCTAGGGATTCTTGTGACAAAGAGTACGAAGCAGTAACAGTCACTAACTTGATCCTACGAAGTTCTATTTACAAACCTTCAGCTTGATTTGAGTTTAGTTGAAGGATCTATTGCTGTTGAATATTTAATTTTGATTTTATCCTTTGAGGATTCTTAGTTTTGATATTGTTCATCTGTTACAGGCCAAAGCATTTGAAATGGAAAACGGTTTAGAAACTCCTGGTAGTGATGAAGAGATTGAAAACTTGGAGGAGCAAGCCTTAAGTCTCAGAAGGGTATGGGTGTCTCTACATCTCTTTGTTTTATAGTTCATTTTCTGTCAGAATGCAACTACATTGCTATCGTTTTCTGTAGATTCTGAAATTAGACTCACTGAATATTCTAAAACTGAGTAGGATAAGAAAATGATTCACATTTTGCAGTATTAACTGGTGTAAGATTAGCTTAAAACGGTTCTAGAACCATGAGAAATGTGTTTAATAGTGTTGAACGTTCGTAAATGCAGGAGATTGGAGAGAAGAATGTTCATGTCAAAGAACTTATCGACAAGTTTAGAGAACTTATAGCAGATATCTCCACATGGCAAAGCCCTTGTTCTGTTTGAGTTTTTTTTTTCTTATTTGACAATGGTGTGATCAGTGTAGACGAGATTCTAAGCCTTTGTTCTTGAACTCCTCACTTGATGCATTAGTTTTTTTAAGAATCTGGAACATGAATTTGTATATATAAATATTTCAGACAAAAACTTCAAAACCTGTCTGTTTGCTCTTGAATCACATTTTTTTGTTTGTATATCGATCTGTAAGAGAACTTGATTGTCCCTTTTGAGAGAAGTCACTGTCCGGCTCTTTTGAGATAAGCCATAAAACCAAGACCGGCTACTAACGCTGCACCAGCCGCAACTCCACTGTAAGTAGCACCCCAACCGTCTCTCTCTACATACTCCATTGCTTCTGCTGACACTGTTGCTCTTCTTCTTCTCCCTTTGCCTTTTCTTGAATTATCTAAATGTAATCTCAGACTCTGCAATTTTATAATGATCCAATCAATTCAGATACCAAACATCTTGTTAAGATTTTCAGTTTATATCTAACTTTTACCTTCCAGCCAATTGATTTTGCATGGTCTATGGCTGCTTGAAGGTCACTATCTGAAGCCAACAACACTTTATCGTGGTCTTCGTCTTCATACTGCAGATTACAACCACCATTATAACATTCCGAAAATAGATTTGCATTGTTCTTTTTTTTGAAAAGGTGATATACGTACGAGAATTTGGGGTATGTTGTCTGGATCGATATCATCCCCTAGTCTCTGAAGGATCGCGGTTACCACTTCTGTCAAACTACGAGTGTCTGCAATTTAAGAACCAATCCATGTGAGTATACACACACAATACTGAAACGGTTTGTTTGCTTGTTGAACAAAGACTTTGCTTACCACTTATGAATCTGTGCATTCTGTGCTTCTTGTCTTCGATCTTGAAAGAAAATGTATTTGGCAAAGGTAAGGATTTTCCTGTCTCAGCTTCAGAAGCAACTTTCAAAGAGCTTTCACTGAAAAATAATTGCCAAACAAAGTCAGCAAAAGACTATGCTCAATTCGAAAAGAAACATGTTTAGCGGTTTAAGCGAGTGAGGATAATGACCTTCTCGTGTCCTCGTCTTCCTCATTAGGAGACAATGCCATTGCTGAATCCCAAAACTTTTGCATCATTGTGTTGGTCGCCTCGTTACCTATTCCCGCAGTAGTTCCAGCCTGATCACATCAAACAATGACCACACAACTGAAAACACGTCTCTAGAAAAAAGGGAGATTAGTGGATTTGTCATACAGAAAGTTTCAAGATAAGATACGAGACTTACTGTGGCGACAGCAGCGTGAGTTACATGGATTACATCGACAACTGCAACTACATCTCCTTCTGCAATCAGAAAACCCTTTTTGTTATTTACATACGTTTTGCCTATTTAGTTGACTTGCAATCAAAATGTAACAGAACTTTAGTTTTATACCTTTGTCCGTAACAGGAAGGTGTAGAAATTTCCCCTCGTGCATGATGTGCAGAGCTTCAACGATTGGTGTGTCAACTGACGTCGATTCTGGATTCGGAGTCATAACCTACCCATTCACCAATAAGAACAAACGATTAAACTCAAGTGGAAATAGGAATCTTAAGACGGTTGAAAAGTTAGTCCAAAAATGGAAACTTGAATAATACAAGAGCCTGACGAGGAGACTAATCTCTTAATCCTCTTGACCAAAAGATAAAGAATCTCTTGCCTACCTGTTCCATTGTAGTCTCGGATGGAGGAAGATTTTCAGCCACAACCCGCATCAGTATATCCTTGGAACTAGATAATCGAAAAAAAAAAAATTCTTACAGGTTAGTATAATTAATCATTACAAGGAAGACAAATGAGTTCAGTCACAGCCAATGTTTTGAAAACCGGACCGGACACCGACTCGGTGTAGCTACTGGTTGACTGGTTGGACCGGTTCAACCGGTCAAACCAGGTTTTCTATTTATGAAAATTTATATATATATATATATATATAAAATTATATATTTATGTTACATGAACTTTACTTCTATATATAATATATATTCTCTTTCTTTTCTATAATTAACTAAATATAAATAATAAATATAAATCTAATTATATATAGTAAAAAACTGAATAGTGAATACTATATAAACTGAAAATGATAAAATCATATGATTTACAATTAAAATTATCATATTTATTTATTTTACAAATAACATCTCAAATTTTATGAATATGGTAAAATAAAGTTAGTATATGAAAGTCAAAAATAGAATTTTCACATTGTTTCTTAAAAAAAAAAAAATTAATTAAATAGTGATAGTTGAATACTAATTATAAAATATTAAATTTTAGCTACTAATAATTAAAATATTTAATTATATATTAATTTTAAGAACCGGGTTTTAAAATTGACCCGGGTCACCGGTTTGACCGGTTTTTAGCCGGTTTTACCGATTTTTCATAAATCCGGGTTTTAAACCGAACCGGACTCGGCTTCTTCAGCGAGTCACGGTCGGACCGGTTCGACCGGCCGGTCCGGTCCGGTTTTCAAAACACAGGTCACAGCATAATCTAGCTATGAAGTTAGTCAGAATCAAGAATCCAAATGAACCCACTATTCTAGTTTTCTATATTATTCTTTGGAGGAAGACGGGAGATTTTCATTAGCTAGCTTATATCATAGTATCTGAAGGGAAGTTGGTATAACAACTTGAGCTGAGAAAGAGATAAAATGTTAGGCAAAACTTCCAATGCTTTCAGAAAAGAGAACTCACGTAAATATGCCTCCAAGCTTGTCCTCGATCATCACGACTGCACAGCTTGATTGAAGTTCAACCATTTTCTTTGCTACGAACAACACTGTATCGGCTGATGAGACTTTTAAAACCCTGTACAAACACCAGTGATGGGTAGGAAAGAAAAACACTCAAGATTGTTGTAATAAAAGTTTAATTAGAAAAAAAAGAAAGAGATTACCTACTTTGTATCATCAGGTATAATTGTTGATAAAGAGGGTCTAAACATCCGGTCTCGTAGCGTTTCAATGAAAGTGTTGGGAGCTACATGAAAAAGATCAACATACTAGGAATTCAAAAATCTGAAAAGATAAAGAAGCCAAGAGAAAATGAGAACCGAATAGGAAAGGTTCAGTTCCTCGCCCACCTGAAGTGTTTGTTCCCCAACTTCTTTCAACACCTTCAACAGCAGCAGCTATTGCCTTACCTTTCTCAGCTGCCCTCTCCATACGAGCAATCGCATCATACAGACACTTGGCTATATCTAGCAGAGCAATAACTTCGCCATTTTCAACAACAGGCAGATGTCTGAATTTTCCTGTAGAGATAGTTTAAGATCCATTGTCACTCACTAAGAATTATGAACAAAAAAAAAACATGAGGTTTCTCTAACTTTAAAGGCAAACACCACAAACCTAGGACCATCTTCTGAAGAGCTTCAACAGCAAGTGTTTCAGAAAGAACGAACATAGGTTTCCTAGTCATAACCTCGGATACAGGTGTTTCCTCAACATTAACTTCCTGAGAGATCACCCTTGTGGCTATATCCTGAAAAGTTGAAAACAAATAAAAGACACTTCATAAGAACATAAAGTATATTGGTTTTAACATGCTTGGAGCAGTGCTAGTGAGATTTACCTTGTCAGTAAGAATGCCACAAAGCATTTCATTAGAGTCAGTCAACAACAAGGCATCAACCTTTCGTGAAGCCATATTCTTACAAGCATCATATATAGTAGTCGTTTCTGGAACAGTAATGGCTTTCGATAGCCTTAACCGCCTAACAGTTCGCTCTCCTCCTGTTAAACCCCTGCTCCCAAAAAATCCAATTGAGTGATATTAAAGAGCTAAAATCTGAATCACAATAGAAACTATATAGTTTCACTTGCTTCTAAAAGGAACCAATAAGAAACCAAACATTACAAAAAGCTAATACACACTAAGAGGGAGATTGGACTTACAAAGGAGAACGCGAAACAGTGAGAGATCTCCGGCCAGTGTCGAGACCTCCTCGTTCGCCGATTTCCATGGACTTCTTCTTCCCGTGCATTGAGGAAGTCGTTACGGATAAGCTCCGTCTTGATGACCCGCCTTGGCTAGCCATTTCAACTGTGGGATTTAAGAAGAATTCAAACCTTTTGGAATCGTCGTCAACGCTTACGAAAAATCGGTTTGATTAGTTCGCAGGAGAAAGATAAACTCGTGGAATCAAAGGTGTTACCAGGCGAAATCGTCGGGTCAACTATGTGTGAAGCTAATGGAGTTGGGATTAGTTCCGTGGGAGATGACTTCTTTCTCGATTGTTCGTGAGAAGGGATGATGGCAAGAGAGAAACGACGATTCCGTCCTCCTCAGACGGGAAAGTGATGGGAAGAAAATGTTTTTGTGATTTTTTTCTGTAAAACTTTCTTTTTGTTCTCGTCTTCTTCTCTCAATCGGATTCTTTGACTGACTCCGATGCTTTCTTTGCAAATTGGCCGGTCGCTCGTTTTTATTTTGGACAGTGTCTTTGATTTCTTGGTGATTTACAATTTTATCCTCAGATTTGCGAATTAATGACTAGTGTATCAGATCTGTTTCCCATTTTGCAGAGGGGTTTATTGTCATTGTATTTTTATGTCACTATTACACACGAGTTTGATACTTTCTGGATTTCTTTTCTTTTTTTTTTTTCATTTTGTAATTGGATTTTGTCATTCTCTTTTCTTTCTTTTAGGTTTTTAGCAATTTAAGAGTCACGAATTTAAAGTTACTTTTTCATTGATACAAGTAAATTAATTACTCTATTTTTACTAAGATTATCATTTCTACATTTTTTACGTAAAAATGTCACTTTTAATTATTATTTTTACAACGTCTTTTTAAAATTCTAATACAATTAATATCTATTTTAACATTAATATTTACTACAAAAAATTTAAATTATTAAATTTTTATATTTTTCTCTAGGTGTCCACAAACGACGCCGTACTGTTCTACCAGTTATTATTGGGCTTAATACAATTAAGTCCATTAAGGCCCAATTTATATCTTAGTTCAGTTTCATCTAAATCTCTGGACGACGACCAGTCTCTCCCTCTTCCGGCTACGCAAATCCGTGAAGAATCCAAAATCCATACCAATGGCGACTTCGATAGCTCGATTCTCTCGGAGAGCAGTTGCTTCCAACCTGATCCGTCGCTACTTCGCTGCGGAAGCGGCAGTCGCGACGCATACCGAGGCGCCGAAGCCAAAACTAACGGTGTCGCCGTCTCCGGATCGTGCGAAGTGGGACTACAGGGGACAGAGACAGATCATCCCCTTGGGACAGTGGCTTCCTAAGGTAGCCGTTGATGCCTACGTGGCGCCTAACGTTGTGTTGGCCGGTCAGGTCACAGTCTGGGACGGGTCCTCCGTCTGGAACGGCGCCGTTTTGCGGGGGGATCTCAACAAGATCACCCTCGGGTTCTGCTCGAACGTTCAGGAACGGTGCGTTGTCCATGCCGCGTGGTCGTCTCCAACAGGTTTGTTGTTCCCTCCATTTTTTTCGGACAATTGTGTTTTGATTATCTAATGTCTGGTCTGGTCTGGTCTGGTCTGCTGGTAATGGAATCTAGATAATGTTATGAAGGATGGAGTTAGGGGTGTAGCTTCGTAGTGGCTGTGTATGTGATAGGAATTTAGAATCTGAGTGACCAATATGTGCTTGAGCTTAGCATTGAGAGTTGAGTAGATTAGCAAGCACACACGGTGGATCATCTTGTGTAGCAGTAGGAAACGTTATATTATTCAAGATACCAAGAGTATACATTCAATCATGTTTCAGTCCTAATGATAAAAACCAATGTTTAAAAAATTGCTAGGCGGTCATTAGATGATATATAGAGGATCTGTGTCTAGGCAGGCGTCTAACCGTTGCCTATAGCAAGTTTTTAAAAAATATCATCCTCAATAAATTGTTTTGTTTATGATCGATTTGCCGCTTAGCCGCCGCTTATACCGATTTTTAAAACACTGGATAAAACTATCTGAAACCCAAGATACGAACCGGAACCAAAGAAATAGAATCAGTATACAGTCCAAGATGTAAAGATACCTTAGTATAAAACAGATACGAACCTAAAATGTTATTAACCGAACTGTGATCGAAAAATTTCCAAAATTAGAAAAACCTTTAAAACCCCAACACAATGATCCGAAATAAGTATTTGTGATGTGAATAAGTATTTCGAATATTCATGTCTATAGGTCTACTGTTCGAGGATAGAGCATCATGTCTTGGTTGTGTATTACAGTTATACAGTTAAGCCTTTACTCTCCAAACTTTGATTCTAGTGTTACCGTTTATTTTGAATTTACAGGATTACCAGCAGAGACATTGATCGATCGGTACGTGACAGTGGGTGCATACAGTCTTCTGAGATCATGTACCATCGAACCAGAGTGCATCATCGGTCAACACTCAATACTAATGGAAGGTTCCCTGGTCGAGACCCGCTCAATCCTGGAAGCTGGTTCAGTTGTACCACCGGGAAGAAGGATCCCGTCAGGTGAACTATGGGGAGGCAATCCAGCAAGGTTCATAAGAACCTTAACCAACGAAGAAACCTTAGAGATCCCGAAACTCGCTGTAGCCATCAACCACTTAAGCGGAGATTACTTCTCTGAGTTTCTGCCTTACTCCACTGTCTACTTAGAGGTAGAGAAGTTCAAGAAGTCTCTTGGAATCGCTGTTTAGAGTCTACCAAAAGCTTTGTTTTGGGGGTCTTCAAGGCTTCTCTTATGTGGTTTGGTGTGCTTACGTATTGCTTGAGGTCTCTCTCTCTCTCTGCATATTGGAATAAGTAGCTAAAGAGCGTCAAAACATTCGAATGTGTGTCTTCTCGTTTTTTGGGCGGGTTCTTTGTTAAAATTCATTTTTAAAACTGATTCTTTTGGCTGGATAAATGCCTGAATGATAATGGCGACTACTTCTGGTTTTGTTGTCTCTGGGCAAGATGCTTAGATGCGTAGCCTTTACAAAATATACAAAACATTAAAGCATCCAAGTAGAAAAAAGCAGAACAAGAAGAAGAAAGCAAATCAAGAGTTATCGACTCCTTATACAATGGTTTCAATATCCATTTCATTTTTAACATCCTGATTTTCTCTTTTAAACATTCCAGATCATCTTCTCTCTCATCCACCTAATTTATTCAACACTCTTTCATTTTTTCACTTCTACAATGGTTTGTTTAACAAAATTCAACACCATAATCCCACCATTTTTAATTCATAATTTCATCTTTTATAATATAATAATTACATATTAATAATATTTTTGATTCTAAACATAAAAACTAAAATTAAGTAACTTTTTATAAGAAAAATTATGAGTTTTGAAAAGGTTATTATTGGGATCCAACTAACGGAAAAATGTTTAAACATTAAAATAGTTGATTATATGAAAAAATGACGTTTTTCTTCTATATCCAAATAAAAAGAGAATAATCTCTATTTATAGATCATAAAATTGTGAATTTAGATATAATTTTTATTATTTAAAAATAAAAATATTGTATAATAAATAAGTTCGAATTTATGGGTGATAAAAATAAAACAAATCTGCAGAACATTTATACCTAATGAATCTGCGCCATGTGGCAATGTTGACCCACATAAATTTTTATCAACATGTTGAAACTTTACAACACTTGTTGAATCCACGTAGATAGACACAATATTTCAACACCCTCATTACATGGTATTCAACAGTTGAAATTCAGTTTCAACACTCCCATTGTAAATGGTTTGTAGTCTTACATGTGCTGCATGTTTGAACACTCGAGGGGTATAGTAGTAGCTCATAAACAACTACCACATTCTTCTATTGACATCGAAAAATGTTGGCCATCTCTCTCTAACGTCCATGGATGCCTACTCGAACTCTACAAATCAATACTTTTGAAAAAATTGACCGGATTTGATATTTTGGTTTAAAACATTTTTAGGAATTTTAGTAAAAAAAATATTTTTTGTTATAATTTAGGTGTCTATACCTATGTAAAAAAAGAATTCATAAATTTTGGGGACCATGACTAATATTTTCATCGGTTTGTGCCTATATCCATTGAACCAGTTTTTCCCACATCTACTTAGAGACAGTTGTGCACACATAAGTGAATCGAGAGTGAAGTGAACCATCGTCTACCCTAAAAATTTATGGAACTTTTCTATTCGTGTTCCAAGTCTTATGAATGCCAAATCCAGGAAAAATGTTTTTTTCATATTCACTAATTAACATTTGAGCTAATTTAGTTAATGCTTTGCAGATTCGTGTAACCTTCAGTGTTGAGTAGTGAGTGATATATGTATCTATTTACTTGTCTTGAATTGTTTTGATAAAAACTTGGATTAGTATTTATACCGGATTTTGTTTATTGGTTTACTCGGATACCCTGTATTCCGGTCCTTTAGTCGGTTTTCTATTGTCTATTCTATACTGGTCGTAGATTACTATTCTGTAATGAAAACTTATTCGGACATCATTGACAAAAGGAAATTAAAGAAACCCACAAAACATTGCGATAGGAAATCTTATCTTTAATATGTCACAATGTACTCGTTTTGGATGCAGACACAAAGTGCTTTTGGTTTTGTTCATTATATCTTTATGTCTATCTTTCTTTTCCTGAATAGACGAAGAATCTTTTTCCCACTCTCAACATTTGTTTCATTATTGTGATATTGAAGTTTTTTTTAGGGTGTATTGTTTTTTTCTTCTAAAAGGCGTTATGAAAAAGAGACCAGCCTCGTTGGTGTGCATGTTGGATGGTGTCTTTCATTGTTTTCATCTAACTTAAAATCCGATGACCTGTGCTATGCTGTAAACAACTCAAGTATATGCATATTTATTACTAAAGTTTGATTTACGCTCCACACTTGCGAATGCTTGATTTATGCTCCACACTCTCAAGTGTCTGATACTTTTGGTTTATGACGTTAATAAAAAATAAGAGTTTGCTTTATAGAACTCAAATTAAACATTTATAATACTCATTTAGTGCTCTATATAATTTTAGTTGATTTCAACTACAAATTAGTTAAGATGAATAGTTATTAGTTAATTAAACTTGATTTATGCTAATTGGTTATTAAATGGTATATTTCTCCTTGTTATTATATATGTCGAGGAGTTTGGCTTTCGGGTGAAAAATGTTTGTCTGGCCGGATCATAAATTTTGGGAGTTTGAAATATTTTTTTAAGAATATTAGTAAAAAAAAATCCACAATTTGAAAGTTTATGCCTATATAATAAATCTCTAAAAATTTTGGAAACTAAAACTAAAGTTTTATTCGACTATGCCCAGGTTTCTGGCTTATTATCATAACACAGTAGTCATTAGCATAAACCAAGCGTTTCTAGTTATATTATTTTTCTAGTGTTAAAAGTTTGTTATGTGATGATGTGAGTTGATATCCGTTTTCCTGTAACTTGAATATCACACAATTAAATCGCCATGTGATTCTATAGTTATTAACTTATTAAAATAGTGAAACCAGATTTTACTGTTAACCCTCTTGATTTTTATCACACATGTCTACAAGATCTACGTGACTATCTGTAGAAAACAAAATCTTTCTAAAGAATATAGTAACAAGCTGAAGCTACTTCGTAAATAATCTAGTTAGGTGCAGTAGATTGTCGAAGATTTTCTTACCAGTTACCACAGTCCACCTATTTTGGGTAATATTATCTTATGCTAGGCTGATATACTAACGTCTAATGCCAACAACTCACCGTTAAGTTCGAGGTGGGCACAACGAAGAATGATGTGGGGGGAAAGAAAAAAACAAACGCCAACAAAAACGGTCGTTACGTCATTATTATTTCTGACGTGTTTTTGTCAGCTCTTGGATTTGATTTTCACTGCTCCAAGCATTTAATTTTTACAAGATTCATTTATATCACTGCTATTAAAGAGGCGACAATATCTCAAATTGTAGCAGAGCTTTTCTATTTCATCAAACCGGTTATTAAATATATAATCATACCGGTCCTACTCTTACCAATGGAGGGTACTGATAAATGTTCTCGTGACTTTTGTGTGTATTTTATACCAATAGGATTTAAAGTTAGAATTTTAAAATCTATTATTCTAACGTACAAATGTACAATACATTTAGCACTGACATTACTAGTTTATAAACTTCCGTAATTGTTTCACCAGTGTTTTGTTCGTAATTTATTTCAGTTTCAAAACAATTTAATTCTATTTGACGTAATATTTATATTATTATATATACATATCATTTTTAATATTTACTTTTATTAATCTATCCGATGATGATGGAAATACAAACTTCGATTACAGACATGATTCAAATAAAATGATCTAATTCTAACCTAACATTTCTATCTTCGCTCAACCACCTTTAAATCCGCACGTTCCGCTAGATAGTTTGATTACCTTTAGACTATCAATTTCCATTCTCAGCCGTAGATAGTAAAACATTTGAAGATGGTGTTCACCTCGTTTCCTTGATTACTTGTTTATTTTATGTCATCACTTGAAAAGTTGGATCTTGATAATCTCCTCATGTTCACAATCTCAGTTGACATTAAACACATTGTTGAGTGAACAAGATCCGTGAATTTCATACTTGAAGACAACCGGACCGGACGCCAGGCGATGGCGCTCAACACCGAAGAAGACTGGTTGAGTTGTGGTTATCTTGTTTAGTCGAAAGAGTACCTGTAATAAGAAGAAAGAAGGCATCCTACCAAAGCTTTATAATTATAGACTCCAATACTAGGAAGGAGAACACTCCAAATACGTCACCACGGACTGGAAAAGGGACTCCGGAGGCTCACAAAGCACAAGAGGGAAGTTCTTCAACTTGAAACCGTAACCAAACGGTGAGCGTCGTTGGCCAACAACCATAAAGAACCGTATCCACCAACTCTTCAGCTAGAACGTGCATTCCTAGAGAAGAGAAACCACAAAACAAGACCGTGAACTAAAAAGCGAAGACCAAGGAAAGTACAACTCCACGCAGCACCAAGCATGCAGCTACTCTACACACGCCACCGAAAAGTTTCACACGGCACCGCTAGAGGAAGCAAAACCAAAGCACGCCTTGAAGGAGAACAATTGTCAAAATTTAGATTGAACAGAGTAGACAAACTCCTCCTACATCAAGACACCAAGGCGCATGATACAGAGCCGACACCACCACATCACACAGACGAAGATCCGAACAGATCTATGCCAGGAGAACCTAATCAGATAATTATGCGCCAATAGAGCTCCGATGAGATCCAAATCGAGCAAAGGGGAAAATCGATTGGGTATCTGACCTTGCCACATCCTGACCATCTTAACCTCACTGTCACTCTAGAAGAAGTCAACTACCGTTTAGAATCGTCATCGACATTTTGGATCTGAAGATAGATCGCCTCACTAGAGTTTAGGTAATCAAATGAAGGAGTTTAAAGAATTTAAGAGACAAGAAAAAACGAGAGAAAGGGGAAGAGGGACCATTGGCAATGGTTCGATGCCATTATCAGAAAAAATAATAAGTCATCGGTAGATTTTGGTTTGAAAAAAATAAGGAAAGAGAAAAAATAGGAGACATAATTAAAAAAAAAAATCATACATACATATCATCGTGGATTTTATAGGAAAGAATTAAAAAACTTCATAAGAATTATTTTAAAACATATGAAAGATAGATAATCTTTTTTTTTTGGACAAAAGATAGATAATCCAACTCGGCAAAGTCCATGTGTAAGCCTCGATGATACAAAAGTTTTTCCTCAAAGTGTGATCCAAAATTTCTGCACCACACGTGTGAAGGCTTCGTAGACGCCACGTCAGCATGCATGGCATGGGAGATTGAGGTGATACTATTCTCTTTCGATTACTTCTCAAAGTCAAGACACTTGATGAGGTGTACGGCTGACTAATTAACCACGTTGAAACTAGTTCGTGGATGTTAGTCATGTAGATTAACACATTTTTCTGTGGGCTTTTGATTAATATATATAAAGTCGAAAGGTCGAATAAAACTGCGGGCATTGAGACCATCGAAGTCACAGTATTTTGCGAATCTTGGCTTACTTTTATGTAACGCAAGTTCACTTAACCAATAGCTCATTTATAAGTTAAACCCACCCAAAAAAACACTTACTCATGCGTCACGGTGGTTAATATATAGGCTCATTCAGCTTGTAATGAACGCTCAGTTCGAGTATCGTCGTTATGATTCTAGACATAGCTAGCCATCGTGCACTTTGAAAATCAAATATACATATGTATAATATATTTATATATATATTATTTTTGATATATGTACATACATATGTATGTATATATTTGAAAAACAAATTAAACAAAATTACATATGTATATATTTTGCATATACTATTGCTATATGAGTTAAAGGTACCATGCCATAGATATGTGCATGTGTTATATGAATGTTCTTTGTTCCCTATCGTTTTCCTTTTTGTGGGTCGAATTTGAAACAGAAACTCATTGGTATTTTAGGTTTAGCATGCCCATAGGTATTTGTTGTTATCATGAATGCCGTGGTTGTTCACTTCACCACGAACATCTCATGCTAAGAACATGCATTATATTCTATTACTAAATGAGCCACTCAAATGAACTGTCGTTATATAAAAGTAAGTGAAGACTGTTAATCTTTTGAGAGAAAAAAAAAAATCTACAGTAAAGAGTTCTCTGGAAATCGAGAGAGGAGTAGAGGACCACTGTTGTTTTTCTTATCATTGCTTGATGTTAGTGTATATATAAGAACAAATTTTGAATATTTGTCCAGGTAAAATAAATTTGAATTATTTCGATTTCCACAATGGTAACATTCAGTTTGAATTTAAAAAAATGTTCAGTTTGAATAGATTTCTAATGTAGAACCATACTAAAAACAAAAAAGTACAACCATATATTTAAATAAAGATTTAAATCATATAAAATGGTGGATCGTACTGTATTTAAAAGATATACAAAAAATTAAGAATACATGAGTGGGAAAACCATTAACTGTCAATCTCGAGAACTAGAATTGCGTTTTGACAGTTTAATAGAGAAACACATATTGCGTGAGGATTGGGTATGTTTTGAGGACTTTGACTAATAAATAATTGAATTAGTTACTAAAATAAATCAGTTAGATTAAATTAGACTCACGAATAAGTCATGTTTCAAAGGATAAAAAACAAAATAGTTTACATTTTTATTCAGATATTGAGGTCCACAGTTTCACCTTCGTACCACAACACCGAAGTGGTTCTTTAGAGAGAGAGCGTGAGAGAGATTTATAAGCTTCTCTCTGGGCGTTACATTTTTTTGTGAGCATAGAAACACTCAAAACTTAACCAAAACAAACAAAAATGGGAGAGGTTCAAGAACATCTATAACTTTTATTTCATCTTTTCAAATCTTAATGGATAATAATAATAATTTTTAACAATAAGACTGATCTTTTGTTTGGTTCCAGGAGGAGAAGAAACCAGAAGCAGCAGAGGAGAAGAAAACGGAGGAGAAGAAACCTGAAGAGGAGAAAAAAGAAGAAGGAAAGAAAGTGGAGGCTGGTGAGAAAAAAGGAGAAGAATCTGAGAAGAAAACTCAAGAAGGAGAACCTACTAAAGATTCCAAAGAAGATTCACCTCCGGCGGAGCCTGAGGCTCCAGCACCGCCTCCTCCACCGCAAGAGGTTATCCTTAAAGTCTACATGCACTGTGAAGGTTGTGCTAGAAAAGTACGCCGTTCACTCAAAGGCTTTGAAGGTATCTATAAAACACACACATATATCTTAGTATTCTTACATCTAAAATACTTCTGGTATATACATTTAAGTTTTTTTTTTTTTTTGAAAATATATACATTTTAGTTTTTCGTATAATACTTTCATAAACTACAAAAGTTTATTTCATCAACTACACATGTTTGGTTGATTTTGTGTATATGTATAGTTAATATTTGTTATATATCTTGTGCGTAGGACCACGGAAAGTCTTCGTTATTCTTTTAAGATATTATAACCAAATCTAAAACAATCAAACTAGATAACTCTGTTTTTGGTAAATATAAAAATATGAACTGAATCTTGGGTTCTTGGTTTAATTTATTTAGGAGTGGAAGATGTGATGACAGATTGTAAAACGGGGAAAGTGGTGGTGAAGGGAGAGAAAGCTGATCCATTGAAAGTGTTAGACAGAGTTCAAAGAAAGACCCACCGTCAAGTTGTGCTTGTTTCCCCAATTCCTCCGCCGTCTCAGCCCCCTGAGAAGAAAGCAGAGGAGGAGAAACCCAAAGTGGAAGAGAAGAAAGTGGAGGTAACTTTCTATATTTGTAATTTTTTTGTTTAATCAATTTGATATCACAAAAACAAGAAGAGGAGGTAATTTTGAGGGTTACTTTTTGAAGGATAATGAGATGAAATGAATATTCATTTGTTTTCTTCTGTTAGTATTTTATTTAGGGTAAACCTTAATCAATTTATTATTCAATTCAAATTTTCCTAAACATTATTATTCAATTCAAAATATTCTCTTTTGAACTGATTTCACATGGGAATGTATTGGTAGGATACTAGCTAGGATTGGTATATTTCTAGTTGCTGGTTTTATCATATAAAACTATATTTTTGTATATGGAATTTGGACTAATTAAGTAGTGGCTGTATCTCCTTTGACAAAAAAAAAAGAAGAAGTAGTGGCTGTTTTAACATTTTCCGGCGATTTTTTTTTATCAGCCTCCCGTAGTGCTTACAGTGGTCCTCAAGGTTCACATGCACTGCGAAGCTTGTGCAACGGAGATCAAGAAACGGATAATGAGAATGAAAGGTTAGATTTTTTACTTAAACAAATTCTTATACATATATAATCTTATATTTGATAATATTGTACTTTATAAGTATTCATATCGCATTAAGCGTAGTTTTTTTTTCTTCAAAATATATACGACTCTAGCCTTTCTATACGGGAGAGCAACATTTCAGATTTATTAAGAAAATTTAAGTTATAAACGTAATCACAAAAATTTCTATTAAAATTAAAAGTTTTTTTTTGGATTTTAACTTCTTTTTGTCTGTCCAATTTATTATCGTTAGTCTAGGGGTGTCAAAAAGAGTTATATCTCATAAGCTGACTCAGTTTAACTTAATTTTTTATGAGCATGATCTTTGTTTTTAGGTTCATTTAAATGATCTCAATGATCGAACTTAAATTAGATTACGAATTATATGAACGATCTTTAATGATTATGAGTTAACTCATGAGCTTAGTCATTTTTATACTTTATATATATATAGACGACTTCTATTTTTTATGTAAGAAAAGATAGTTTCTATATTAATCCTACTTATTTTCTAAAATTAAAATGTATAATCAAAAATTTATAAATATATACAAAAATGTAAAAGAATATTGATATCAATCCTGATATCATATATCTTTAGAATTAGAATCTAAAACAAAATATTCCTTAGATTCTCATGCAAAATATATATCTTTCTGATTTGAATAGATAAAGATCTTGAACACGAATCATCTCAAAACTCTTATGTGGAATAGATTTTCGGATTAATTTTAAATTATATTTTGTTTTGAACTAATTTTAAATTATGCTATGAAAATTCTTTTATTTTATAATTATTTTATAATTTTATTTTTTATTTGATCACGAGTTAGCTCATTTAAATCTTGATCTAGATAATCTGAATTCGAATTTACATATTAAAACTCATATAATAAATAATAAATAAGTTGAGCTGAACTAGTTCATAGAATATCCGAACTTACCATAAGCTATAAGTTGAGTTAACTCATTTTAACACCCCTGCAGTAAATAAAACGTTACACGGTATCTTGCAAAATCGTCCACTTGTTTACTTTTGTCACCAACTTTATATTATCTTTAGTTGTATCAAATTTGGTCCATAGAAATTTGCTTCGACTTTAGAACGCACAACACACGTGTTATTTATTTATTCATAGTTATCTTATAATATTTATTTTTTCTTATCAATTTTTTTGTTTGAACATATAACTTTTAGGAGTGGAATCTGCTGAATCCGATTTAAAGGGTTCTCAAGTGACTGTGAAAGGAGTGTTTGAACCGCAAAAGCTCGTTGAACACATTTATAAACGGACTGGAAAACATGCTGCCATTATGAAAATTGACCCACCGCCTCCACCGCCACCTGAGGCAGCAGCTGAAGTAGAGAAGAAAGAAGAAGGCAAAGGGGACAATGGTGGAGGAGAGTCCAAAGAGAAGGAAGAAAAGAAAGAAGGGGAAGGCAAAGCAGCTGAAAATGGCGGCGGAGAGGAGGAGAAAGTCGTGGAGGTGAGGAAGATAGAGAATCCTTATTACTACTATTATAATTACCAACCACCGCGTGTGGCGGTTCCGCTTATGGAAATGCCGCCTCATGCTTATCCGCCTCAACTATTCAGCGACGAGAATCCAAACTCATGTTCCATAATGTAAGAAAAGAAACTGAAAACGCTAAAGGGTTTATATGGAGAATATTTTGAACAATTTTGATGAAGTTGTTAATTGCTGTCTCTCATTGCATGTGGGTTTCTGCTACTGTGTTTGCGCAGCTCTTTTTCTTGCGTAGTTTACGTTGAAAAGAACTCGCCAATATTACGAGTTATCTTTAATGCTTTTAAACGATAAAATAAATAAATTTACCATAGTTTATATCTATAAATTCATTTCAAATTATAATCACATAGATTAATCGTTAAAATCAGTGGGATTATAGAATAAGGATGCAACTGGAATACACTTTTATGACTAAGCATGCTTTTAATATTGACCTGCACCAAATTTGATGTGATCATTCCACCCTTTACAAGTTACTTTAGTGGTTAACTACTAAAAAGTTGGCTAAATTTCTTCCTTGATTACTAAGTTACCACTTAACCTTACAACTGCAGCGTTTGCTTTGCACTAGATGCATATGTTTTGTGTCAATAGCTTTGGTCATAATACCAAAAACAATCAATCGCCTTATTCCACCTCGATTAGTATACTACTTGGAACCTTGTGGAAGAACAGTGGAGTTCATATATATATATATATTCCCTTATTGATAGATGTTATAAATAACCTTAATAGTATTACCTAGTAGTAACCCATTTATACACTTCTCAGCATAAAAGAACGTTGTTCAGAGTTTTTTCGATGAATTATCAATAGTTAGGTGAAACACTATTTACTTGCCTCTATAAAAATAGGTTGGTCCATTTATCGTACGAGTAAAGCTAATGAAAATGCTGCCTTATCTTAAACTTTGCAATTGTAGTTTGTCAATTGGGTTATGATTATTTTATTTTTGCTAAATTTTTTTGATTATTTCTTCTGCAAATAATTTGTGGGCGTCATGTGTTGTTAGAAAATAAATGGTGGCACGTAGTATCAATCAGTCATATGAAAAATAATTAAGAATCCTAAGAGAAAAATGAATTTTCCCAAGAAATCATTAAAATTTGTGATGAATTTTCATTAACAAATTATGTTTTTTTACTCAATGTGGATAATCCAGTAATAGTTTTATCAGAATAGGACGGACAGCATACAAAGTTTTAGACCATATCCAAAATTTGGATTTACATGTTAAGAAAAACCAAAAAAAAGAGAGTATTATCTTCAACATCTAAATTTATACAAAATATTGCAAAAAGCGTCACATAGTCGATTGAATAATTATAATTTCTCAACTGTGATATTTCTTACAAATGGTTATCATAGTTTTAAATGTTAAAATATTATATTAATATTAGCTTAGTTTGAAATTGTAAAGCATCTCTTTCTCAAAAAGAAAATTGTAAAGCATTTCAAAAAAAATTGTAAGGCATTTCCATTGCTGAAAAGCTTGAAATAGTATCTGTATGACTGTATCTCGTTACAATTGTCAAATAATATTCATAAATTTTATGATGTCGTGACGTCTTCTCATGGTAAGCAAAGAACATTCTATTCCAGCGAAGTAGACTCCAGAAATCCCAGCCGCCTACGCGGCGCGTGAAGCGTGATGTATAACCGGAGCCGTGATATGACGGTGTTAACCTGGACGCCATGTGATGGGTCCGTGCCAACTCAGCATCTCTGAGGACGTACAGTGTATGAATGAGCCCACGTGAGTCCATGACCCGCCACCACTTCCTCAAAACGTGTGCTTTCGTACTACAACGTTTGTCGCTTCTTTTATTGGACGCACCATTTTTTTATTTTCTAATTAAGTATTTACACGAATCCCTTAGAAACAAACAAATTAAATAAAAAAGAAACTCTATACGTTACTCTTTGTTTTACTTTTTTTTTTGTCACTCGCTCCTCTCTGTTTTACTTTAAAAGATAAAATAAGTAAATAAGTTAGTTTTTTACTTTTTTAAAAAAACTGATTATATCGTTATTGAAAGTCTCGGTTTATCCAAATATAAACAATCTATTGATATTTAATTAAAAAATAAATCGAAATCTATAAAACTATAAATATTAATAGAATTTAAAATCTCCATTATAATGGCTTAAATTAAGTATCTAATCTTACCAAAAAAATAAGTATCTATTTTATTGTTTGCCCTCGAGTAAGCAAATTACTCTTTCTCTCTTTTTTTTGTAACTTAAATTACTCTTTCTCTCTGAACAAGCTGTTATGAAAATATGAAAAAGAAAAAAAACAGTACAAGATCGGAGTGGAAAGTTAATATCAAATGATGACCAAACAAAAGCTTATTATCCAATGTCGGTAGCTCAATTCATTTTTCTCGTTTTAGATGGATATATTCTAGTATAACGTGGTTGTTGGTGAAAAAAAAAACTATTGGTTAGTGTAAGAAATAAGCATCATATCAAAACGTTTAAAATAACCCAAGTACTATATATTAATGTTATATAAAAAGTTTCTATTAGTTATCCACTATTTTGTTGATGAACGTATGGGTACACTAAACAAAGTAACAAACTATTGATGAACGTTTTAAATAAACACAAGAAGTACTATTAGTGTTATATAAAACCAATGTCATATACTTTTGTGGAAATCACTATTAGTATAATCTTATCTTTAGGAACTCTTTTTATTCTGTCCAAATTTAAGCAAAAAATAAAACTCTTTTTATTCTGTATATCGTAGTAGTCGTGAGTGATATTTGTTTTTGTAAAACAATACTTGTTGTATTTCTGGTGAAAGCAGATTATGGTTAGATTATCTTATGATTTCTTAACATTTTTTCACAGAGTAAATTACTTTACTTTTATCTTACTGTTTTGATAAAATTACATCCTGCTAATTAACATATTTTAGTTGTTATGAATAAGAAGATTATTTTCTCCTTTTCTTAGAATATAGAAAAATGTACAATGGTGGATGTGTTATAGCATTTATTATTTCTGTCTTTTTTTCTTCTTCTCTCTGTGAACCTTTGGCCTTTGGGACCATACCTTCGACTGTAATAACTAATAACTGTATCTCGAAATCATGTTGACACGTAGAGACACACATTGATATACGTTACGTTTGTTTGCATGTATGTATATACGTTAAAGTATAAACGTCGAAAAGTTAAACTTAAACAAAAAAAAGAAACGGAAACGATTAGTAACTTTTGTAATGCATAAGTAAACGTATTTTCAAAGTTAGTTATAAAAAATAAAAAAAGAATCTATACTATATTAAAAGGGGAATACTCTCAAATTCTAAGCTATCCACATCATCTAATAAAATCAGCCAATCATATGTTGCTAAGTTGCCATGTCATCTTAAAATCTATGTCATATTTTCTTGCAAAAAGAATAACTAAATATTGATCATTAATTTACTAAACTGTACAGCTAAAATATGACAAGCAATCGTCACCTTTTCATCGACTTTTTCTTCTTCCTTCTCATGAGAAAACCATTTTGTATCGTCTCCTCCGATTCACATTCTCACCACTACCACTCATAAAGAACCATTAATTCTTGCAGAAATCTAAAGTTAATCTACTCTTCCAACTCCCCTACCTTCAAACTTTATATTATGGCTCTGTTCTTTCGGTGCTCTCATTCCTGAAACCCATCATACTCTAAACCCATCTCAACGCAGATTGTCTACATCGACTATATAAAAGTAGGACGTATGCTTGGTCAAAGGTAATTTTGTTTGCTTTAAATCTTTTTATTTGCGTTTAAGGAATTGGTTGATTGTGAAAGTACCATGAACCTTAGCATTGGAAACTGGCGAGATCCCTTGCAAATCACGTGTTCATCCTAATTGATTCATGCATATGTAATCTGAAACTAATTTTTCGTCTAAATCCTATAACTTTTTGTTGCAGATGATGATTATGTGGCATGCTCACTGCTGGTTTTTGCTGAATCACTATGGTTTACCCTAAGAGCAAGGTAATAAGTAGATTTATCCAATGAGTGTTATCGTTAAGCCTTAGACTACAGTTCAGATTCATCGAATATACTTGGCGTTTTATAAGCACTTTATTGTGCTCTTTGGAGTCTTAAGGAGCCTTGGATATCTGCTTTCAGGTATACGGTTTTTGTTGCTGTCATATTATCAGTTTTTCCTAATACTTAATGAAATTTACATCTACTAAGATAAAATTTGTATTTTATTGTTTACCGTATACCTGGTCTTTGGTGTCATATTATCAGTTTTTCTCTTATGTGTTTGGTTCAGCATCATCTGCTTAAGCCCCCGTCGAGTCATGTGACCGGATATAGGAGCAGTAGGCATACAACAAGGAATATGAGTATGTCCTATTTCCAATATTTCCTTTTGTAGTGTTCCTCCATCATTTTCAATTTATTTATTTTAATCAATCTTGATGGGTTGGTAAAACTTCTCAGCTTAAATTATGTACGTTATAATAGGAGTTGTATAAAGTTGTAAGACTTTCAGCTTAAAGCACCGAAAAATCCATAGCTCTGAAGAAAAATGACATGGCCGAAAACGGAGAAAGGGACCAATATTTGGAAAAAGTATTTGCATAGAAAATGATTGGGCTTTGACTATGATGTTGGAATCATATTGTAAACTGTAAGCGTTTGATCTGTTCTCAAACTACATGCACATAATGCTATGCGTATTTGAAGGCATCATAATTGGAACTCTAAAGTCTGAGAGAGACTCTATAGTTCCATTGGCTAAGCTTCCCAAGTTTATTCCTTCTCCAAGTTATTAGTCATTTTCATATTATCATTTAAGTTCCACTCTTTTTTTTCTTTGACTTTTTATCTTATTTAGTAGCATACTGAATATCCTATGTGATAGGAACCTAACAATCTCAGAATTCACAAGTTTGTTATGCGGATGAAGGGATGTACACTTCTGCTGAAGTCATTTTGCGTTGCAGAACCTAGAATCCCGTGGCAGTCGTCACCATTTCAACCGCTGTAACCCCACTTTGGGTCAGCTTGCGTACCATTACATGGAAGTTAAGTTCAAGCGGATTAAATCTTCCTTGACCGGTAAAGGCTATTTGTTTCTTCGAGAAAGAGTTTGGATCCGAACAGAGCCGATCCGTCTCTCAAGTTAGCTATGGAGAATCCAAAATGGACTGAGGAGAAAACAAACATTTGCATGAGCGAATACCTAATGTATATCACTTAGTAAAGTTCCTTCTCAAATTACTGTTTCCACATTAAAAAGGCAATTGTAAACGGTGACCACTTGCTTGTGTATAGATTCTTACACATTGATGTTAGTTGATTAAGATTCAGTTCAGCGCATTCATCTCTTCTTTGAACTTAACCAGTGCAGATCCTGACAAAGTAACCATGACTTTAACCTCTCTAACCATCAAAGGTCTTAAAATGGACGCTCGCATGAACATATTAACAATTCTAGCTGTCTCTGGTGGGACTACTGGAACAATATTCACCGACTCACTCAGAAACCCCAATGTTCCTCACTCAGAAACCCCAATGTTCCTCTGTCAAACAAAACCCCATCCTTCCTACTTTAGTCGTTAAGTTCATCTTAATGATATTTTTTCTCTTTGCTTCTCTTATAAGTTTCAAGCTGTTTGAGAAGTACGTCAAAAGAGTGAATCCTACATGAAAAAGATGCATGAGCTCAGAGCCTATGTACTCCCCTTGAGCAGCATCCTTATGAGCTAAGAAATGATTTTTGTCTAACACATTAATAGTTTATCTGACTAATTTCATTCAGTAACTAAAAATAAACTAACGTCTTTGAGTTTTCCTTGATACTATATGCTGTGCACGATGAAAGTCAACGAAGAAGTGAACTTATATATACCATACAAAATAAATAAATGTTAGAATTTTATTACGATTTTGATCCTTTTTTAGTTTGGAATTCGCTTTGCCACATGAAACAAAAGTAATATAAGTAATAACATGATTCTCATGCATATTCCTCATGATCATTATATCGTCCATCTGAATACAATTGCCTTTTTTACCACCATTGTTTTATGATATATAAAAATAAATAAAAAGCCAAGCAGACAAGAAAAGAGAATACAATTTATAAAACCATAAATTAAGTACTGATCCGAAAACCAAAACAAATTTTCAATCATTTATTGATCTAACAGATTCTTATAGTGTGACAACTCAAATAGGTAAAGATGAGGAATTGGACTATAATAAAGACTTAATTAGTGTTTAATTTATATCCTAAGATAACTATAAAAAGGTTTTAACCACAAATATAGCATAAAAAAGTTAAAACGACCAAAATAAAATTCATTGAAAAGTTAAAAGACACTTATACTCATAGAATTAGCTAATTTAGACAGTTGAACAAAAAAAAACTAATCTAGATTTAAGATTTAAATTTTGGGGATGGTGTAGTTTATGATTTTAAAATATATAATTGATATTTGACTTTATAATAACAAATTTTAAAATAGTTTTTTAAAAAAATTTGGATTTCAAAATATTTTTAAAAAAACAATTAAAAAATAGAAAACAATTTCAAATTACATATTTTTTTGAAAATGTTTTTCATTTATTATTTATTTAAATATTTACTTATATTTATAAAATAAGGAGAAGAGTATATTTTACCTTTTTATTAAAACATTTTTGGACATTTTCCTCTTTATGTGTGTTTTAGTAAAAAAAACTCATTTTAAAGTGTTTTGGGATATTTGCCTTTAATTTTTTGTTCTATCTATTTGAGTGTAATATACTTTAGATAGTAAAAATTAAAGTTTAGTTTTAAATAGCTTCAGAGTCATAATTTATTTTACTTTTCAATGCAGTAAAAATATACATGTATACATAGTCAAATAAAATAATATGTACAATTATTTTTACTTAAATTTATGAAAAAACCCGGGCGTAGCCCGGGAAAGGTTCTAGTGATGATAACAACTTGTTACAATGAGACACTCGACCGGATTTCATTAGGTTAGCTTAGGTTTGATTGCGACCGAACCGTGATTGAGTCGACCATTTAACCTAATCTCCTTCACTGTTGGGACCATCAACATCTTTTGATTCATTTACCTGAATTTCATAAAACTCTAGAAACCAGTTATTATATCCATCCCGATCATCCCTATTGCTATTACCAATTATTTATCAACTTTTAATTTTGGCAGCAAGTGCCAAGCAATATATACTCCTTTCGTTATCGTCTCACACATACCGTTCCTTTTTAGCTCAACTATACCAATTGATTTTAAAATTTTCTTCAGTTTATCCTATTTTATTTTGACAATGATATAGTTATTTTTTGATATGTTGTCATTTTGACTTTATTTTTGAGAGATAAATATATAATGAGGGATTCAAGTCAAGAGTCATAAGATCTGTACCATACTGAAGATTTTAACCCATAATCTATAAATATTTTAGGATATAGATGGAGCCATAGATAATAGACTTGTAAATATATAGAACAACTTAGATTAAGTGGTGATAAGCGAACATTTAGACCTTGAAATTTAAAGGTCTCGAATTTTCGAGATACATAACTAAAAAACTTGAAAACTAACGAATATATTTTGATTAGGTTTCGCCTCATTTTTAGATGCTCATAATTGTATTTTTAGAAACTTTTGTTGCGAACTCCTATTGGGAGTGTTTTAAAGACCTAATGGACATGCAAAGCAGTACAATATGTTTGCTAGCTGGAGGTCCACTGACTCACATGCATCTAGGTTTAATACTAGGAATATAGCTTAAGCTTTTGATTGTTTCGAACACAAGTTAGTCTCTTATACACTAATGTTTAGACTGTTTTTGCTGTTGTGTTTGGTTATATGCTATAAATAATGTTTTATATTTTCTAGCTATAGAACACCTTTCGACTAAAATTAATCTATAGTTAGTAGACGAGTTATAAAAGCACGTATACTTTATTCTTTCTTTTGAATTTGGCTTTTAGTCAGTGTTTTAAAAACCGGACCGGCTAACGAACCGGAAATATTTTGAGTCATGGGTCATTGTGGTTCGACCGGGTTCGAACCGGGTTTGATTGGATTTAACTAAATTTAATAATATTTTGAATTTGCATATTCTTATAAAAATAGATCATATCAAATAAAATATTTTAATAACCATAATGCTTAGAAAAAAATTAAAAAGTAACAAACTGAAAATGTAATAAAAATAATAAAACAATTTAATAGTTCAAATCCAAAAAAAAAAACACATTTAAACATTATTTTCCAGGTCTTTATCACTTTAAATCTTCATCACCTTAAAAAAATTATACGAACTTCACAAACCTAAGTTTTCAATTCTTAAAATCTTCGACACAAAAACAATACCGTGAGAAGTAGATAATACCTTGTGAGTTGCTGTTTTGCAGAGACGTCAAAGACTCAAGATAAAAAGAGGAGATGGCTTTACGTTATTAATCTGAAATCCTATTTTATTTTTTAAAAAATAAATTTTAATTGTTTTATTAATAAAATTTTGGTTTATTTAAGAACCAGAGTTTGATTGGTTCGTTGGGTCACCGGTTCCCAGGCTTTTAACGGTTCAATATAGGTTTTTAACCGGTTCAACTTTAGTTGGGTTTAGCATTAAGTCAATCCGGATTTGTGTCCGGTTTGCGGTTGAACCTGGTCTGACCGCCGGTTCGGTCCGAGTTTAAAAACACTGCTTTTAGATTAACAAACTACTAAATAATGTTGGTTAATACACAATTTAGTTGTAAGATAACAACATTTTGATAACATGCAAACGTAAACGAATGAAAGGCTAACACAAACAAAAAAGGATGTAGGCCCATAATAAAGAAAAAACTAGAAGATGATGTAACTACAGTATAACTGTTTTGTGAAAGTCTACACAGTTAACGAGTTCTATATGTGAAACACATTAAAGAAGAAATGTAGGTCAGAACAAAACAAAAGCTAATAAGTTTTATCTGCCGAAAATGATAGAAATGATTTTGATTTATATCAAGAATTTTGTTGAGATTTAGACATGAGCCAAATCTATAAAACAATCTTTTAATAAAATACTTTTATAACAAAGAAAGTTAACTTTTCTTACACAAAAAAAAAAAAACTAAAGGTCTTTAAATCCCATCACCTAGTGGGGGGAAAAGGCAAAGAAGTTGAGATGGATGGTTGAAGACGACCTGTTATTATATACCTAGACGACCGTCCAAGATTCGAAATCTGATGATCAGATTTGTTGTATATCATTATTAAAGAGAAACTACCAAATAACATTACACTGTGCTTGGCTTTTTGAGTTCTTTGTAAATGAAAGCCGGTTCCTCTAAGCTTCCTCCTTCCTAGTGATCCTAGATTGGTTTGGTGTGTATTTTTTTGAGTTACTTGATCACCTGTTAGATCAAGTGGAGCAGTAGGTAAAGGGTTGGAGTTTGTTTTCTGCAGTATGTAAACTTTCGTGCTTGACAAGTCAATGAAATTCTTTAGTCGGAAAAAAAAAACATTACACTGTGCTTTTATCCAAACATGACAAAATAACCTTTAGGTAAAAAGAACAGAAAATAGTACTGTACTTCGTACTTAGTTATAACACCCGGTTTAATTAGCTACCAAAACTAAAATTACCCGATTTTGTTGAACCGGTAGACGAGGTCAAGTCACTAAAACCCCTCAATGTTTTCACAAACTTTAGTTTGACTACTTGATCAAGGAGATAAAACAACAACTGGAGGAGCTATGCGTGAGGATGCTGTTGCAGAAGATTTGATTCTTTCAAAGAGTAACCGAGCATCGGTTGATGAACATCCTTGATTCATCTCAATAGCTACTGGATACTGCGACGTTCTGTTCATTTCAACCACCATCATTCCCTGCAGCAACATAAAAGAAACGAACAATTTGGACCCCAAAACAAAATAACTAATCTGGTTTAGGTCTGCTTGGGGTTTTCTCATTCAGTACTAAGCATAGTTTCTATATTCAACTAATGATAGGTATGGATGACTTCTTATTGACCTTGAACTATAAGCACCGAAGAAAAGTTAACGGGTTTACCTCAAAGTCAGCTAGAAACAATTGGAAGCCTTTTAGTTTCTCCTTCATCATGGCGTTTTCTATGGTTGGTGCTGAAGAGGAAAGCGCAGCTGTGACCTCCATGGATGAATGACCTATCCTTCTTTGTACAACCTGCAGGGCGAATAACATGGGCATTGAGTGATGAGGGACGATCTTCATTCTAACACGAAAAGAAAAGAGATGAGACTCACGTCATTATGGAGCAAGATCTCACAGATGAGACTACCATCATCGACGTAGCATATAAGCTCAAAAGTAGACTGTTGTTTGAACTGGAATCTCTTCACTCCGGTTAGAAAGCACTGCAAAAATGGATACCTAAGTTTCACAGATCGATTTAAGACTGAGAGAGTTTTGGTGTTAGTGTACCTTAATCCTTCCTTTCATAAAATGCATGGTATCTTTCACTACTACCCACTTTTGAGCCATCTCGGCCAAGTAAGTGAAAGGTGTCTCCGGATTTGTTGACACCACAGAGGGGGTTTCCAAATCAACAACCATATTACTGACTTCATCATCAGCTACAGCACCCGAACCTGAACCATGCACAGGATCTGTTGCATCCCTCACACTACCATTGTCGATATGCATTTCTTCGACGAATGAAGTCACGTTAGATGTTTGTTGATCCAAGGTATTTTCGCAACCGTTGTTGTAAAAAGGTCTTGTACCACTACAGCTAGTACGAGGTGTGGATGCTGTCATGTGAATGTTGTTACTAGAAGTCGAGTGCAAACCAGAAAACGTTCTTTCCCCGTGGGTAGCATCAGTATCTATCTGCATATGTTCAACCCTCGAAACAGCAGCTTCCACATTGATGGAAGCAGGAGGACTAGTCATCGTTCGTGGACTTATATGAGTTCTCGTTACATTCACTGAATTGCCTGCCATAAGTGTTTTTGGTCAACAGAGAGTTAATAGCCACTAATAATGTCAAAAGAAATGGTTGTATCATGTTACTGAAAGTTTCTAATAACAACCATCTTCCCCTCGGAAAGAAACCAAACTTTCTTTTTGTTGTTGTGACTTTGTTATAGTTAAGTGAGGAGATATCATAGTAAACACTGAAAGAACTATGATTCAGCCCTAGTTTGTCATGATTTACGATATAAAGCAGAAAAAGAAAAAATGCCCTTTCCTGAGCAAGAGGATTAGAGTAGAAATATCCCTACCTTGACCATTGGCCTGAGCGTGACTAGCATCTCCCGAGGTAGAACTGTTTGCTTGGTTACCAGTATCATTGCCATTTAGCGACCACGCAGCTAGACTTGCTCTGGTTGCCAACGACGCAACCCCTCGACTCCTTGATCTGCAAAAGTTAATATCCAATAAGAACTTCGAAAAGAAAGTGAAAATTTGCAAATGCAATTAGTGTAAGCACATAGAAAAGATAATTGGTAGTGTGTATAAAATGTGTTAAACGTTAAATCATGCATCATCTTTCCGACGAGAATCAATTCCAAATATATGCCAGCAGGCAGAGTTTTGCAAATAGCAAATTCACTTAACTTGTGCATCATTAGACTTTTTCCAAACTAGTTACTCTTCACTAGATTAAATAATCCAAAGCCAACGAAATCAGTGAAACACTTGGAGCAAATAACAGTTCCAACTAAAGAGACACCACGGCACAACTTCTTCGAGCTGGAGAAGATACAAAGTTCTAAACAACGTTAAACCATTCTCTGAAAAAGTCTACCTTATTCCTCTTGGAGGTTTGTTCACTTCAATAACAAGACGCTTTCGTGCTTCTTCCAATTCTCCAACCATCCCTCCTAAAACTTGTATAGTCTCAGGTACTAGCATTAAAAGCCCATGTCTAACTTGTACGCTAGATACAACAATCTGCATTTACTGTCCTTGTCAGTTCTCTTATAACACAAACCAGCAGCAACAATCATATAAGCATGAATTTTTTAAAAATACAACTAATAGAAAACCCTAATGCCCTTAGAATCAAAATTTTCAGATGTTAATTTCTCATCATCTACCATTATTTCACATCTACCTTTAAACCAGCAGGAGCCAGTACTTGCAGATCTTTAATAGGTCTGTACTCCATACCAAAAACACGTTGAACCCCATCTGTCATGGACAGCTTAAGACACCTCTTAAGCCCTGCATTAGCGTTTTCATATCTCCCTTTGAGCGAGCAGGCAATGTTTACAATCTCATCAACCTGAGGATTAACCCACAAGGTTCCGTAAAAAAAAACACACACACATTATTATGCATTATATATATAACGAAAAAGAGATAACCTGCAGAACAAACGGACCAGCGAGTTCTTCAAGAATCATAGACGCAACGTTCCGAGGAAGAACCCCACCTCCGCTTAGATTCATATCGCAGAACAGAAACTGCTCGAAGCAATGCTTAGCTTTCGCCGCAACTTCGAGGCGGGAGAACTGCGGAACGGAGACTTCAAGACGAGAGAGACAAGAGACCCACCACTCCGTCTTCAGTTTAATCCCCATTCGCATCAGAACCTCAGCGATCGGCGAGTCGTAGCCGTTCTCGACTTCTGCCTCCGACGAATCAACCGGAATACTAGTGTCCGGAGGCGTGGGAGTGGGATCGCCGGAGACGTCGATAATCTCAACTTCCGGTACAGTGGTTTGCTCGACGGGGTTAGGGTTGAAAGTGGACGCTGATGAGCTTTCCGGTTGAATAGAAGAAGCACGACCAACGCTCTGAGCAGAATCGCCGATTGCGCTTGTTCCAATTTCATCTTCTCCTTCTACCTCGTCGTCGTCGGAGTAGTGTTGGAGCCTCAGCCGTCGTCTAGGCATTTTCGCCGGCGAAAATTAGGGATTATTTTTTGTTTTCCCTCCAAAAATTTATTTGCTCTTTTTTAAAAACAGTTTGAATGGGCCTATTGGGTGACAGATTCGGCCCATTAATAAAATTAGTCCGCGTTTTGAGTGTATATGTATAGATGTGTAGTGTATGTCTATGTATAAGGAGGCTGATTAGGCCCATTATAAAAACGTTGGGCCTTATGATGTATATATATTGGGTAAGTTTGCCGCGACCCGCGAGATGTTTTTTAGTGAAAATTTGAGAGAGCCCGCCTCTGTGTTCTAAAATTTTGGCACCAGAATTTTTGAAATCCCCAAATTCGATTTTGTGTTCTCTTCTTTAATCGTTTCTTCTATTTGATATAGGGTTTTCAGGATTCTCGCGATAACCTCTGAGATCTAGGATTTTTTTTTTCTTTACCTTGATTTGCTTCGATTTGGAATTCACATGGCGACTGAAACCCTAGATGAGAAGACACCGGAAGTCGGATCTCCGGCGAAGGAGGAATTAGGTGTTGGCGACGCCTCGAAGGAGAAAGAAGAAGCGGATTCCCCAAGAATTGACGAGGCGGAGAAGGAGAAGGAGGTAGAAGAGGCTGAATCGAAAGATAAAGGTGAAAAAGAAGCTGAATCGAAAGGAGAATCTGAAGATAAAGATGAAGAAGAAGAGGAAGATAAGGAGGAGGAAGAAGGAGAAGGAAGTGGAAGTAAGAAGTCTTCGGAGAAGGAGGAGGCGGTGACTCCGGCTAGCGATAGGCCAACGAGGGAGAGAAAGCAAGTTGAGCGTTTCTCCTCGTCTGGTCCTGTGCGAGTTACACCGAGCAAGTCCGTTTCAATTGAAAAGGTATCGTTTTGTGAGAATTCATAGGTTTCTTTGTGTATTATATTCACTAGTTCATGCTTCTGTGTGTGGTTTGTCAGGGTCGTGGAACACCGCTCAAGGAAATTCCAAATGGTATGTTTGTGCTTGTCGTGATTGAATTCTTTGTGGATTTGTTAATTGTTCACCTAATTGCTGATAAATGAACGATCTTTGATGCCTTTGACTCATCTCTTAGATCTATAAGATGAGATAGCTGTGACTGTAAGAATTGATATGATCATAAAACCATTTAATTAGACACAGATCTGGAACACCTTATAGAAGCTTGGGATTTTGCATACTGATAGTTTGACTTTCTGGTGGAATATTTCATCTTGTTGGTGTAGATATCACAATTAGCCTATTAATTACTGTCTTTGATTTGTTTTTATCTCATCTTGTAGATCTGACTACATGTTTTCTCTTTGTTAGCTAACTGTGGTGTGGATTTTAACTTTGCATTGTTAATGGAAGATGATAAAACTGTTCTAGAAATCTTTGTTTCTTTCTCTAGTATGCTGGAAAATTTAGTAGTTTTGACAGAGTCTTCGTGTTTACATTTGTTGACTATTAGAAATCTGTCTGATAATGTTGGCTGTTTCAGTTGCTTATAACCTATCTAAGAGAAAAGCTGACGATAACCTGATGCTGCTACACACCATTCTGTATGGGAAGAAAGCAAAGGTGCTTTAAGAGCTTAACCAAGCATGTTCCATTATGGTTGTTATCTTGGAATTTTGTTACTGTCTACTTACAAGAGTTTTGTGAAAATTTGCTCTGCAGGCACAGATGGTTAAGAAAAACATTGGTCAGTTTTCTGGCTTTGCATGGTCAGAGAAAGAGGTAATGGATTTAGCTTCTTTTTTGTTACAGGGATGTATATTCTGTTTTACCTCGTGTTAAGACTTCAAATGTTTCCCAGGAGGAAAAGCAAAGAGCACGATTAAAGGAGAAACTTGACAAATGCATAAAAGAAAAGTTAATCTTTTTCTGCGACGTACTTGATATACCTGTAAACAGAAGCAACATAAAGAAAGTAAGTAACAAGATGTGAGTTGTCTATGTACTGTACCTTGCTCTATAATTCTTACATATACGAATCCCTCTCTCCTGATACTCGCAGGAAGAAGTAGCTGTCAAAGTGCTCGAATTTTTGGAATCTCCCAAGGCAACAAGAGATGTTATACTTGCTGATCGTGAGAAGGTACTGTTTGATTTAGTACATTATTCTAGATGTTTATCGTCAGTATTGGAGACTTGGAGCATTGAATTATTTTTCTTCTTTTTTGAATTATATGTTTTAGCAAGCCAAAAAGCGCAAGAGCACACAAAGAAAGGGGAAATCTGGAGAATCTTCAGAGACCCCAGCCAAGGTTTGCAGTTTTTTAATCTCGAAACTATACTTCAGTTTGTATTTCTTCTACTGGCTGGTAACTGTTACCATTAGCTCCTTTTCTATCTTTGGTTTCTAATATGTTCCTCCTATGGCTGATGTTGATTTGGATTCTAAATGTATTTGCCTTTTTACCTGTGTTCTTGACTTATTGGATGTTGAACATGGTTTTTATAACATCCGTTGTGTGTGTATGTTTTTTTTACTATACAGAGGAAAAGGCAAACAAAAAAGCGAGATCAACCATCCGAGGCAGAAGAAGGCAAGGATGAGGGGGATTCTGATTCTGAAGGTACTAAGGATGCGAATGAAGAAGATGATGCAGCACGAGAAGAAGAAGAAGAAAGTGACCATGAAAAGGCTGGAACTGAAGATGAGAGAGACGAAGCAGAAGATGAAAAGACATCTGATAAGAAAATTTCATCGAAAAAGACTGCAGAGAAGAGCTCCAGTACCAAAGGTAAGGAGAAACAAGCTTCTGCCAAAGGTTCTAAAAAGTCGGGGGAAAAGTCCTCCAAAAGAGTTGCCACGTCGACTTCATCCCCAGCCAAGAAGCAAAAAGTTGATCACGAAGAGTCTTCTAAAGGGAAAAGCAAGAAACAGGCAACTAAGACACAGGCTAAGGCATCTAAAGAGAAAGGTTATAACCGTTCTCAGCTTTTAGATTTTTTTTTAAATGAAATTATTCTCTTTGAAGCTCATTGCTCTTCTGTTTTCACCTACTATGATGAATTGGGTGCAGGAAAAGCCATTAAGAAAGGCAAAGCAGAGCCCACCAGAGAAGAGATGCTTGAAGTGGTGTCCAAAATGCTGCAGGAAGTAGACTTCAATACGGTGAGCTATTTCAATTTACTGAAATAACTAATGGTCGAAAGACCTTGAATCAGTGTTCTTATACTCTATTGTTTGTTTTCTTAATAACAGGCGACATTATCAGATATTCTGAAGAAGCTAAGTACGTTCTTTGATTTTGCAATCCATCTTTAATTATATTTTTCAAGTGTTGAGGAGCATTTGGTAACATTTGTTGTTTGTGATAAAATCAGGCAAGCATTTCGGTGTTGATCTCTCGCATAGAAAATCAGAGGTGAAGGCTGTTATCACAGATGCTATAAGTGCAATGACTGATGAAGAAGAAGACGAAGAGGAGAACTCAGAGGCTGGAAGTGACGGAGAGAAGGAAGAAGAGAAAAAAGCTGAGGTTGAAAGTGATAAAGAGGAGGAAGAAGAGAAAGACGAGGAAGAGGAAAAAGCCGAGGCTGAAAGTGATAAAGAGGAGGAAGAAGAGGAAAAAGCCGATGCTGAAAGTGATAAAGAGAAGGAAGAAGAGAAAAAAGCTGAGGTTGAAAGTGACAAAGAGAAGTAAGAAGATGAAAAGCCAAAGGATTAAGGTTAGTGAGTTTCTTCTCTCAAGATCTGACGTGGAGAGAATCAAAACTGATCAACATTATCCAAGTGACAAAGAGAGTGTTGAATCCTGTACTTTGTACTACTATGTAATCTCTATAGTTTCCTCATGTAGTGACTTCTTGTGTAGTTGTTACCTGTTAGGTTTTTTCTAATCCTTGTTCTATTTGATACCCTTGACATTAACTTTTATTTTAATGGGTTTAAGACTATTTCACTATTGGTTATAGCCTCCAAGTCCCCCAATATGTTGATCTGACCTTAAATCAGCACTAGATTTTATATATGAACATAAGCCAAGGCTTCAAACTTCAAATGTGAACGTATGTCTTCATACGGATAGACTCATCAAGCCTAATCCTTCTTCCTGGGACTTATTGTAGTTTGTAATGTGTCAATTATATAATTTTGTGGTGTGGGGTGGGGGAGGGGACTTATTTGTCTATTCTATAGTTTTCTAATGTGTTATGCACTTTCATGATTTACATAAACCAATCTAAAGCTTTGATTGATCTAAATTGAATAATCATTTTAAATATCTTTTCTCAATCCCCTTATTATTATTTGAGGAACATTATAGAGAAATAACCTTTAGCTCATGTGTTATTTTCAAGATTGCCATTTCCTACGTGGCAGCTCCACAAACTCTCTCACATTTTATATTGAAAAACCCTTTGTTAACTAGACTAATTACAAAAATTACCATTGATCAATATATTATAACTTGACTAATATACTATAAGTTTTTTTGTTATTGATTAACCGAACAAATTAAAACGTAAACGTTTAATGCTAAGACTTTATTTTCCTATATGCACGTCAAGAAGATTGTATATTAAACGATGACCCCTAGACAAAAATAAAAATTATGTGTAAAGTCTCGATCCTATGTAGTATATTCACAATGTTTGTTAATTCTATCATATATTCACCCAATTTGTCTTGGTTTTTACACATTATATATATACTTCATGTTATTTTGTTAGTTGGGGTTATAACATATAGTGTATGAATTTGTTATAATATCGTTTGCAGTTTTTTATAAAGAGCAAGAATTATAACCAAAATATAACATGGATTCTGATATAAAATGTCTAACTATTTATAAAATGTGTCCATGGAGAAGTTCTATATATAGTTAGACAATATATATAAACGCGTTCTAATAAGGATGCCTAACTATAGTGTCTATATAGTGTAATGTCTAACTATAATGTCGTCTCCATATCAAGTATCAAATAATAAAAAAACCAAAACAAATATGTAATTGGACATATACAGAATTCATATAACCTACCAAATTTATTAAGTTAACGTAATCAATTTTAAAATGTCTAACCTACAAATCTGGGTGGCATTAAACAAAACGTGATTTGCAAGGACAAATGATATCATGTTTGGTACATTATATATACATTCACACTTTCGTTCGATATATACCATTAAATCTAATATATGTACTTATAACTTTAAAATTTCAAATATCGTTAGATTAAAATAAAAATTTATGTTGGTCACTTATTCCGCGCAGGACGCGGGTTATCACCTAGTTAACATTATTTTACATCACATGAAATTACATGTATTTGATTATGAAATTGAAATATTTGGAGTATCCATTTGATTGAACTGGGTATCCGGGTCGGATCCCATCCGGTTTAGAGTCTTTAGACACATAAGAAACAAAGTGACTCGCTATCGCCTTCCTTATCTCATTGTTTGACTCTTCCTCTCAAAACACCCACCAACTCCGACCGCGAGACCAAAGATGTCGGCGACGCTTACAGGATCGGGAACCGCTTTGGGGTTCTCGTGCTCCTCCAAGATCTCTAAGAGAGTCTCTTCTCCGCCTTCTAACCGATGCTCAATCAAAATGTCAGTCTCCGTCGACGAGAAGAAGAAAAGCTTCACTCTTCAGAAATCAGAAGAAGCTTTCAATGCTGCCAAGGTTAGTAGTAGATTCATTTCTATCGATTTATCAGATTGAAAGTTACAGCCTTTATCGAAAATGATTTGCAAAGGACTAAACTTTCATGTGATTCGTTCTTCATGTAAGAATCTGATGCCTGGAGGTGTGAACTCCCCTGTTCGAGCCTTCAAATCCGTTGGTGGACAACCTGTTCTGATTGATTCAGTTAAAGGCTCAAAGATGTGGGACATTGATGGTAATGAGTACATTGACTACGTTGGATCTTGGGGACCAGCTATCATCGGCCATGCTGATGATGAGGTTAACTTTCTTGTACAACTCTGTTTTTACTCTGTTTTTTTACTCTGTTTTCTGATTAAAAAACCGAACTTTAGTGCAGGTTCTCGCAGCTTTAGCCGAGACAATGAAGAAAGGAACAAGCTTTGGTGCTCCTTGTCTCTTAGAGAATGTTCTTGCTGAGATGGTTATATCAGCTGTTCCCAGCATTGAGATGGTTCGGTTTGTCAACTCCGGAACCGAAGCTTGTATGGGAGTTCTACGTCTCGCGCGAGCCTTCACCAACAAAGAGAAGTTCATCAAGTTCGAAGGATGTTACCACGGTCACGCCAACGCCTTTCTCGTTAAAGCTGGTAGTGGTGTTGCCACATTAGGCTTACCTGACTCACCTGGTGTCCCCAAAGCAGCTACTTCGGATACTCTCACAGCTCCTTACAATGATATCGAAGCTGTTGCTAAGCTCTTTGAGGCTCATAAAGGAGAGATCTCTGCGGTTATACTCGAACCTGTTGTTGGTAACTCTGGTTTCATCACTCCTACGCCTGAGTTCATCAACGGGTTGCGTCAGCTGAGTAAAGACAATGGTGCACTTCTCATCTTTGATGAAGTCATGACTGGGTTTCGTTTAGCTTATGGTGGTGCTCAAGAGTACTTTGGAATCACTCCTGACTTGACTACTCTTGGGAAAATCATCGGCGGCGGTCTTCCCGTGGGAGCTTACGGTGGAAGACGAGATATTATGGAGATGGTAAGATCTGATCATGCACATATGTTGCATAGAACATGTTTAACGATACAAGATTCAAACTCTGACTAGAATTCTAACATTAGTTGATATTTCTGTTATTTTTTTTGTTTGTTTATTGTTGCAGGTTGCTCCTGCAGGACCAATGTACCAAGCCGGGACACTAAGTGGTAACCCTCTGGCAATGACGGCAGGTATTCATACGCTGAAGCGTCTAAAGCAACCAGGAACATACGAGTATCTAGACAAGATCACTAAGGAACTAACCAATGGGATCTTAGAAGCTGGAAAGAAGACCGGACATGCAATGTGCGGCGGTTACATAAGTGGTATGTTCGGTTTCTTTTTCGCGGAAGGACCGGTTTACAACTTTGCTGATGCTAAGAAGAGCGACACGGAGAAGTTTGGTAGGTTCTTCAGGGGGATGTTGGAAGAAGGTGTTTACTTTGCACCGTCTCAGTTCGAGGCTGGGTTTACTAGCTTGGCTCACACTCAAGAGGATATACAGTTCACGATTGCTGCGGCTGAGAGGGTTCTCGGTAGGATCTAGAATGGTTCTGAACCCAAGCTGGAGTATCGTTTGATGAACGTATGTTGTGTAGCGAGTTTTTTTTTTTTCATTGATAGCTTGAGATTTTTGTATGATGAAAACTATCCGTTTTGTTAATTTAATGAGTTATTGATTATTGTATTAACATAAAGCAGATTAGTCATGTCCTGATATTTCGAACAGGAATACAGATTAGATTAGTCATGTATTCTATTATAGTTACGTTGTTTTGTTCCTGGTTGGCAAGAAGGTGATCAGTATCTGTATCTTATACATATTTTTGGTGTATGCAGTTCACTTTCCATGAATAAAAACTATTTAATAGCATATTTGGCACACATTAGGTATATAATAATAATAGGTATTGAAGTATTGCCATGACGTTACATACAGTGACTATTTTGTATCAATATTTTTTCTAGTAACATTAATTTATCTTAATATATATGTTGTCAAGATCGTGTATCCCGTGCCAGCCATGAGCAATCACAAAAAGTCATTATCTACGCAATGTGTGAAACCAGTTGAAGAGCTTGATAGCTCAATAAAGGGCAACCAACGCATTTTATGATGGAGACTAGTATAATCTGTTTTTTTTTTTAATAAAATAAATCAATTATCAACAGTGTATTTATTAGGAGGATTATATCCGAATGGTGACGCAAAAGTGTTTTTTTTTTTGTGTGTGAATTATCTTAGAAATGAAACCGATTTGTACAAATACAAACAGAGTTATACGGATAAGCTTACTGATGCCAAAAAGATAAACATCAAAGAACTTTCATGCTGGGATTATGGGATCACTATTAACTAAAACTCTTAAAATCTTATAAAATCTACATAATTCAAAAATCGTGAACATATATCTTGTTTTAACAAATTCACAATAAAATGTAAAAAGATTAAATTAAATTGAAAAATATAAAATAATATAACATGAACAAATGAGATATTTCACATGTTTTGTTGACATAAAATCAGATGGAAGCTATGTAAGAGTTTTTTTTTGCATTGGCCATCTAGTCGTGATTTAAATGGATTTCATCGTCCACGCGTATTCGGATGCAAGGTCTTGTGGGATTAGTCTTTGGATGTAGAAAGCCTTTGAAATCTTTACGGTTATAAAAAAAAGAGTTTTTGACTTTTTGTTTTTGACTTTTTCAAAAAATTTATACCTTTTGCTAAAACAACTAGATTCATACATTTTTTTAATGTTTATATTGTATCAAAGTGGGTTTAAATTAGATATTATATAATGGAGGTTAATATTTGTTTCCAGCAGTTGATGGTAGAGATATAGTGTTACTGACGTGGATTAAGATGTGAAACATTTAGAAATAATCCCTATGTCGCTTTTTGACACAAGAATTCACCCACGCATCTTTTTATTAACATAAATAACATCACTATCAACAAAGTTTGACAAAGAAACGGAACTGGCCTTTTAACACTAGGACGTTCACTACCTCTCACTATTTAAACTTTATCTCTCCGACTTCTACGTTCACCACTGTTTCCATCGACCATTATGGAGCTCAAGATAGACCAACAAACATATACACCCTCCAAGACAATCCCTGTAGTCGACCTAAGCGACCCTGACAAAGCACTATAGTGTCGAGTATGGTAGTGAAGGCGAGCGAAGAGTGGGGGATCTTCCACGTGGTGAATCATGGGATCTCCATGGATCTGATACGACGGTTGAAGGAGGTTGGTACACAGTTCTTTGAGCTCCCGGAGACGGAGAAAGAAGCCGTAGCGAAACCAGATACTTCAACAGACTTCGAAGGTTACACGAGGAATCTCAAATATACAGGAGAGGTTTGGCCCCGTTCGTGTATCAATTTTAATTACTGGCCGAAAAATCCTCCTAAATACAGGTACAAAGACGAATATTTAATTATGATGTAAATGGTTGCATGTTTAACGTTGATTTTTTTTTATTTATTTACTTACAACATCCCAATCACTATGTAGTCCATGGATATTTATTACATTACTTCTGTTCATGCTAACCTTTTAATAAATTCGAACTAAAGAATGAAAATACAAATAAGGAGGAATATATGTTTCTCAAGTTAGATAAAAAATGTTTTTGTTCTATATTTTTTTAAATGAAAAATGAGAGAAAAACATGGAAAAAGTATTTTTTTTATAAATGGTGTACTCCTCTCCTTAATTTCTTTAGCCATCATATATTTGGAGTCTAAGTGTAAACACATAATCATAGAAACTAATTAAGAATTTGTTTTTCTTTTGGGCCATGATGGTTTATAGGGAGGTGGTCGAGGAGTACACAAACGAGACGAAGAAGCTTTCGGAGAGCCTTTTGGGTGTTTATCAGAATGATTAGGGTTGCAAGATGATGGTTAAAGGTAGGCCTAGGCGGCGAAAAGATTGAGTATGTGATGAAAATCAACAATTTTCCGCCTAAGACAAAACCAGAGACCTTGGGACTGCCGGAGCACACTGATATCATTGCACTCGCACTCATCGTCACCAATGAAGTTCCAGACTTTTTTGTGGTGGATTTTTAGAGGCTGAGCAATGGGAAGTAGAAGAATGTGTTGCATAGTGTGATCGGTGGATAAAGAAAAGCAGAGGATGTCTTGGCCATTTTTTGTGATGCTAATCATGATGCCGTCATTAGACCATTGCCGGAGCTCCTTACCGGCGATGATCGTTCTATGTTCAAGCCTATTATCTTTTTTGAAAAAGGTGTTCAAGCCTATTATCTGCAAGGACTTTAAATACCGTAGGCTTTTCAAGCTTCCCGTCGACTGATCATGTGTGTGTGTATTTATACAACATATTGTAATATTTATTTTCTACGTAGAAGTTTATGTATGCAAAATAACTAAATAAAAAGTATACGATTCAAAGTTTATACAAATAATAAGATGAGCTTTTAGGATGCTTTCTGAAGATGTTATCTTCGTCAAAAATGGGTTTGTCGGCCAACAACATTAATTAATTACTCCCACTGATCATCTTGTCAAACGTGAAATAGTACTTTTAGGACCTCGAAATATTAATATTTATTAGAAAGTTTACCAAAATGAATCATTGTTATGGCCACTGCATTGCTTCCTTTCTCTTGTGGGGTTAGAGTTCCGGCTGTTTTAAGCTTAGAAGGATTAATATCGATATCTCTTGTCAAAGATTGTATAAATGGATTTGGTTGTACAAGTGTAGTAACCTCTAGTGATCGGTGTAGTTTTTGTAAGTGTTACTTGCTGTTTGGGTTTATATTTTCCTTTTGTGGTCTATGCTTCTGCAAATTATAAGACCATCTACCATGGAGATATTGAAACTATTTTTCAACAATTGAAATCCTTGCAGTGAGGGTATTGATAAATTGTGTTAATCTACATGGCTTCAACAACCGTTGTAAAGTTTAACATGTTGATAAAATTTTATGTGGGTCAACGTTGCCACATGACACAAATTGATTGGACAGAAATATTGTACAAATTTATTTTGTTTTTATTTTCACCCAATAACACAAACTTATTTATTATATAATATTTTTACTTTTAAATAATAAAATTTATATCAAAATTCATAATTTTTTATGATCTATAAATAGAAACTACTCTCATTGTACATGGTCTAAGGAGCTTCCGCCGCCTTTAAGATTTCAATCTTGTATGTTAACCCGTTTGTTTTATTATCGAAATCAGATGGAAAAAAATCATTGTAAATAGCGTTCTAAAAATTGGTGTAATCAACGCTTAAGCAACATGCATGCTTTAATTTTTTTAAAAAATTTCTGTATAATTTTTTTTGGATCTGAAAAACCTTATTAATATAAAAATTTATTCAAATCACTAGACTAAAATGTTTTTATGAGATTCTTTTGTTAACCATAGAAGTTTTAGACTTTAAGCCCGTAATCTCCCTCAAGATCGGAGTCAACTTTTAGATTCTTCAATTTTTAAAATGACAGTCTTTTTCAAATGTGTGGTAATATTTAAAACTGTAAAAATGCACTAGTGTTTGTTAATCATTTTTTTTTTACCATCCGTTTTTTCTTTGATCATTCGTGTTTGGGAATCATATCAGGGATCCGCATGATTTAGTTAGGAAAGACTTCCAAGAATTAAATTCTACTGCAATAAATCATGATGTATGATCTCTCTCTCCTCTGTTTCTGGATTATGAATTTTTTTCCAGAGAAATTAAAATTTGCAAAAGTTACTTCATAATTTTACATGTAATCACCATGCACCACACGTACAAGACAGTAAATTTGTAATGAAGTGAAACTTCAATAGTATTATTTATTAGAGCATATAGGGTTTATGAATAATAAGCCAACAACGAAACATTGGATGATCTCTCTCTCCTCTGTTTCTTGATTATGAGATTTTTTCAGTCGAGAGCAAGCTTCTTAAGCTTACAAAATTTGTAGTCTTTGTAGATAAAAGGCTTGAACTTAGGAGCATTATCGTCGCCAGTTATCAGTTCCGGCAAAGGTCCAAACTCATGATCAAGGCTAGATTCCACAAAAACCGGCCATGATATTCTCGTCTTCTCTTTATCCATCGTCGCTCTATGCTCCGCACTCTTATACTTCCCATTACTCATCCTCTACAAAAACATCAATTTTATAAACAAAATGAACCTAATATATATATATTTAAGTTCTTTGAAAACCATGGTTCATAATTATGTAACGACAATGATAAAGTAACCTAGAGAATTGCCTCCTTCCATTTTTAAAACCATTTTGATCTTGATATTTTGTTTAGTCTTCCTCCTTTTAGTTTCATTGCATCTAAATATATAACTCAATGAGCTTCATTTTCAGTTTTATTTCTTATTCTGATAAACCTTTTGAGTTTGAATATATATATATATATATATATATATATATATATATATATATACTTGTGTTTGGATTTGCTAGCATGGTATATTATATATTAGACTAATTTCTAAGACCTATGGAAGCTATATTAAAAAAAAACACTATATCCAACTATAGTTGAACTTGCAGTGAGAAAAGTAATTTCAACAATTATATAGTATTTGAAGTTCATTATTTTTCTGACCCGGAATTGATCACCGATGATGACGATGATCCCTGAAGTGGTACACTTGGTGTCGATCCAGTGGTTATCTTTGAACGCCTGGAGCCCTGAAACCTCATTAGCAACTAGGAATGTGATCGCACCAACATCAGTGTGAACCGGAGCTCCGACTACCAAATCCTGATCAGGACACAGCGGATAGTAATTGATCTTCATGAGATATTCCACAGCTTCACCGCCTAAACCTTCCTTCAATGCCTCACGCCGTAAACCTAATCCCTCTGATAACCATTCCATGATTTTCTCCGATAGCTTCTTTATGTGACTTGCGTACTCCTCATTCACCTCTCTGTTCCAAAAATCTATAAAATGATTTGTTCTACAAAAAATTCAAAACATTTGATGCTATTTCATAAAATTAGGGTGCGGAAATGCACTTAAATAGTATAAAATCTTCATGAATCTTTAATTTCACTACATTTCTCAAATTATTCACTATTACAATGAAAAAAAATAGAATGATTATTCTATTTTATTGTATAACATTCCATGTAGATAAAAACAACACTTTTTAAAAAACCAATTCATGTTAAAAAAATTGGAATAAACGGAATGCTAATTTTATTTCATCGAATTCCATTAGTAATTATTCATTTCACCATCTTCCTTTTACTAATTACCAGTTACAGCCTTATAATATAAACTAATTAAAATAACTGATATGTATTTTGTATATATATTGTTAAATTCCATCTTTGGAGATGTGTGATTCCTAACTTTTAGTTAAAAAATTGCATAGATTTAGACCTGTATTCTGGAGGATTCTTAGGCCAGAATCTGTAACTGACTCTTGACGGTGGCCAGATACGGTGAAAGAGATGATCAACCCATGCATCTCTACCCTCTAGATCCTTCTTGAACTTGGTTCTGTATCCTTCTACGTCCATGGAGTCTTCTGGCTTCGCTATGACCTCCTTCTCCCCCTCTGGAAGCTCGAAGAACTCCGTCCCAACTTCCTTCAACCGCCTTATCAGCTCCGCGGGGATCCCATGATTAACCACCTGGAAAACCCCCCATTCTTCGCTCGCTTTGACCACCGCACGAGCCATTAGCTCTTCGTCGGGGTTACTTAGACTGATGATAGGGACTTCCATCGATGTGGCTTGGAACGTAATGGTTGTTTTTTCATTCTCCGATGGGAGAGATGAACGAGATGTGTGTTGGTTTCTCTCTACCTCCATGGTTTAGATGTTGATGGAGGGAGAAATTGCGGTATGTACGTGTTTATATAATAAAGTTACATTTGAATGTAGCATCTAGGGGTGGGCACGGATCGAATATTACCGTATTTTTCAGTATTTGTGATTTGCTTCGGACTTCACGGATATCTGATTTTCCGATTTGCTTTGCTTCGAAAAAATACGGATATTCGGTTTTACGGATATCCGGAAAATTTATGGATATTTGCGAATATTCACGGATATTTACGAATATCTTTTCCACTATGTTTAATACAAGTAAATCTGAAAATATTATACAAATTTGTTCTTATAAAAGATAAATCAAAACATTAATGAAACTGTTTATTTATAAATTCTTAAAATTCATAAAAAATTCTTATAAATTAAATGTTTTAAGAAGAATTGTAGTTTTACAAAGATCTTATAATTTTTTCTTCATATTACATTTTCATAAGTAATTTTATAAATAAAATTATATAAGATTATACATTAAAACTCTGTTTAACTATAGATATATAACTATTTATATAAAAGTCGGAACGGATCGGATATTCGTCTATAATTTTTTTAGTATTTATGATTTGATTCGTTTTTAACGGATAGTGATTTTTAATATTTGCTTTGCTTCGAAGACTTACGGATATTCGGATTTTTCGGATCGAATCGAAACGAATAACGAATCGAATCAAATTTAACGAATAAAATGTCCAACCCTAGTAGCATCAGTCACATGACTCGCATTAATATATATCTTGTCGCCATATCACTTAACTTTACCACGTATCCTTTTTCCTAAGCGATTGGTTAATTTCCCCAACTCTTACCAACTTTCCAAAAATAAAAACTAGGGTTAAACACGGCATGCATTTTGTTGGCTTATACTTACCTGAGGTTTATCCGGCTCAATTTATCTAACACATATTATATTCAAACTTTGAAATACTTAACAAAATTTCAAACGTATATTCAAAACCATAATGCAGGATGACACGTATAATTAGAAGAATCAATCTTGCCAAAAGAAAAATAGTAATATGATGCAAATTGGGCTCGTACACGAATAACATACACCCAATTGAGTATTAAGAGTGCAACTACAAATTTTTGAAATTAAATTGTATGGAATAACTTATTTCTATAGATTCCAAATTTTTTTTACCATTTGAATGGAAAAAAAACAAATCTCATTTCAACGATTCCTCGTGGAATGTATAAAAAATGGAATGTAATTATAAACCATTCATGATTAAAAAGGTTTATGAATAAGTGAAAAGAGTAGAATGAAATTCTATTATTTTTTATTTCATAATTTCCTTATTACATTCATCTATGTTTTTTTTTCTTTCAATTCCATTCATTTGTGATATTTATAAAATTGATAACCAGTTACATTCTAATGATTATTCTCTGTTTTTTTTTTGGCAAAGAACAGCCTGCTGGTTAATGTTTGTCAAGAAGCATATAATTAGAAAATAAAAATCTAATGAAATTCAAATGTTTGTCAAAAAACATATAATCAGAAAATAAAAATCAGTATCTGATGTCTGACTCAAAAGCTTGGGATACCTTTCTTCTCAAAACATATAATTAGAAAATAAAAATCTAATGAAATTCAAATGTTTGTCAAGAAACATATAATTAGAAAATAAAAATCAGTATCTGATGTCTGACTCAAAAGCTTGGGATACCTTTCTTCACAAAACATATACAAAACTGGTTAGAGGACGAATAATAACTACTAGTATCCTGTCTTAATAGTTGCAGTTGTTGTGCTTCTCGCTGTCAGTGAGGTGATAAGGTATATATTTTCAATATAACGAATTCACTTTCCAAGAATTAAGAACTAATATTATATAATAGCACATTAGGTACACCGAAATTTTTAAATATTAAATTACGTAATGCGTTATATCATACAACGACCAGGGCCGTCCCTTCGCTAAGGCACATAATAAGGCCATGGGTAATGGTGGGACTCATTGTCAAGGCCCTTAGCATTTTTTATTAAACATTTATGTTTAGGAACCTAGCTAAAGGACTCTCTAAATTAAGTAGATTATTAGTGGGATTTTGATTGTCTTTTAGTTTATTATTTAATTAATTTATTATTTTAATAAGTCATGACATATATAAAAAAGTTTAAAATAAAACATATAAAATAGAACATATAAAAGAAAAACACAAACATTTAAAATTTAATTGATTTTTGGAAATGTAAAATATAAATTTTATTTATTGAGTGATTAAATAATAAAATACAACAATTATTTTCCACTCTTTCTGCTCAAGTATTTGTTCAATAGTTCAGCACACTCTTTCCTTTCCGGACATACACACAGCAATGAAACAGTTTTCCCATCTCCAACTAGATTGAACACAAGTAAGTCTCCTATGTCGCATCTGTTATCAAGACAGAACTTTTTCCAGCCTCTTTTGATGTAATACATGCCGTCTGATTCGCTAAATCGCAAACTCACAGTCCATGAATTTCCCTCTTTGTTCACTAGTATCATCTCTTGACATTGTTTGTTGAAACCAGGTGAAGAAGAAGCTACCACAGGAAGATACTGCAAACACAGAACGTAAAGACACAAAACAGATCAAACCATATATTTGACTAACTAAATATGGTTTATACGTATGAAAATTGACTCACAAGTTTGTCTTCTTCTAGATTTGAAGCAGTAACCTCAACCAAAAAACAGTAGTCGAATGAGATAAAAGACATTGCTTATCGATCTATGGAGGTTGCTGGACGAGTTTCGTAAAGCTTTTGGCCAACTTTATTCAAATTAAAGGAGAGAAGAACGTATGTATGATTTTGAACTAGTGAGTACTGGTAATATATAGTAAGAAGCAAATTGTATAGAACTTGATATTAAGGAGAGAAGAACGTAGAGAACTTGATATTAAGGAGAGAAGAACAGGAGAGAGCAAAGACTTTAATATAAGGAAGTAGACTACAATGATCGTGAAACAAAGCTAAAGACATTACATATATAGCATTGAAACAAAGCTAAAGACTACAAGAACCCGTGACTTCAATCACATGTCAAACAGAGGAAAAACACTTGCACTTGCACCCGTGACTTCATAGTACTGAACCTGCAAAAAAACAAATAAAACCCGTGAGACCATCCCTTGAACATATCTATCTGTGAACCCGTGACTTACAGAAAACAACAAGTTAGGATCTTTTTCCAGTCGAATCACTGATACAATCTAAATGAAACTATTACTCAAGCTACAACGGTACAAACAGACAATCGAACAAAAGAAATCAATACAAAACTTTAGACATTACCGAACCCTAGAATCTATTCCATTTGCGTCTTACAAATCTATTCCAAAACTTTAATCATACCATAGAAAGCTTTACAAATCTATACAACTATAATATGTGGCGAACCGTATAGCTTTACAAATCTATACAATCGTTCTACAACAAATGCATCTATCTCTTTTTGCGAGCGATTTCACTATTGTTCTCGAACCATAAAAATCTAAACGAAACAATCAAACAAGCTACAACGAAACAATCATACAATCTAACCATACAAATCTATAGAAATTTATATGAAACTATCAAACATTTCCGAACCCTCGAATCTATACAATTGTTCTCAAACCATATTCTATATTAACCATTGAATCATATCAAACAACATAGAATCTAAACCATTATATTCGCATGCAATCTACACAACCCTAAAATATTCAATCTCAGATCGGAGTTGAGAAAAATACCTTGCTAAGACTGGGTCGATTTTCAAATGATTTGGATTGAGCTTTGGATTTCGATCTGGGGATCAAACGCCTATGGAAGCTGCGAGCTCTCGTTTTGGTGAGTTTGGATTTCGATTGAGGAGACACGCCGGCGGAAACTCCGGTGAAAAAGAGAAGACACAGGTGGACTGAGTTCGTCGATGGATTTGAAGAGATCAATCTTTCGATTTGAGGAGACAAGCCGACGGAAACTCCGGTGAAAGAGAGAAGACGGAGGTGAAGTGAGTTCGTCGATGAATTTGAAGAGATCAATCTTTCGATTTGAGGAGACAAGCCGATGGAAACTCCGGTGAAAGAGAGAAGACGGAGGTGAAGTGAGTTTCGCTTTCGATTTGAAGAGATCGATCTTTGTAATTTAGGAGATCACCTCTTCGCCATCGACCTTTCGTTTTTCGATTTCGATGTCAGAATGAGATTGAGCCGAACACACCGACAAAAATGTCGATTACATCTCCCACTCCCAAGCTGACACGTTGCCAACGGGACGAGCCCGAACATCCCTTAGTTAAGGCCCGTTCCACTCATTTTTATTTCTTTTTGATTTATTCTCGACCCAATAAACCTCTCGGGACGGGCCTAAGGGACCCCGATACCGATGCTCTAAGAGCATAAGAGCAAGATTAGTGGTGTACCTCAATTTTTGTCCGTTAGGATAGTTTATGAATATAATTGAATTAAGGGATTAAGCAAGAGACATTCGCTCAGAACACACATTAATTGGTGGGACTTATGAAAGTTCCTTAGTGTAATATATAATTTTTTTTAAATATTGTAGACAAATTAGTTTTTAACTAATTACATTATAAGAGAGGGTAGAAATTAAAATATATAGAACATTAAAATTTAAAACAAAAGGGAAAATACATAGGATTGGAAAAATTTACAAAAAACATAAATATAATAAACGAAACCTTTTATTTAATTCATAGAAAGCAATAAACATTACATGTTATTTGGAAGATATCCAAATTTATCCCATATATGTTCAATCAAATCTTGTTTTAATTGTTGATGGATTAGTGGATTCCGAACTTCTTTACGACGACCAAGAATAGTGCCCGGTTTTGTAGGCTTTTTGACGGTATGTGTAAAATCGTCATGTTGAAATTCCTCAACAGTGTTTGAATCCCGTTCATCTTGGACAATCATATTATGGAGTATGAGACATGCTTTCATAATGTTAGTTATTTTGCTTTTATCCCATAGATGACAAGGATTTCTTACAATGGCAAACCTTGCTTGTAGGACCCCAAAGGTACGCTCGACATCTTTTCGAACGGATTCTTGAGGCGAAGCAAATAAAGAATTTTTGTCACCCTGCGGCAATCGTATAGACTGAATAAAAGTCGCCCATTTATGATAGATACCATCTGTCAGATAATACGCCAAATTGTATTCCCTTCCGTTGACATAGTAGTTCACTTCGGGAGCTATCCCGTTAATAATGTCATCAAAAACAAGTGATCTATCCAGAATATTAAGATCGTTCATAGTACCTGGGGCTCCAAAAAAAGCGTGCCATATCCATAGATCATATGAAGCAACGGCCTCCAACACAATTGTTGGTTTTCCGGTTCCTCGAGAATACATTCCTTTCCAGGCAGTGGGGCAATTCTTCCACTCCCAATGCATACAGTCGATGCTTCCAATCATCCCGGAAAATCCCCGTTCTTCATTTTCTTGGAGTAGACTTTGAAGATCCTCCACAGTGGGATGTCTGAGGTATTCATCGGCAAACAAGTGGATTATTCCGGCGTTAAATTCGATCAAACATTTTCGAGATGTTGTTTCACCAAGTCTTAAATATTCATCGACGGGATCAGCTCCAACACCATACGCCAATTGACGAATTGCTGCGGTACATTTCTGGAGAGGAGATAAACCAGACCGTCCGGTTGCATCTTCTTTGGGGTATAAATACTCAACTTCAGTAGAGAGACGATGCACAATATATGAGAACAATGACCTGTTCATACGAAATCGTCGGCGGAACAAATTGTGCGGATATGTTGGAGTCTCGCTGAAATAATCATTCCAAAGCCGCTTGTGGCCTTCTTCTCGATTTCTCTCGATAAAAATTCTTTTTTTTTTCGCTCTTTTGGTTCGGGAATAGGTTGTAGATCTTCAAATATATCATCAAATACATCTTCAAATGCATCATTATCAGATTTACGGTAATGAAAATGGGAAGAGGAGGCCATATTTGAATTTCTCAAAAGAGTTATAACGTAAGAGTAGTTTAAAATGTGAAAGAGAAGTAGAAAATGTGAAAGAGAAGTAGTAAATGTGAAAGAGAAGTGTAAGTGTTAATGGAAAAAGGAATGTCTTACTTATACATAGTGTTAATTCATCTCGTGACTTATTTTTATTGCTTCTCGTGAGTCTTTTTCATCTCGTGAATTGTGATCCCGTGATTCTTTATCAGGAATCTTATGTCATATAATTGCATAATAGGAAAGCAGTCCAACGTAAACTTCCAAAATAAACATCAAGTTACATCAAGTTCAGTACATAAAGTTACATAAAAACAGATAAGTTAAAGTACATACATCACAAGCCAAACAATGCAGTCACGAGTTACTTAAGCATCACCACAATTCCTATTAAAACTGTCACCACAATCATCGCACCTACAAAGTACTGAAATCCCTCCCTAAGCTTCGATTGTTCCTTTCCTAAATCACACACTAATTGCTCAACTCTAGCCAGCCGCTGGTCAGCATCATAGTCACTGCATAGTGTTAGATTATCTACCTTCTCTGCTAGCTGAAGGACGTGGCTATCTCTGGCTCTCATCTCCTCCATGACAGCCTCATCCCACCACTTATACACATGGCATTCGCCGTCATCTAGATTCGCGCAAGTGTAGTATAAACGACCTGTATCACAAATTCATTAACATAGCATTTTTAAAAGTCTCGACAATTCATACCCAAGTCATTAACATACCCAAGTCTTACCGTTTTCAATCCTACTGTTGCGTAGCTGTGGCGTAGCACCACAGTAGCATACTTGTGGGAAGCCAAACTCAACCTCCGGTTGTGGTGGATACTGAACCTGTGAACATCTTTCCAAGCTTAGCTCACCTTGATCACGTCGTATTAAATCCTCTGTCTCGCTGTAGTCACTGTCGTTGTTGTTTCCAAACAAATTCTCAGACTCTGATGGCTGTGTATAGCTGTAATCAAGTCCCATTTTATTTCAAACCTGCATACATTGTTGTAAAAATATTAATACATATACTGAGAGCAAAGAAGCAAGTGAAGATACAAAAGAAACAGAGAACAAGTGAAGAACATATATATTAAAGCAGGAACTTCATTAATTCAAGACAAGCAGATTTTCTAACATAACATAAACATAAAGACAAGACAAGCATAAAGACAAGACAATGGTTGAGTCTTGACAATAGAGAACAAGTCAAAGACTAACATAACATAAAAGACAAGACAAGACAAGCAAGATATTCTAGAACAACTCGGCTAAGAGCTTATTTTTAACAATTTCTTCCGCCTCAGTCAATGGTTAAGTCTTGGCAAGCAGAGTGTCTACTATAGCGAACTTGGACAGCCTCTCCTGCCTGTCCAAATCCTCCTTCTTCATTTCCCAAACAGACGCATAATCCGCGACAGACTTCCCTTTTGGCGCATTTCTTTTAGCTTTAGCAGCCTTGATACCTTCGGGCATGCTCTCAGCATCAACGAAGCCTTCGGTCCTGCTCTCAGGTTGATCAACAAAGCCTTGGGTATTTGGATCATTATTCTTCCTCTTCGAACCGGCCTTATCTTTAGGTGTGTTAAGGCTCATCCACTTCTGTTCATACCTCAGCAGACACCACGCTTGTTCATTGGTGAACTTATGTCCTTGATTTGAGGAGTAAATGTCATGCGCCCTCTTCAGAACGTTAGTGTCACTCTCACCACTCCTAAGTTCTCTCTCTGCTGCAGAGTATGCGCCACAGAACTTGTTGACCTCATCATTGATTCTATGCCACCTCTTCTTGCAATGACTCCACTCTCTCTCAACATCCTCTTTTCCATGTGGAGTTGCTGCATAATAATCAGCAACCCGTGTCCAAAAGGTCCCCGACTTCTGGTCAGTTGCAACAATAGCATCCTTCGATGTGTTAATCCACGCACTGATCAACACCTCGTCATCTGCTGGGGTCCATTTGTGTCTCACAACACGGGCCACTGGTGTCTTAACTGGTGCTTGTTGGGGTTGTTGCGAACTGAACGGGGGGATAGATTCAGATTCTGGAAAGTTAACACTAGCATGATAACTTTCATAATGAAAGTTTTCATTGAAAACACTACCCTGTTGACTGTTAACCAGTCCAACGTAACTAGATGATTGAGTAGGAAGATGGTTTGGATCCATATCAGAACAAGAAGAGTTGATAGATGAGAGAAGAGAAAGTGAGATGGTGTGTCAAATAATTGCAGTGTAAGATGGTGTTTAATAGGAGCAAGTGAAGAGAAAGTCAAGAGCTATCAACCCCCATAAAGACTAACCATAAACCAGAAATGTCTAATCTCGAGTTAATACACCACTTAAAAGCTATCAACCAGCCTGGCAATATCATTAAAAGCTACTTAACTATCAGTTGGTTCATTCATAACGATGGTGTTCATTCATAACGATGGTGTTCATTCATAACTTATCAATCCGTTCATTCATAAAGAAACAAATCATTAGCCTAAGCAATGTAACTAGAAGGAGTAACCAGGACAATAACAATATCATAAAGACAGCCACTTTGTTCATTCTTAACTAACTTCGCTACAAGCATACACTAACAGTTGGTTCAGGAAACACATACCTTTATATCAGTTGCTTCACCGAACCGAACCGAACCTTTAGAGCTTCACTAACACTTGGTTGTGGTTATCTTCTTCAGTTGACAAGCTTCTTCAGTTTCTTCTGCAATTGTGGAATGACAAACGAACCAAAAAGAAACAAATGATTCATTACATAAACTTAAACACATGTGTAAATAAAATAAAACAGAGGAATCGAGACATTAACCTCGATGGTGGGAGGAGAAGTGGTTGGAGCAGCCTTGTCACCTAACAATCCAAAAGAAACAAATGATTCCAACTTTAAAGTCCACTTCCTATAAGAACTCTATAAGTTGCGAGTTCTACCTTTGGACCGAACTGAACCGCCGCACACGAATCCAATTGACTGTCCCACGGAACCAAACCGCCTCGAGATGGAAGAGATCGAGAAAAAATATCCTAGATGGGAGAGCTCGAGATGGAACAGATCGGAGAAGACACTGAGATGGAGATGGAAGAGATCGAGAGGGCGCTGATTCGTTTGATCGGAGAAGACGACTTTGATGGAGATGGAAGAGATCGAGAAGACGCTGATTGGAGATGTCAACCGCTCGGAGAACACGGCTGAGATTGAGAAGGAAGATTGGAGAAGACGTAAGGTTGGAGAAGATGCAAGCTCGTCGAGGTTATAGATCGAGAGATCGAGATGGGGTTCACGTTTCGCCATCGCCATCGGAGTAGAGAAGAGATTTCTTTTGAGAAGAAGAACAGACCCAACAACACTCGCGGTCTTCGATCTCGCCCACTCCTGCGTCGCCACGTATTGCTAAAGGACGCGGGCCAAAGACCCTTATTTTAAGCCCATTCATCTCGTTCCCTAATGTTTTTAATTTATTTTCGATCCAAAAATTAGAAGGGACGGCCCAAGGGTCGGGTTTAGGGCCGCCGATAATCCTGCTCTAAAGCATTGGCTTTAGGCCACATGTTTTTGGAATCCAATTTGACCACTTCGTTACAAATTAAATTAGCTTAACTTGTCGAGTGAAAATATTTTCTTACCCTCAACCTCAGTTCTAATCATCGTCTTGATATACTTATTTTCTTTTTTTTTTCGTTTTTATGAAAAAAGTTCTAAGTTTGCTTTAACCGTGGAAACAAAATTTTAATTAACATTAACATTTTTCTATGATGTCAAAAGAATTCAATGCTATTTCACCATTAACAAAGCTTAGAATAAGAACATTTTTAATTTATAGGGGCCACATTTTATCAAAATGCTTTAAGCCACACAAATGAACGGGACGGCACTGACAACGACTATTTTGTATTATTACCTTTTCTACAAGATATATTGTCAAGATCGTGTATCACGTGAAGCAATGAGCTATAACAAAAGTCATTACCTACACATATGCGTACTGCTTTTAGTAGTTTTTTCATATCAATAAAAATTCTATCTAGCAAAACTTGTCTCAAACTGGAAAAAGGAAATAAATGATTTTAACTCACTGAGAACCCTATTGAATAACTTATTTCGAGAGCTAAATTGATGAAGCGCATAACGGCATTAAATGGATAAGCATATATATATATATATTTATCAGCAAAAGTATACACTACAAGAAAACATATCACTTTTTGACCACATTTCTGATCAACAAAAATGATCAAAAATAATTGTAACCTCATTCTGACTACTTTGTGATGATTGAGAAAAATGGTTAGAAAATGGTTAGAAGTTTTTAACCACAATATATAGTCAAAAAATGGTCAGAAATCATATTACATTTTGTCCATATTTCTGACCAACATATATGGTCGAAAAAATTTATGACCTTATTTTGATCATGTCATGATGAATAAGAAAACTGGTCAGGAAATGGTTAGAAATTTTTAACCAAAAAATATAGTCAAAAAGTAAGAAATTTTTGACCACATTCTTACCATTTTCTGACTATATCCTTCATTTAACCTAGATCTCAAATTATCTTTTCTCATTCTCATCAATCTCGTTTCCTCCTCACGAGGCACCATTAAGCATCTTTTCATTTTTTTGTTCTCCTAGTTTTGACAGACCACCTTTGCATCCCTTCTCTATTTAGTCTTGTTTTTTATTTTCTTCTTCTCTGCTATTCCATCATCATGACCACTCTTTCCTTCATTGCAGGTCAAGTATGAGATGCTTCAATGTTGCTGCTATCAGTATCCATCTCAGCCTTGATCCAGTCATCGTCCCTCTGCTCCTTGCAAGGTTAGATCCATGCTTTTTTTTCAAACTTCACTTAATTGTTTTGGATTTTTAATTGGAGAAGTTCGTGAATGAAGAATTGTTTAAAGTGTTTAGGAACCTTACAGAAAAAGAAACATAATAGTTTTTTTTGTCAACAAAAGAATAGATTTTAAGTGTTACATTTTAAACTAGTCTTAATTTATCTTATTATTTTTGTCAAAACAAAATTAGGAACGGATCTGTTGAGATGAAGAGAGACAAGACAAAGAAGAACAAGGGAATTAGAAAATGGCGGACATGACGATGCCCCTTTATTTCATTTCTAGTTCTATTTCAATGTGTTCTTTTGTTGCTAAATATTATTTGTGTTGTTTCAAATAACGTTTAATTATAATATATTCAATGTTCATTTAAATTTTTATAATATTGTTATAATTAATTTTAGTTAAATTAATAATCAGAAAAATTATTAAATAGTACAAAATCAGTAAGACGTGGTCAGAAATTCATCAAAAACTCCATAATTATTTTTGACCACTTTCTGACGTTGGGTTTGTGACGACATTTCTAACCACTAATATTGTCAAAAATTTATGACCACTTTCTGACCAGTACCAATTTCTGACGGAACTTTTTTGACGATTTTATGTGGTCACAAATTTGTCAAAATACAGTGTTTCTGACCATTTCTCAACCAAATTGATGGTCAGAAATTGAACTATTTCTTGTAGTGATATATGCATGCTTGATTTGAGTTGCATCGACGACACTAGGTCAAACTATTAGACTATATGTTTAGCACAATCTTAATGTTTTAGATTTTTATCATAGTACGTAGAGGATCATTCATTTTTCTTGTCTATTATGTTTTCTTTTTTTTTTTTTGGTATTAAATTGTTTCTTTTTTTTCTTGGTATTAAATTGTTTCTTTTTTACCCCTTTTAGATCTTTCAATGGTATTCGTTAAACAAATATCTTAATAGATAAAATGAAAAATTAGATTACTTTTACTTTTTTTGAGCTTCATATGAATATTTGATCGTATATACTATATAGCAAACAAACAGAATATTAACTTACAAAAAGAAGCAAAAACATGACCGTTCAAATCCAGGATATTAAATATATATATATATGTATACAACACCATAAACACACTTTAACTTCAACATTAATGATTATTACTGAGACCCAATAATCAAATAACGAAGCAATACATTATGAGATTTCTCTTGTGAGACGAAGCTTATGATGTCTCTTCTCTGTTACTTGATCATGAGATTTTGTCTCAGTCGAAAGGAAGTCTGTTCCAGATATGAAATTTGTAGTCTCTGTAGGTATAAGGCTTGAACTTGGGAGCATTAAAGTCGCAGGAGATTAGTTCCAGCAGAGGTCTGACGACGTGAACAAGATTAGGTTCCACAAAAACCGGCCAGCCTCGTCTATCTCCTTATCAAACGTCGCCCTATATATGCTCACCTCTCTTATACTTTCCATTACTCATCCTCTACAAAACCACAATTTCACAAAACAAGGATACATAATGAAATGCAGACCAATCTCCAGAGCAACCTCATCTCTAACATTTCTAAAAAGGAATTTCAACCATTTTGTTATCTCATTGGGTTCTTTCTCTACTTTCTCCTATATTTTTCTTCTTTTCTAATTTTTATTTTGTGAAATACTCAAAAACAACTCACCAATGGAGTTGCTTTAATTTTTGTCTTTATCAATTATACACTATTATCTTTTATTTCCAACTTATTATTTTACAATACTCAAAAACAACTCAGTAATACAGTTGTTTATCGCATCAACATCTATATTATTATTTGAAGAGTGAAGTTGTTTATTTATCATGTTCTCTATAGTTGTAGGTAATTTTGATTATTAGTCATGTTCTTAATAATTTTGGGTAATGGTGAATCATCAGTTTAAATTTACATTATTATAAGAAACTTTATTAAATAAATAAAGATAATGATTATGACAGAGTTTTAAATATTTTGTTCAATACAATCTTTAAAATCATATTTGTTATACGATATACAGTGTAATATACATTAATTAATTTGTAGGAGATTTTAATCAGTGAAAACTCTATCATATGTAAATACTATACTATGTGTTCATAATTTCATTATTGTTCTTAAGTTTACCTCAAAAAAATATACATAATGAGTTGGACGTGACTATAATGACCCAAATTTTAAAATATTCATAAGCTAGTATATAAATAATTAAATAAGTGGAGAGTTATGATATAATTTTAAGAATATATCTTAAAAAAATATGTATTATATTATATTAAATATTCTGTTTTAGGCAATCTTTAAAATAATTTTTTATGTTTAATGTCTTAATATGTATAGCTTATTTTAAATAGCTAATTTATAGTTTGTTATAATGAAATAATATTATATTTGATTGTAGTTTATATGATTTTCATCTTCGTCAAAATATGAATCTGTAGTCACAACACAAACGATATCATCTATATCCCGAAATGTTTTCAAATTATCTGAATTTATAGATATATATATATATATATCTGATTAGTATTCTAATTTTATTAAGTAATATATTATATTTAATATAAAAGCAAATAAACATTCCAATGTCTTGCTAATGTTTAGTGAATTTCTTGTATTATATTTTACAATGTCTTGAAATTAATCTAATACTAGATTTTGATCCGCACTTTCAAAGCGCGGTATTATTCTCGAAAAAGCCAAATTTACTTGATATAGATTTGTACTTTTAAACGTTATTTAAAATCCTATAAAACTCGCAAAAACTTAAACCCGCTAAAACGTTATATTTAGTGTTTGAAATCCGACGTGGATCCGCGGTTAAACCGGCAAACCCGATGATCCAATATGTCAATTTCGTTTTTAAGAAAAACTTGTTATTCAAAATCCTATAAAACCCACAAAAAACGTGGGATCCAGCTACTGATTGACCAATGGGTGACCCAATATGTAATCTGATTGACTTAAAATTGTTAATATTTAGAGTATTCTAATATATATTCATGAATTTTACATGAATGTGGATATATTATGATTGTAATGCTCCAATTTTACAACATTTAGCTATACAAACTAATTTCCGTCTTGTTGTAAGTGTAATAAGTCAAAATTTGAAAGGATGCATACTAAAAAGAAAATTAGATTTGAGCATCAACGATTTGTATATGTCTTTTACAATTTAGTGATTTACGTCTGCAAAAACATATAATCATATATTTATTTCTATTTAGTTTACTTTTGTTGTTTCCATATTATTAATTTTTGATGTTTTGTTTTTGGTTTATTTTAACTTGAAATTTAATTTCACTACTCAAATTAGACATTTTATAAATTAACTTTAATTTTGTTATATATTTTTATTATATATTGAATTACTAATTTGTTACAATCTGGTATATATACAATTATATTTTAAAACTAATTAATTTATTGACTCTAATTAAGCTATTGACTCATACTCTCTTGCAGCGATTTATGTTAATGTAATATTTTATGATATAATTGTTTTAATATCTTTGTTTAGATAGTTTTTACTTCATAAATATATTATATGCTTATTTGAATAACCCGTAAAAATTATACTCATAAAAATATCAATAATAACATGTTCTGTCATATATTCAATATTATTAGTAGCTAACTATTAATATTTATTTTCTGAAATATATATATATATATTAATACTGTAATTATAAGAATTATATTTTAATGTATTTGATGAGAGTTTTTTTTTTAAAATTGTCTCTTGCATTTGGAATAATGTATATTTGTATATATATGAATTAGTAGCGATATATGATTATTTATTATCTTAATAAGTAAAATTAGTTACCCAATATATAAGTAAAATTAGTTACCTAATATAGTACTAATATAAATTGAATTCGTTTGTTTAAAAAGATAATAGATTAGTTATTTAGTTCCTTAGTTTTAGGCATTATGTAAATTTAATAATAAGTAAGTTAGGTATAAATATAAATAATAGTAAATATTATTAAATGTAATAGTTCAATCTAGACTGTTTGTAAGTAGGTAAAATAATACTTTTATTTTAATAGTATTGATATTAAAATATGAAATTATTTGTTAATTTATATAGCTTATTTTAATATGTTTTATTATGTTGGAGTATAATGTAAAATTCGTAAATATATGTTATTCTTTAATTTTATGATTTATAAAATAGATAATAAATGGATTAAGTTAATTTATATTTATTAATTGGTGTATTAATTTAATTATGAATATAATATTATATGAATGTTATTTCATATTGCATAAATCTAAAATTAATTAATATTCTTTTATAGCTATAGTTAATATTAATTATGAATTATTATTTAAAATAAATATTAAAAGATATGTATATTTACATTTTAAATAAAAGGTATTAAAATATATTACGAAAATGCAATCTTAGAAAAGATACTCAAGAATATCTTTTAGATATCTTATTTTGAAAATATTAAAATAATAGATTAGATATGATATATATTTAATAATAACTAAGTTAGTTGTATGAGAAAAAATAGGTAGCTAAATAAATTTAATGGTTCAACCTATACTATTTGTAAGTAGATAAAAAGTTCTCATGTTTTAATAGTATTGATTATTAATTAAATGTGTATACATAAACTATATTTAGTAATTAATATCGGATAAAATTTCAAAATAAATTTATATTATATATCTAAGCATTATAATAGAATCTTTTCAAACTTAAATATTAGATATATATTACAATTCATATATAGTAGTTAGTTTCAAAAACAAAAAAAAAACTTATATGGCAATTTTTCTTTATAATTTTTACTTTTTAAATATAATTGTGAGATACATGTGTTAAGATGATTAATATAATAAAATAAAATTTAATGTTATTCTTTCATTATTAACCAATCAAAATTTCTCTATCTATTTTTATAAGCAAATTTAATTTATGAAAATTATTATAAATTCAAATATATACAAAACTTATTTACTAAATGTATTTAAATGATTATCCCGCGATATCGCGGGAAGTCATCTAGTTTATTATTATTTTCGGTGAGAAAGTTTTATGAAAAAATATTAGTGTGTATGTTCTTAATACAGTTTTGTCCTTTTAATATTCTACACCTATTACTTTCTAACTTTTTATTTTGTGAAATACTCAAAAAAAAAAACAACTCACTAACGTGATGTTTTTAATATAACCCTGTTATGACTAAACCATAAATGAAATTCACAGTGAAAACGATTCCTTTGAGTTGTTTAATTTATTACATGGACTTGATGGCAATGATGACGACGATCTGGAGTCATCATACTTGACGTCCAACCAGTTGTTATCCTTAAACGCCTCAAGTACGTAAACCTGGCTAGCGATCAAGCACGTGATCTGCGTAAAGAGAAGAATTTCTGGTGGGAAGTAAATTCAAAGGCTCAAAATGGTTCTTGGATGTGGCGCAAAATGCTAAAATTGAGAAGTAGCAAAGTTATTCTATAAGAAAGAGCTGGGTAATGATAGGCATATCTCCTTCCGGTTCGACAACTGGTCAGATAGGGGGATTTTATTTGACTTATTGGGAGCTCGGGGTATCATTGACATGGGTGTGCGTAAAGATGCGACTCTTGAGGAAGCTGTAGATACGAGGAGGAGACGAAGACATAGAACGGGTTTGCTCAATGATATTGAAACTGAGTTGAATATTGTTGGGGAGAAACTCAATCCAGTGAATGAAGATGTTAGTCTCTGGAGGAGGAGAACTGGATATAAACAGAGTTTCTCTACTTACAAAACTTGGTTATTGATGCGAGAGAGTAAAACCAAGTGTTCATGGGCTCGAGGTGTATGTTTCCCACAAGCTACTCCAAAGTTTGCATTCATGGCTTCGCTGTCGATCAGAGATAGAATGTCGACATTGGACAGAGTATCCAGATGGAGCCAAGGTCTAAACACTACGTGTCTTCTCTATAGAAATGCTACTGAAACGAGAAGTCATCTGTTCTTTGAATGTGACTACTCAGCTCAGGTTTGGGAGCATATCACAAAAGGGATCTTACGGAGTGCTTATACTAAGGACTGGTCTGAAATCTTGTTACTCATTTCGGATAAAACAAGGGAGATATGAGTCTGTTTTGTATCAGATATGCGTTTCAAGCTGTCTTATATGCAGTTTGGAGAGAACGTAACAAGATTATGCAAGGTGACAAGTTGATGCCTCTACCAGTGATTAAAAAGATGATCGATAAGGGAATCCGTAACAAGATCACTCTGATGGGGAAGAAAGGGATCAAAGGTATGGAGAAGCTGATGCAATTTTGGTTTCATACTAGAATGTAAATAGCTTTGAGTTCTTCTTTTATAAGGGTGAGTAGATGAGTTTTGAGTTTCTTTCATAGTAAAAAGGAGGCACTTTGAATAAATTTAACATTCATTCAGAAAAAAAATATCAAGCACATGATCCCACTGAGATCAGTATGAGGCGGAGCTCCGTACTTTACATCTTGATCTTGAGATTCTTGACACGGTCGACAGAGGATGACCATCATCAGATACTCCACAGTTTCTCCGCCAAGATCTTCCTTCAACGCCTCATGACGTAACCCTAATCCTTCAGACAACCGCCCAATGATTTTTCTCCGACAGCTTTTTTTTCTCCTTTCCGTACTCCTCGTTCACCTCCCTGTAATCTTGAATGTTCTTAGGCCAGAATCTGTACATATTTGACTCTCGGCGGTGGCCATATCCTGTGGAAGAGATGATCGGCCCAGCCAGTTAAATTTGATATGTATCCTTCCATGGTCCTCGAGTCTTTTAGCTTCTATGGCTTTCTTCTCCGCCTCCGGAAGCTGGGAGAACTCCGTTCCCACTTCCTTCAGCCGCCGTATAAGCTCAGGCGGGATCCACCACTCTTCGCTGGCTTTCACCACCGCACCTGCCACTAGGTCTTCAGATATTTAGGTGATGATTGTTTTATTAGTTGTTAGATTTGGTTTTTGGTTTTTAGTTTCTGGTTTTTAGATTTTGGTTTTTAGTTTTTAATTTTTGATTTTGTAGTAGATTTTAGTTTTTTGAAAAACATGAATGGTTGTCCTAAATTTTAGTTTTTGGTTTTTGATTCTAAAATTAATAAAATGAATAATTATTAACAGAAAAATTTTATTCTGAAAAATAAAAATAAATATTATCATCGAACCACATATTAATTTATTTAATAAAATTATTTTAAAATAAACTGTAAATATAAAACAAAACTATCTCGAATCCTATATAAAATGAAGAAACAATTAATACTAAAATACTGTAGAACAAAAACTTCAAATATAAAATACTAATCATAGTCATAGTTAATACTAAAAACCAAAAAAATAAAAAATATTAGATATGGCTCCGTGTGTTGGACGAATTGTGTTTGATATTTTAGTTTTATTAAAACATAAAAAGTGAAAATGTGCTTTTATTGTAGAATTTAGGATTTTTTACATATTATGTGCGAAATAATAAAAGAAATAAAAACTATTTTTCCTAAATAAAGCCAAACTTATTAACAATATATATATATATATATATATATATATAATTTTGTAATGACTAACTTCAAATTATCAATTTATTTTATTGATAAGTAAAATTTTATATGATTTATTTTGTAGTTTAGATTATTTTATTATTAGATAAAATAACATTCTAATATCAAAACAGTTTGATTTTAGTACAATATATCTTTGTTATGGTTAGTGATTTCTTAAGTTGATGACACATAATTTGTTTTACTGTTATCAAAGAGAACGTGTATCTCGTGGAACCACAAAGTTGTATTATGTATCATTTTAATAATGAGTGAGTTACGATATAAGACACTTTTTACTTTTTCTTTACTGCCTGAGACACATTCTGCTTTAGAGACACATTTCCAGAAACCGATGCATGTTGTGGACCAAATTGCCCTTCAACAGGTGAATTAACATTGGACCTGTTTGGTCTGCGTAACTATTTTTCTGATTTATTTAAATAGTTTTTGTTTGGTTTGCTTAAGAATATTAAAGAAGGTTGGTTTATGGGAATGTGGGATTTAATTGTGGCCACAAGATTGTGATTTAAAAAGAGATCGAACGGCTGAGAGATGTTGAGCAGCAAGGGTTTAATGCACGATTGTGACGTGTATTAATGTAGCTTTCGATATAGATTTGAAAGGTGAAGCTTGTTCGCCGAAACTAGTGTTTGAAGAGCAGATATTAGTGGTGTTTTGTGGATTTGTTTGTTGATGTGGATGCAGTATGTGGACGCAGTATGTAGACGAGATAACTGCTGAAATTATGGATGTAGACAAGGTAGAGTTCATTAATAAGAGATATACCGGTGAACATGGGTATTTGTGGATGTGGATGTAGTATGTAGACAAGGTATCTACTGAAATTATGGATGTGGACAAGGTAAAGTTTTAGTTGTAATGATGGACAATGGGGTTGTGGTCAAGGTGAGGGTTTAGTTGTGGATGTGGACACGGCGACTTGAGGTTGTAAATGTTATGATGGTTAGCTTTTGGGTGACCATTTTTGTCAAGCTTAGTTTGGTGCAAAGAAGCATGTTGATAGGAGATCGGTGGATGGCACAAAGAGTCCAACAATAATTACAAAAAATTTTATAAAGCCAGGAAAAAGTTTCAATGGTAGAGAAAAAGTGATCTATTGTACACCTAACAACAAATTATAAAGAGCGAACAAAGGGAAATTCAAAAAAAAAGAGCGAACAGAGAGTGATATATTACAAAAAAGGAGAGTTATACAATTCATAAACAAGAAAGAGAAAGTAAACACGAAATTTATTCAAAAAAAAGAAGGTAAACACAAAATTTTACAAAAATTAAAGGACTAAACATGCAAAAATGAGAGACTTAGCCAATGGTGCTCGAGCTTCACTCTACGACTTCGAACAGCCACCACGGCAAATCCCGAGCTCGATTTGGCTAACAGTGGCGACTGAGGGTCGACTATAGATGATATCATCATAGTTCGAGATTTGGACTTCCACCGGTGCCTTCAATTCGCCTTCACTGCCAACCAACTAGAGTTTGACTTGAAGCTTTAATCGCAAACTTTCACCTTGAACCACCTTCCATGGAGGAAGCTCCCCCAATAACTTTAATCAAAGGCTCACCATAGGGATAGCGAATATATTACTCCAACATGCAACATAAATCAAGCTTATGGTTATACAAGAAAGACAAAAGATTGAAGATTTCTTTCAAAAGGAAAAGATTGAAGATTCGTTATTTGCAGTGAAAATTTTGGAGAGAAAAAGAAGATAAACCAAATCTGAAATTTAGAAATAAAAAAATTGGAAGTTATTTATCCAAAGTAAAATCTATTGAGATATCTGATTCCTTTAGAAACAAAACATAACAAAAGATTAAAGATTAAAACAAAGTATAAGATATAAATTAAAAAAAAATCCTGTCAAAACTAGAGAGATGAAGGTCAGATACAACTGAATCGGGACATAGACTTTCTAGATGAAGGTGCGTAAAGAAAGAGAGTCTCAGCTTGTTCTCTTTTTTAATTTTATTTTCCAGCCATTTAGTTAAAAAAGGTAATATAATTAAAGTTTAGTTCAAGGACAAAACAGACAAACAACAAGCATAATGTGTGCTACCAGCATGATGTGTCTCTCAATGTAATTGAAGAGATGAAATGTGTCTCTCAGTGTAATTTTTTCATAATAGTATTATATAAGATTATATATAAGTATATATGTGAATTATTTAATCTATATATATATATATATATATATTAACAATTTAAGATATCTTACTATTTGGAAGATAATGCGGCTAAGATAGATAACTTTTAAGAAAAATTTACCCTCAAAGACACATTCTATGTTTTCAATTACTCAATAAGACACATTGGGTTTTGAGAGCACTTTCCTCTAGCAAATTGACATATCTACCCCCTCAACTAGTTAGCAAGTGTGTTTTGTGTATTGAGACAATTTACAACTACACCAAACTGAATCGTAACCACCCGTAATCTCTCTTCTGGTTTTATTACTTTATGTTTATTTTCTATTCATAACCAAACATAATTTTTTTTTTCTTCTAAATCTTTTAATCATCTCTCTCACAATCTCTTAGAATGATAATCGTTTCCTCTCAGAAGCTTGTATAAATCGATCCTTTATGTTTCCAGAATCTCACTATCCCAATCCAATTTATCAAACTCTTCAGATTTATGCAGATCTTCAGATTGACATCAGAGGACTGTGAAAATAAATTCCAACACTTCTTCTAAATCCTTCTTCATCTTCTCGAATTGTCCCCCTCTTCATCTTCTCGGATCGTTCTTTTCTGGAATCCCACTGTTATCTTCTCACCGCCTCTGTTCTATCTCGTCACCTTTGTTTTTTTCTCTCCACCGCTGTCTCCCAGAAGAGATCGTGGAAGCAGTGGTGGATACTATAGGGGAGGCGGTGGTGGTTATGGAGGTGGCTGCAGTGGATACGAAGGTGATAATGGAGGTGGAGGAGATAGTGGAGGTGGTGGTGGAAGTGACGATGGTTCTTTTGGTCAATGTGTGTGTGGAAGTTGTTGATGTGGTCGGAAGAGTTGTGGATAATGGAGATGGAGGAGATAGTGGAGGCGGTTGTGTGTATGGAGGTGACGGTGGTTCTCTTGGTCAATGTGTGTGTGGATGTTGTTTATATGGTCGGAAGAGTTGTGGATGGGGATCTCGTGGTCAGATATGATCGAAAGTGGTAATAGAGGTAGAGGAGATAGTGGAGCTGGTGATTAAAACAGAAGTGGCAATTAAAACAAAGATGGTAACAGAGATGGAGGAGGAAATAGTTATGGAAAAGATACTTGTGGACAACAAAATGTGTTAACGTTTTTATAAAGAAGCTATGCAATTGGATGTTTGAGTTTCAAGATTTTGTACAAGCAAGTGCAAGCTCTAGTATGCAATATCTTGGACTTTGTGATCGTACAAACCATGTATGAGAGCATGTGCACTGATTCAAGGATATCTGAAATCTTTCATATCATATATAAGATTCATGGATGGGTGATTTGTGGACAGTGATTAATAGACTAATGTATCGTGGATGGGTTACTGGTGGATAAAGTGTCGTGGATGGATCAAAGTTGTTATTCTTCTTATTCTCATCCATAATTCACTATCCACATTTCACCATCTATTAATATATTCATGAAATTAAGATTCCAAGCTCTGTCGGACAATAGATCTTTTTCCCCTATTTTCACTAAAGCCGTGCCCTTCTTAATTGCCCCATCTACCAAGAAACGCTAGCCTTTCCGCACCGTTAGATGTTTTTCATTTAAACAGTTCCAACGGCCAAAACCGATTTACTTTATCCAATTCACCTACTTTTTCTGTTTAACCCTTTCTCATTTATTGTAACTCAATTGAAACTTAAAGCTTAGTTACAACTCACGGTTTCTTTAAGGTTTTGTCTCTTTAAAACCAATACACTTCCTTTGAGACAAACCAAGATTATTTTTGTCCTAAAAAATACACATGTCAAAGGAAATGTGTGTCAATTGGGAATGTGTCTCTCAGCGAAACACAAACTCACATTGTGTCCCTCAATGTAACTCTCTCAACTTTTAAAAGTCGATACCTAATAGCTGTGGCATGTTGCATGTGGGTGCCTTTCTTTTCAAAACAGATACGAATCCGGTGATAAGTGACTACTAGTAATTATGTGGAAAGAATATCTCCATGAAAATAGCTTATTTCCTTTTCAGATTAAAATTTAGTTAAAGAACAAAAATTTATTTCAATATAATTGGAATGATTGGTTGGTATTTATCTCTCTCCTTTAGATTTATTTATTTTTAAAGTACTAAACTTTACCAATTATGTTGTAGCTTTATTTTTAAAAGTCAAAGCCTACAACAGATTTCTATTAATTTTTACCAATCACGTTTTAGCTTTACTTCTAAAGATACGTCAAAAGAATTAAAGCAAATTTATTTCTTATATATTTTAGGTAAAAAGCTACATCTTTATTTTCTATGCTGTAGAATCTGTAAAATGAAAAAATTGTCTATAATATCAAATAATTTAGAGAATTCATAATAAATATCACATATAAATATTAATTTAATTCTGGGTGTTTTAAATTATTGAAATACTTTAAATAATATAAATATAATTTACATATCCCTTTTAAATAAGAGTAAAATTTGATATTTTATAAAAATATTTATATAACTTATTTCAATTGATAAAAATAATAATTTTCATATATAGATATATCATATTTTTATTTTAAAATAACTATGACCTACAACTTAGCTACAACAGATTTAACTACAGAAAAATCTCTGCAAAAAATCTACAATAACCATTTTACGGCTACAATCAACTTACCTACAACTAAACTTTTACAGCTAAATTTTTACAGTTACAGTCGAACCAATCACCTCCAATATTTATTTCTTTTCTTTTTTTTTTGTTTAAAAGTCTTAGAAATTTTAAGAAAACAAAGATGTTTTAGTTATTATAGTTTTTTTTTTTTGCCTCAAGGCATTTTAGTTATTATAGTTACGGCCGTTGTTTTGCTTTTAGTTGCCAAGGAGGTGGTACTGTAGATGTTTTTGGTGTACGCAACCTATATCTGTAAAATGTACACACTATTAAGCTATATAAGGATTTTCTGAAAAGATTATCCTTGAAAGTTTCTATAAAACGTAGCACATAAACCTGGATTTTAATGGTCTTTGAACCATAATCGACTCTGAAAGACTATTATTATAATAACACAAGGTACACCATTACTTATATAATAATAGGTAGTGAATTATTGCATTTACATTATAATACAGTGATGATTTTGTATTATTACGTTTTCTAGAAGATTACTTTATCTTAATAAGATCGTGTATATTATTAGGAAGGAATCCAATTAACATATGGATTACCTTCACATTTAGGATTATCTACTTAAATTTATATATATTAGTTATAGATAAATACTAAGGGTATGATTATTGCAGATCTTTTAGTTTGTAACTAGAAAAAGGTAAGATGCATTCCCTAAGAGAACTGCAATAATCATGAACTAATAGTCCTTGATATCTAAGGTTTACGTTTTCTAGTTGTGTATATAAACAAGAGTAATTGCTCCATATCAAAAGTTAATAGTTTACAATATCATCTTTACCTTACATATATCTCGTGCCGAAAGTCATTATCTACCCAATATGTGTGATTTTAACTCACGGAGAAACCAATAAGAACTTACTGGAGAACTCAATAATGAGGCAAATAACGCATATATTAGAGTTCCAGAGATTAGCATAATCGCTTTTTTTTTTTAATCAATTATCAACATAGTGTATGTAATAGGGAGATACGGTCCGAATGGCGATGTAAAAGCTAATGCAGAATAAATGCAATTAAAAACGTTACCATTTTAAAGAAAATACATTTTCTTTAACACTGAACACGAGACGCATTATCGAAGAAAAACAAGAGACAGCATCAATCAACAACCAACCTTGCAATTCATGATCTCTTTTGAGGTTCATCGTCTAGTCGAGAGGAAGGTTATTGACCCTGCGGTATACGAGCTCCCCGTAAGTGATGGGCTTAAACTTAGGAGCCTCGTCGTCATCGCCTCTGACTGTGAGCTTCATCAAAGGTTCAATGACCATATCATAAGTCGGCTTTAAGAGAACAGCCCAAGACATCCTCGACTTCTCCTTATTCAAAGTCGTTCTATGCAACACGTTCTTGTACTTCCCGTTGCTCATTCTCTGTGAAAGAAAATCCACATAGGCTTTAAAATAGATTATATAATTTTCAGTTTCTTAATACAAAGTATATAGATACTAGGATACTGCAAAATTAATTATATAGCTGTTACATGAAACATACCAAAAAACGTTTCTACAACTGAATGCTATGATTATTTTAAACTTCTATGGGAGCCTAAGGAGAAGATCAATTCTAAGTTTGAGAACAATTAAAACTCTAACAAAAATATAACAATTGTAAAAACGTGTTTTGGATTCGAATTATACATTCATTCAGAAAAAAAAGAAACATACCAAGATCGGATCTCCAATAAGAAAAACGACGGCAGAAGGTTTATACTCGAGCTCGAACCATTGGTCATCCTTGAACACCTGAAGTCCGGGAATCTCATTGGGGACGAGAAGTGTCAACCCGTTGACATCTGTGTGAGGATGCAGTCCAAGGACTAAATTTGGTTGTGGACACGGCGGATAGTAGTTGATCTTCATCGTATAAACCGCCTTATCACCACCACCAAAACCTCTGTTGAACAAAGCCTCACGATCTAACCCTAACCCTTCGGATAACAATCCCAAAATCTTCTCTGCTAGCTTCTTCACGTATCTTGCATACTCTTCATTCACCTGCCTGACCAAATTTTTCAAAAATCCCGAGAAAACCCAAGATTAAAGCCTGATTGTTCGTTTGTCTACTACGTATTTACAAAAAACGGAATGAGATATGTAAAAGCTTATTTCAGAAAATATACGTTTTACATATAATTATATGTAATTTTTGCTAAATAATAAACTTATTAATTGTACTTACTCAAATATTATTGATTTAAACTTATGAAAAATAGGTAAACAGGAAAATGATACATTTATAATTAAATTTAATATGTTTTTAATAGTTGTAAACACACAAAAAGCATCATTTAAAAACAGAGAAAACATTTGTTAAAAAGTAAAGAAAAAATTGTACTTGTATTAGTTCATTAAACACAAACGGAAATAGTGACTTAAAATAATATCACCCTGAATTTTTGACGTTAAACGCAAAGGGTTTATCATGTCTAATATTTTAAGATAATTTTGTTGAACAATTAAATTTAAAATTTAAAATAAAAACTAAATTTAAAAATAATTCTGTTGAACAATTAAACTTTAACTTCAAAATAAAAATTAACAAATAAATAAGAGATAAATGGCATTTAGAATTCTCATAAGTTTCTTAAAGTTCCTCATTTGGAGAACCATTTCTCACTTACATTTCTATTATTATTTTATTTTAATCATGAGAATCTTTCTTTAGATATTTGCAATGGAAATGCTCTTTGTATGACAAATATTTTATAATTCAAACATTAACTCAAAAATCAAAACCAATTTATGATTTGCTACAATATAAATGCATATACCTGTATTCTGGGGGATTTTTTGGCCAGTATTTGTAATCGATCCAAGAGGGTGGCGATAAATTGTGGAAGAGATGATCAACTCGATCGACATTATCTTCTACATCTTTATGGCTGGTGGTAACGTATCCTTGGATGTCTTTGGAGCTTGCTGGCGTCGCCACGGCTTCCTTCTCCGCCTCTGATGAGAGCTCAAAGAAATGTGTCCCAACCTTCTTTAAACTCTGGATAAGTTCCTTGGGGATCTCGTGATTCACCACCTGAAAAACTCCCCAATTCTGGCTTGCATTCACAACCGCACGTGCCACTAGCTTCTTGTCGAGGGATAGTCGGTAAGGATACGATTTGGTCTCTCTCAACCTCCATGATTTTTTTTGCTCGCTTCTGCTTCTTCTTCTTTGGAGTGCGTTTGACGTTGAAGGATAAGGTAAGATAACGTTGATAGTCCCGAAGTGGGACATTTTATTTATATTATATTACATTGTGTCGTGCTCGTGCATGAATCATGTTTTTTTTTTGAAGAATCATGAATCACGATATTTTGAATATGAGAGAATACCAACCAGTAGTCAAGTCTATAAGAGCAGCTTAAAGATTAAAAAAAAAAGATCTAGCAAAAGTGAACATGTCAATCTGTTTTTGTAAATCTTTTTTAGCCAACTTTATTGTGTTTCCTTGGGAAATTAGATAAGATGACCGATACATTTTTTACAATTAAACAGATAACAAAAAATCACTATTATATTCAGTATATTTTAGAGAAATTTGAAGTTATCACCAACAAAAAACAATAATTAACTAAATGACAATAGCAACTATATAACTAGAATATACACTTCACAATATGTATTAATTTCCTGTTTGCCCTCCATAAACGTTTATAACATCTTTAATTTTTCTTGTTTTGTTTATTATAAATATACTAGATGATTGGTCCACAACTTATGCGGATTAATATATATATTCAACTATTCAAATTTTAAGATAATTTTTTATTTCAAAATAAACCATTTAATTAGTTTCAAATATTAAATTAAAACAAAAGATATAATTTACGTTTTTATTACAACACAACATAGATAATCATTTGGTACTTGCAAAATCTTTTATTTATTCTATCACAAAATTATATATGTAAAAAGTATCATCATCATAATAATTTAATATAGTTTTATTAATACTTTAAAATAACTTAAAAGATAAATCTACAAAATTAAACCATTATTACCAATTATCCGAGAAGCCCATGAAATCAAACATCACTTCATCAAAGTCTTAATTTTATTTTATATAAATTTTCTCTCACTCGAAATTCATAATGACATCTATAAAGGCAATAAAAGCTGAATTTTTTAAATTATAACAGCAAGAGATTGTATTCATTGAATTCATATTTTTGATTGATAAGATGATTCAATGATATAAAAGAAAAGAAAACTTCCTTTTAAAAATAAGAAATAAAAATATTAAATGATTTAATATTAATAAAATAAATATAAGATGAGCAAAACTTTGCTAAAATTTGATAATACTCGTTAATAATAATTATCCATGAACATAATGAAATATTTTTAAATAATCACTTAAAATGTTTAAAACTAATAATTCAAAATTTATTTATTAAAACATATGGTAATCTAAATCATGTAATATGAAAATAAGCTTCTAAAAATGATAAATAAGCAAAATAATATAAACTTATAGAGAATATAACAAGTAATCAAAACTAAAATTACCACATATATTTATTTTATAATATGATAAATAAATAAAATTACCAATTAAAATTATTATGATCATGACAAATAAATAAATAATCTAAATAATGGAGATTACGCCAAATAAAAAAATAAAATTATAAAAAATATAACAAATAAGTAAATTATCTAAAATTATGAAAAATATGCAATAAGTAATGACAAATAAGTAAAATCACCTAATAATATGGAGAAGTTGACAAGTAAGCAAAATCACTTCATAAATAATAGTATAGATATGTCTTCAGCCCTCTATTTTAAATATATTTAGTTCTACTAAAAATAATTATTCAATTTTCTAAAATTATGGAGAAGTTGACAAATGAGCAACATCACTTTATAAATAATAGTACAAATATAAGTAGAAAATTTAAGATGAAATATATTTAAAAGTTATTTGTATTTTTTGTAGCAAAATAGAAATAAAACTGTAGGAAAAACAATAAGATGTAGAAAAATAATTGATTTGAGGAAAAAATGGTTATTGTTACATGAGAGAGGAAAAAAACAAAATAAGTGGACCCCAGTGTTGACCGCATAAAGGGGGAAAGAAAGAAAATATGGACCAAAGATAAATAAATAAATTAATTAAAAAAAGGTAACGATGGAATCAAAATAGGAAATGGGTAATGAGAATAACTTTTAGCCAATAAGGACATTTTGAGTTGTTCCCCGGTTAATTCAATATGCTCTTATTAGAAAAAAAAAATCATTCTTCTTATCCCTCCTCTTTTCTCACTACCCTTTTCTCCTTGTGATTCCCAAACTAACCTTTTAATTTTTATAGTAAATCTACCACCACATTAACCATGAATTAAATTTATATCAATATATCAAAATCAATTGGATCCCACAATAAAATTTAACCAATAATTTTTTTTTCTCTTTCCTTTTTCTTCTTCAACGTGATCTCTTTTCTTTTTTTAACATGATCTCTTCCTTTTTTGTTTTCCTCCATTAAAATAGTTGAAACTTCATAAAACATTTAATATATGTCCATTTCTTATAAAATTTGTTGTAAAATAGCTTTAAAATTCTATGTATATTAAAGATAATGGAAATAAGAAAAGATTTGCTGAGAATTTCGTGAGATTGAAAACAAGTTTTAAAACTATTTTTTGTTCTAGGTTTCAGATTTTTTTTGTCAGCAAAAAAGAAAAAAATCTAAAACCCAGGAAAAAATCTAAAACCCAAAAAAAAAAGATTATTCATTTGATTTATTATATCCGTTTAAAATTTATTATATCCATTTAAAAAAATTTATCTAAAGTATCTTTTAAAAGAACTGTACATCTTGGGAAAGGTAAATAATGTAAGATTTATTGAGAATTTCGGAAGATTGAAAACGAATTTTAAAACTGTTTTTTCTGGATTTTAGATTTCGTATATCCGTTTTTAAAACAAAAAAAAATTATCTAGAATACCATTAAAAAGAATTGTACATCTTGGGTAATGTAAATAATGTAAGATGTACTGATAATTTCGGAAGATTGAAATAGAGTTTTAAAACTATTTTTCTAGGTTTTAGATTTATTATACCCATTTTTTTAAATATCTAGAATATATTTAAATTGAATTATACATCTTAGGTAACATAAATAACGTAAGAATTACTGAGAATATCAGAAGACTGACGACGAGTTTTAAAACTTTTTATGGGTTTTAGATTTATTTTATCACATTACATCTTGGGTAATGTAAATAATTTAAGATTTAATGAGAATTTTGAAAGATTGAAAACGAATTCTAAACTGTTTTTTTTTCTGGGTTTTAGATTTATTATATCTGTTTTTTTAAGAATTATCTAGAATATCAGTAAATTGAAATGTACATCTTGAGTAATGTAAATAATGTAAGATTTACTAACAATTTCGGAAGACTGAAAACGAGTTTTAAAACTGTTTTTCTGGGTTTTAGATTTATTATATTCGTTTTTTAAAAAAAAAATATCTAGAATATCAATAAGATGAATTGTACATCACTTGGTAATGTAAATAATGTAAGATTTACTGAGAACTTCAGAAGATTGAAAACGAGTTTTAAAACTGTTTTTCTGGGTTTTAAATTTATTATATCCATTTATTAAAAAAAACAATTATTTGGAATATCATTAAAGTGAACTGTAAATCTTAGGTAACGTAAATAATGTAAGATTTACTTAGAATTTCAGAAGACTTAAAACGAGTTTTAGAATTGTGTTTTCTAAGTTTTTGGTTTATTATGTTCGTTTTTGCAGAAATTTTATCAGGACTATAATTAAAATAAAGTATATATCTTGGGTAATGTAAAAATGTAAGATTTAATGAAAATTTTGAGACATTGAATCTGACTACTAGGATTACTAGGCTTATTATTTGTAATTAGACTACTAGGATTACTTGGTTTATTGTGTGTAATTCGGATTACTAGGATTACTGAGTGTATTATGTATAGTTCGAATTACTAGGATTACTTGGTTTTATTATGTATCATTTGAACCCCTATATATTGAAAGTAGTGTGTATATTTAACATATAGAACCCATATATTATCTATTAATAGAATACATATATAGTAAATAAGACTACTAAAACTATATAGATGATTATTTTCTATAGTTTTAAGAATATTTATCATTTTTCCAAAATGATTTCTTAACTTTCATTGTTGTTATGTGAATCATAAGGTTATCATAAGAAGAATCTATAAAAGTACTTATTTCTGATAAACTGTTTATGTAATATTCTTCATTAATGACATTCATTGTATAAAAGCATTGGTTTTACTAACAAATATTTCATTTGAACATGGTTTTACTAATAAAATTTAAAATTTGCCAAAGTATTACTGTGTGTAAGGTAGTATTACTACTACCTTGAAGATTACCAAGAATTACTAATTGTAATTAAAATATTAAATTTATATATGTAATGACTGCATGTTTAATATGAGTATTTTTAAATTAATATTTTAACAAGTGTTATGCATGCACTTTTTAATTATAAATTTTAATAAAAGGATATATGATGCGACAATTAATTCTTATTTCTTAATAATAATAATTCAAATGATAACAATGTTATATTTATAAATGATGGAAGGTGCAATGTGATATATTACCACAACTTAATATTTTCTGACAAACAAAATGTGTTTGTACAAGAAATACTTAATAAATTTTTCCGACATAATAAACTTAATAAAATTAGTTATTTCAACATGTATTTTGCAACGGATACAAGTTTTAAACATTTAAGTTTTAACTACCTCCAAGAAAAGTTCAAAACAATAAGACATCTTCAATTTTTTTTTATTTTTTTCTTCTTTTGTAAATCTTTCTTTTTCTTGACTTTTCTTCTTTCTCTTGAGGCTCTTTCTTATCCTTTACCTTGACCACGAGGACATGAAACCACATCTTGGATGACTATTTGTTTCCTTTCACCACTGGACATCCACCTGAAAATCAAAGCAAATAATATTTAAGTGACACTGGACATCCACCGCTTGGTTATATTGTTATATTGCCAGAGCAAGTCTGGCTCAGATGAGTCAGTCGTGGTTGCATCTACATCGTCTGTGCTATTGTTGTTTTCCATGAAGATGTTGTATGAATGTTCAGAGAATATTCTCCTGTAAAAGTCTTCCGGGAGAATACTTATCCCATTGTCTGTCGTTCCTCCTCCCCACACACTCTCCACTCTTCTCATCTCGGCTTACCTGTTATTCACCGTTACCTTATCAACCCACTCGCTTGACCCGAAACTTGGGCCTTCCTCTCTGTAGGTTTGGCCTGGACTTGCTACCGATGGCCAAGGTGGTGAATTCACTGTAATCTCCTCCACTTCACAGCTTTCTGATTTCTTTGCCATGATGCTACTGTTATGAATCTGCAATCGCTCAAAACAAAAAATATCCAACCTGAGACATGATTTTAAAAATTCAGAAGACTACTGAGTTTGAGAAGAGCGTTGAATCACCTATTCTTCACCAGTTCTGGCGGTGTGTTTCTCAGAACCACCAGGACTTTTTATGATAGTGTTCTCTTGTGCACCTGGTTCTTTTCTAGCAAGTTCTGCTTTAAGAGTAGCAATCTAATAACGAAGCAAAGCCCAAGTATGAGTCAGTTTAATCTACTATCAGCCAAGAACATGAGATTCAGTTAAAAGAAAAAGAAGACATGTTCCTTGAGTTCCTTAACATCTGACGTATCATTGTTCACTCGGGCAGCACCGAGCTCAACTGTGGACACTCTCTCCGCAAACTTCAAAGTGCTTATTGTTGTTTCCCCAACCGCATCTGCTTCAGGACAAGTCCCAAGGTTTTGATCTCTCTGATGATTCCGTCGACTTTCCCAGAATTTTAATTTGTGACGGACATATTAATCCAGGAGCTCGATGGAGAGAATCCAAACCATGACTTCTCCTTCATCTTTCTTTCTCTTAAGTAAAATCAAAGAATAATTTGGTGAAGAGTTTCGACTTTTTCTGTTCGCTCTCCAAAAAAAATTTATCTGCTTTACGAGATAGAGAAGAGAGACGGGGTTTTGGGGAGATAATCGGGTTAGATCCGATTTGTTTTGGTTGGGTGAGTAAATTAGAGGTTGGGTTTGTGAATATTCCAATTTGTTAAGGGTACCGAAGTCTTTACCCGCCCTAGGGCCACGTTTTCTATAAAAAAGAAATAAATACTAAATAATATTTTAATAAGGGGAGAAAGGAGAATTTTTTAAGAGTTGGAGGGGCACATGGAGTTAACCTCCAGCAAGAGGTGCCTGTAGTTCAGTGATTAGAGCGTCTGTTTCCTAAGCAGAAGGCCGGAGGTTCGACTCCTTACTGGCGCGTTTACCTTTTTTGGATCCTACTGTTTTACTGGGTTATTAGATGGGCCGAAAGGCAAGCCCATTTACTGGTAAACAAAACAGACCTTTGATCCAAAAATTCAAGTGAGAATGAGACAAACGATGGCGCTAATCGGCAATGAAGGTCCCGGCATATGGCGGACTTGGCTCGGCGACGCTATCTACTCATCTTTCCACCATTAACTTTCTGGGAAGCTTCTGTTTGACAAAGCAATCGTCTCACTCTTCCTCCGATCCAACACAATCGCCGCAGCTTCATCATCTTCCCATGTATCTTCAGTCGCCGTATCAAATCTGAATCCCAATTGTATTTGCCTTCTTTTTATGGAGCTTTGTTTACTGCCACTTTCAAGTGTTGAATTGTTGTTTTCTTTCAGATTTACAGCTGCACGGAGAATTGAATCTTGATTCAAAAGGATTCAGCGTGTTCTGGAATTAGCTGAACATTAAATCCGAATCACTAAGAGCTTAGGTGGTAGTGAATTTGGTTACTTCAGTATTCTCCATCTTATATAAATATATATATATATATATAGTTATTTTTTTGAGCATTATGTTGTTAAGTATTCCATAACCTATATTGCTACTGAAAAAACTAATTCTGAGGTTCTGAAGAGAGTTTCCATCTGTTAATATATGTTCTGATGATTGTTCAGAGTCTATCTGAACCAAGTTCTACCTCTGGGGCGAGAGGTAGTGAGTCTGATTTCATTAATCTTGCTCAAAGGTCTAGGTTTGAGGAGTTATCCACCACTTGGTACACTCAGCTCATATGAGTAGAGTAGATCTAATATACATATCTCAGTGCTGGCTTCGATGGAAGTACTTCAGAAGATTATGTACTTCTTCTTCCGGAGACGATGTTTAGGATGAACTGTGTGTACCTGAGATTGCCCTTTCGCCGATTATAAGGACACAAAGACAACGTAAACAACAGAGTTCTATGGGGTGCTTGATACCCTACCGCAAATTACTATAAGGAGTCATTTTATGACCGAGAGGCTTGGGATGATGCCTGCGTACCTTAGGATGGAAGACTGAGAAGTCTTGCGCCATATAGAAAGCTTAGAAAATGGGTTTTTAGTGACGAACAAGCTGATCAGATGTCCGGAAAGTTGTTTCCCGCATGCTTTTGACAATGTGAATAGAAAGTGCAGCTTAGATTCCGATTGATGTCTTCTCTCTGTTGATTAAGGTGAGTTTCTTTTAAGTGATTTGTGAAGATGGATCTTTCTCTTAATGAAGTTTTTTTTTCCGTTCAATAGCTTTGTCTTCTTCATAGACATCTGTTTAGTGCTTAAACTTTCTATTTTACTTGTGTTCATGTGTTTAAATTTGACGCCTTCTTCTCTGTAATCTTGGGAGTTTAGCAGAGCTTGTTAAGGATGGTACTAGGAATCATCCTCCCCCAATTCAGAAACAACCACAAGTGCTTCAGCAAAAATCTCTTATGCGGTTACCGCAACAAGTATGCATTAAACACCATGCTTGACCAGTGTACACATATCCTCCCTCTTTGCCTTAACTTTTTTTGTGTCAATGTCTTTATTTGATTAGTCATCTAAGTTTAATAATAGGTTGGGATCACCCATTTTATTCATTATGTCTGAAGAACATTAACATGTGCAAAGTTATTTACATAGATTGTTCCTTATTCCCAACTTTTATCACACATCTCGTTAACTTTTTATTTTTATTACTATCATTTTCTCTACATTTCGGTTCTATGATTCTCCATAAACTTGATAAAACTATCCACATACTGATTTTGCAATCTCTTGTTCCCAAACGCTTTCTTTTGCATTGACTCAGAATTTTCTCTGTAGATCTTCACTTCTTCTCCCACAACAACCAGTCTGATTGTCTCTGCCACAGAAGCACTAGTGAACGACCCGTCTCGTTCATCCCTTGGAATCTCAAGGCCTATATTCATCCCAGCGAGCATCCTAGCCACAAGCGGCTGGTCAAGATTACATGGAAACATGATCAAAGGGACACCAAAGCTAAGCCCTTCAACAGCTGATCCCCACCCACAGTGAGTAACAAACCCACCAACTGAGGCATGGATCAGTATCCTAGCCTGAGGTGCCCACTCTTTCCTAATAACTCCACGCCCTATGACTCTCTCTTCAAACCCATCCGGAAGGAACACAGAAGCTCCGGCTTTCTTCCTTATTGTCCAAAAGAAAGGTAACCCACAAAGCTCTAACCCGTGAGCTAAACCTTGGATCTCTTTGTCACTAACGGATACTTTGGTTCCTAAAGCTACATAAACCCCAGACTTGGCTCGCTGTGTATCTAACCATTTTTTGATGACTAGCCATGTGATAGGACCCGGTTCGAGCACCGACCTGCTTGGATCAAGGATACGGCCCAGGGTGGCGTTCTTGTCAACCATCTCGACCGAGGTTTTCTCATTAGACTATGCCAATTACCTTATCATCTATGCAATCTTGGACGAGCTACGTTCAGCTGATGACATTGAGGACAAGCTGAAACCAGCTGAAGTGCGTGAAGTTGAACTGAATCGGGCTGACACTTACATGGGCGAGCTGGTCGAGCTGAATCAAAGTGACACTTACCTAGCTGAGCTGGATGAGCTGAATACTCAAGTGATCTGGACTTACACTATCCTGGACTAGCTTAGCTGGACAGGCACTCATCTGGACGAGCTGAGCAAGATGGTTCGATCTTCCGAGCTGGTTCGACCACCCGAGAAGCTGGAAATGGCTAACCTTCTTTCTGATGAACCAATGACCAATTCAATCATGCCAAAGGTGATTGTTTATGTTTTAAATATTAAAGAAAGCCTTGGGCTTGATGGTTTTCCAGAAGATTCAAAAACAGGCTTGTTTGGGCCAAATGGAGAAACCGATAAAAATTGGCTAAAGGAAAATGATGGATTTCGACCAGGCCTTAAAGAGACATGTCTTGGCCCATTTCAGGAGTATATTCTTCACTTTTCCAAGTCAAGGTCGTGGCTATATCAAGAGGCAGTCCAAGTTTCAGTCAAAGATTTTATTTAGTCAAGTCTTTGTTTCTATTTTCTATGTCTTGTTTTTAGCACATTCTTTCTTGGATCACTACAACTTGTAATCCTATAAATAAGGCCATAGAGCCACGAAATAACATATATTGTTTTCCCCTTTTTATGAGTTTATCTCTTTGTTCTTTGCTTAGAACATTTCTTAGTTTCTTGGTGAGGTTATCTCCAAGTTTCGATCCTTCTTTTGTTGGACCGGTGCGTCACATCCGGCAACGATTGAAGTCTGGTAGTATCATTGGGCCTTCCGCAATCCTTTGTGTCACCATTCATCCCATCAGTTCTCAATCATTCCGGATCTGAGTCCATATCTTCCTTACCGAAAGAGTGATCCTAATTTTGGTTCTATCACCATGTCTCATCGTCATCCCCGTCATCATCAATTGTTGTAGCTGGAAGTAAACCTATTGGAATCACAGTCTTCCCCTGGATCTTACTGAGCAACTTAATCCACTCAGGTTCGAGCTCCATACATGTTCTAATCGCAATAACCTCAGTGCCAGCGTAAGCCAAACCCGTTCTATAGTTATCATTCAGCTCTGCACCGGTTACACCTGCCGTGGGATACTCCATCAACCTCCTAGCCTCAAAGAGACGGTAAACTATGTTGGTCTCAAACGGGACCCATGGTGGAGGCGCGACGAGATCTTCCACGGTCTTGCGAGGGTCACGACCATGGATCATAATCGATGATGGTCCGTTTATGATGATGATGGAAGCTGCGGTGAACGTGCAGAAGATGGCACGTCTCACTCCTAGCTTCTCAGCGATTGGAGGGACCCAATAGTGCAAGATGTCATACACTATCCAGTCCGGTCTGGAAGCTTGTAAGAACCCGGAGAAAGATTCCGAAAGACCGTCAAAGGCTTTCTTGAGGTTGCCGATGTGTGTCTCCGGGACATCGGTGGTGGACTCTGCGTTCTCCGGGAGGTTGTCGACGGCGTTAGGTAACGGCAAGGAGACGGAGTTTATGGAAAGGTTGTCGGAGGAGGGTGTTTTGGGAAGACGTGCAATGTTGCGAGGCGTGGAGATGAAGGTAACGATATGGCCTTTTGCTGTTATGAGCTTAGAGAGTTGTAAGTAAGGAATCATGTGGCCTAAAGCTAGCCATGGGAAGACTGCTACATGAAGCTTATGGTTCGGTTCGGTTCGGCCATTTTCTGCCTGTCTCTTCATTGAGAAACCAACGATACCATGACTACTTCTTTAAAGCTCTCCCTTTTCTGTTGTTTGAACATCTGGCAATCACAAATGGCGGCTGAGTAGATATTCTCTTGACACGTCAAAACTTTATTTGAGTACGATGAGTATGTTTCTACTTTGAAAAGTGTGAACCTTTACATCGATAAATAAAATTTAAGTTTACACCAAATGAAAACCAAAAGAATATAATAATTTTCCTCTTTGAGCTGAAAAAATATGGGACTTAACGCCATTATTAGAGCATCTACAATGGAAATTCTTAAGGGAAAGTCCTTAGGAAAAAAATAATTAAATAATCAATAGACCCCATCAAAAGTTAAGGATTCAATCTCGAAAATCTCTAAATAAGGATTCCTTCTTAGTGAATCCTTACATTATTTGCGGATCCCCACGAGACGTGGCGACCCGCGATTGGTTGATATTTAAAAAAAAAAAAAAATTTAAATCTGAAAAAGTTAAAAAAATTAATTAAAAAAATCAAATTCTAAGGACTCCAATAGGTAACACCATTACAGGTGCTCTTAGACTTCGTCGGACGTCTTCAAGCAACGAAACCCACATTGGTCTTTCTTTCATCTCTTTGAGGTACTCTGCAAACGAGAATCAACGGTTCAACTATGTTTTTTTGTCTTATTAGAATTTTCCAGTGTATTTTACTATTTTTCCTTTAAAATAGAAGTTTTGGAAAAAAAACATTTACATTGATTCAACCAAAAAAAATGTTAGCTGTTGCTATGTTGCTGAGATTTTAAGTAGAAAAATATCTATTATCTTGTGGCAAACCATTTGAACATCCCCATCTCATAAACATGCCCTCTCATTCCACGGAAAGAGGAGAACCGGTTTCGAACTCTTTTATCGACCATTAGAATCAGTTGAGCGGGAGGAGTTGGAGCTTCTCCATGCTTACTCTGATTTCGTTCACACCAGACTCCGTACAAAGCAGTTTGGAAAACATATTTCAGAGGGATATGTCACACTTAAAATAGAAATTTTTTATAATAGAGATAAAATTTATTTTAATATATTTATGTATAATAATATTGTTCAAAAATATATAATAAATAATAAAAGTTACTATTTTCAACATAAAAATATTAATCGCTACAATATAAGAAAAATAGAAAATAAAATAATCATTGGTTGAAAATGTTCTTAGCTTTGTGTGGATGACAATGTGATATATTAACAAAAGTAGAAAATGGTCAAATGTGTTTGCTTTAAATTGATGAAAATGTAACTTATGATTAGTGATCTAATACTGCAGCATTTGGCATACTTTTATCTCTACATTTATAGATAAAATCAAGTCATTTGAGATTTTGTGAATATAAACATTTTAAAAAATTTCATTCTTAAAAAACTAATTTAGAGTAATTTTTTAATGTATATAATCTTCAAAAAATTTAGAAGTTAAGACCAATGTATTGTTTCACTAGACCGTGCCGAAATCTGGTCTACTGATAAATATAAGCATTTGGAAAAAAATCCAGCTTTTGTCAATGGTTTTTTTACGAAAGATTTTCAAGCTATTATCAATGGTTAACTGCTTATCAGTGATACTTCAACAAAAAAAAAAAACAGATAAAACTGTATCGAAATAACATTTTTGAGTTTTTGTATTGGTATATATAAATCTAACTCCAAAAATTAATAGTTAAAAAAAAATCGGTTGGAAGCTTTATCTTCTTTTCTTTCTCATCGTTACCAAGGAAGACGTTATTTTGGGATGAGGACATGAGGTTATGACAAAGTTTGTATGAATGTGCTAGATATAGGCTCGACGGCCACTTGTATAGAAAACTTCGGTTCCAATAGAATTTGTAGAATCTTTTGTATTATTTTCTGATTCGTTTCACTGTTTCCACTTTGTTTCATATCTTCTCAAGTGGAATGATTTAGTAGTTTACTTTCATCCACTTAAGCTAACATTACATACATGCATGTATAAAGCCTCGTATATATTAGCATCGAGACTGTGAAAATTATATATGAATGTATATATATGAATCAAACATTTCACACGATGCAACGCATTTTTCGTATCTGTACGCATAAACATGCAGAGGGCACGGATCGAATAATATCATATTTTTTCAGTATTTGTAATTTGCTTTATGTTTCACATATATTATTTTTCAATTTGTTTTATTTCGAAAAAATATGGATATCCAAAAAATTTATAGATATTTACGAATTTTCACAGATATTTATGGATATCTTATCCACTTTATTCAATACAAGTAAATTTATAAAATATTATATAAATTTTGTTTTTAAAAAAATACATAATGTAAAGATAAACTAAAGATTAATGAAACTTTGTGTGTTTATGAATTTTTAATTAATAATTTTTATCATAAAAAAATTAGTTTTCTATAAAGATTTTAGCGCTGATGAGCTTTCTCACAATTGGTTTTCGTTCTTGTGAGTTGTAGAAAAGCCGTGAAATAGGGACATATTAAATTTATTCATATTGCACGATATACAAGCTGTTACATCACTTGTATTCACATTCATCATGCTCCTTAACTTTTTTTTTTTTTGTTCAAACCATTCCATTACTAAAGCTTAAGAAATAACAGAGTCATCAATCTCACTGAGATTGTTCGAAAGCAGAAAGAGAGCTTGTTTCGCTAACCGATCAGCCGGTTCATTACAAGAACGAGAAATAAATCTAAAGGAGATAGAGTTGAAGGAGCCACTCAACACGCCTAAGTCATGGAGTGTCCCTCGGATTGCCGTCACAACTTTGTTACCTGTGATTGCATCAATGAGACTTTTAGAATCTGAGCAACAGATCAAGTCTTTAAAACCAGAGGAGATAGCCATCGACAGGCCAGCTTTCATTGCTAGCGCTTCTCCTACCAGAGCAGAAGGTAGAAAGCGCCTAGCCTCAGTTCCTTGGGAAGCCTTGAAGCCCGCTGAGTCTGTAAACACCCAGCCCAGCCCACCCGCACAAGATTGACTATTCCAAGCAGCATCTGAACAAAGTAGCACTGCATTTTCTGGAATCAGCGGAAGTGAGTTCGAAGTGTGAAAGTCTTTAGATGAATCAGAGCGTTGTTTTTGAGATGGTAGTGATGACTGCCACTCTTTTGCCGCTTTGATAGCTTTGATAACCATCTCTGTTTCCGAGAAAGACTTATCTTCGAACCGGAATTGATTCCTGCTAGTCCATAGAACCCAGAAGATCCAAGGATACAGAGGAGTTCTCAGCCCAGTGGGAGGTAAATTGGTGATTCGCGCACATGTCTTCAAAAGGTCCTCCATCGAGTTGCAAGATCTTCTTACGGGAATAGCTAGACCTGGGACGAGATCCCATACCTTCCGAGCTATTGGGCAGGTGTACATCACATGAAGAGTAGTTTCAGGTTCACCACATCTTTTACACTTGCCATCAACTTGGATACCTCTTTTCTCCAAGGCATCTCCTACCGCCAGAGCATTGTTTTTTAGTTTCCAAAGGAAATGGCGCAATTTGGGAGAGCACTGGACATTCCACACATATTGCTTCCAGTTGAAGTTATCTTGCTGGTAGCCCTTGTGGATTTTAGCTAGAGCATACCCTGATTTAGTGGAGTAAGAGCCAGATTTCTCTTTTACCCAAATAATTTCATCTTCAAGATGATTCTCTCCTGGTATGATCTTCCTAATGTGTGCTTCATAATCTGGTATTTTGCGTCTGATCTCGTCCACATTCCACTCAGTAGAACCAGGTAGCATAAGATCGCATACCCTGAGATTCAGATCGTGTTCCGCTGGGGGACCAATAGGGCTGCTTTGTGCATCAGTAGCAAGCCAATTATCACCCCAGACCTTAATCGACCTTCCATTGCCGACCATCCAACCCATTCCTTTCTTAATAATATCTCTCCCAGCCAGTATACCTCTCCAACCGTGAGAGGAAGAGTTCGGCGCCGTACAGGTCAGTATGTCGGATTCATGGCAGTATTTATTGAGCAGGGTCCTTCCTAGGAGGGATGAAGGATTCTTCAGGAGGCGCCAAGTGTGTTTTGCGAGAAGCACATCATTAAAGACTTCAATCTCCCTGAAACCAAGTCCCCCGGCACTCTTAGGAAACGTCAACCTGTCCCATGAGATCCAGCTCATCTTCCTCAAGTCCGGTTTCACGTCCCACCAAAACCGGGTAAGAACCGTCTGAATCTGCTTGCAAAGAGAAACAGGAAGCTTGAAGCAGGACATCGTATAGGTGGGCATCGCTGCTAACACTGCTTTCAAGAGAACCATCTTTCCTGCTCCCGATAAGTATCTGCTTGTCCAACTTTGCGCTCGCTGCCTTATCCGGTCAATAATAGACGAGAAGATATCTCTCTTTTTTCGATCGAAATGCTCCGGCAAGCCAAGATACTTTCCTATGCCACCCTCGTTGCTGATGTTCATCTCTCTTTTCGCCCGAGTTTTACACTCCTGAGTCGTCTTCGCTGAGAAGGTGATCGTAGATTTAGCGCGGTTTATGCACTGCCCCGAAGCCAGCTCATACTTCTGCAGGATAGAGAGTAGAGTGGCACAGCTCGCTGCATTCGATCTCCCGAAGAACATGGTATCATCAGCGAACAACAGATGATTTATAGGCGGACAGTGGCGGCCCACTTTAACTCCTGGAAACGTTCCATTTTCCAGAGCTTTGCTACACAGACCCGAGAGAACCTCCGTACAAAGGATAAATAAATATGGAGAAAGTGGGTCGCCCTGTCGTAGCCCTCGCGAAGGTAGAACAACTCCTTGCGGGCCTCCATTTATGAGGAAAGAATACGAGACTGAGGAGACGCATTCCATGACCCAGCCCGTCCATGTTTCATGAAAGCCCAACCGCTGAAGCACCTCTCGTAGAAAATTCCATTCTATCCTGTCGTAGGCTTTACTCATGTCCGTTTTTACCGCCATCGCCACTCGCTTCTTTGCCTCTGATTTCCTCAAGTAGTGTAGTACCTCGTGGGTGATCAACACATTGTCGGAGATTGCCCTTCCCGGTACAAAAGCCGACTGAGAAGGTGAGATCAGAGAATGAAGCAGTGGTTGGAGCCTTTTAGACAGGATTTTTGCGATGATTTTATAATGCGTGTTGCACAAGGCAATGGGCCGGTAATCCGAGACTTTCTTTGCTCCTGTCCCCTTCGGAATAAGCCTGATGTGGGTTTCGTTTTGGCGCGGGGGAATAGAGCTAGTCTCAAAAAATACCCTGATATCCCTGTACACATCATCCCCGATAACGTCCCAGAAAGTCTGGTAAAAATCCGCTGAAAAACCATCGGGGCCTGGTGCTTTGTCCTTATGGATAGAGAATACTGCCCTTTGCACTTCCAGCTTGTCCGGTATTTCAATCAGCCTCTGGTTCATAGCAGGTGAGACTTTTGGAACCAGAGCTTCATTCACAATAACAGTGGGGTCTGTCCGTCCCGAGGTGAATAGAAGCTGATAAAAGGTGGAGAAGGCCTTAACTATCTGATCTTCATCAAAGAAAGCCGCTCCAGTCTCATCCTCGATGATCGAGAATTTATTACAAGCTCTGCGTGCTCTTGTAACAGCGTGAAAGAAACTAGAATTCCGGTCTCCTCCGTTCAGCCACTGTATTCGGCTTCGCTGGCGCCAGAAAGCCTCCTCCTCCGCATAAGCTTTTTCCAGTATTTCCTTCAGGCTGGAAATTTTGTCTGCGTCAGGTAAAAGGTCCGAGAGAGCTTGTTCCAGTAAGCGCTGGTGCGAACTAATATGCTCTTTTGTCGCTTCGGCTTGTTCCTTTGCCCATTCAATGAGCTTTCTCCTGACATTGTTGATCTTGGTCAGTAGAGAAACTGAGTCGCCTTCCTGCCAAGTCTCCTCCACTATTTTCCTTATCTCCGGTTTTTCACTTAATCTTCTATCATAGCGGAACGAACCTTTCTTTATTTTCAGATGTTGATCAAAGTGAGTCAAGAGTGGGCGATGGTCTGACCCTTCAAACCGAAGATATTCGCTTCTTGCAGCCGGAAACATCTCCATCCAATCTATATTCGCCATCGCACGATCAAGACGAGACTGAATGAAGTGGGAGTACCTGGTACCTCTCCATGAAAGGGAGTTCCCGGAGAATTGCAGATCCCACAGGCCATGAATCGAGACAAAGTTTCGGAAGGACAGGAAAGATCCCTCCCATCTCAACGGTCCTCCCACCTTCTCTGAATTGTCCAGCAAGTCATTAAAGTCTCCGGTGAGCATCCAAGGGGCGGTGCGTCCTACCCCGATCTCCGTCAAAGTTTCCCAAAATTGGGGTCTGTTTTCCCTGTTGGGAGCACCATAGATATACGATACAAAAAAGATCTTCTTATTGAATTCAATTCGGGTATCGATTACATTTGGTGAGGAAAACAGAACTTCCAGTTGTACGTTGTCTTTCCATGATAAAGCTAGGCCTCCACTCAATCCCACTGGCGGAACAGTAAAATGATTAGTGAACGCAGAGCCTCGATACATCAGGAAAACATCTTCATCCTTCCTCTTCGTTTCCATCAAGAACATTATGTCCGGGGAGTTCTTTGAGCGAAACTCCTTTAGACGACGAACTGTCAGGTCGCTCCCAATACCTTGACAGTTCCAGCTCATATTGACTAAGGAAGAGGTTTTGGACCGGACCGAAAATCCGTTCCCTGTTTCCTCGTTGCTGGTATGATCTTCGCGCGAGGTTGCATCATGCTCCTTAACTATCTATCCGTTTCATTAATTTAACACAAATATATACTTTTTGACTAAATTCAACACAAATATTTCTCATTTGTGTAGATATACGTTATGTTATCTTGCTTACCTCCAGATCTACGATTTTAAATGACTAATATTGTTTGTTGTTTACATCCAGATGTGCCAGTTCCAGGGTCTCTTTCATCCTGGCATTGGCTATTTATGTGAGTTATATTCGCAATTTCTTTTTGTGTATATGCTGAGATTAAAGTCTCCGATACATTACTCTAACGAGAGTTTTTTTTTTTGTCTTTCCATCAGTACCATTTCAACAAGGTCCTCACGAAAGTGAGATTTTATTTGTTGCTTTTTTATTTATTTTTTCTTTAAATTGGTTGTTTTTTTTCTTTTAAAGAATTTCCTAATGTACATTTCTAGATGTTACCATACGGAGTGATGCGGACATCAAATCCACTGCTCATAAAGTAGACAAGACCTTCCATGTTTGGACTCAGATGAACCTAGACGACATCAAGCATATGGTTCGTTTTAATCAGCTGGCTGTCCCAAAAAAAGACCACCACTTAAGCCTCCTTATCAGCTCCAAAAGATCTCTTCAAAGGTATTAAAGGTGTGATCAACACTCATTAATAAGTAGATTTCAATCCCTTGAGATCAGTCTTTTGACCAGCCCATTTGATTCTTTTTTAATGATGATTTATTCTAAAAATTCTCCTTTCATTTATGTCTTTTGATTCTGAAACCCTTGTCCAAGAGCTATATATAAAGCTCCTCTCATTTCATTATAAAAGGAGACTTGAGTATCGAATAAAAAGTGAGATTTTCTCTTGAGAGCTTTTATGCTTGTTCTTGTTATTTCTAAGTTATGTGAGATTTTTTCTTAGGATCTTTGTGTGTGATTCACTTAGGTTCTGATTTATGATCTTATCTCAAAACCTTTTACATCTTTGAGTGGCGATCTTCAATCCATAAACCGTAGGTTTTGATTTCTTACGAGAAAAGCTAAAGTGTGATTCTGAGGCTATATCACGTAGGGACCGGGGTGAAGTGCCTCACTATTGTTCAATGGATCAGGCCAATTGCAAAAAAAAAAAACATGTATTCTTGATTCTGATATCGTATTATGGTTTTTGTTTTCTGATGCTTTTGGAACATTACTGTTTCAGCTTATATCATGAACCATTCCCTGACCAGTACGCTCAGCGATTCTATGGTGTTGTTTATCCTGCGGTACAGTAACCTTCACGTTGTACCATTACAGACAGGAGGACCAGATAGGGGTTTGTTCAAATATAGTGCGGATGATTTCTTTTACCCTAGAGACGGTCACACATACTTCAATAACAGAGACAGCCGTACTGTATATTTCAGTTTTGACGTTCGTAGATTTTTCTAAAGAAAATTTACTTACATAAATTTTATTGTATTTTCCGTCAGAGACATGAAGGTTTTTATTGGAAGTTTGATTGTACTGAAAATCCCGCCTTTGTTGAAGGTGGCCACTACATCTTAAGGAGACGCTACCGATTTCGTTCACCTAACACACCGCACTGCTTCTTTCACTATCTTCTCAGTGATTCAACACCAGAAGTAGATGAGAGTCCTGAATTTCCACTTCTCTCAGTTTTCCCCTAGTCATATATCTCGCCGCTGGTGTATCACGTGAAGCGAAGATTTCTCGATTTCTACTCGTTTAAGTTGACTAATCTATATATATATATATATATATATATATATTTCTTTAATTAATGTCTGTAGACTTGCTGAGATCTTATTAGACTAAGAACATCTTTGACATGGATTTGCTTTTGTAAAATCATCTTTTCACCCAAACTAGCAAATGAAAAATAGCATTTTCTGCTTAGTAAATCATAAATGCTTAAAACAAGTGCATAACGATCATAGGTTTTTAGTGAACTGTTGGGAAGCAATTCTTCACGTTAAACATAACTAAACTAAATTGTCCCTTCTATAATTATATACTTCCTTCTTGTATTTCTCGCTATCACTTTGCCTTTTTTGTGCTACAATTCCGTTTTTTTTTAATAAATTTATTCATTTCAAATCTCTTTTGAACCACCACAACTAAAACAATCAATCCTAATAAAATAGTTATGGAAATCTGGCTAGAGTTAACACATTAAAATACACTTTATCCTACTTTTTTTTGTGCGACTAAAAAACACACTATCCTACAAAATATTAGAAATAGCAAACCCTGTAACAGTCAAGATTATGTCAAGGCATGATCGAAATCACGGCCTGCGATATTAGGGATCCCGTGCCCCTGAGTAGGCAAAGTAACTGAGCTTAATTGGACCCAGTACACTTTTAAACCGGGGTCGTACTAATAACAATTATAAATGTATACTTTAATTCATCATCAACAAAAAAAAAAATATATCACAAGTTTATATTTCATTATTAAATTTCTTCGTAATGGAAACTAACAAGCATGTTAAAAATGTAAGTCTTACAAAACAATTTTTAGAAACATAAATATAGTTGTTGACTATATCTCAAACCAAGGAGTGATCTAAAAAATATATTTGAGGTCAATAGATAATTATGGTGTTGAAAAACGGGTCGTATTTTCTAACAAAATGATCTAAATTTATTGAAGTCTCTAAAATAGTATAACAAATCTTTATAATTTTTTTGGTGTCATATGATCTTGTCACACATATTGTATTTTCTATAAGGTTTAGTTTCAAACACATTTGTTCAATAGATCATTCTTGTAATATTCCACTTCGTTAATAATATTATCAACCACCATTTGGTGTGAACATCAAAGTTCAATATGGTCCATGTTGGTACTTGTTGTCAACGACAGCTTCAACCTTGCCATGTCGAATCAAAGACTGATCTTCGCACTTTACCCTAAAACAAATGAGCTAACATAGATTTGTAAGATTCTAAGAACTTTGGTCAACTGAGCCCAAAATCAGGAAGCGTCTTGCCGCTCACTTGAGGCTCAACTCAAAATACATGAACGTTGTCTCGAGGTTCACGGTTCACCTCTATGACCCAAGAACTCATGTTTTATATTCTCGCTATCACTTTACTCTTCTTGTGCCACAATCTCCTTTTTCGTTTCATTCCTAATTGGAAATTTGCATTGTATACCAAGCAAACAAAAATTATGCTCCATCATTTCTATAGTATACTTTAACGTTCTTCATTTTTTTATCTCTTCCCCCTAATATCTTATTTTTGTCTTGATCAAGAATATCTTATTTTCTTATAGTATTCCAACTATTTAATAAATAAAATTTATATTCAGCTACAAAGTATTTTTTTTTACATATAACATAATTTTTTAAAAAAAATCAGACATTTTTCAAAACATATAGATAAATAAATATAAAAAATTAATCATACTATATACAGCGTAATGTCATTCTATTTGACATATTTATCATTTTCTCAATAATTATATATTTTCCTAATTAATACTATCTTAATTTATATTGTTGTTGTAACACTCCGTGTTTCTTCGTCAATGAATCCACACACCTGGTCACTAGACCCGTGGATTACACCACCCAACCGATGATATGGCATTTCAAAGGTTCAAAATACTTGTTTATTGACTTTTCAATCCCCATATAACATTCCTCGTACTTTACCGTCATTCGCATGCTATTGAAAATCACTTTGTTATAGGTCTTCAATCTTTCTACTATTTTAGCTCAGACATACTTAACTTTAAAGTTATTTTTGAACAAGTGAACACATAGGTAAATGCATTTTTGTGATATAGGTAGTATTATCAATTCTATTAAACCTTTCACCAGAAATTAAGGTGTTACAATTCACTCTCACTCACTCACTGGGCAAAACGTCATTGTTACATGTATATGTATATCTTAATTTATATACAATTTAATTCTACTATGTAACAAATACAACACGTAATGGGAAATATGAAATAAAATAAAAGAAGATGTATACAAATCTTTGTGAGAATCTTCAAGGAAGCTGACCGAAGAAGCTATATAAACAAATTGAAGATCAAGATGAAAATAAGAGGGATTCATTGATAGGAGCATTGGCAACTATTCATGAGCAGCAACTTAAGATTTAGAGAACCTAGAATTTAAGTGGATTTAGTCTAGAGAATTTAGTTTAGACTATTATCTGCCTTGCTTTATTGTTCTTTAACTTTGACACACTCACCTAAATGGTTCGATCTCTTGTAAGCTTCTACTAACTCACTTAGACTATTATCTGCCTTGCTTTATTGTTTTACGTGTTCGGGTATCGGATAAAATGTCCAGCCCTACTTTTAGTATATAGAAACTCTGTAAGTATGACCGTTGGAGGTACTCTAATGATGGTTGTGGTAGATTGCATTTTCATCGTCGGTCTCTGAGCAAAAAACATCTTACAAATAAAATATAAATAATAAAAAAAAAGTAAAAGAAAAAAGTGAATCGATTCTCGTTTTCTTAAACTAATATCTATATGTAAATGGTTCACTTTAAAAATAAAACAAAATTTTAAGCCTATAATTAAAGGGGAATAAAATATTGACAATAGTTTCAGATATTTTTTTGGGTATCTTGAAGGTGAAGGTGCTGTACCAATGACTTCTTCGTTATTTAAGTCTTGATTTGGATGAGCATGCAGAGCTTTAAATATTTTTATTACATAATCGATTAAGAGAACATATTATTATCTTACAGTTTATTCGGTCCGATCATTGAGATATACTTTATTGTTTATATACAAAAAGATATAGTATCATTTATAAAAAATGATATGGCTTATAATCAATTATTCTCTTTTATTTTATCAGTTTTGATCTTTCAACTTTAAAGATTGCTAGTTTGAAAATAATGTCTAGATAAGTATATTAAAATAAAAGAAACATAAACACTCAATTATAAAAGGAACCAATTCATGTTGAGTAGATAGAAAGTTTCCTGATCGTGACCGTCTTTGTAGTCATTGTAGTAAGTTAAAAAGGCTCGAACCTGGGGACATTTTAGTCGCTGGTGAGTTTAACACAAGTCTTAATCACCATAACATGAGCTGCTAGGTTTAGCAAAAGGCTTCCATAACTACTTGGAACTTTCCAAGCAACAAAGACCTTTTAAAGGAAATTAAAATTTCATTAAGACAAAACACTTGTGATCGATCGATAATGTTTTTACAAAACTACAGAATCCATTAACATTATGAATAGCAAGAAACCACATGCTGCTGCATTACAGTTTAAGTCTACTCTAAAGCAAACCACATGCTGCTGATGATTGGCAATTAATTTTCATCTTCAGAGACGTCTGGTCTTGTTAGGAGGTGCGTAGCCAGACATACCCATTCCAGGATCTTTCCTTCTTAGCTGTTGCTGCTGCTGCTGCTGGTGCGGTTGAGCCATCCCTCTCTGCTGCATAGGAACACTCGGGTTCATCCCTGCCTGTGCAGGGAAATTATAAGCCATCACGCCTTGCGGTTGCATCCTCTGCATGTTATGCGCAACCATTGGTCTCGGCATCGTTCTATGACCCCCTGCCATGTTCCCCGCTACGTTTCCTGCTGCTACTGCCTGAGGCGGGTTGATGCTTGTCGTGCCTTCGAAGTCAGTGTTTGTATCAACGGGACGAGTAGGGTAATTCACGTTCTTCTCCATCGGTTGAGAGGCTACAAAGGCGTTCCTTCCCGGGAGAGGATCCATCCTGAAATACTCATGTTCCAGCGCCTGTGAGGCCGTGATACGTTTCAGCGGGTCGTACTCCAGCATCTTGGACAAGAGATCATAAGCAGGGCTCTTTGGGTTTAGGTGAACCACGTTATGGAGACCAGCACTGTCGTATTTATGAGCTTGAATGTGTTGAAGATCAGACTGCCAGTGAGGAAGGTTTGCCAGCGTTGGCCATTTATCCACCGTCGGATGGCCCAAGATCTTGAATATCTTGTCTAGCTGATCTACCTGGAAAGGGTTTTGAGACGACTTAGCCTCTGCTCCTTGGAACAACGGTTTAAGAGTCAGCAGCTCCGCAAATATACATCCAACCGCCCACATGTCCACGGCACTGGTGTAGTGCTTTGAGCCAAGAAGCAGCTCCGGCGCACGGTACCAGATCGTGACCACAACTCCGTTATCCGACAGCGGTTTCAACGGAGCTTGGAATATCCGTGCAAGTCCAAAATCAGCTATCTTCATTATCCCATGCTCTTCTCCTTCACCCATCACCAAGATATTCGACGGTTTCAAGTCTCTGTGTATGATCCAGTTACTGTGGAGATAGTTCAATCCGTTGAGAAGCTGCCATAGCAAGGACTTGACCGTGTACTGGTTCAACGAATGTCCGACTTTGTCTCTATGGTGCCTGATGATCTCATAGAGGTCATACTCCGCGTAGTCAAAGGCGAGATAGAGAGACATGTCTGCGAAGTTAATGTGGACGTTAAAAAGCTTCACCACGTTCTCATGAGAGATTTCTCTGAGGAGCATGATCTCGCGGATGGCGGTGGGGGAAACTCCGTCTCCGTCTTTAGACTGCTTAAACTTCTTGATGGCGATTGGTCTTTTGGGTTGTGTCTTGGTTCTAGCCAAGAAAACAAGACCGTAAGTGCCTTCACCGATCTTGCCGACGAGATTGTACTGTTGCAGCCACTCTGGTTTCTCGCTGCTGCTGTTTGAGCTGCTGTTGGATCTGGTGCTACTTCCATCTCCCATTTTCTTTTAGTAGTACTACTCTCTAGCGAAAGTCCTTACTACGTGGATATGGTGCTACTGCTATCTCTAGTTTCCCTGAAAATTTGAACAAAGCTTTGGTTTTATAGAGCAGTACATGTAATCTATCTACAAAGAGAGCTAAGAAAGTCAGAGAAGAAACCATTCTATCTACAAATACCTGGTGAAACTCAATCAAGTGATCCAAGTTAGTTACATGTAAAAGCAACTACTTTGATAGTCTTTCACATAACAAGATCTAGGCATCATCACAGACATACACAAACCATGATCCTAATAAGAAACATTTCAGAACAGCTTATAATTCAAACACATTACTCTAAAAAAATCTTCCTAATGAACAGATTTAGATCCTAAAGACTTCAACTCTTTTTTTTCTTACCAAATCTATGGCTCCTCTCATATCTACAAACAGAGCTAAACAAGTCATAGAAGAAATAATTCTATCTACAAGTACCTGTGAAACTCAATCAAGTGATCCATATTAGTTACATGTAAAAGCACATACACAAACCCATGATTCTAATTAGAAACATATTATAATTAGATGATAATTCAAACACATCATGAATAGAATAGATCCTAAAGACTTCAACTTTTCCAGAAACTGAAACAGAGCTCGTCTAGACCCAGAAACGAAAGCACGAGACTTTATAAATTGAAAAGGGGGAAAGCCACGAAAACGCATACCCAGCTGCTACGGTGGTCTTAACCTAATCAAAGACCTAAAGATCCAGTACCAATTTCAAATTCCAATCAAAGCTCCAGACTTTTTTGTTTTCTAAATCAACCATCGGGGAACGTAAGGATCTGACCCGATAAAGGCAATCGGGATGAAATTCGGAGGTCAATTTTAGCTTGACGAGCTTCGGCGACGGAGGAGAGTAGACAAAAAAGCGAGAATATTCCGGTGAGACGGGAGAAGAAGACGGAATGCGTTTCAGAAAACGGCGGCGTTTATGAAGAAGCCAACGCTGAGGACGAACTAGATTTTTGTAACTTGGCCACTTGGTCCAATTATTTTATATATCTTTTATTATATTATCATCCAAATACATTTTTCTCCTTTATAACAAAACCACAAATTCACTATTAGGATTGGATAACTTCTCATCAATACTTAATTAATTAATTATCTATTCAAATTTAATTTTACTTTTTAACAAAATCACCAATTCTAGAATTTGGATAATTCTCATCAATATTTCATACTTTTTAATTAAAATATCATTCAAATATTTGTCTTTTTAACAAAACCATCAGTTTACTATTAGAATTAGGATAATTTTCATCAATATTCACAACTTTAGTCTAGTTGAAACAAAACATCAGTTTACTATCAGAAGACATTGGCATGGACAAAGAAGCACACAACCTAAGTAAGCTTCAGTGATCAGATAACGATGAACTTGTCTGAACATTGTTGCAAATATAAAAAACAAGACCTCAATGAATCGGGTATGCAGCAGTCATTACCAAAACCTGAATCAAAAGCAGCCTTTTAAGAAGGGCTTCTTTAGTTTATAGAATCTCAACAACACCTCGGCTCATAATTTTTCCTTCATTGAGATCTTGAAATGCTTTCCTGCATCTTCAAACTTGTATCTACTTGAAACAGCGTTTTCTAGATTGAATATCCCGGACTCTGCTAGTTTCACTACTTTAGGTAGATCCTGCCTTGCCCTTCCTCCATATGACCTCTGTTTGATCTCAACTCATACAACTCAGACCATAAACACTTCAGCTTCCCCACAAGCTGAATGAGCTCGTCGACCCTATCACTTTTATCTTCACAGAGATTCAAACGTTATGAACTTAAGTAGTTTTTTTAACTAGGCCAAAGAAAGCAAGCCATACCTTCCTTTTAACAAGTCGGTTGATGTCTATTTCTCCAACAGAACCAGCTTGTGACAGTCCAATCATCACAGCTTTCCCACCATCTTTAACGCTTAGTGTGCACTGCATGAAAGTTTGAGGCTTTCCCAAGGCTTCAACATCAACATCCACAACCATCCCACCTGTTATTTCCTGCCAAATAAGAAAAAGATTTTAATATCAAACCAATGGTTTTCATCTTCACAAGGACTACACTTAACTCTTAACCTGTCAACAGCATCTTCTTTAGCAGCATTAACAATATGAGTAGCACCAAGTGTCAACGCATTCTGCAACTTATCATCTTGAACATCCACAGCTATTATGTCCGAGGCTCCAAAAGCCCTGGCTATCTGCAAACAACTGAAGCAACAACCTCAAAGGGAAATCAAAACCAAATCAGTTAAATAAACAACACATTTCACATTAGTTTAACATACCTGGAGCCAACACCACCAATTCCAATTACAGCAATTGGAATCTCCAGGACGGATCTCAGCAGCATGAGCCATAGCACCATAGGCTGTGAAAACAGCACACCCTAGGATCGCAGACTCAGTGTAAAGTAAAGACTCTGGTAGAGGAGCTAACCCGTGAGCTGGTGTAACACAGTACTCAGCCATACCTCCCATACTGTACATATACACTGGTGAAATCTGCATGAAAGTGAATCAGGTAAAAACAATCATGCTTCTCTCCTAACATGCCACCGAAGCCTAATCAGATTTAATGTTTTTTTACCATCATGTCGCAAAAACAGACGAGTTTCACCATCGTAAAGAGTTCCTTTGGCTCTGTTATAAGCAGAGAAGTCTTCACATAAGTCATCATGGCCCTGTTATCCGAGTAAAAGTATCAGCTTTAAAATTGAGAAACTAATGAAAGGACTACACTTTCGTCCTCACCTTAGCACAATAAGAACAGGAAACAACAGATTTGAGAGACATTCAGGATTGTAAAAAAAAACATATGATTCCAATTAAAATGTTTCAGAAACCTTTTGATGATCTCGTGATCAGTAAGAGGACCATGTTCAACAACTTCACCAGTGATCTCATGACCAATAACACAAGGACTAGAGAATGGTATCTCTCCTTTCATCACATGTAGATCAGAGGGGCATACTCCACAAGCTGCCACGTACAAATGGAAACATAAACACTGCCTTTTAAATTGTAAAAGACTAATTTAAATTTGAAAAGATCTATAAGCCTTTTAATATTACCTTTGGTTTCTTTAATGAGAACCTCGTTTACTTTTGGTCGTGGAATGTGAAACTCTTCGATGGTTAAAGGCTGATTGGGCTCGCGATACACAGCTCCACGCATGTATCCACCGGAGCTCACGTGATACCCGGCGATGGATGGCGGAGACAGCGGCTGAGGGAGTTGATGATCATCGCCGGAGGCTCCGGTGGAGAACAAACAGCGGCGAGTCTCGATAGAGAAAACAGGGTCTTAGCGGCGGAGGCACGCCGGAGGACTGGAGCAAACGCCATGTAAAGATGATCGGAGATTCTGCTGGGCAACGAAAGAGACACTTGACGCGATAAGAGATTCTTTAAGAACACTTTTTGAGTTCTTAAAGACCACGCGCTTAAATTTTACGGTTAGACGAACATTAACAAACTGATTTTACATATACTGCGGCGGTGTGAGTTCCGCGTAGACAGTGCGTCTGGGGGTTAATTTAAGTCCATTAACCATGGCGAACTCTGGGGTCCACCTCCACGTGTGTATATATCTGATCTACGGAATTAAGTTTTATATCAGCTGAGAGATGGGCCTGAGGAAGGTCCAATATGTGCATTTTATCAATATGGGCTTGAGGGTATTACACGTGGCGGTCAACAAGGCTGTCAATCGTTAGTTAAAGCAGAGAAGCGCGTGACTTTAATACTCCTACCCGCGCTAAGCCGCTAACAACACTTTACCAAGACAAAGCTTCTCTCTTTCTCAGACAATCAGCTCATCATGCCGGTGCTATGCTGCTTCAGCCTTTGATTATTTTCTTCTCATATTTTAATTTTAAAATAACTATACCTAACTAAAAACGGTCAGCAAAAAAAAATCACTGTGTTTCAAGGATTAATCAAGGAAACAAGTCAATCTAAATTAGCAAAATATATATTGGGTTCATGGGTTGTTCATGCTGAGAAGACCAAAATGGCTGCTGAGCTTGTTAGTTCTGAAACAGGTGAAAACCTTGCTGATGTGGATTGGGCCAAAAACATTGAGATCTGTGAACTAATCAAGAAGCCAGGGGGTCCTCCACGACTCTATAAGAAAACAAAAGGTCAAAAGTAGTTTCAACCAATCAGAATACAAATCTTTTTGAAATGTATCGTCTCTTTAGAATCTTTATGCATTGGCTTCAATAATAGACCAATTTTTCTCTTTTTTTTGAAGGAAGCTTTACCAAACAAAAAAAACAGTTCTTCGGCCTCTCTCTCATAGTCTCATGGCTTCTTTTTCTTCTTCTTCGTCTCGCATAAGGAGATACCATGTGTTCCCTAGCTTCCACGGGCCAGACGTCCGCAGAAAATTTCTTAGTCATTTACACAGACAGTTTGCAAGTAAAGGAATCACGACCTTCAAAGATCAGGAGATTGAGAGAGGCCACACGATCGGCCCTGAACTTGTACAAGCCATTAGAGAATCAAAAGTCTCCATAGTTTTGCTCTCGAAGAACTACGCTTCTTCAAGCTGGTGTTTAGATGAACTAGTAGAAATCTTGAAGTGCAGAGAAGATCATGGACAGACGACGATGGCGATTTTTTACGATGTTGATCCATCCGATGTGCGGAAACAGAGTGGATACTTTGGAAGTGCATTCGAGAAAGCTTGTGAAGGGAAACCAGAGGAAGTGAGGCAGAGATGGACCAAAGCTTTGGCATATGTAGCAACCGTAGCAGGAGAACACTCTCTAAACTGGTTTGTTTGTTTAAATTTCCCTCAAAATTTTATATTGCTTTTCTCTTTCTTAATCAGTGACATATAAGTAAGTAAGATTTTGGTTTTTCTTTTGTTAGGACTGATGAAGCTGGGATGGTCGAAAAGTTTGTCACGGATGTGTCTAACAAACTGAATGTTAAAGTGTCAAGAGATTATGACAGTGTGGTGGGACTGCAATCTCGCTTGAGAAAAGTGAACGCTTTGCTATGCCTTGAGTGCGGTGAAGTGAAGATGATTGGAATATGGGGTCCTGCTGGAATTGGTAAGTCCACGATTGCTAGAGCTTTATTCTCTCAGCTTTCTACTGATTTTCCACTTGGATGCTTTATGGGAAACCTTAAGGGAAGTTATAAGAGCATATTTGGTGTTGATGATTATGATTTGAAGTTGGGTTTGCAAAACCAACTCCTGTCTAAGATTTTGAATCAAAGGGATATGAGGGTGTATCATTTAGGTGCAATAAAAGAATGGCTACAAGATCAAAGAGTGTTTATCATTCTTGATGATGTAGACAGTCTAGATACTCTGGATGTCTTGGCTAAAGAACTTACCTGGTTTGGTTTGGGAAGTCGGATCATTGTTACCACAGAAGATAAAAAGATTTTGAAAGCACATGGGATTCAAGATGCCTACCATGTCGATTTTCCATCCTCAAAAGAAGCCCTGGAGATCTTATGTCTATCTGCTTTTAAACACAGTTCTCCACAAGACGGTTTTCAAGAGGTTGCAAACAAAGTAGCAAAGCTTTGCGGTAATCTTCCGTTAGGCCTTTGTGTTGTGGGTTCATCTTTGCGTGGGGAGAGCAAGCAAGAGTGGGAACTTCACTTATCTAGGATCGAAACTAGTCTTGATCCAAAAATCAAAGACGTTTTAAGAGTGGGATATGACAGATTGTCAAAGAAAGATCAATCAATATTCCTTCACGTTGCATGCATCTTCAACAATAATGATGTTGTCTATGTGAAAACCATGCTCGCTAACAGTAACTTGGATTTCGAAAATGGGTTGGAGACCCTAGCTCTTAAATCTCTTGTGGATATATCTTTTGGGTGAATAAAGATGCACTCTTTACTACAACAATTGGGGACACAAGTAGTTTATGAACAGTCTGATGAGCCCGGAAAACGTCAGTTTTTAGTAGAGGCCGATGAGATTTGTACTGTGCTTGCAAATGAAACAGTAAGTTCTTACATATTCAAAATTTAGCAAAAAAAAAAAAAGGTTCTTACATATTTATATTTGGTCTTCTAGACATAACAGTTATATGTTCCCAAAAAATAATATAACAGTTTTAACCAGTCTTTTTGAAATGTCAGGGCACTGGATCTGTCATAGGTATATCACTTGATACATCGAAGGTCAGTAGAATCTCTGTAAGTGGGCGAGCCTTTGAAGGAATGCGTAATCTCTGGTTCTTAAAATTTTACATGGGTCATTATAATGAAAATGCTAGCTTCCCATGCATACTTGGGGATTTGACATATCTGCCTCGTTTAAGTATGCTTGATTGGGCGTTTTACCCAAGAAAACGTATTCCTCCAACATTTCAGCCAGAATGTCTCGTTAGGCTCCATATGACAAACAGCAATCTTGAAAAGCTATGGGAAGGAATCCAGGTTAGTATTTGTTATTCTGAAAAATCGTATACTATTTCAGTTATTTTTTTCATTCTTTCACACTTAGTTTACATACTTTGTAAAATGTTTTCTTTTGGCATATTGATAAATTTAAAATTTCATATAAAAAAAATCTCGAAAAGCTTATTTCTTGTGTGTTGACACATGTAACCCCTTGCAAATCTCAAAGAGATGGATCTTAGCTTTTCCTTTGAGCTGAAAGAAATGCCAAATCTTTCGAATGCTACTAATCTTGAGACATTGACACTGACGTGTACAAGTCTGGTGGAGCTTCCCTCTTCTATTAAAAATTCACACAAACTGAAAAAGTTGGAGATGAGTTGCTGTACTAAACTAAGAGTCATTCCCACCGACATCAACTTAGCATCTCTTGAGAGAGTCGACATGCGTGGTTGCTCGCGATTGAGAATTTTTCCAAATATTTCTAGCAACATGGAATATCTTGATGTAGGAAACACAAAGATAGAAGATGTTCCTGCACGTGTTGCTGAACGTTGGTCTCGCCTCAGGTATCTTATCATAGGCAACAGAAGCCTCAAGAGATTAACACATGTCCCGCTTAATATAATTTATCTAGACCTAAGCAACAGTGATATAAAGAGGATTCCAGATTGTGTCACTGATCTCCCGCATCTGCACGATCTTATCATCAGAAACTGCAGAAAACTAGTGTCACTGCAGAGTCTTTGGCTTTCGGTTTGGAATCTCGATGCAACTGATTGTGGATCGCTCAAAAGCGTACGTTGCTTGTCATGTGCATCAAGAGTGCGTAGTACTCCCAACAAATGCAACGGTGTGAATCTGGGGAAAGAAGAGAGAAGAGTGTTCTATCTATTCAGAAAATCCATGTTCCGTAACTGTTTGAAACTAGATGAAGAAGCAAGAAGGCTAATCATACAGCGATGGGACTACAGGTGTTTATTGTTACCAGGCAAAGAAATCCCTGCAGAGTTCACTCACAAAGCCACAGGAAACTCCATAACCATCCCTGTGGGGACTTTCTCTGCGTCCTCGAGTTTTAAGGCTTGCGTCCTGCTTTCATCAACCCTCGGGGTACGGTACATTGATAGTAGCCTCTATTGTCGTCTAAGAAGCAAAGGTGTACTCATCAACGAACTTAGTTCGTGCAGTTTGTCTGACCAGACGACTCCTGCATTTCTATCGGAACACCTGTTAGTACTTTATGGGGACTTGGTTCAGAAAGAGAGATGCCATGGCGTGGATGTGTCTAGGAGTGATATTACATTTGAATTCAGCTGCCTAGACAACGATGAAAAGATTATTGAGTGTGGTGTGCATATCTTGACTGAGGAATCTGAGGATAGCAGCAGCCAAAGGAGCTACCCTGAAACTGTAGGCAGCAGCAGCAGCCACCAGCACAAGGATGGAGCCGCTTGGGTCTCGTGAAAACATTAAAGACAGTAGTAATTATGCAGGTTACTGGAGGTGGTTTACAAAGCTTGGTCTGAGGAGGAAGAAAAGATGAAAAACATAGCATACTTCTCGTGGAATCTCATGCAACAGAGTATAAAACATGTTTTTTTTTTTAAACTAATTTGATGCATTAAAGTATAAACTATGGTTGCCATGATTTAATATGTACAAGGTCGAGGATAAAATGAGTGAGCTTTTGAAGATGTGCATCACTTGAGAGAGTGCCTTTGATATAATTACGGTACCTCATGTTCCGAAATTCTTTTAGAGTTCAGTGACTGAAACATCCAAAATCTTTGTCTCATCATAAGTATATGTATTCTTTTACTCTTGCTCTTTTAGGTTTTGTTATCTTACAGAAAAGTTAGTGTTTTGTGTGTTGCTGTTGCTCTGCGTCTCTGGTGTTGTAAAAGTATAGGCCCCAATGAGATCTGATTATGTATACGAGTAAGTAAAGGTGCTACTTCCTGTCACCTTGTTGATACATGAGCTATGCTATTTACAGAGGTGTGATGATCCTGTTTGTGTAGCTGAATGTGAAGAATGATATCTCTGTATCATAGAAAAACTGGCTGAGTTTGATTGAATCGCATACAAGCTAAAGTGATGCTGGAATTCACATAAACAGGAAAGATAATAAGAGACTGAATACTTAACAGAGTGAGATTTTATTTTCTTAAGCTGTAGAAGACTCTTGGCAAGAATGTGCCTCTGTGACAAGAAAGTGGAGTTAGCTAATACTTGGATTGTATTTTCTTTCATCCAAGACTAAAATTATGAACATATTGTTATGATATATACTCATGTTTAGAAAAAGCTCTAAGCAAATACTCTGTTTTTTTAATAGATGAAGTTTTAGGATTATATATATAAATTAAAAATATTCAATTTTCTATATTTTGAAAATAAAAATATCATTAACTATTTTACTAACTACATTTCGACTAATAATGAAATAGATTGCATAATACCATTACCAATATAACACAAATTATTAATAATTTTAAACTGAAAACTAGAAAAACAATTATCAAATTTGGAATTAAAAATTCTCTAAATATCATGTATCACAAATTACACATAATACTAATTCAATAAGAAAATAAAAACTTTGCATGAAAAAAGGCGGGTATTACCAAGTTATTTAAAAAGAACAAAACAAAATAAATTAAAAAAACTCCACGATATCCGGACTTTCTTGTTGGTTTCGTTATAGTTAACAACTGAGTAAAATTCCCATTGGATGTATAATTCCACATTTCCACGTGGCATTTATGCCACGCCTTTATAAAAAAAAAAACTCTCTTCGTTATAACATTCGAGTCTCTCCGGCGGCTTTCCACACTCCACAGATAGGAACCAGCGTTCGTTTTCAGGTAAAAATCCATTTCTCTCCGATCATCTTCTTCGATCTTTACAAATTCCCTTAGATCCGATCTCTAAGGTATCTTGTATTGGATCAGATCACCCCTTACATTACATTTCGTTAGTTAAAGTTTGATGTACTTGATCCCTTGAATGCGAAGAATCGATCATGACGATCTTAGGTTTTTTCAACTGATCAATGGATATAAAATTTATAATGTTTAACAGATTTTTTCGTATCAGGTTGAGATTTGGGAGAAAATGTCGAACATAGACATAGAAGGGATAATGAAGGATCTACCTAACGATGGGAGGACTCCGAAGACGAAGATTGTCTGCACTCTAGGTCCTGCGTCTCGCTCTGTTCCTATGATCGAGAAGCTTCTCAGAGCCGGCATGAATGTTGCTCGTTTCAACTTCTCTCACGGCAGCCACGAGTACCATCAGGAGACTCTTGACAATCTCCGCGCCGCTATGCAGAATACTGGCATGCTTGCTGCTGTTATGCTTGACACTAAGGTCTAAATCTTGCTCAGATTGTTTAGATTTGTGTTTGATTGTTTAGATTGTGTTCACTTGTTGATCTTTGCTTATATGAATGCTAAGATTATGAAGATGGAACTAGAAGATGGTTAATGCTTAGTGTAATTGGTTTCTGTTTGAGTTGCTTTAGTGTTTACAGTTTTCTTGTTACTGTTGATGGATCCATAGATCTCAGCACCTGATTTTAACTAGTAGTTACCAATAGATCTTATGTGTTGATCAGAGAATCATTATGGTTGGAGTTTATTAGTTAGTGTATTACAACGGGTTTCATGTTTATACCACAGGGGCCTGAGATTCGTACCGGTTTCTTGAAAGATGGGAACCCTATACAATTAAAGGAAGGTCAGGAGATCACTATCAGCACTGATTATGACATCAAGGGTGATGAGAAAACGATTTCCATGAGCTACAAAAAGCTGCCGGTAGATGTTCAGCCCGGACATACCATACTATGTGCAGATGGAAGCATCAGTCTAGCTGTACTGTCGTGCGATCCGAAGGCTGGTACTGTACGATGTCGATGTGAGAATACAGCGATGCTGGGGGAGAGAAAGAACGTGAATCTCCCCGGTGTTGTTGTTGATCTCCCCACTTTGACTGAGAAGGATGTGGAAGATATTTTGAAATGGGGTGTTCCCAACAAGATCGATATGATTGCTCTCTCGTTTGTTCGCAAAGGATCAGATCTTGTTAATGTCAGGAAAGTGCTTGGATCACATTCCAAGAGTATAATGTTGATGTCAAAGGTAACAACGCACACGCACACACATCTTGTTTCATAAGTTATGAGATCTGAATCTTTTGTTTGGTTTGAAGGTTGAGAACCAGGAAGGAGTGCTGAACTTTGATGATATCTTGCGTGAAACAGATGCATTCATGGTTGCTCGTGGCGATCTCGGTATGGAGATACCGATAGAGAAGATCTTCTTGGCTCAAAAGATGATGATCTACAAGTGTAACCTTGCTGGTAAACCGGTGGTCACAGCCACTCAAATGCTCGAGTCTATGATAAAATCTCCCAGACCAACACGAGCTGAAGCCACAGACGTAGCAAACGCAGTTCTCGATGGCACGGACTGTGTCATGCTCAGCGGTGAAAGTGCTGCAGGAGCCTACCCTGAGATAGCAGTGAAAACTATGGCCAAAATCTGCATCGAAGCAGAATCATCGCTTGACTACAACAGAATCTTCAAGGAGATGATTAGAGCAACTCCACTTCCAATGAGTACACTGGAGAGTCTTGCATCATCCGCTGTAAGAACAGCAAACAAAGCCAGGGCCAAACTCATCATCGTGTTGACCAGAGGAGGTACAACGGCCAAACTAGTGGCCAAGTATAGACCGGCTGTTCCGATTCTCTCGGTGGTTGTTCCGGTTTTCACCAGTGATACATTTAACTGGAGCTGCAGCGATGAGTCACCGGCGAGGCATAGTTTGATATATAGAGGTTTGATTCCTGTTTTGGCTGAAGGGTCTGCAAAAGCGACTGACAGTGAATCTACAGAGGAGATTATTGAGTCTGCTTTGAAGTCGGCTACTGAGAAAGGACTCTGTAACCATGGTGATGCTGTGGTGGCTCTGCACCGTATCGGAGCTGCTTCGGTTATCAAGATCTGTGTGGTCAAGTAATGATTTTGCCAAATCATCATCACCATCTTCTCACGGCTTATGTTTCATGATCAAATAAAAAACAAGAAACAGATTCCTGAATCCTGAGTGTTTTGGGTTTCTGTTGGCATTTCTTCTCTTTTCTTTTGCATTTTTTTTAGTTTATAAGATTTCATGAGTTCATGCACTTATTGTTTACTCAGTGGAACACCTAATCTACACTACGTAGTTTTTAACTAATGTTTTGAAAATTGGACAGGGATATACACTCAGTATAACAATATGTTAACTGGTTGGATTAGTTCAACCGATTAAACCAGTTTTTTTGTTTATCAAAAATTAAATATATAATCATATGTCTTCACCTAAAGTAGTTCTCCATGGAAAAATAAATAATAAACATAATTTAGCTACATACAGCAAATAAATAAGTGAAAACTATATAAACTGAAACAATAAAATTTTGTGAATGTAGTAAAATAAGAATAATGTATGAGAACCAAAAAGAGATTTTTTATATTTATTCCTTTTTATAAAACAGAAATAAATAGGAAATGATTGAATAGTGATTGTCAAACAAAACATTGGCTATAAATAAAATTTTATTATTTAAATACACATTAATTATGTGTTGATATTTTTGAATCGAGTTTCTAAATTGATCCGGATCACCGGTTTTTCACGAATTTGAATTTTAACCAAACCAAAATCAGCTTATTCAATGAATCACAATCAAACCAGTTCGAATTCGAACGGCTAGTCTAGTTTTCAAAGCACTGATTTAACTGATAAACTTAAAGCCAGTAGTGATTTTAGATATATGAAGTACAATAGTAAATAGTGAGGACTTTGATTCCACATGTCACTAGCATATGCATGAATATGAACATAAGGCATACCATGTTAGTAGAATATTACATAGATGAGACCATCATTACAAAAAAGCAGCTCAATAAGTTTATAAGCTTCTTGATTCTGCAGAAGCTACTCAGTACCAGAAAAAGAGCCATTAGGAATTAGCCGAGATTTTTTAAGTTCTAATGGAAGAGACAAATGTACAAGAAAAAACAATCTTCTTCCTCTTGAGGATGCAGCAGAATCTTGGTTTCTCAGTCGACATCTATCATAACCACCTCCTGAGACAAACCGCTAATGTTCCCTTGTTTGCTGCTATCTGAGGATGCAGCTGGTGGATCTTGTTCAATCTCGATGAGGTCTTCAGTGATCTTTGGAGTTTGTCTTAACAATCTCTCCTGCTCTGAAGGCTTTTGGAGAAGCTCTCTCTCCTCTAGATACTCCTCTAATGTAGAATAGTCCCACAAAAGGATAGAGTTAAGGTATTCAAGTTAAAAAATTATATGAAAGATTTTGAAATGTGTTTAAGATGATAGAATGTAAAAGGATATTCTTTTCTCCATCCTTTCTCATTAGCACAGTTGATGCGTTTTTGTAGAATGCTAAGCTGCCTTGTTATCCACTGGGTTTTTAAAGCATTCACACAAGAAATGTGAGATGCAAGTGTATGATGCATCATCAACTGTTTAAACTATGTGTGTTTCAGAGATACTCACATGTTTTGTTATATCCGCATGGAGGACCTTGGCCTTCTGCTCCATCTCAACCTTATCAGAAGCAAAACAGAATGTTAATGCAATATAAATTTCTGTTGTGTTGTATATATATTGCATTAACAACTTACAAGAGTTGGTTGTCTTAAAAGGCCATTCATCACTTTCTGCTTCAAATCTTCAATCTCCTCCTGAAGAGGAAAGTGTGAGAGGTTTTAGCTTTCAAGAAGTAAAAAACAAAGAAAGTCTAAACCAGTTCGAACCACTCACACCAGAACACATCATTGGTAGAGCAATAGTAACTAAGAGATGGAAAAAAAAATAGTAACTAGTCACCTTGGTTATGTCAGAATCATCCAACTTGGAAATGCTAACATAACTTTCCATACCAGCAACATAGAGAAGAATGCCCTTGTCATCAGCATTTTTAATGTCTACAAAAAAAAAGAAAGGAGAAACTCAGAGACTAAATATAGAAAGCTGACAGTTTACAATTTCTAACAAGTCCTGGTTTACCTGTAACCTGCAATATCTGGAACGCTATAGGATCCCTAGGGTCATTCCTCACTTTCACAAAGCTTCCCACCACTTTGTTTCTAACGCTCCCACTCTGCTTCAGTAGCTCCATGACTAAGCTCTTGCGCAGATAAACAAGCTTTATATTATCTGCACTGATCTTAGCTAAACCAGTTGGCCTCATTTCAGGTTTCACTTCCTCCTCAAAAGGTTCCTCATCCTCTGATGTATCTGTTTTCTGCTTCTTGCAAGATACTGAAACCTTTTCATTCTTTTCACCAAAGCCACGTTCCAAGAGTGAGATATACTCTAACTGCTCAACGTTCTCTTTAAAGTGAGCATTCAAAAGTGAATAAATCCTCTTGTGATTCACATACTTCTTCCTGAAGATGGAGAACAGCTTCTCATCACAACGAACTTTCTTCTTCTTCTTTTCATCGTAAACCAGGTTTTTTTGGCGAATGTAATCTCTGATAACTGACTCCACACTGTGTTGAGACATCTCGTCTCTTGTGTCTTCCCCTATGGATGTCAGGAAATCAATAAGCGGCTTTGAACCCCATCCTATAAACTCCATTCTCTTTGTTTTGAGTGTCGTTTTATTATCTTCTGCATAATCAGTTAATGAAAACTGTGGATCATCATCATCCTTGAGCTTGATGATGCCTTTCTTTGGCGACTTTGAAGAGTGGACATGATGAAGCTCAAACTTGGGATCATCTTTGTACCTTGACTTAGCCTTAGCAGCTTTCTTTCGTGACTTTGAAGCAATGACATCATCAAAAGTTACAGATTCTTGATTCTTTATTATCTCCCAATACTCAAGAAACAGACACTCAAATGTATCCCTGTCTGTCAAGTCAATAGTATCCTGCCAACAAGTAAAAGAATGTTAAGCAGAGAAAATAACAATTGATATGGTTATGGCAGTCTTGTAACATACCTTAGCAGCATCATATTCTTGAATCTCTTCTAAAGTAATGACATAATCTTGGCATTGATTGCATAACCCTTTGTTCTTTTTGAGGCGAATAAACTCAGCATGGGTAACACAACCTTCACATACAGATTGTGGGCAACAAAGACAGAACAGCTTTGGTCTCTTGTTACACAAGTAGCAACTGTGCCACACTGAAAATTGAAAAAAATTTATAAAAACTTAACAAACAAACAAACCCTTCAGAAAGCAAGTATAAAAGATATACAATAAACAAATGAAACTACAAACTATGTTCTCTAATGGCTTCAAAGAAGCATGCTACTTCAACATGATTATAATATATAGTGAAAAAGTTAGCACTTACTACAAATCAAAGATTCTTCGTTGTTTAGTACTGAGATGTTCTTTTCAACGCAAGAAGCATGATAAACTTTTGGACAGTCCCTGAAAATATCAAATAAGCAAAGTACATTATGCATCTATTTAATACTTTCATATTGACAATATTAAATATATAAAAAATAAGAACTTTACTAAGATCAAGCAACACTTAGAAGATTTATAATGTGATAAATCATTTGTCACCCTAATTAAAATAAATAATTCTACTAGATCGTTTCAGCTAGCCTTGAAAATGAAGAGTCCTATAACCAAGATAAAAGACGTAAATACCCTTCCTTCATCATCAGAAATCAAATGAAGAACATGCAAAGGATGAAAAACACTTAAACGAAACAGCAGCAGCATTAACAAGGCAAGAAAAAATCTCTAGAAAGAGAGAAAGACTCACTTATAGTCACAGAGCATTAAGCTTCCACCATCTTTGCAGACGAAGCACCAGTCCTCACACTCCTTCTCCTCCTCTTCCTCATCATCCACATCAACAATCTCCACTGCATCCATATCTCTAGCTTTCATATTCGCTACTTTGGTGGTGGCTTGACCTAAGTGCCACTGTGCAAACAAGAAACGAGATATATGCAGATATCTTTTTGAGGGAAACTCCGATTTTTAGGCGGAAATTATCAGAATAAATAGACCCAACGCTACTTTTTGGTTTACTTTCTTTATTTTACCCCTGTTATATATGAGACATGTGTCTTCTACACACAATTTTAGAGGGTTGTTTGGTAAAATAAACATTTTACAACAGTGTTAAATATTGGAACTCGTTCCAGTGAGATCTTCTTTACACAAAAGTTTTCTTTAATAGCTGAATTTTACAGTCTGACAAAAGGCTATTAATTCTCAGGTAATAATGATATATGGAAGAACCAAACAAGTTTTTAACATTTATTGGGTTTTTCTTTACCGAGTATTTATAAAAAAAAACTGATTAGTGATTAAGTGGCTTATTGTTTCTGGATTAATTGCAGTAATTTGTGGCTGGAGTTTCAGAGTACACCAATTGTAAGAATAGTCCAAAGGTTAAGTGAAGTTAAGCTACGTTTAATAAAGGTCTGATCTAGTACTCGACTACTAGTATGTAAGTTCTAAATGATCTGCAAACAAAAATACTTTTCTTCTCTTAATTTCTATCCACTTATTTTAATTCATTTTATTTTTTAATAAAATCTATATATATAAAATAGACATGATGGCTTCCGCCACATCATCAATAAGAGGGGGGGCTTTTCATGACAGCTGTCATCCCAGTTTATGATCATTTAGTATTTATGTTTCGGTAAAATATATTGATTGAGTTAGGTTTTACAATTAATTGTGCGATTGCAACTTAATAAAAAAAAATCATGCACCACCTGGCATCTCTCTCCGCACTTCGCTTCCTCCTCCTTCCCCACTCTCCCAAACTCTTTCCCCTTCCTTCTCTCCTCCGAATCGCTGTCATGTCTCCTCACGGTCCTAACTCTCAAGGTGGTCGCCGAGGCGAGGTTTCTCCTCAGTCGCGGTGGAGGTCGCGGTGGACGGGAGCGGGCGGCCGTGGAGAACAGATATGGTGGCAAAGAAAATTAAAGGAGGAACAACTTCATCGCCATAGAAGTGGAAGATCCATCTCGCTTTGCTTTAAATAGGTACTCTTTTTCTTGAGCTCTTTTGATCTCATATGTAGCTTACTGACTCGCAAACAAGCTCTATGGTAGGTCTTATGGCCTTTGACCATGCTTTTTATGCAATTTCAGGGTAGAGATCGATCAGTATATTTCTTTTGCATATCAAGTATGTAGCAGTAACATATAGCCAAAAGTTGGAAATACTTTAGATTCACAATCGTGTTTGGGTAACTTGATTTTTTCTTTTCTATATGTATCAGGAGTGATGATGAGTACGATGAGTATGGTGTATACCAGACTGATATTGATACGAGCCGCTTTCAAGCTAATCAATATTGTGGCCCAATGGAATATGAGGAGACGAGCATAGGTGATGGCCCCTGTAAGCATCTTAGTGGCAAAACCCAAGATTGCATATATATACACTAAAATCTTCCTCACAAGAACAAGAAAGCTTTGTTTTTACCTCTTTTGGGAAGGTGATGAAAGAGAGAATCTGTTTTGTTTTAACCAAAGCAGGTTTCTTAACTTAACTTTTAAGCAAATCATGTTTCTTCAGTGTTCATAGTAGTTGTGGCTGTGACCGATGATTCTTGTCTGAATCTGCTTTATTTCTTCCTTACATCATCAACTGTCAAAGTATTTAACTCCCAAGTTTTGTCTGAATTTGTCCTTTCTTAGTTCTTTTTTTTTCCAGGTAGGTAAAGACAGATTGGAGTAGCAGAAGCAATAAATATAGTCACATCAATTGCTTTCTTGATAGCTTTTGCTATACTCAGGATTCAACCAGTTAACGACATTGTCTACTTCCCTAAATGGTACCTCAAGGGCCTAAGAACTAGCTCTATACAAACCGGTGGCTTTGGAAGCAAGTTCATCAACTTGGACTTCATGTCCTATGTTCGATTCCTCAACTGGATGCCTGAAGCACTTAAAATGCCAGAACCAGAGCTCGTCAGGTCTCGATTCTGTTGTCTACTTGAGGATCTACGTACTCGGGTACATATATAAATAAAACCTCACAAAGCTCTTCACTTTTCTCCAAAGCCCTTTACTTGACACCATGGTTTTAATTTGCAGGCTCAAGATTTTTTCCCCATACCTTGCGTTGCTTTTACAACAATGGTGCATGTTAATTGGAAAAGATTGGATGGGTTAAAACACTCTAATATAAGCTACAGTGATATTGATAAGCTTTCATTGTCAAATATACCAAATGGATCAGACAGGTGAGGACATTTCCAAGAGTTTGGTTCTTTTTGTTCTTTGTTTCATTAGTGTAGTGATTATTCGTTTTCCTATATATTTTGGGTGCATCTGTGTATGGCTTATGCAATCCTGGACATGATTAATGCTGAAAAGAGAGTATTAGAATATAGCTTTGATGAGGCTTTAGTTTCTTGCAAATGACAAAAGGAGACGTAACCAGTTCACTGTAATGACACATTGAATTTTTTTTTAGTAACTATTGAGTTAAGCTTTCTTGATAGATTCACTCTTAAACAAAATTAGTTCCTTTCGACACTATAAGATCAAAATACATTACAAATAAACCGATATATCTACAACATAATAGTTTGACCAAAAAAAAAAATCTACACTATAATTTACAAATGAAAATTCCACAAAGTTTCAGATAGAACCACAAAGATCTAAACAACATGGCCAGGTTCAAACCCCCAAGAATTGTTACTACTTTTTAAGCGTGGAGAAATTCGTCGTCGACTACATTGCTCATAGAAAAAAAAATTATGTTATTGTTTACTTTACTTTTGGTATTAAATTATGTTATTGTTTACTTTACTTTTTAAATACCAAGAAGAAATTACTTTGCTTCTAGAGTCAACTGCATAGAAAATAATAGATTTATTTATTCAAGAAAAAAATTAAAAAATTTATTTATTGTTTACTTTACTTTTTTAAAAAGATTATTATTCCCTTATGTATCGACTTCTACTATCAAATTTCTGTTTAATATAAAACCATAAAGGCAAAGTAATATATTCATCAATACATAAGAACCGTAAAACAGTTAGTAGTAAGCAAAAAAAAACATTGAATCGCTTCTATTATAACTCAGCAGGACACAAAAATGCATTAACATAACGTTCAAAGCCAAGATACTCTCAAAACAAACACATGCATTTACATTATTTTACCTTTGGAATATTAACTTTACTTTATGTTTAAATTGTTCAAGTATATTAATTTTGGTGCAACTATCACCTACTTATCCTATTTCTAATTAAATCAAATGTAAAAATAGATTAGAATACATAACTAACAACTAATAAATGAAAACTAATAAATTAATTAAACTCAATGAAGAAATAAAACGTCCGAATCCGGCGCGTAGCGCCGGAATACCTCTAGTAGACAATATACTTGTGTTTGTTGAAAACATTACACTTTTAAAATATTCGTTGTAGATTGGGATGATCATCGGATATTTTGTAGACGGAGCAAAAGTCACAGTAAGGTGAAGAATCGTATGACAATTTATAAAGGGTTGAGCATAAGAACATATCCAAGTTCCAGTATATTAATGGGTATTATCTTATATCATTGGTCTTCAGTATATATTCTTAGTCTGCTTTTTCCATCACATTATCTGTTTAGCTACCTAATTTTCTAAAAACCTTCTTGCGAAAGATATGTCCATGTTAGCCACATTTTACTTTGTATACTATCTTTTTCCTCTCATTTTGAAGGTCATAGTATATAAAATGCCTTTTGCACCGCCATCGTCCATAATAGTGGAATATAATCTGAACAAGTGGTTGACCAAAAAAAATGGAACCCTCTTAATCATGCTTCTGTATATTCCTATATCAGAAGCTATTTTCCCATCATAATCCTTTTTTTCCATCATAATCTACTTCCTAATAAAGCTTACTTTAAGGGTATGATTAATAGAGCATTAGCATAAGCATTATGCTCGTCATTATCCAATCAACATTTATAATAAAAGCATTTACAAGAGCATTTACAAGATGCTAATGCTCTCCAAATGCTCTTTACTAAATGCTCTCATATGGAGCTTTTGGTAGAGCATTTGCTGTTAGAATATATAAAAATTTAAAATAATTATATATAATTAATATATTTTATTTAATAATATAAAAATTATGTTCATAATAAAAAAATAAATTTACATTTAAAAAAATAAAAGTTATGATTAATTATTTTAACTTTTAAAAGAAAAATATTTCACATTTGAAATATAATATAACTTATATAATTACACATATCATTCATTATTTTAATAAATAAAATAAAATATTATATATTTATATATTATATATTAGAAATTAAACATATCTATATTATTTATAAAAAAAATTATATGTCATATATTAATTTTTCGATAACATTATATGAATCATTTATGCTCTACCAATAGATAAATAATGATAATTTATATATAAATTATATATATAATTAGTTTATTTTATTTAATAATATCAAAATTATTTTTATATCTAAATCTAAATTTATATTTTAAAATAATATTTACATTTATTTTTAAATAATAATATTTTATATTTAAAGTTTAATTTAATTTTATAATTAAATAAGATTCATTATTTTTAATAAAATATATATTATTAATATATATTATAATTAAATATATATTATTTTAAAATAAATATATTATATACTAACTTTTATGATAATTTTAAAATTGTATATTCTACTTCTACCAATCACTTTATTAAAAATTTTAATGAGAGCATACCTCGATATCGCTTCTACAAAGATAATCGCTACTACTTTTCATCTCTTGGTACCAATCGAGGCCTAAATCACTGATTCATTCAGATTCTTGTTCATTATTATTATCTTTTCTAGGTTCATTCATTTCATATTGGAGTCCCATTCACAATGAAGTCCCACAATCGCAAAAGGGATCACCCAAAATAAAGAAACAAAGAGACCACCAATAAAGAAATCAAAGGTGAATTAACTTAGTGGGATTCTCTTTCCCTATAACTTTTTTTACATCAGAGGGATAAAAAATATTGAATAATAACTTCTTTATGGAAATACTGAAATTATGCGTATGAAACAGATAAACAAGCTGTTGAGAGAACAGAGAGTCAAAAAAATTGTTGAAAGCAATTTTGACTATGTAATGACTCCAAAGAAGTTGAAGTCATTGTCAAGTAGCTCTTCTCTGCCCACAAGGCCACAAGGCTCGCCAAAAGATAAACCAGGTGTTTTTTGTATATATAAATTGGTTATTGTGGTATGATAATGTCATAATAATAGTTTGTTATAACAGTGCATTACAGTTTACTCTGTTTTTAGAGTTAGAATAATTTCGACCGGTTAAAAGAAAAACCGGGAAGAACCAAAGTCGATGCAGAGTCGTTACTGCCGTACCAACGGTTTATTTAATTTGCAAACGGTTATTTTTCCGTTACTCCAATCTGACGCATCTCTCTTCTTCTCCGCTCTTTCTTTCTTGGTTCTTTCTTAATAAGTTTTTTGATGGATCCTCTCAACTTTGAGACCGATCTTCAGTCACTGAGAAGATTATACGGTCTTCTCCACTCAAATGCAAACAACGAATCCATACCTCAAGCATTCCTGGTGAGTTTAACTTAAAGAACCGTATGTTTCTATCATCGATGAATCTGACATTAGTAACTTTGAAATTTTGCAGTTAGATGAGAACACTCAGTTTCTACTTAAACGTTTGCTTGATTCTGCGACAGAGGAGCTTTTGGCTAGACAAACCAAGGTTAGTTAATATCTCATGTTCGGTTCTGTTCAGGATCCTTAGAGATTTTGGGAACTATAAATATTTAATTAAAATTTAAAATAATAAAATATTTACACATTTGGAAAAAATTTCTATGTAAATTATTTTGAAAATTTTGGAAACTATTTTTAAAATTTTGGGGGCCATATACTAATGTTTCACTTGTCTATGTCCATGGCCGCCGCTGGTTCTCTTACGCCCATGTTCATGTTGTTGTGTTTTTTTGTAATGTTGTTACAGATACTTGCACAAGTACAGTTAGGTTTGCCAACACCGAGTAGAAACTCAGTCTCAAGGAGTGTTATTAAAATGCCTAGTAAGGTTGGTCTAACAGAGGAAGTGGTTGATTCAATAGAACGTATCGAAACACAGCTTTCTGCTTTTAGTTTTTGTTCTAATCGTGAGGACAGGACAAGAACACACAAGTCACGTACCATGCAAGATAACTCATCTTCTGGAATGCCTTTTCAACGGTTAAATGAGAAGGCGTTGATGGGACGAAGACAAAGCTACCAAGCTTCTGTGTCTGGTTCAAGGAGCCGTTACAGGCCAGCAAGTAAGCAAATGAGTCAAACTACAAGAACATCGAATGTAGCACCTAGGCTGAGAAGCGTGAATAACGTTGCAGCCCGTGATGATCGAACTATGGATCTTGAGTCACAAGGAAGCAGTTCTCCTGATGATCAGGTTGTTTTGGTTAGGTCACGTACCCCATTACCGCCTCGTCCTATGAGACCCGAGAGACCAAGAGAGAGGAATAGAACGTCAGTGACGATGGGGAGTATGAAACCAACTTTGTTGGATCAAGAAACCGAGACATGGGATGAAGAGAGTGGTAACACACGGTCTGGAACAAGCTCACGAGTTTCTACAGAACAAGAATCAGAAGAAGAGTCTAGAGAAACAGGTTCAACCACTGGCTCAAGCTGGCAAACTCATGGTGAGAGCGTCACCGAGTCAGAAGACTCATCGCATCCATCAGAGAGTGACGAGAGCTCTCAAGTAAGTGACTCTCCTCCACACAAAACGAGAGACAACAGATCATGGGAACCTGCGAAACAGAGGAAAAGGTCTAAAGGGAGGCTTACAAGATTCAAGGAGAAGCTAGGCAAAGTGTTTCACCATCACCACTACCACCACCATCACCATGAGAATAAAGAGCAAGGCCACAAGCCATCAGCTTGGAAGCATTTAGTGAAGAAACATCTTCAGAAAAACAAAGAGACGTTGGTTGAGAGGAGGATGAAGTCAGAATCCAAAGGTCTGGTGACTAAGAATAAGAAGAAAGGCGGGCAGTTTCATGCGTTAGTGGGAGGGTTGATGAGACATCATAGAAGACACTCGAAGATGAAAAAGCAGAGCCATGTCAAGAAAAATAATTGGTGGAAGACCCGTAGACGTCAAGGTGGTATCAAGTTTCCTAACAGAGGGCGGGTTAAGTTAGGAAAGACAAACTACTTGTGTAATAAGGATCAAGAACATGATGAAAACTAGTCTCATAAGAGCACCTCCATGGGAGGTTGCTAATGAAAGGTTCTTTAAGAAAAAGGCCAAAAAATAAATCAAAAAGAAAAAGAATGATAACAATCGGTTCTAAAAAGAGGGCTTTTAGAATCGGTAAAAACCTTTACGTGTCTGTTTTTTACTGGTTCCTCTTGTGTGTCTCTCTCGTCTCTTTCTCTCAAGTCGTCTCTTTCTCTCTTCTGGTAAATCAATTCTTTACACAGGTCTCAAACTTTAATTCTCTTTCTGTCATCATATTTGATTTTATGGGTATTATCTCAATTTAGGGATTTTGATGTTCTGATTTGGAAATTTAGGTTTCTTCGAATTTGGGAATCAATCTCAGAAGATCATGAACGAAGCTACCTCTACGCCTTCTCCTTCGTATATCAATTCAAGGTATTATTGATTGATCTCTCAGATTTAGAGTTCTAGTTTTGATAAGTTTTAATTGGTTTTGTTGATTTGGGATTTGGGTTTTGATAATTAAACTATTGATGTAACTTTGATGTTCTGAAAAAATGAGATTGTTGCAGATTTTTCAAACTCTGAGTAAACGTACAGGTGAGTTCAGCACGATCCTCTTTAAAGATGAGACCCGACGGTGGCGGCGGCGGCGGCAGCTTGTGACGGAGAAGAGAACATTTACAGTGGGCGATGGGGAAAGTAGGAGGACGCTATCAGTGGAGGCAATGCTGTCTCCATGGGGAGTAAGAGATGGTTGCTTTTGTCGAAACAGGGTTTGTCTAAACAAGGAGTCTCAGGGAGGAAGTTGTTGTTACCATGGAAGTTTGGTTTGGAGGAAGGTAATGTAACGGAGGAGTGTTTGAACCGAAATCGGTGCAGTACTGGAGGTAGACAGATCTCGATGGTGGGATTAGGAGAAGTCTTCATGCTGAGCTTGAACTGGATGGATGGAGAGTAAAAGAGGTGTAATGTGTTATAGCTGGACCCGGTGAAGGGCTGCCTACGTACCCGGAAGGGGATCAAGCCAATCGTAGTTCCACAACAATGGTCACAAGTGCCTAGATGAAAGCATGTGCTAAGGTGTTTCTCTCTCTAGGAGATGTTCTCTCTCTAAGAGGTGAGAGAAAGTGTAAAATAATGGGAAGAAGGATCCTTCTCAAAGAGGGTTCCTCCTTATTTATAGAAGGATGAGGTCAGGGTTTTCCAGTGACCTCCTTTAAATGGTGAGCCCATTATCTTATAAGTCTTGTTGAAGGGCAAAGCCCACCCCAACAATAAGCCCCCATTCGTTGAGAGAGATGAAATTGATCTCTACAATTTTCTGAAGGAGGTTTATAAGAAAATGGACTCAGCTTTTACATTTGACGATCCAAGCAAGTTGTACCCTTTCTAGGCTAGTTGAGTGGTGAACTCATGCCTAGGACGCGAGTTGTACTCTCACTAGGGGAGTTTACTATGAAATCATCCCTAGAAGCGAAGCTTCGCCAGTAACTTACTTGAGCGAGGGAGAGTAGATGTACTCTTGCTAGGCGAGTTTAGTGTAAACTCGTGCCGGAGAAAGGCAAGTTTACTAAACTCGTGCCTGACAAAGCGAGTAGTACCTTGACTGGTGAACTCATGCCTAGGACGCGAGTTGTACTCTCGCTAGGGGAGTTTACTATGAAATCATCCCTTAGAAGAAGTAACTCGGCCAGTAACTCGTGCCTGGAAGGAGAGTTTCCAAACTAATGTCTAGGAGCTGTAGTTGGCGAGTAATTTGTGCTTAGAAAGATCGAGTTTACCATACTCATGCCTAGTAAAGGCAAGTCGAACGTAAACTTATGCCTGTTAGAAATTAAACATAAACTCATGTCTACTAGGAAGTGAGTTGTATGTAAACCCATGTCTGGTAAAAGACGGGTTTCATGAACTCATTCCTTGTGACAGACGAGTTCATGCTAAATTCGTGCCTTGTAAAAGGTAAGTTTACTGTAAACTCATGTCAAAGATAAGACAAGTTATACTCGTGCCTCAGTACATCCCTAAACAAAAGCTGAAAAGTAACAAAGTCATAAGACAAAGTCATACCTAGTAATAGGCGAGTAATGAAAGCTGCAGCTTTGGCGAATGATGCGATCGGGGCTTCTCCTCCGCTCCTCATCAATGGATCCTTAAGCTTTTAGCCGCGTGCCTTCTTATGTAGACGAGATGATGTGGTGCTTCACTATCCTTTGCGGCTGAGAGGGTGTGTTTAGCCGCTTGAGGGAATCACTTTGCGAAGGGTTCCTTTTTGAAGCGTGTTTACTCGATCGGGTTGAAGCGTGTTTAGCCAAACGGGTAAAACGCTTTGTGAAGGGTTCTTTGGGCGTGTTTAGCGAACGGATAGAACGCTTTGTGAAGGGTTCCCGAGCCTGTTTAGCCAAACGGGTAAACGCCGAAGGGTTCCTTCGAGCGTGTTTAGCCAAACGGGTAAACGCTGCGAAGGGTTCCTTCGAGCGTGTTTAGCCAAACGGGTAAAACGCTTTGTGAAGGGTTCCTTCGAGCCTATTTAGCCACACGGGTAGAAACGCTTTGAAGGGTTCCTTCGGCGTGTTTAGCCACACGGTAGAACGCTTTGAGAAGGGTTCCTTCGAGCGTGTTTAGCCACACGGCTAAACGCTTTGCAAAGGGTTCCTTCCGAGCCTGTTTAGCCACACGGGTAGAAACGCTTTGAAGGGTTCCTTCGAGCGTGTTTAGCCACACGGCTAAACGCCAAAGGGTTCCTTCCGAGCCTGTTTAGCCACACGGGTAAACGCGGAAGGGTTCCTTCGAGCGTGTTTAGCCACGCTAAACGCTGCAAAGGGTTCCTTCCGAGCCTGTTTAGCCACGGGTAAACGCTTTGAAGGGTTCCTTCGAGCGTGTTTAGCCACACGGTAGAAAGGGTTCCTTCCGACTGTTTAGCCACACGGGTAGAACGCTTTGCAAAGGTGCGTCCTCGCGTCTTGTCGTCCTTTGCTGGGCTCGGCGTTATTTGGCGACTAGACGGTCGGGTGACGGCTGGATGGTCGGTGACGGCTGGATGGTCGAGTGGCGAGAAAGTCGAGTGACGACCAGACGGTCGAGTGACGACTAGACCGATCCGACGACACGGTCGTGTGACGAGACAGTCAGTGACGATTAGGCGGTCGAGTGACGACTAACGGTCTCCGAGTTCAATCTTCTTCGAAGATACTTCACCATGCCCCACGGTGGGCGCCAATTGTTTGAACCGAAATCGGTGTTGTACTAGGAGGCGGATCTCGATGGTGGGATTAGGAGAAGTCTTCATGCTGAGCTTGAATGGATGGAGAGTAAAAGAGGTATAATAGATTGTGGCTGGACCCGTGAAGGGCTGCCTATCGAAGGGGATCAAGCCGATCGTAGTTCCACAACAATGGTCACAAGTGCCAGATGAAAGCATGTCTGAGGTGTTTCTCTCTAGAGATGTTCTCTCTAGAGGTGAGAGAAAGGGTAAATGATGGGAAGAAGCCCCTTCAAAGAGGGTTGCCTCCTTATTTATAGAAGGATGAGGTCTGGGGTTTCCTAGTGACCTCCTTTAAATGGTGAGCCCATTATCTTATAAGTCTTGTTGAAGGGCAAAGCCCACCCCCAACAAGGAGGTAGATAACATTAGAGTAGAAGAATCGGTTGAGAAGAGGCGGTCGGCGGTTGATCACGAGCTTGTTCTAAAGCGATGTCCAATGGTTTTGAAGCCACGGAGCAAGCGTCCTTTGAAATGACTGAGAAGGCTCTGGAAACAAACCCTGAGCTTGCGTTGATGGGTTCTTGCTACGTCGCAGATGAGAGATGATGATGTGTATGTAATGAATATAGGGGATAGTAGGGCTCTTGTTGCGCAGTATCAGGTTCAAGAAATGGGCTCTTCGCAGCACACGAAGCTGGTTGCGTTGCAGCTGACAACAGATCACAGCACGATCTTCCTTAAAGATGTTTCTGGGAGATTGCAAGCTCTGAGTAAACATACAGGTGATGAGTTCAATTTTGAGTCTCTGGTAGATGAGTATTGAAGTATATAGTCTTGTGATTTGTCTTTGAAATTCATTTCAAACTTAATTTCTTCTTGTTCTTGTACATCTTAAGAAATGTTCTACCATTAAAACATCTAATCTTTTCTTAAGAACCCATGAGGGATTTTGTACCATTGGAGATGACAAAATATTGCGACTCTAAAAAATTTTTAATTTACAAAATTTTGAAAATTTATAATTAAAATAATGATAAGCATCTATGAGAGGTTCTTACCGATGTAGATGGTCTAAGTAGATAATAGCAACAAAAAGAAGAAGAAGCAGAACCATAAGCCCCACACCCAAACCATAGATGCATGTCAAAACTATTCCAATGCATTTCTATTACCATAAAATATAAATTCCTATTCTCTTATATTTTTTGAAAAAACAACGTTCTTTATTTTCATTGTTTAGGAAATATAAATTAAAGCAAATTTTGTTTTTATTATAAAAATTTCTTTATTTTAGAAAAATTAGAAGAAAATATATCAAAATACATTGGAAATAGTGTGTTTTGTCATAAATGAGCCTCTTTTACATCCATACCATTCAAATTTTAGAGGAAAAAACAAGAAAAAAATTAGAGCCAAAAAGAGACATATTATCCGGATAGTATTTTTATATGTATTGAGATTTTTTTGTTTTAAATTGTGTAAACTTAATATTTTACATAATAAAGAATTTTAATGCTTTTGAGCAAAATAAAATTCCAATTTATTAGTTTTTCTTTAAATTTGCTAAACTACGGACTTTTCAGTCAACAAAATTAAACATTTTATGAAAGTGAAGATTTTTTCCCGCAAAATCTACTTTTATGACAATGAGTTCGGAAAGAATATTTCAATTTAACATTTAAATATCGTTATCTTTTTTTTTGATATCATTATCTTTTCTTCGGGTTTGTATGGACAATTTTTTTTATATCTCGAAAAACGTCGAATACTGAAAAGAAAATAAAATAAAAATAATTAATAAAAGACCACTCAGCTCTCTCAGCACCACACCATCTCAGCACCACACCACCATGTGAAGGTTGGTGTAGTGGCAAAGAACTCTTTTCGAATCTAAGCTCAAAAGGATCAATCAGCATTTCCCAGAAAAATTCTTGTTACCCAGATTCGGAAAGAGATTGGTTTTTCCGAAAGGTTCTAACTTTACGCATGCCCATGAATGACTCGATCTTAATCCGAGATTTGGCGGAGGTTTGCTCACTCCAAAACCCTATAGATTTAGCCAAGTTTATTGATTTAGACACATGCTTGATTTTTCATTTTGCAGATCGTTTAATTCGTGTTTTTTTTTAATGTCTAGAGAGCTTGAAAATGCATTAATGGCTGCTTAATGTGCTTCTGTTAAAAATCAATTAGTGTAATGGCTGCTTAGGTTAATCTGCTTGAGTTTAAAAAATTAGTGTAATGGCTGCTTCATGTTAATTTGCTTGAGTTAAAAAAAAAATTAGTATAATGGCTGCTTCATGTTAATTTGCTTGAGTTAAAAATAATTAGATGTAATGGCTGCTTCATGCTGCATAAGTTAACCAATTGTAGTAATGGCTGCTTCAATCTACTTAAGGTATAAAAAATCGAGTTTTGGCTGCTTGATCTGCTGTAGTTAAACTATTGGAGTAATGGCTGCTTTCATCTGCTTCTGTATATATTTATTTTTTTATATACTTACTATTAATGGTTTCTTTCGTTTGGATTTGCTGCACCTGATCAATAACCTGCTCAGAATAAACTTATTAGTTTCAGACATCATTTTGTCATGTCTTTTGGTATCTTTCTTTTTGTTTTGAGTTGATCTCACCATGTTATGGCCCTTCTAATAGCTGAAAGGTTGGGTGGGATCTGTGATGAAACTGATTATAAATGATACATTATTCTTACTCATGTATCACATTCTCACTTTAAGCCTGATACCTTAATTAACCTGCATCATCATCATCATTAGTTTATGCATTGTATCCTTTTGAATGTAAGCTTGGATCATAATGATTACTTTTTATACATTCTAAAGTGCTGTGTTACCATGAGCTTGTCCCACTTAATGTTTATAACATCTTATAATGTTTTCAATGCAGGAGCTCATCTGAAAGAATGTAAAATAGTCCATCACTTTGTTTGTCTTAGAGATTGTTTCTCTGTCAGAGTACAGTACTAAATACAGTGAGGTCCTTTTGTTTTATTGAGTCTTGAGCTGTCTTGTCTAATATCTATAAAGTAGATTTTTTTAGGAGTTTAAACGGATATACATCACATCTGCGTGAACTTTTCGTGTGGTCTTGTGAAGAAACAGAACTTTTTATTTTTTTGGTCATGATGGGTAAAGAGAATCAGTTGGAGACAGCAAACTGTGGAGTCAATGATCACGGTTCTCCACCCGTCAAGAACAACGAGGAGCTAGCAGTTAAGCCGCGTTACAGTACAGACAGTGACTATGGTTTGCCAACTTGTCGTGTATGCCACTCTGCAGAATCCGACAAACGAGGAGATGCTGCCTTAGGATTCTTGGGTATCACTCCTCCGGTTCAAGAAGCTCGTACAAGCAATGCAGACGAAGCTGGTGATGATGCCAGCAAAGCTACAGAGGCTGAGCATAAGAGTTCCGTCGCCAAGAGCAATGAGGTTGATATCGAAATGGGAATCAAGCAGCATCAAGATGCATTAATAGAGCTTGGATGTTCTTGCAAAAATGAGCTAGCGTTGGTACACTACGCTTGTGCCCTCAAATGGTTCCTCAACCATGGATCCACCGTGTGTGAAATCTGTGGGAATCCTGCAGAAAATATTAAAACTGCTGATGTCAGCAAAGTAGTCATTGCTTTGAGAGATTACACGGCACTAAGAGAAAGAACAGATCCAAACTCTGTACTACCGGTGAGTACAGATGTAGTTGCTGCCATTAGGAGGCAACGGCTTAGTGAGATATCTTCATGGTTTGGCCCTCATTCACTGAACTACAACAACAGTAGCTCTGTTGCGGCTTCTCAGGCTATGCCTGAACAACCTTCAGGTGTTGTGAGCTTTGACATCTTGCCTATGGAAAACCGTGCAACTAAATGGGCTGTGGAAGGTACAGGGATACTACTAGCTACCGGTTTACTCATTGTTACTTTGGTCTGGCTCATTGCTCCTCGTGTTGATAAGGTACGGTCATGGATCAAACCGTGTATCTAAACCCTCTCTGATGGTTATATTAAATTTAACTGTTCTTTTTAATTCGCGCAGAAAACGGCTAGGAGTGGAGTTCATATCCTTCTTGGTGGTCTATGTGCTTTAATAGTAGTCATCTTCTTTAGATTCGTAAGTAAACAATCATCTCTTTTACAGATTTTCATGACTCTTTTTTTTTTTTTTTTACTAATCCACCAAAAAAAACTTGGAAAAACAGGTTGTGCTCACTAGAATCAGGTATGGTCCTGCACGCTACTGGGTAATCTTATTCATCTTCTGGTTTCTTGTGTTTGGTATTTGGGCTTCTCGTTCTAATGCTCACAATGACACTTGAATCCATCTCTCTGCTCTCGTCTTTGTAATCTACTAGTGGGAGAAAAGAAATGTACATTGCTTCATCAAAGAAAAATAAGCCCATGCTCATTGATTATGATGAATATATATATATGGTTTACAATGATTAATGTTGCTTTTGACAGTTCCTCTGTATCTCTACTTCCATAGAAGATAACACATCTTTTTATCATCAAGTTACCATAACCAAAGCAATTTTCACATGAAACTCAGCAAATCCCTTCTAATCATTGAGCTCAACCACAGAGTTCTTCTCTGCCCTAAACACTTGCCACACTTCCGGCAAAACGACAACACTTCCTTCATAGGCTCAGCAGGTTGAAACAATCAGCACCACTCTCGCTGAACTTAACGAATCAGACAGCCATTCTCCATTATAGATACGAAGAGTGAAACAGTAACAATGTATAAACACAATCAACCAAATGGATTGACTGGAAATTATGCTATTATAAACTACCACAAATATTTTAATCAAACCACTAGATCAAGTAGACTTCTACAATTTTTTTAATTCAGTATGGTTATGGGAGGCTTTTCGTTTGAAGAAGACAAATCTACAACAAGGTGGTGGGGATCAGATCAGGTTTGGGCCTAGATTTTGATACCAAAATGAGATCTCTTCTCTTCTTCACACTCTCACTACTCTGCTTCGCCTCACAAACATCACTCTCCTGGAAGAAGGAAGAGTTTCGCAGCTGCGACCAAACTCCATTCTGCAAACGCGCTCGATCCCGTCCCCCCCGGCGCGTGCTCTCTAATCGCAACCGATGTCTCCATCACCGACTGAGATCTCGTGGCTAAGCTAATACCGAAAGATAACGACGATCAGATCTTGTTATTCAAATATAAACACTCCAGGTTTTTCATTTTTGTTTCAGTGAACGGAACACAGAACTCATGACTGAGAGACGCCATACACACTCGTTACACGCTGCTCCCATACTTCTACATAGCAAATGTTACGGGTGTGCCTGTTCTACGTCCCTTATGGATGGAATTCCCACAAGACGAAGCTACTTTTAGCAACGATGAAGCCTTCATGGTTGGTAATGGTATATTGGTGCAAGGAGTTTACACTATTTCTACTTTCGCCTACCTTTGTCTCGTTAACAGAATCAAACATCTATATTCAGAAGTTATTCTCGTCTCTATGCAAAAAATTAGGGAACAACGCATGCTTCCGTTTATTTGCCTGGCAAAGAATCATGGTATGACCTGAGAAACGGAAACACATACGTTGGAGAGAAGACTCACAAGATGGATGCTCCTGAAGAAAGCATTCCTGCGTTTCAAAGAGCCGGAACTATCATTCCGAGGAAAGACCGGTTCCGGCGAAGTTCATCTCAAATGACAAATGATCCTTATACTTTGGTACGTACTACTCGTTCACTGTCTCATTGTTTTATCATCTGCTATCGATCTGGTAATAATAATTATAATTAAAAAAAAAAGACATCTCATCATGCAACTAGTATGACTCTAAAAGCGTGTGAAGTCGTTCGTTATATCTCATGCATAGTTACATGTAATCTATAGACAGTTAAGCTGTGATCGGTTGGTAGCACTCTGTAATCTTTGTGCATTTGATATAGTTTTTTTTTTCTTTATTCAGGTGGTAGCTTTGAACAGTTCTCAAGAAGCAGATGGTGAACTCTACATAGACGATAGCAAAAGCTTTGAATTCAAACGAGGCTCTTACATACACACCGACGCTTCGTCTTCTCCAATGGTGTTCTTACATCAAAGAACTTAGCTCCTCCAGAAGCTAGTCTCTCTTCCGAATGCTTGATCGACAGAATCATCCTCTTGGGACACACCTCGGGTCCAAAATCTGCACTGGTCGAACCTTTGAATCAAAAGGCAGAGATTGAGATGGGACCACTGAGAATGGGTGGGATAGTAGCTTCCTCAGGTACAAAAGTCTTGACTATCCGGAAACCAAGTGTTCGAGTGGACCAGGACTGGACCATAAAGATTCTGTGATTGAACCATTCTCTCTCGTGGACAATATCTTCTGTCACCTTTTTTTTAAAAGTATATTTTTGGAGTTTTAGACTTGAGTAGTTGTAAGAGCAAAATAAATGACAAAAAAAAAGTTGTTAAGAGCAAACAGTTGAATTGTTGTTCATCTTTGATAGAAAAAAATTTAGATTTTTGATAATTTCATAATGCATGGTTTCAAAATTAATAAAATTTGCATGCGCGTTTTTAGTCTTGTGATTTCATAATGCATGTTTTGTTCTCTATTTCCTTCTTTGATTACTTGGCGAAATAAGCACACTCTAGAGTGGAAAGTTACAAAATACAAAAAGCAAATCCCAAACTTGTCAAACGTACTAGTACAAACAAACGTTAAACCCCAAAAGAGATTTGATAAACATTCCGAGACCAAACCAAAACACAAAAAGACAATGAATTGTCTGAACTCAGATTCGTACACGCTTTAAATCAGTTTGTGGTACACTGATATCACCACCATTGCCTTCCTTTGAACCATTTACAGTTTCATCGGGAACAACCGCATACCTCTCTGATGGTGACACCCAGCTTTTCCCTACAGCAAGGCAATGGATAAAGTGAAATATTAAAATATTAGCTCACTGGTACTATTTTTAAGAATGGTTACAAGTGTAGATTTTCTTTTTTTACCTGAAGATGGATCGAAATTAGAAGATTCTATCTGTTGTCCACTTGCTCCATCCACGCTGAGTGCTTCTATAATCTTGGGGGAATTCCTATAAAGACCGAAAAACCAAAACATCCATTTTACATTATCAACGATGGGTACTGGAATGGGATTGTGAAGCAGTGGGTTTTGTGGAAGGAAAGAAAGATATTAATGCCCAATCTCTATTCATATTTCTGTTTATGAAACAAAATGTATGCAATCTATGAGCGTCTAGATGATCACAACTTTTACCTGTCAAGCGACTCTCCAATGCCGAGCTGTCCATTTGTACCTCTGCCCCAAGCAAACACATTGTTTCTTTCAGTCACAGCCAAGGTATGTCTCCATCCACATGAGACTTGAATTACTTTCTGTGAGCTTCCACAAAAGATTTGTATGCGTAAGAAAAAAAAGAAAACAGCAAATTCAGAGACTTGAGCTGATTAATGTGATTATGTAGCTGTCGAACAGTGTGACAAGCTGTCTGCTTAAATTTTCGTGGGGTCATTGTAAGACAAGTAACATGCCTGATCATCGGGAAACCGCACTTGCACAGGAGAACACTGATCTACATTATCTCCCACTCCTACTTGCCCAAACTGCATGCTAAAAAGACAGAAAATTAGAGGCTTGTCCTATTGGAGGTAAGTTACTAAAGCAACCCAATATATGGATTGCACGATTTTTCCTTAAAATACTATCCAAGTGGATGCATAAAGCATGTGTAGATAATAGATTGTCTTCTATACATTCCTGCGAAATAAGGTCCAGATTAAAAAAAAAAGTGAGACATTATTGACCTTATTCCAACCCCATCCATAGAGTTTTCCATCTGAAGCCAATGCCATTGTATGTCTCCAACCTCCCGAAATCTGAAAAAAATAACCAAGAAAGTCAAGAAGATGCTCGGCCAGAAGAACACAATCAGCAGATACAAATACAATGAGAACAGTCTTCTTCAGCAGGCAATAACAGTTACCAACTTTTACTACTTTACTCATGCAGGTAGAATAAGAAGAAAAAAATCCAAATAATAACCCCATCTGATGGATATTTCAAAAGTCACCTGGGATATAACACTGTTGCCCAGCGCTTCCAGTTTGTGAGGAATAAGGTGATCCTCCAAGTCACCATGTCCTAGCTGTCCATATTTGCTCCATCCATAAGTATATAATGCTCCAGAGTAAGAGACTGATATCGTGTGCCGCCATCCACAAGCAACCATCGACATCTTCTCACCCTACATTTGTAGTTCCCACAAACAGGAAAACGAGAATTATTAGAGCCGAAATAAATGAAACAAGCGTCAAGCTAAAAGGAGCACACATGACATCAATGATCATCTAGGATACCCTAAGGCCTGATAATACATAAAATAATTTGTTTTTGATTATAGAATTCTAAAATGATTTATGGTCCCTTCCCTCACTCCTATCAAGTGAAACTAGATGGCATGTGTGTGACTCTATCAATCTTTACAGCTACATAGCGCAGCGCATATAATCAAGGGCAAGCCTCACTGAACTATCTTCAATTGATTTCATGTATACTGAATTTCAAACGCAAGTTTAAACGAGTGGCAGGTGTTTATAATAGTTATAGAACAGGAGTCTGATAGCTTACACCAGCAGAGGTAACCCTTTCAGGAACCAAGCGGTCATTCCGGTCACCTAATCCCAAATTTCCATATCTTCCCCATCCCCATCCATAAAGATCACCATCTTCTGTAACCGCAGCAGTGTGTTCTGCACCAGCAGCAACCATTTTGATTCGTATTCCCTGCATCCATTACAATTTGGAAGTGTTGATGAAACACACTGAATTAAGCTGCCTAAGTACATAAACTTACAATCTCCCATCACTAAATTTCTTAATTTACCTTAAGAGCAATTATCAATAGACCCTACCTTCTATATGTGCTTGCAGGTAGTATAGCACACAGTTATAGCTATTTTTAGACCCTCCATATTTATTGGTTACTAATACTGCATACAGTACTTATATGTTGAAATTTTCTCCACCAGATGTGGACCCTTAACAAGTAATACTCGTATCTTTAAGAAGAGCAAGTTGCGTAAATGGACCCAACATTGACCCAGTTCTAAAGCACACTGTCTTTGGTGAGTTCAAGAAGCTACAATGACAGAAAGATGTTAACATTATGCCACTAGAAGAATATATAGGAACACAAACCTCAAAGGCTTGAATCTTCCGAGGAACTAGAGAATCTTCTGTGTCCCCCAGACCAAGCTGACCATTCTGGTTGCGCCCCCAGCTTTATGCAAAGAAAAATTCAAAGAGATATGTTGGTAAACAAGACAGGAACAATAAAACAAAATAGATAATAAAATTACACTTGGAGCAATTGACATCATCAAATTCAGATGAAAAGCATTGACAAGTGACTATTTTAAATGTGATTGTTGAATGCATATAAGGAGAAGAAGAATAGATAAAAGAGTAAAATACCTCTGCACCTCTCCTTCCATAGTCACAGCCAAACAATGACTATCCCCACAAGCAATCTGCTTAATCCGAATACCGTGCAATGCTTTGATTGGCAACGGAGTAAACAAGTCGCTGGAGTTCCCATGGCCTAATCTCCCAAAATCACCCCTGCAAAAACACATGGAGGGAGAGAGATCAGAGCTAGAGTTAAAATCTGTACCAATGAGTTTATTAAGTGAAATCCAGAGAGGAAACTTGTGGTCATCATCTCCTTTAGAGTACATCAAATTTCTAAAGCAAAGATGTTAATGAGAAAACAAACCATCCCCAACTGTAGACCTCCATGCGTGATTGAGAATAAGCAACGGTGTGGTCAGCACCACAGGTAACGGAAACGATTTGGTGGTCATCCAAGGCGCTTAGCTGCGTAGGAGAAGGTCGATCCTCTGCATCACCGTGACCTAATTGTCCATCCTCACCTCTACCCCATGAGCAAACAATGTCCCCAGCTACCAAAACATCAAAATCAAACATCGAACTATCAGATCCTTGGTTCCTCTTATAAACTACAGAGAGCTTAAACTCATTTCTAGAGTTAGGAAAAGTTCAGATCAAAGATAATCCGTGTAGATTACAGTCTTCTAACGCCGGCGATTCTATAGTTCCGGTGATTATCTATCTCCGTAACCGATAACAAACGAGTGATAGAAGAAAGAGTGTGTGAGAGACGTACTGAGTAGAGCGACGGAGTGACTAGCACCGGCGGATATGATGAGAACCTTACGAGGCGGAGCTGTAACTTCATCGGCAACCATCTCCTCCTCCTCCGCCATCGATCACAGTCTCTCTTCTGAGCAGAAGATATTTTTCTGGTTAGGAGAAGAGAAATCTGATTTCAAATTGTTTTATTATCAAAAAGAATAAATAAGAAACTTCTAAATTAGAAAATTTTGCAGCTTCTCTTTCACTATCTAAAAGGGAGATGGTAATAAAGGCGCGATGGAGATTGCACAGTAACAATACTGATGACTTAAGGAGGCCACAGGCTTTTTTCTAACTGCACAGTAAATATGTTTTCACTAACACCAGCAGAAAGTACAGAGGCTTTAATTGCAGAGGGGGTCCCTCCTCACATAGTATTCCAAATACGGACCTCACCGGTTAAGTTTATACTTTAATTGACCCTTTCATTTACCTCTTCGCATTAACTACCTTTCTTTTACATTCATTTACTGTTTTCTTTTGAGCATTAACTACCTTTCTTTTACATTCATTTTGCATTAACTACCTTTCTTTTACATTCATTTACTGTTTTCTTTTGCGCATTAACTACCTTTCTTTTACATTCATTACTGTTTTCTTTTGCGCATTAACTAGGGGTGGGACGGATCGGGTATCCGGAGAATTTCGAAGTATCCGGATCCGGATCATTTTCCGACGGATCCATGATTTTACTATCCTTATCTGGATTCGGGATTTTCGGACATCCGGATATCGGATATCCTTCTAAAAATTATAATATCCGGCGGATATCCGGCGGATATCCGGATTTAGAACTTTAAAATAAATAAATAAAATAATATTAAAATATATAAAATATTAACAATAATTTAAAAATAAAATGTATACAATAATTTTAATTATTTTTATATATGCTATTACAAATTTTATATAAAAGCTATATATACTATTATAAAATGAAAATATAATAAATAATACTAGTTTTATATATATAGATATTACTATTTTAAAAATAATAATTAATAACAATAACGGAACCGGATATCCGGACTAAAAAAATTAGATATCCGGATCCGGATTCGGTTTTGATGGATCCAACATTTTACTATCCGGATCCAGATTCGGCCCCTCCGGATATCCGGATTTTCGGAGCGGATCCGGATCGGATCTCGGATCGAATCCGGATCTCGGATAAGAATTCTAGGCCTAGAATTAACTACCTTTCTTTTACATTCATTTAATGTTTTCTTTTGCGCATTAACTACCTTTCTTTTACTTTCTTTTACATTTTTTTTTTTGACATGAACCTTTCTTTTACATTCATTTACTGTTTTCTTTTATTAAACAGAAAATACGAGAATTGTTTACATTGAATACGTGAAATACATTGTATTCATCTACTTATGTTTGGCGAAAATAAAGGTTAAAAGTCGAAATTAAAGACCAACATTATATGCTTGCCAGTGACAACTGATGAAAAGTTGTCACATCTCATAGTTAGGAAATTAGGTAAAGAAAGTTAGGAAATGAAATGAATGAAGACATTATTGCACTGCCTAATACATCAATGATTCATAGGTATTGTCTCATTTTGGCATTAAAGTCAACTAAACAAACTTCTAGATCAGTATAGTCTCTTATTGTGACATTCTGTTGTCACCTCATCACACACAATCACAAATATTTTTGTTACATTATTACTATCTTTTACTTCTAATCCAATGGTGTAAACATCCATCATACAACTCTTTGTCCAAAAAAAACATCATACAAGGCATGTGACATACAGTTTAAAAGGTTTTTATTAGAGAGACAAGATAAGACCTTATAATAATAGTACAGGCTTGACATGGAGGTTTCAACTATTATTGTTAAGACGCTACTAGAATTTGTGCACATGAAAGCATTAAAAACATTGAGGTGAGTATATGTCGAAGCTTGTCTGATGAACAAATCCTAAACACCCATATGGGTTGGTGTGAGTCTTTTGTAGGTTCAATCACTTTCTACTTGGACTTATGATTTGGCAGATCAATTCAAGCTTAAATGCTTCAGTATATATAAAGCATAACTGACCAATTTTGTGGTTATCCACAATTAGGGTCGACTTGAGATAATATTTCAGGTTTGCCACATGTCTTTTTTTTTTGAGCGACCAGGTTTGCAACATGTCTAACTATATATATATATCAGTGTTGAGAAGTGAGAAGTGAGGATAATGGGGAAGATCATGTGAACTTTTGTATGAGTGATGAAAACATTTGCCGACAGGACAGTTTATATTTAAGTGTTACCACTTTGGATGCCTATGACCTGTAGAAACTCACCCAGCAGATGCTTGAGAAGTAGCTGTATATCTTTTGTTTGTACCATTTGAGAACGAAGCTGTCTATAGACAAAAGAAATGATTATTATCAGTTTAGGAGTCGAGAGAAAATCTAAAAAAGGCTAAACTGCAATTGCAATTTAATCCTTCAAAGTGCACTAAGCAGCTCTAATAAACCATAAGCTAGTTAGCACCAACCACATCTTATTACTGTCTTTCAAAAGATGCACATATATTCATTCAGCATTCAGCTAAAGCTATTCTACAGAGGTGGAGAGAGAGAGTCAGAATCATCTACAACCTTAATGATAGTTTGATCTCTATAGATCAAGATCCTTAGCTCAAAATTCACTAAACGCAAAGATAGTTTCCCAGATTAGATGTGGCTTGGAGATGTACAATTACACCAGGAAAAGATTATAGCCATATATTTAGCAAAATCATGACTAGGAATACAGTATATGAAGAATATGCATCCAAGTTAATCTATGTTAAACATACCCGTCTCTCCCAGTAAGGCAACAAGCAGACAAACTCATAAACTGGAGTTATGGATGGTCTGCACCAAAACCGTGTTTACTCCAGTGAGGAAGTCAACAGTCCCATCAATGGCCGTGTTCTGTGAGGCATCCTTACAAGTTTTAACAGCCCTCTACAATCATTAGTTGACATGTCAAATCAATCTGACACTATCAATGTATACCTATCTAATTAAATTTAAACAAAAAGATCCAAATGTTCAAAGGCAAAAGCTTCGGTGCCCTGAAATATTGAATCCATAACAAAATATTAATTCTACAAAACGGTCTCCACTTTAATCAGAATTGATATACACTTGGTTCCATTTTCTTTGTAAAGTGATGATCAATCATAAAAAAAAAAAAACAAGCTGTAAAATACTTCATTACAAGATTCTCCTTCTTTCAGCTACTTCAACGATCAGCGTCAGTGAGTTGCTTGTTCCTCGTTGGTGTCCAATGCAGACTTATCCATCTCATCATCAGAATCAATCACGTTTTCAAAGTCATAAAACGGATTCGACTGCACGTTTATAAGAAACGAATGTCACACTATATGCATCCAAAACAAGAAGGAACCAGAAACCAACCAGTTGTTCATTAACTACCTTTGGTCGTGGAGTAACGGCTTCAAAACTCCTAAACTGAGGATCAGAGAAGTCAGGAGCCTGCAGTATAATATAAGCTCCTTTGTTTCTATACCTCTCTTCCGTTGCCTTGCACCACAACAACAACAACATATTAAAGATTGTGATCCGCATCAATCTTCTCGTGTGTTGTTGTGTGAGTCAGATTAGATTGGAGAAAAATACCTGGAACTGTGGATAGTCTGGAGCACTGAAGATAGTGATAAGCTTTCCAGATTCAACATTGTGATCTATTGTATAACCTATGTCCATTCCACCTAGGCCATCTCTCTTCTCTCTAGCATCTGGACCTTCATGTGATCTTATGATTAACTGCACCAATAAAACACAGTTGATCCTTATTAGAGTGTTCAGAAGCAAACAAGTATCGTTTATGTATTGGTGTTACCTTTAGTTCATACTTCTTCAAAAACTCCTCTGTACAATCAGGACCCCAAAGAAGACCGATGCCTCTCTGTTCATTCGGCGAAAGTCCAGGGCTCATGGAAGGATCAGACCACAAAACATCTCCAGGGATCAAGTTGGAACCTTCCCAAGGAGGATCAAGAACCGATCTTCGAGCTTGCATCAACTCTTCTAAAGACCCGAGTTTCAACGAGCTCGTTTCAGGCTCTAGAAGACGCACCCTACGGTTCTTTTTACCCCTTGTTCTCTTAGGCAAGGCCGGGCTACGGAAAAGCCCTCCGTGTGCTGTGTAAACACGTCCTGCGATGATGGAAGCCAAAGGAAGGGCTTCAAAGCAGCCTAAGCATTTGCGGTACACATGTTTTCCCTTGTCACCGTATTTTGTAAGCACTTCCTTCTCGAAACCGTACATAGACGTACAGTACTTGGATTCATGGTTGCCACGGAGAAGGAAGACTCTGTCAGGCATCAGTACCTAAACATCCAAAAAGATATGAATTTTTCAACCAATGCAGAGAACAGGCTGATTATTCTGGAGCCTAAGCTGGACATAGGCGTTAAAAATTATTAATTAATATTATATATATTTAACATTTATATAAAATAGTTTAGTTTTTGTTTATTTATAAAATTATTGATTAATTATCCAAATTAGATACACTGATACACAAAACAAAACAAAACAAAAACAAAAAAAAAGATAAATTTGGGGATTTGTACAGATATTATCAATTTAACAGAAACCGATTTAAAATGGTTTAAACAATCTTTTAATATGTTTAAACAATCAATAAATCATATTTTTAGAAGTTTCGGCTATGACAGATTTACAGCCTAGACAGGCGCTTCCTAAACCGACTTTTAGAACCATGTTCAACACAAGCATAAGGGTATAGTTAGTTAGTTAAGAGTTGTTGTTACCTTCCAGGACAAGAGGACGAGGAAAGTCTCGAGACCCCAAGCACCACGATCAACATAGTCACCGTTGAAGACATAAAACTGGTTCTGAGATGGAAAGCCAGCGTCTTTTAACAAGAAGAGAAGGTCATGGAGCTGACCATGAACGTCACCAACCACAACAACTTTGGAATCAGACTCAAGATCATCGACATGGACGATGTTACGTTCTTTGTGGAGGATTTTGGAAGCGGTGAGGATGAGGGAGTCAAAGACGTTGACGGGCATCACCGAAGGTAACTGAGAAGGAGGGAGGTTCCATGAAGACCATTCGAAGGAGGACATCAGACCGTGGACCCACTCGTTGGTGAGAGTCCCTTCGTTTGGCCATGTAATGGGCGATGGTGGAGCAGGCTCCATTGGAGATAACAGAAGCTATAACTGTAAACACAGACATAACCAAAGTCTAGAGAGATCAAAAGGCAAAGCCTTTACGAAGAAGTTACAGTGATAAAACCATTAAAAATATAGCTCAATGATTCTGGAAACAGAAGAGATAGAAACCATCCATAAGAACATCAAAATCCGATCTTTATATGCATATATATCGTTACATCTTTGATTCATCAGAACAGCAAAAGCTCAAAATCTAATCATGCCAAGTTAACTGAATTACCTAAATCGAAATCTAAAAGAAAAAATGAAACTCACCCGGTTAAGATGTGGAGACGATTCAGAATTTTCAAAGCTCCGAGCTTGGATCTAGGTAGATACTTAACTTTCTCCTCTCTTCAGTCAATTCCCTCGTCGAGATTTAGGATCTGTCTAGCTGGCTTTTGGATTCGTTTCCCATTTTAAAGTTTACTCTAAAAAGCTACGCCTTGGAGCTCTTGAACCAGCCGAATTTAAATCAAACTCGTGAGCCTAAACCGACCGGTTTGTTAGCTAACCGACCTTGTCGGGACGCTGCGACAGCGTTTTGCGAACACACGCTATCGCCGGCCGCATCACGCCTTACAAAAAGCTTCTACCGCATAACACGCTATCGCCGGATCATGCGTTTTACAAGAGTTTGAGAAGGAAAGGAAAAAGCTTCGAACCGTTTTGATTTTGCGGAAAATGGTCAACTGGTTTATTCTGGTTATGATATAAACACGAACCAAATTGAGAGAGTGAAAATGGGTTTGTTTCCGGTTACATCTCGATGATTTCAGTTTTGGTCTGTGAGAATCTTCTTCCTTCTGTTAAGAATTTCGGTTCGGTTGCTCAATTTAAAACGGTTTAGATCGGTTCGATTTAGATTTTTTTTTTAACCCGGTTCTTTCCTTTCTCTAACATTTTGCTTTGGGGTGTTGGTACGATCGAGAGAGAGAGAGAGATTGGAGTTGGATTGCAAGAGGGAAAGTAGATGGGGGAACTTGTTCGTGAAGAAACCACAGATCACTGACGTTGATCGAGCCATTCTCTCTCTCAAAACCCAAAGACGCAAGCTCGGCCAATACCAGCAGCAGGTTTTCATCATGTCTTTTTATGGAACCATGATGCCTCAACTGTTGTCCAATGGATGGTTTTGATTGTTAGTACTACTGATGAGAACAAAAGCTTCAAGCTTTTTTTGAGTTCATGGCTCATTTTGTTTTAACCCATCTTCTTTAACATTTTTTCTAAATTAGCTTGAGAAAGTCATTCAAGCTGAGAAGCAAGCTGCAAGAGACTTAATCGGTGAGAATCGTAAGGAGAGAGCTTTGTTAGCATTGAGTAAGAAACGGACGCAAGAAAAGTTATTGAAGCAAGTTGATCAGTGGGTCATCAATGTTGAACAACAAGTACATCTTCTTGTTCATGTCCTGCATCATCGCCTTTGATGCTTTTATTCATGACATAGCTCAAGCTTTTCATGTGACTCAGTTGGCAGATATTGAACTTACGAGAAAACAAAAGGCAGTGTTTGAGAGTTTGAAGCAAGGTAGTAGTGCTATTAAAGCGATTCAAAGCGAGGTGGACATTGATGATGTTCAGAAACTTATGAATGATACTGCTGATGCTAAAGCGTATCAAGATGTGAGTCCACACTTTGGTCTTTTGTATATATACTTACTTTTATGCATCTGATACCACTTTTGAATCCTTTATAATCAATCAAGTTGTCAAGTTTCTGTGTTTGACTGTGTAAAAATTTGTTGGATGTTCAAGGAGCTGAATGCTATATTGGGAGAGAAACTATCAGCAGAGGATGAAGAAGAGATATTAGCAGAGTTTGACAACCTAGAAAGTCAGGTATGTTTCATGTGTCAAATTGGAAACATACTTGTTTATTATCTGATAATAAAGAGACTCATGATTAAGTATGTTTTGTTTAAAGCTTATTGTTGATGAGATGCCTGATGTGCCTACAAACGAATCTGAGAAGCTGAATCTACCTGATGTGCCAACGGAAACACCTGTTGCTTCAAAAGCTGAATCTGCCACAAAGAGAAAAGAGAAAAGGTTCTCCTTCTTTTTCTTCTTCTCCTTCTCCTTGTGATGGTATTGTTAGATTTTGCAAGAACTAAACTCAGACATGTTTTAATTGGTCTGTGTTCCTTTCCCTCTGCAGTTCTCGAAGAGCCTTTACCAGGTTGAGCTACAAGAAACTGATCAACAAAACGATTTATTATTCTTGTAGAACTTTTTTTCTTTAATGTTCTTGGATCTTACTGTATAAACTTACAGCCTCTGTGTCATTTGTAAAGAAAACAATCCAGATTATGACAACGAGTGTTACATCTCTTTATTTATACCATCAAACAATCTAAAGAAACCAGATTTGTCTCCTTTGAATCTGAAACTGGCATTCATTCACTTGGTTTGAGAAGGCTGTTTAGCTTCAATGTCCTTGAGTCTGAGAGTCACGGCTCTCTTGTGTGCATCTAGACCTTCGATCTCAGCCATAGTCGCCACATAGGGGCCAAGGTTTCTAAGACCTTCCTCTGTCAAGGACTGCACAGTCATGAACTTCAAGAAAGAGTCCAGAGAGACGCCACTGTACATTCTCGCATACCCATACGTTGGAAGAACGTGGTTTGTGCCGCTAGCGTAATCACCAACACTTTCTGGCGTCCAAGGCCCAACGAAAACAGAACCTGCGTTCTCGATCAGTCCCTCCCATTTCTCAGCGTCTTTGACGTTGATGATCAAGTGTTCGGGTGCATACAGGTTTGAGAAAGTTATTGCCTGGGGGATTAAAGAGCGAATGGCGATGTTAAGAAAAGTTGGTTTGAGATAGTAAAGAGCAAGTGTAACGGTAGAGTTACCTCAATCATATCTCGAGCAAATACTGTAAAACTGTGACTTAGTGCTTTCGAAGCAAACTCTCCTCTAGGAAGGCTTTTGCACTGTTTGGCGATTTCTTCTTCGATGGCTTTGAGGTTTACACCATCACCTACAACAACAAGAACAACTTGACTATCTGGACCATGCTCAGCCTGCAGAGACACCAACAACAAAACAGAAAGAAATAAATGTACAAGTTAGCAGCAGACACAAACTAACCAGGTCTGCTGGGGAGAGAGGAATACCTGAGAAAGCAAGTCTGCTGCAATGTAAACTGGATTAGCATGTTCATCAGCGATGACTAGAACTTCTGAAGGGCCAGCAGGCATATCAATCGAAACCATTGCCTCGCTGTTCTGAAGTAAGAGAAACCAAAAACAAAATGAGAGGTAAACTTCGATCTAGTAGGACTCGTAAACAATTTAGAACCAACAAGTAATAAAGGAACGGTTTCTGTACTTGAAGAATCATCTTAGCAGCTGTAACATACTGATTCCCAGGACCAAAAATCTTCTCAACCTGTCATAACAACCAACGCAAATTCATATGCGGTTGGCTGGAAAAGATGTCTGATAAAAGCTACTGAAGGATATTATAAACCCTAATTATACCTTTGGACAAGAATCAGTACCCCAGGCCATGGCAGCTATAGCCTGCAATGGCAAAATGGAAATTTCAAAATCTTACAAATATATCAAAAAAGATGGCTAGCGTGAAAAAAAAATATGTGAAAAGCCTAACACAACACACCTGCGCTCCACCAGCTTTAAGTATGTGAGTTACACCAGCCCTCTTAGCACAGTACAGCACCTCCTGCAACAACACCATAACAAACCCATCAGCTCAGCAGCAAAACGTTAGTAGTGTTGAATCTCCCCAGAAACAAAACAGCTAGAGTGCTACCTTACATATGCTCCCTTCCTTAGTTGGTGGAGTTGCGAGGACAACTGTTTTACATCCAGCAATCTGAGCAGGCTGAGAGAGGAATCAAATAAAAAGAAACACTGCGTCATTCCAAATCACAAGAAGAATGACACAAAAAAAGAAGCAAAAGTACTAAACATTAGATGATAGCTTACAATTGCAAGCATCAAAGCAGTTGATGGCAAAACAGCTGTTCCACCAGGGACATAAAGACCAACAGAACCAATAGATCTCGACACCCTTTTACATCTGACACCCTAAAACAAAAACAAAAACGAGTGAACACTAGCTTGAAAAGACTTAAGTAGCTAACGGGGACTAAATGGACTTACTTTCATATTCTCGACGCTTTTCTCAGTTGACTTCTGAGCTAGGTGAAATGCATAAATGTTGTCATACGCAACATCAAACGCTTCTTTGACTGTGGGGTCAAGCTGAATACAAAAAAAAAGGACAGAAAGGAAACTCATTTACTACACATGAAAGAGCACTTCGAAACTATGTATGTAGACAATGTTACCTCAGGAATAGGAAGCTCAGACACATCTTCCACCACTTTACTGAGTTGGACTTTGTCAAATCTTTCAGTATATCTGTAACAGAAGCAAGTTAAAATTGGTTTCCATGGAAAAGAAGGAATGAAATTAAAAGACTATCAGCCACATACTCTTTGACAGCAACATCTCCTTTGCTACGAACGGCGTCGATGATTGGGTTAACCTGAAGAGCGAGCTCATGTCATATGGATAAAGAGAAGTGTGGCAAATTCTCAAGCAAGCAAGAGAGGAAGCATAGCTTACAGTGGTGAAAATGGAAGAGAAGTCAATGCGAGGGCGTGACTTCAAGTTTTCAACTTGAGAGAAACTAAGTTCAGATAATCTATACGACTTCATCGAGCACCTAACGTCTCCTGTAAAAAAAACGAAACTTTTGAATTTGGTTTGAGGCTAGATATCGAATTAGTAAAAGCTTGAATCTCATGATTGAATGAAAGTTTGTACCTTTCCTAGGGCTAGTGTGAGTGAAGAAGGAGAGACGAGGAGAATAGAGGAGGGAGAGACGAGAGAGATCGACTGACATTTTCACCTGATTGCTCAAACACAGAGTGAGAGTGTCGCCGGCGGAAATGAACGGAGATGGCTTAATGGGTTTTAAAATGGGTACAACTGTTATTGGGCCGACTAATAGAAAATCCCATCATGAGTTTTATTGTGCAAGAGAAGAGAAAACATAGGAAGAGCATGTCAAATAATATGTAAGTTCTTGGCTGTGTGTTATTCAGGGTTTAATGGTGTGCAACGTACTGACAATAGTGGATCATGCGATAGCGATACATATGGGCTAACCACGCTCTAGAGCAGCTCCAACAGTGGAGAGCTCTAACTGAAGTTAATATTTTAATATCAATTTAGTTTTGAATTTAATTTTTATTTTTTTCCTGTTTTGATCAATTAGAAAAGGCCAGCTGGGTAAAAGCGACAGACAATCGCTCTCTAGAATCCTCTACCTTCTCTCTAAGCAAACACCGGCGGCGAATCTTGCTCACTCCGGTCCGGCGAAGGCTGGTGCCGGAGGCTCCACTTCCTTTCCCTTCCCTCTTTTCCTTTCGCTCTCTCCCTATCCCTTGTCTCCTTGGTTGATATGCAAGTTGTTCTGGGCTGGTGGTTCTATCCGGTGGGCCACTTCGACGGACAACAGAGTCTGTCTTCGTCCTTCTCTGGAGCAACGGCGAAACCTATGGAGAGAAGACGGTGGAAAGGGTCGGCTTTAGGGTTGAAAGACCACCAGATCTACTTTTCCCCTTTCAAGATCTCGGTGTTTCTTTTCATCGGCGGCGGATAGTGACGAGTTTAGACGCCTCCTCCACCCTGTTTTCTTCCACCCATCGAGGCGGTGAGACACTCGGAGGAGTGATTAAGCGGCCAGCGGAAAAGGTTTTGTCTTCGGTTTTCGAAGATAACACGGACTGGGATTCTTCGACGACGGAGTGGTCAACCGCCGGAGTGAATCTTGACAGAGTACGTGGCGGAGCGGTACTTCCCAGCATTGGAAATAAGCTATGGCTATTTCCGATGGTACTTGTTTTGCACGTAAAAAAGCTTGGATCTGAAGAACCGTTACTGGTTAACTGTCGAAGCCCGACTTTTCAGTCCGGATTTGTCCGGTTTTGAGGCAACAAGATCAAGACCTTGAGAGCCGATGGTATTGAGGTGTTTCGGAATATGCGCCCTTGGTGTTGATACTGGTAGTACAAGGACATCAAGCCGATCTTGCGGTTACTACTAGTTTGGTTATGAAATGAAATTCCGAATAGTCCTAGTGTCATTGTGCCTGGATTCGTCTTGTTTTGTGGTCGATTGTAGGTGGTTTAAGGGGTGGTTTGCTTCGAGTCGTGGAGCTTTTTCACCCTATTGTGGTTGAAATTGCAACAATGTACTCTAGATTGTGCTGGATCCGAGTGAGAGATCACCTAGTGAGTGTTCCAGGGTGTTGCTAAGATGCATTGTTGTATTTGTGGTTGAATTTCAATGTGGTCAATCTCATTGTAAAATTTCTTGGTTAATGAAAAGTTGATGTTGAGTAAAAAAAAATGGGAAAATTGTTTTTTTGGGCCAAAAAAATGGTATCTATGTCTAATTAGGCTAATTTGTATTTTGTATCATTTTTTCCTTTAATACCCTTTCTTTTCTCTAAAATAAATTAAATAAATAGTTTTACAAACCAAAAAATTTGGAAAAATAATAACTAGTGATGAAATACCTATATCAAGTTAGTGATATTTTTTTCCAGTTTTAAAAATGTTTAAATCATAATTTCATTTTCTGTTCTAGAAAAAGTAGAATTGACATTCTACAAAGTAGAAAATGAAATCCACTATTTTCATTGAATCTACTATGTTTTGAATACGTGATCTACGTAAATAATAGTACTCTAAAATATTTAGAATACATGCTCCGCGCCTAACCTACAACTCTAAAATCAGTAGAAATCGAAATCTACACTTTACAAAAAATCTAAAACATGTAGAATTCGAAATCTACACATTACTATAAATCTAAAACTTGTAGAAACTCCATTTCTACACATTGCTATAAATCTAAAAACCTGTAGAAACCGATTTCTACAGATTTACTGAATTCTACGGATAAGAATAATCAGTTATGAAAATCTGAAAAAAAAAATATATTTTGAAATATTTTGTTTCCATATAATATTAAAAACGATTTTTTTTAAAAAAAAATATTTTGTTTTGGGCAAAACGATTTTTACAAATATTCTGATATTTATCAATTGTTTTATTAATTGTAATTTCGAATTTATAATTAAAATTAAGGGTATTATTGCCATTATGAAAATATTTAATCTAATGGGACATAAACTATAGAAGATTAGTCTAATGGGACATAGATACCATTTTTTTGGCCTAAAAAAACAATTTCTCCCAAAAAAAAAAGGCCAGCTGGGTATACTGTGTTTTGAAAGTTACCAGCTTTGTTTTTAGAAACTTTTATGTTTCTTTTTCCTATATTTTCCCTATTTTTATTTTTTTAAAAGATCAGATACTCGTGTAGAACACCCGATGGAATTGCTCTTAATATTTTGGTGACATGGTAACGATCTGATCTATGGTTATTGGTATATTCCACATGCAATTTAGCACATGTATTTATTTAAAAAAAAAAATTGAGCTCATGTATATCAACAAGATTTTACAACACTCATCCAATCTTCTTTAAAAAAAAAAATTGTTTTTCCAACTCTCTAGCCTTCGTCTGCATTATCAATAAACAATTTTAAGAAGAAAAGTAAAATAAACACTTAAAAGAAAAACGCAGTTGAAATTTCCATTTAATTAAGGTCTGAAACACGTCAATTATCTTAATTGAAGTGAAAAAAAGGAAAATAAACCCTCCAAAAACCTTATGCCGGGGATATAGTCGTCTCATCAGAAAACCTAAAATAGTTTTTAAAGCTCCGACTCTCTCCCTTCCTCACGATTTCTAAAACATCATTCCAAAAATTCTCGAAAAGATTAGACGATGCATGATCTCAACGATTCATGCGATTTCGTCACCATAGAAGCGGAATCGAACCCAGAATCACTCCAACAATGGCTCTCCACCGTAGAAAACGGAAAGACGAAGACGAAAACGACGGCGAACGGAGGAACACGACGGTCGGATATCTCCACGAAGGCGAAGAAGCATCTCTCCTCTCTCGGCTGGCTCTTCGCTTACTTCCCTAGACGGAATAAGAAACGAGAGCTCCGGTACAAGTCTCCCAAGGGGAAGTGGTTCTACTCGTTAGCCACGGCTTGCTCGAGCTGTGTCCACGAAGAAGAGGACGACGGCTCGAGACGAGAGCTAATCGTTCCCGAATCGGACTCTCCGAGAGATCTCTTGGTAGCTTCCATCGAAACCGTTTCTGATGATCATGTATCGAAGAGGAGGAGGAAGAAGAGAGTGAAGGATTGCGAAACGGCTGCGTTTAATGGGACTAAAGCACTTCTCAATGTTGATGTGTCGAAGAAGAGGAAGAGAGTGAGGGATTGTGAAACGGCTGCGTTTAATGGGACTAAAGTCATTCTCACTGTTGATCTTTCGAAGAGGAAGAGAGTGAAAGATCGTGAAACGACGGCGTTTAATGGAGTAGCTTCTAACGAAGAGAAGAGTCGTTTCTCTGATGTGAACAAAGTCATTCTCAACGTTGATGTTTCGAAGAAGAGGAAGAGAGTGAATGACTCTGAAACGGCTGCGTTTAATAGTGAAGCCAAGGTGAAGATAAGGCCAAGGTTTGAGAAGTCGTTGAGGAAGGTGTTACAAGTGATGGAGAAGAAGAATAAGAAGTGCGAGAAAGAGTCTGTAAAGTTCTGGAGGAAAGACTGTGGTCCAGAGAAGAACTGTGACGTGTGTTGTGTTTGTCACTTTGGTGGAGATTTGCTTCTATGCGACGGTTGTCCATCAGCATTTCACCATACTTGCATCGGGTTACCGAATCTCCCCGAGGAAGAGCTCTGGTTCTGTCCCTGTTGCTGCTGCGATATCTGTGGATCGATGGTAACGTTAGGAAACAGCAAGCTGATGACTTGTGAGCAGTGTCAAAGAAGGTTCCATCTAAAGTGTTTTAAACAAGAGACTTGTCTTGTTTCGTGTAGAGGATGGTTCTGTAGTAAGCAGTGCAGCAGAGTCTTCTCGGGGCTTCAGAGTCTACTAGGACGTAAGATTGTGGTGGGTGAAGAGGGTTTGGTTTGGAGTTTGACTAGAGCTCCTAACGACGATGAGCACTACGATGATGAACAGATGTCTAAGCTAGACTCTGCTGTTGAGATACTTCACCAGGGGTTTGAGCCTTCGACGGACCCTTTCTCTGGGAGAGACCTTGTCGAGGAGCTGATATTCAGGAGAGACGCAGATGGCGTGGGTCGTGGGTTTTACACGGTTTTGGTCGAGAGGAACAACGAGCCTGTTACTGTGGCGGCAATGAGAGTTGATAAAGATGTAGCCGAGATCCCGTTGGTGGCGACATTGTCTAACTACAGGAGAAGTGGGATGTGTAGAGTGCTTATGGATGAGTTGGAGAAGCAAATGTCTAGAATGGGAGTTCGTAGATTGGTCTTGCCTGCTGCTAAAGATGTTGTGAGTACTTGGTCTCAGGGGTTTGGGTTCAAGGTGATGGAGAGTTGGGAGAGGTTGGAGTTTGTGAAACATGGGATGCTTGATTTTGTTGGTACTGTGATGTGCCATAAGTTTCTTAGGGGAAGAGAAGTGTCAGGAGAGTCGAGCCTAACGGAATAGGAGTTGAGACAGAACCTGATACTACAATTTTTTGTGATGTAAAGACTGAATCTACTTCTTTGACGTGGGTTAACAAGCATATATAACTTCTGTATACAAATCTTTTGTCTTTAATTAGACTTGTGTCTCTTAACCAAACCAGACACCGTGATCGGATCCATTATCTCCTCTGGTTTTCTAACTGTGGTTGTACCGATTCTATACATCTTCCTTAGAGAAACAACGAAGACAATGCAATATAAGAAGCATTTTGCAAAGGTTGGCTCAAGCCGATGAACTAAACCTTGGATAAACATTTTCATCTATGAAAGATATTTTAACCTCTGACTAGGAATGTCAAAATGGATTTAATTAGTGGATCAATCTATATACTAGTCCAATCTATAGATCTTAATGAGTCAAAAATTAGATTCTAATGAATAAATGAATTTAATGGACTAGTGGGTTTAACAAATTGGGTTAAAATGGTTTGGGTTAGAATAAGTAAATAGATAATTCAAACCAATCCATTTCAATCGAACATATTCCAAAAGTCTGGTTAGTCTTTGTTGCTAGCCTCAGCGATTTCAGATCTGAAGTAATCAGAGTCCAAAAGCATGATCTCTAGGATTCTCCTAATCTACTTCCAAGTGCATTTTTTTTTCCTATCAAATTAAGCATCTGAATCTAATAGTTTGATCATTTTGTGTTGTAGGGTTTTGATTTTGGGTGTTTTAAGCGTTTTTCATATTTGCTAACTTTGTTTGGTTTGACAGAATCTCGCCTGAATTGTTGTATTTTTTTGTTTCGTTGTTTTGTTTTTTTTTTTAAAGAAAGTTATCGATGAGAGTAAGTTTTTGTGGTTTTGTGGAAAATATGACATGTGTATTGTCTAAGGATCCAATTTACATGAGTATTTGACAAACTAGTGCTTTTCATGTTCTAACACAATAATTTAGATAAAATATAGATTGATCCAATCCATTAAGTAAATGAGCTGGATTCATTCATAAATCCATAAATAGTTTGGTTTGAATTAGTTTATTTATTTTGACACCTCTATCATTTGTATTTCCATTTGAAATTTTGTTTTCCGCTTTTTATCGTTTTTGGAACTTTTTATCGTTTTGACGTTTCATTTTGCCGCGTCCTTTTTTTCTATATAAATACCATATCTGTCTTCACTGTTTATTGAAAAAAAAAAAGCAATGAATTTTTAATGAAAATCATGTTTGGGTTACATATTTTTTATAGTTATCTTTTGATATAAATCAAGTTTTTTTCTTTCATGTGCATGTATATGATGTGTTAGTTCTGGTGATATTTAGCCTCTGATGACTAAGGAAACTGAGCTTGCTTATTCCAATGAAATTTGTTTTTTTTTTAAACTATCTATGCATATTCTTTCTCTTTCTTTTGTTTGTAGACCACCTCTAATTCATATTTTCATTGTCAAAATCATGTTTAGAATTTGACCTAATGATGAACAAGGTTTTCCTTACATCATCGTTTTTTTGTTTTTAGATAACATTAGTTTGATCTTGAAATAACATTTATTTTACCAATGAGTTTATTATGTGGTTATTTGTGAAGGTATTTTTATTTTGTATAATTTGTTGTTGATATTAAAGTTTTATTGTTATATTTGATTTCTTTATGTTGCTCGCTGCAATATGTGCAGAAGGTATTTTAACTGTATCTCTTATTGTTATTTTGTTTGTTTTGTAACTGATACATTTTACAAATACAAGCAGTGGATCTTGGTCATCTCGCCGAAGTCGTCAAGAGCATTGATCTCCCTCGTTGATCCAGAGTTGGATCTGTTACTAGAGATACTCTTGTTTCTGGTGTTGTTCTGTTTGTTCCCTGTGGAGGTATTTTTACTGCGGTTTGTTAGTTATAATTTTTTGTATTTTTTGCTTATTTACTCTACTTTTGTTGTATTTGTTGTAGGTGGTCAGGTTGTTCTGACATACCCTCATGGTGGTAGCCATGTTTCCTTTCCTGTGAATTTCATGTTCCCTCCCTCAATGCTTGGCAGGCGATTTTCATCTAACCTAGATTTTTCTGGGTTTGATTGTTCTTCATTACTGTTATGGTCTTAATTAGTCGATTACTAGCTAATTTAGACTACATAAGTTCACAAAGCTTCATCCTTTTACCGATTTTGTATTCTCGATTTGCTTATTTTACCGTCATATGCTTAGCGTGAAGCTCGAATTATGTTGAATACAATTTATTTCTGTTTTGTTCAAATTAGTGTTTAAGGCGTATGAACAGATCTATCTTGTTTGAGAAACAATTGGCTGAGTTCTGTCAGTTTTTCTATTATCTTTTTGAACCATGATTGTCGATTTCGACAAGAGGACGATTTGGTGGAATGGTCTCTTACTATGTGCTGTTGTGTGCTCTTCTAGGTTGCGGATAATTTTCTTCCAGCAATTTTGAAACTTTTTGTTCTCAGACCCTTAGAAGCAATGTAAAAAGGCCTTTAACTCGATCTATATGCAATCTTGAAAACTGCATCTATTGACATTTGGTTTGTCTTGTTTTTACTTAAGTATTTTGTATTGCAGATTAGTATTGCTGTTGCAGCCTTGATTCCTGCGGCCGACTGGAGAGATGCTGGTATTGTTAGCTGGCTTAGGGATGAGATGAATATGCGCCTGGTTTCTTGGAACTCTTGACAATTTTGCCCGAGGTAGAGTATTTGGAACTCCTTTGTTTAATTGTTCGTTTAAAAGCTTGACTGCAGCTTACACTTTAATTTTCCTGCCAAATTTAAATATTTCTTCTAGGATATATCATTATGTTCCTAAAAACTGTCTCGTATGTCCGAGTTTAGAGTATAATAAGTTTTTGTGTGTGTGTGTGTGGGTGGATCAGCTAGTGGTCACTTATTTGTCACTTATTTCTTTTGTGAATTTGGAATTAGGTTTCTTGAGGCATTTGCTTTTTGGCTCCGTCTTAGGCACCGGTGATAATATATACTAGATTTTGATTCACGTTTAAAAAGTCTGAATTTATTTTTTCATTTATTGATCTAAAAATGATTTACAAATTATCATTATTTTTGTTTTGAATCATAACAATTGAGTTTTTATGTTTTTATCATTTGTTTTTCTTTCTTCAAAATATGGTATTTGTTAGAAATAGATTTAAATCTGATATGTATGATTTAATAATATAGATATTCTATATTGAAGAAAAATATGTTCTCATTATCAAAATGTAGTAATGTTATGAATTGTCAAGTTTAAACTGAAAATGAGTTTTTTGTCATCTATTTGTATCATAGTTCTAACCATCAATCTACACAATTTTCATCACTATTCAATTTAGAAGCTATTACTATCTTTGTAAACACAAATATTTTTTTGAACCATTTTTATAAAATTTGAATGAATTTATAACTTTTTATTAGAAAACAAATAATTTAAAAGTTGTATGTTTGAGTTTTAAGAGGTTTTTTATATCTGGTCCAGATCCGTGGTTGAACCAATAGACCCGTTACCTTGTATGTAAACTGGTTTGGATTTAATTAAAAATTCAATATAACCCAAAAATCCAAAAACTCGCTATTAACCTGCGATCTGGTACTTTTGATCCGATAGAAACATAAAATATCCAATAATATTTTAATATTTTTATTAAATTACTATATACTTTTAAATATTACTTGATTTCTTAGATTTTGATGCAATTTTGATTATGTCATCCAAATAAAAATTATAATATTAAAAAACTTATTGATTTGACAGTATCAATTTATTTTCATTATTAATAACTTATTATTTTTATTTTACATTTAAAATTTAATTTTATGATAATTTTTAAATATTCTTAAACACTCGTAATTTTCATATCAATATTATGTACAAAATGACATAGTAATGATTTTTTAAATTATTGTGTTTATGCCCATTTTTTATTGTTAAATAATATTATACGCAAAATTATATTCAAATATGTATATGATATATAGTGTAGGATATGGATTTTTTTATACTGAAAATATTCAATAGTTTAACAATGATCTATTTTGAATATTGATACATAGATTAAAAATAATACTTTGATTTTATTATGTTTGTTAATTTATTTAGTTTTCATAATATATGTAGGTCTAATATTTAAATTTAGAATATTTATATTAAACTTAAATTTAGTATATCTTATAAATATGTAGGTCCAATATTTATTGATCCATTTAGGTGTTTTTAGGCTCAAAATCAAAAGACTTAAACGCTATTAATGAATTTCAATAATCTTTTATAAAAATAAGGGTAGTTCTGGCAAAATTGTGATATTCATTAATGATATAAATCAGAAACAATCATGTCTAATAATATTAATATTTTATCTAATAGAATATCGATTTTAACCTCCTCCTCACCTTCCCCCCTCTCCCATTGATGTGGATAATGTTCTACCGTATAGAACATTATCCACATCAATATGATAATTTTTGTCACCATTAAAATTCTATACGGTAAAAATTCTATAAATTAATAATTTTGATATTTTATTAATTTATAAAGTTTTAATTTACAGAAAATTGCCTTTTAGATTTATATATATGTTAAATGGGTTTATGTATACATATGAAGAATACTTAATTTTACGGTATATGTATTGCTTAAATTTTATTGATACAAGTATTAGATTGTTTTTATTTTATTATTTGGGGTATACGGTAAATATAAATGTATTTTAAGTGTAAAATAACATTAGTATATTTAGAAGGATTAAGAAATAGTAAAGATAAATTTTACTATGAATGAAAAAAATAATTTATGCAATATATTGATTATATTTATATATAAATGTTATGAACAATAGATGTCAAAAGAACGTTATGAACAATAACTATTAATTTTTGTTTATGTAGGGACCATATATTTATATAAGATTATTAAAAATATTATTTAATTCAGTTTTGTCAAATTTTATACTGTCCAACTCGGAACCTATAAAACTTATTAGTTTGTGATGTTTATTAATTTATAGAGTTTTTACGAAAATAAGCGTAGAAGTTTGATGACGAATCAACATGCACCAAACCGATAGACATTCATCCGGTGTTTAGCTTGTGCTACAGTATTTTAAAGAAACTGGAAGTAATGATATTTATGAAGAAAACTCCCTTAATGTGGACAATTAACTAATTTTAGATTGTCTATGATTCATTTTGTTATTTTCATGGTTTGATTGTTTTTTTATTTCGTTTATGGCCACATGATTAAAATTTTGTATTAATGAAACCTTTTTATTATTTTTCTCCTAGAAAGAAAAACAGTTAATGACGATGAATACTACGATAATGAACTAATGGCCAATAGGGTGGAACGGATCGGGTATCCGGAGAATTTCGAGCTTATCTGGGAATCTATGATTTTACTATCTTTATCCGGATCCGGGGTTCTCGGATATCCGGGTGTCGGATATCCTTCTAAAAATTATAATATCCGGCGGATATCCGGATCCGGATTTGGAACCTTAAAATAAATAAAAATAATATTAAAATATTAACAAATATTTAAAAATAAAATGTATATAATGTTTTAATTATTTATATGTATGATATTACAAATTTTATATATAATTTATATATACTGTTATAAAATGAAAATATAATAAATAAAATTATTTTTATAAATAGATATTACTATTTTAAAAATAATTATTGATAAAAATTACGGATCCGGATATCCGGCCTAAAAATTTTAAATATCCAGATCCGGTTTTGACGGATCCAACATTTTGTTATCCGGATCCAGATTCAGCCCCTCCGGATATCCGGATTTTCGGAGCGGATCCGGATAGGATCTCGGATCGGATCCGGATATCGGATAATAATTCCAGGCCTAATGGCCAAGCTAAACTCTGCTGTTGAGATACTTCGCAAGGGGTTTGAGCCTTCAGCGGACCCTTTCTCTGGGAGAGACCTTGTTGAGGAGTTGATATTCAGGAAAGACGCAGATATGTGGGTCGTGGGTTGCAGTAATGAGAGTTGATAAAGATGTAGCTGAGATTCCTCTGGTGGCAACATTGTCAAACTACAAGAGAAGTGGGATGTGTAGAGTGCTTATGGATGAGTTGGAGAAGCAGATGTTTAGAATGGGAGTTCGTAGACTGGTCTTGCCTGCTGCTACAGAGGTTGTGAGTACTTGGTCTCAGGGGTTTGGTTTCATGGTGATGGTGATGGAGAGTTGGGAGAGGTTGGAGTTTGTGAAACATGGTATGCTTGATTTGTTGGTACTGTCATGTGTAAGTCTTTGAGGTGAAGGGAAGAGTCAGGAGAGTCAAGCTTAACGGAATAGGAGTGAACCTGGTAATACGTTTTGTCATGTAAAGATTGAATCTACTCTTTTGACGTGGGGAAACAAAGCATATAACTTTTGTGTATCTTTAATTAGACTTTGAGTCTTAACTAAATCAGACGCTTTGATCGGATCCATCATCTCTTCTGTGTTTCCTAACTATGGTTACAGCTATTGTATACAAGTTTCTTAGAGAAACAACCAAGAAAATGCAATATAAGAAGCATCTTCCAAAGAGTATTGGCTCAATCTGAGGTACCAAGTTATAATCTGTAAAGCTTGGCATGAATCTTACTTATCTATGGTTAGTTATATGCAGACACATGTCCAAAAATACATACTTCTCCTGGGATCATTTAAAACGTCCGAGGCATTCCCACAAATCAAGAAAGCACAAATCAATGTAAGGCTCAAGCCGATGAGCTAAAGCTTGAACAATGCACACAATCTTTAAATGAAGAATGCACACTTTATTGTAAGTTCCAGAGCTCACAATAAAACAGAGAGTTGATCTTAAACATTTTATTACTACTATACATATACAAACTTATACCCTGTTTTTTTTGTTCCTTTTGGCAAATTCAGAAAATAAATCAGATGATTAAGGTAGAGATTAGGCCGGTCCCGTCACTATGTCATCTGCCACTGCAATTCAAAGCAAAAATTAAGCTAAATAAGCAAAAATAAAAAGGAAAAAAAATTGATAACTTTGATAATACATATACATAGCTGAGGAAGAAACAAGAACCTTAAGAACAGGCTCTCCTCTGTTAGTATTAGCAGATTGTTTAGCCATTTGCTGTAACTGAGCTTGTGCAGCCCTTCCATGTGCAGACTTTTTAAAATCTTCTTCTCTGCCCGTTTCACAAACACACACACAAAAACAAATTTTCAGACATAAGCTCTGTCTTGATGATCCAAACATGAAATTGTCAATGAATTAAAGGTTCTAAATCCGAAAGATGTAAACTTTCAACACATTCGGAATCGGAAAAAATTAAAATGAAGAAGAGGGAAGAGAGAGAGAGAGAGAGTACCGTCGCATGGCAGCTTCGGCGGCTCTGGCGCGAGCTTCGGCGGAGGCTTGTCTCTCTTCTTCCTTACGCTGTTTCTTTTGCGTTCCGTTGATGCAACTGAAACAACCCATCGCCGATCAGATTTGATTGTTTGATTGACTCTCTTCGCTTCTTGCTCGTTTACCAATGACAACGCGAGCACGCTGGTCGGAGAACTAAACAAAGAAGACGCGTCTTCTGTCTGTCTATAATGGGCTTCTTTCACCGCGTTTTCTTCTGCCAGGATGGGCTTCCTTAAATGCTTATGGGCTTTTTCAGTTTAGATTAATTAATTAATTAGTTATAAGACGACTTTTATAGAGAGACATTTTTATTCACCGGCCGGATTTCGTTTCCGTTTTTTTAATTAATTCTACAGTTTTCTACACAATCAGTCGATGGCCTTGAAGTTATTGCTGCTATGGGAGATTTGGGAATTTTGTTTCCTTGGATTTTCCTTTTCCTCTGAATGTGGTGGATTATGTTTGATCTTACCATGGATATGTTTATGGCAACTTCTTCTTTGGGCTGTGATGTTGATTTCTCCGTTTGATGTGGTGTTTCTCTCCTATTGTGAGAGTATTTGTCCGGCACAACTTTCCTTTACACGGTGGTTTAGTGGCGGTGTTTGTCCGTCAAATCCCAAAATTGACGGTTTCTATTCGGCGGTTGGGGTATGTCTTCATCTCCATTTCGTTGTTTTCATTGTTGTGTCAGCCTTTTGGCATGATGGTGTGATCCGTTCCCATTTGGACGGAATTTTAAAACCGCCATGGCCACCACCGTTGAAGAGGATGTTGGTTCGTGGGCTGTTCACTGAGTCTCTGTTTTCGTCAAAGAGACCGTCTTTGTTTGTTCCCATTTTGTTGTGTGGGATCCAGCCTCTGCCTCAAATTAGTAAGGACTATGAAGTTTGTGTCTACAGCTTCTTGTATATGGGTTGAGTTCTTTTGGCTCTTTCGAGATTACATGATGCAGTTGTACTCGACATGTAGTACCATTACTCAAGGTTTAAAGACTCGGGAATGTAGAGTCAACAAGGCTGTTGTTACGAAGAATATGTTTGTTAATGGATTGTATCAAAGTTACAAAAAGGTCTATGATCTTTAATAGGACACTGATACGGACTAATTGGTACTCCATTCGTTCCATAAAATAAGATGTTTTGGAATATAACAAGAAACTTACTTTTTTGAATATAATATTATTAATAATATAAATTGAAAATAAGTTAACCAATCATAAATAATGCAGTAAATTGTTATTGATTAACCAAATTTCAATAAAATTAAAATAATTTAAAACTATCAAAACATCTTATATTTTGAAACATCCAAAAATCTCCAAAACATCTTATATCATGGAACGGAGAGGGTATCAGATAGTCGTACTTTCAAGACTAGTATTAGATGCAATGGGTTTTACTAGTACGATCAAGGAACCGCCTCAAGATAAAGAAAGGCTGAAGTATCGTACTGGAGCAAAATGGTATTTGGAGAAATACTATGAATATATGTATTCATTAGTGAGTAAGGTGTTTCTGACCAAAACGCATCGTGAATGTTATTTCTTTATATCTTTTTCAGCATATGGTTCACATATCTGCTTGTGTAATAATTTACGTTCTATAGTCTTGTATGACTTTAACTTTGTAACTTTTATGTAATTCAATGAAATTTTAGTCGGAAAAAGAAAAAAAACATTAATTTATAATCCCAATTTCATCAAAGAACTAGTTATAGATTTTACTTATCTCAACTATTTTAAAGTTTATCTGCATGGTTTTCAGAATTTTAAGTTTTATTCACTAAATAAATATAAATGTGAGAAGTTTTATTTTTTGTTACTAATTTTAGCTGATTTTTATTTAGAAACATGCATTAGTTTTTGGTGATGAGAGATGTAAAAACATCCCTATATATAATATTTTTTGGGGAAAGCCTTATATATGAGGTAGGGAGGGGTTGGACCCTGACGCCAAGGTGCCTTAGGTACTCTCACAACCACTAGGCGACCTTCTCGGCCATCCCCATATATATATATCTCAATTTTTTTTTGACTGATATACATCTCAAATTTCGACGAACTTTTTTTATAAAATAAAATAATAATAACATAATAATCTTTCTTTGAATTTTCAACTACTATTCTATTTGTCTTATATTTTTTTTTAAATTCTTCTTAGATATTTGCAATGAATAATTGTTCTGATGTATTCATTGACATTGTATAGTGTCATTCTGTAAAATCTATCTAATTTCATAAAAAGAGTTAGCAAACACACTGGGATTGCTTAATTAGCAGTCCGTTTTAAAAAGAAACAAGGGAGCATCTCCGTTAGTTTGACAGCATTTTAGCACAACATATTTATTGCAAATTGATGAACTTAGCATTGCTAACTCTTATTAAATAGCGAATCAGTTTTACAGGAAGCCATAATAGAATAGTGACGAATTTAACTTGTACAAGTTACTTGCCTGAGACGTTTTCCACGAGGTTCAACCGTGCATTGACGAATAAGTTTTATCTGCATAGCGTAAGTCATGTTCAACCATTGATGCGTCTTAAACAAAAACACATTTTAGGGTTCGAACTTGGTAACGTCTTAACAAAAGATCTGTTATTTCAAATAAAAGAGATATTATTCATTGATACAACAATCTTATCCCTTAAACTGATGTCTTTCACTTATACAATGACTTACCACTTTCCAAATGTTAATTATCCAGTTACGAAGGATAAGAACCAAAATGAAAGTCATAAAAGTCGTCACTCTTCATAGTGTGATGATGTTACAGTTTCATATTATGATAAGTGTAACATCCCAGGTTCGGGCCTGGATTTTTTTAAAAAAGAAAGATGAGTTTTTCTACGGTCCACTTGACTAAAGATTTAGGATCCTCTGCAGTTACTCATAAAAATGACTGCAACCTCTTCTTTTGTCTCATTCACAAAAGCCAGAAACAGAACCCTGCAGAGAATTTCCCAGAGATCATAAGCCCTAGCTGCCCTCTCTCTTTTCTTCTCTCTCTCTCTGTGGACTCTCTCTCTATCCTCTTTCTCTCTCTCTGCGCATCTCTCTCTCTCTCCTCCTCGTCGGCCACTCTCTCTCCCTCTCTTTCTCGCTCGCGCTGTGGTGGTGGTGGTGGTGATTGTAGCCGATTGGTGTGGTGGAGATCCAGATCTCGTTTCTCTTGCCTCTGGTTCCAGATCCAGAATCAGATCTAGGCTAAGATGAGGTGATTCGAACCCATCTTGTTCTCAAGATTCCTTATACTCATGTATGTTGGATCTAGGGTTGGTTAGACCCTGTTTGAAAGTTAGGTTGATAGATCATAATGGATGCTAGGTTGATAGATGAATGGATCATACTGCATAAGAACGCTCACCCTGATTAAAGGACTTAATGGACTGCCTTGTGTTGATGTGGTTTAGTGAATGATTATGAATGTTCATGAATGCTTGAATGTGTGATCTGATTGATTGATCCTTGTGATGATTGCGTGATGAAAGCTAGGGTGCTAGAAAGAACAACACGCCTAGGTTCTTAGACGAGTGGATAAAAATGTAACACATGGTGATCAATGATGTGATATGGACTGCCTTTGGTATTATGAATGTATGTGTGAATGGGTGTAGACTGAATCTTGTGTGTGACACCGATAACGGGTGGCGTCTAGTGATTGAGTAAGAGTCTAAGTGAACGAGAAAGTGAAAGAGAATGAGAATGAGAATGAGAATGAGCATGAGAATGAGAATGAGCATGAGAATGAGAATGAGAATGAGAATGAGAATGAGAATGAGAATGAGAATGAGAATGAGAATGAGAATGAGAATGAGAATGAGAATGAGAATGAGAATGTGAACATGTCAATGAACTTGTTTGAAGTCCTGCTTGGACCACCGAGAACGGGTGGGCGTCTAGAGTATAGGATGTGTGAGCCTGCGGGACAGTAGTCTAACACGAGGTACTCGCAGGAGCCCACGGGACAGTAGCCTAACAAGAGGTACCCGTGTGCGTGATAAGAAAGTACCGCGCGAGGGCGGGATAGAAATAAGAAAGGGCCGTGAAAGGACGGTGACCGTGGAAGGACGGGATCGGTATAGGCGCCTTAAGATCGAGTCATGCCGGGTCGTGGCATAAATATGACTATTTACGATTAGGGAGCGGACAGTGCCAGGGTGGAGTAACGAGCTGCAACTCGGATAATCATTTAGGAAACTGGAGGGGTACGGAGACAACTTGTGCATATTCTACCACCATCCCAGGTATTTTTTCACTCGCCTGAGACTTGTGTTTCAATATTTTTCTAATTGATATATTAAAGTAATGAAGTTTAAATTAAAAATATTGTTTACAAATTAGTATTTAAAATATAAAGTGATATTTTTGAGAAAAAAAATTAAAATCTTAAAATGTCATTTTTTGTAAAATGGAAAGAGATTTACACTAATTGAGTAACCAATTTACTAGGCATGGGCGTTCGATAGCCCGTTAGGTTTTGGTTTGGGTGATTCGGTTTTTTGGTGTTATGCTTCAAAAGTCTCATTCGATTTTTACTAATTATCGGATAAGGTTTGGTTCAGTTCCTTCCGAGTTTGGTTTGGATTGGATGTAACTAATTTTTAAAATCGTCCAAAAAAAATTTAACCTCAAAATTGACTTTTCAAAATATATAAATTATTTATAAATCTAATTAAATATTAGTTAAACTATTTAAATTAGTTAAAAAGTATTCAAACTAACAAATAAAATAAACTACAAAAATATTTTGAATACTCTGAAAAATCTAAATCACCTTAAAATATATAAAACATTATATTTAACTAGTTTTGGATATTTTTGGATCCTAGTTCGTAATTCGGTTCGGTTCGGATTATAATCAAACTCCAAAATAATAAACTCATAAGTCCGTTCATATTCGGTTTCAGTTTTCCGGTTTGGATTTAGGTAAGTATTTCGGGTTAATGTAAAAACGTCCGGACCTACAATTTACACAGTCTTAGTTTGTTGACTCTAATTCTGGAATAATGACTTCAAGACTTTTTAAAATATAGTAGCTGCCAAATAATCAGTCAAATATGCAAATTAGTCAATGCATTCTCTTTATGAGCATTAAATGTTTACGTTTAATATAAAATCCTTCTATACATGTACTTTTTCCTATAAATGCACTGTGCACGTCCATGGTTATTATTAAGACACACACCTAAAAAAAACTAGCAGAATCCAAACCCTCCGGTTCCTAAAAACGTGACAATGAAACATACAAAGGGAAAGCAAAAGATCGAGATGAAAAGGGTTGAAGACTATGAAGACAGAATGGCTACGTTTTCAAAACGTAAAGCTGGGATTTTAAAGAAGATGAACGAGATCATTACACTATGTGATGTCGAAGCATCTTTCTTGGTTTTCACTGAAACCGGAAAGCCTCATACATTTGCACATCCGTCTATGGAAGATGCTGTTGAGCAAGTAAAGTGCTCTTTGGGACATGAACCGTCCGGGAAAGACGATACCAATATTGGATCACTACTCGAAGCTTATAAGAGGCAAAAGAAAGAGGAGCTTAAGAAAGAACATGATGCTCTCTTTGAGGAGCTAGAGATGGGGGAGGAGAAGGAAAAGAAATTTAAAGAATCAGAAGGTGCGTGGTGGAATATTCCAAATGAAGGCTTGAGCATGGAGGAGTTGAAGCGGAGACGACAAGCGTTTGTTGAGTTACGAGGTAAGGTATATCGGTCGGGCAAAGATGGTGATGGTTCGTCTTCTGATCTTGCGGAACGTGGACATTGTGGTGGTGACAAAGCATGAGCATGTGAAAAGACTTGATTTAATCTAATCCAATTTGAATTGCTGATTCTTATGTTATTTTCCTTTGTCGTTGTCTTAATAGATTTGGTTATATAATTGATGTAATGGGTCATGAAAATTTCATCAACTTCTCTTTATTTCTAAGCTAGTCGTTGTCTTTCAGACTTCATTTTAAATTTTATTTATAATCTTTTCCGACCTAAAAGGCTAAACCATAATGGTGTAATTAATTTCATATTCTTTGCCGCTATTCAGACTCGTACATACCTTTAATCGTTTTATTTTAAATTTCATTTTAAATACATTGTTCATCGAATCCGTAAGATCTATGAATGTCTATGAACAGTACGCATAAATTTAATTTGGATGAGAAACTATATTTTTAATTGTTTTCCTTAACCACACAAGAGGGTGAAACTTAATTAACAAAATTATGCGTAGCCAAACAAAGACTTTTACCATAGAAAAACTATGAAAGACTTTTCTAAAAAAAACTATGAATTTCTGTATAATCTTCGAATCGAAATGATTAGATTTTCTTCAACATCTGTAATCATTTTATTAACAATTTAACCAGTGGTCAGACATACTTTCATCAGATTTTAGTCTTGAAACATTGTAACCAAAGATTTTCTTATCTTAATTAGAAGATATGATAAGCTTGAAAATAACTATATGCTTAAAATTAATTTTTTTTCTTAAAATTTTTTTTTTTTTAAATGAGCAGAGATTTGCATCATATCATATACATTAACAACACAATAGAGATCCATCGATAAGCAATTAAGAATATACAACAAGTACTATGCTAAGAATCACTTGAGTCAAACAAGCGAGAATCATTTGTAGTATTAAGATTTAAAGGTTTTGAAACTTCCAAGCCATAATCATCGGGTAATACTTTATAGCTATCTGCATCACAGGACAGCCTATATATGTAATTAAAATTTTGATGAACAAAGCTTGTATACGTACTTGCTAACTCTTTTGAAGGAACTTAAAAATATAAAAGGGATCTGCTACAGAATATCAAACAAGGAGAGCATGTGCAGATTCGACCCATATCAATGCTTTTATTTATCACCCGCTTGAGACTGTGTGCATGAGTTTCAACCAGTGAAGCCTGTCTACACAAGGCCACAAGCCATGAAAGCAGAATATTCGTATGAGATGATTGACAAATTGATTTCTGGATAGACAAGTAGGCTATAATATATACAATTAAGAACTTAGTTGAGAGAAACGAACAAAAACAATATGTGCATATTTTACCACCTCTATATCCCTTCTTCATCCTTGTGCACGAGTTTCAACCATTAATTGATGAAACACTATCTTAGCAAAAAAAAATTGATGAAACACTACACAATAGCTGAAGGGAGAGACACAGAGATATAGGATGCGGTAAGATGATCTGTAGACAATCAAAGAATTATAGGCGTAGAGAGAGAGAGACTATAAAAAATTGAGCGACTATTTAAAGAGATAGAAAATCACATTTTAGGGTTGAAAACATTGTAACCAAAGATTTTCTTATCTTAATTAGAAGATACAATAATCTTATTACATTCTAGGGCTATCCGCGCCCGTTTAGGCCATGTCCGTTTAAGACTCTGTCCGTTTAGACCCGTTTAATGTCAAGGCCATTTAGACCCGTTACTCGTTTAAGCCCGTTTAAAGACAACCCGTTTATGTAGGTACCATCCGTTTAGCCCGTTTAGACCTGTTTAGCCTGTTTTTTTATGAGTTGTTTTTTTTTTTAGTTTTGAGTCTTGAATTTATTACTTTATTTTTTCTAAATGCAATTTTATTATTCTAACATGTATGTAGCTCTGTTTTTAAATTTAATTTTAAACTAGATCTCGACCCGCACAACCGTGCGGGTAATTATTTTGGTTTTTTATATATGTAACCATTAAGTTTACATGATTAGTGATATATAATTTTAATATTTACCATATTATTAATAGTTTATTATAACATTTTCAAATACAACAATTTTATAGTTTGCATGCAATAATTTATTTATTTTTGTTTTAAATTATTAGTGATATCTCTCTTATTAAAACATAAACACTAACTAAAATCTTACATTCTTTGATATTTATGAAAAAATCCATTCAACTTAATATTAACTTAGATATTAATTTCCTTAAGATTATACTTGTATTTTAGGTTTAGATCATACTTATATGTTAATCAATTATTTGTATGATTTAAATATTTGACTGAATAACCTATATTAAGTGTAATTTATTCTAATGACAAAATTGGTACAATATCTATTGCATTTTTAAAATTGCACAAGATAAAAGATACAAAACAATCACATTAATGAATAATATATGAATATGGTATATATAAAAATAAGCTTGATTATATTTTTGTAAACGAAACAGTCATATACTTCTATTATTGAAATATAAAATAAAGCCATCCATTATATTTAATAACAAAACTGAATGCACTTTCAAAATAGCATTTGTAGACCTATTGTTCATATTGATGGCATTTTTTCAATAATTTGGTACAAATATTAACAAATCTTAATTTTAGAGATCAAAGATCTAAATGAAAATATTATATTAAATTAATATCACAAATTTAATACAAAATTGTACATGGTTTAATATATTTACAAATTTAATTAGATACTTAAAAGGTTTATTTTAATTAAAATGAAATATACATATATTCTATTATTAATTATGAAATTAAATAATTATTTAAAAGATTTGTTTAAGGGAAAACAAAATATACATTTATATTTTAAATAAATACGAATATATATATATTTATATCGTAAATAAAAAAGATTTGAAAAGATTTTATTCGGATGTAATTAAGAAAAAATCTATGAATATCTATTTATAATTTAGTAAGAAAATAAATATGTCTATGTTAACCAATCCGGTTTTGTAGGCATTGATGGTTAGATGGTTATATTGGAATGATATTATTAAGCTATATTGTTAGTAATAAATGAATTATAACTGAATTCTATTGAGGTCTATTTTTTAAAATATCACATATGAATCTGAGAAGTCATAACTTCTCTTTTAACATAATAGATATTTCATCTATTCTTTATGTAATAAACATGATTTGTGTACCTAAAATAGATTTATAGTCATCTGAAAGTACATAATATCTGAAACTTATAAAGTGAAATACAACAAAAACAGTTTTGTCATCAACCTTGTGTCTGAAATTTTAAAAAAAAAACTGCCAACCATTTAGAGTTTTTCTTTTTTGGGAAAACATAAACCAACTTCGGCTGAAGTGGAAGGCGTGCTCTGGGAAGAAGCACAGACATTGGTAGTCGAGCAACAGGGACATTTACAACAAAATTCTGTTTGGAATTATCTGGATCACATCAGAGTTTGTTTTATTGATGGATCATGGAAAGAAGAGGATACTTATACTCGTCAAGGGTGGTTTTGTAGAAAAGGATTTTCAACGGAAGTTATGATGGGAGCAATGAATCTTCGACGTAGCCTTTCTCCTATGCATGCGGAGTGTGAATCCTTCATCTGGGCGATGGAATGTATGAAGACCCTACAGTTCCCTGATGTAGTTTACGTGACGGATTGTTCTCTACTGGTGAAGATGGTGTCGACACCTGAAGAATGGTCTGCCTTCTCTACACATATGGAAGAATTCAGACAGAGTAAGACTTTCTCCCTACCTTTCGGATCAGACATATCCCAAGAGCACAAAATACTATGGCGGATAAGCTTGCACGAGGTGCAAGGAGTTCTCCTTCAGCTATGCTATATGTCCATTCCACACCTCCGGTTTGGCTATCTGAGCCGGTAGTGGCAGTTACTTAGTGTCGTTTATGTTGTCAAAAAAAAAAAACAACTTCTTCCTCCTCTCTTAATCTCAAACCAAGGACCTCTACTCCATCCATGAAGCTTTGCTCTGCAAAAAAAAAAAAGGGGGAAAGCTTTTAATCATTAAAAAGAAGAGTAAGTTTGGGACAGCAACACATTAAAAACCTGGTGTTATCTAGCAAGAACACTTTCTGACAAAAACGAAAACTAGAAAAACCGCAACCAAGAATGTCAAAGAAGAAATCTTTTAATCAAATGCAACAAGTTGAAAGGTATCATCAGATCACACAAAACAAAGAAACCAAAATCAAACGAGAAGCTGACTCAAAGTTGTAGAAACTCAACACATTATATGTTCCACAATCAACCAAAACGACCTGAAGAAACAGAATGTGACCAAGAGAGATGAGATGGAGGAGACCTGGGATTGGTAATTCCGAGAAGAAGGAGGATTAAGAGAGTGAGATGATGTTGTGTCCTTCATAGTCACAGGAGGTCAGTTTTATCGGCACAAAGCTTTTTTTTTTCTGGGCAAAATCGACACAAAGCAAAGAGGAGAGAAACTTGACGGCAGCTAGATTCAGTTTTGAGATCAAAAGAAACCTAGATAAAACGATGTAGTTTTACATATTCTGAAAAGAAAAAAAAAATGAAACGGACACCCTTTTATTTCGCAGATAAACCTGTTTAATATATACTCTTAACAGGCCGACCCTCTATAAACCGGTTACGACATTATATATAAATAAACGGGTACGGGTTCCGCCCGTTTAAACACCGCCCGTCATGCCCGCGGGCTTTCCGTCCGTTTAAACATCCCTAGAAACACTACACAATAGTTGAAGGGAGAGACACAAAGATATAGGATGTGGTAAGATGATCTGTAGACAATCAAAGAATTATAGGCGTAGAGATTGAGAGACTATAAAAAATTGAACGACTATTTAAAGAGATAGAAAATCACATTTTAGGGTTGAAAACATTGTAACCAAAGATTTTCTTATCTTAATTAGAAGATACGATAATCTTATCACATTCTAGGGTTGATACATAGTAACCAAAGATTTTCTTATCTTTTTTTTTGACAGATTTGGGGGATGTTGGGATTGCGAAATCCTACGTCCAACCTCATGATTATCCGATTAGAGAGGCAAATCCGTATGGATTTACTTTTGGGCTCCTTTCCAAAAGGTCTCGTACTAAATAAGTTAGACATATCTTTATAAAATGATTATCCTTTGTCTAGTTTCTAATGTGAGACTTTGTTTGATATCTCACATTCTCCCCTTCAAACTAAGGACCATACTCATCTCGTATCCCACAACTGAACTTCTAGGATTTTCTGACTTGATCTCTGCCACATACCTCCCATTCCTAACTCGAAATGTACCATTCATCACTCAAAGGGTTTTTGGTCTTCTTGCATATTTCTTGTTAACTTAGCTCTGATACCAACTATAGAATTCAGGTCTTACGATTTAGAATATAAACTCTCAAATAAGAATAACTCTTCTTATTAATGTCATTAAGGAAAACTATTTCAAAAATCTTAAGCTCTCGCAATCTCAATCTCAAAAATTCACACCTTATGCAATATCTCAACATATCCTTTTATATAATTCTATTTATCCTAAACTCATTAAGTATAACACATATTTCCTAAATCCTTTAGTAATGGTGGGATTAGAAAGCTTGTATCTCAAGATATCTTTGTCTTCAAGCTTATTTCAACAGGGAATTTATTATTGGTCTTAACAGCCGAGATTGTAAAATATTCTATACCGGAGAATGAAAGCACATAAGGGCATGGCCACAGCCAAGCAATACGTGCATATTCTACCACCATCCCACGTCTCTCTTCTTTCACTAGCTGCAGCTTGTACACAAGTTTCAACCATTAATTGATAAAACACTACACAATAGCTGAAAGCAAAGAAAGGGAGATATGGGATGTGGTACGATGATCTGTCTGAGGAGACAATTGAAGAATTCTAGTTAAGGGTAGATAGATCGAGAGACTAGAGAAAATTCAGCGACTACATAAAGAGATAGAAGAAGGCTTTGAAAAATATTTTAACTCAAAACATAGAAAATCACATTTTAGGGCTAAAAACATCGGAACCAAAGATTTTCTTATCTTAATTAGAAGATAATATTTCTTCTTACTCATTAGAATAGACTAATCTTATCTTGTCACATTTTAGGGTTAAAATATTGTAACCAAATTTTTTCTTATCTCAATTAGAAGATATTAATTCTCCCTTTATTCATTTCAATACAACAATCTTCTCCCTTGAACGTAAGTGCCATGTTATCAAATAAACTTTAAATATATATGGCTAAAGACAAAAAAAGGTTTTATCACCTAAATTAATAATAAATTATTTTTTCTTCAATAATTAATATAACATATTTTTCCTACACATGTTTTAATATCAGTTGTCTACTTGGAAGTTTGAAGTTTGAAGTTTGAAATAAATAATTAAATGTTTAGCCTTCAAAGAAAATATAAAATTTATGACATACAATGTTGTGTCGAAATCTTCATTTTACTGATTAAAGATTGTGTTCTCTTTTAGGTTTGAAATTAAAAAATAAAATCTTGTTTCATTTTAGAAAAATATTGCGTTCTCTTTTAGGTTTGAGATTAAAAGATAAAATTTTGTTTCATTTCAGATAATCTGAGTTTATCGCTTTAGTCAGTGTTGGTCTAACATTTTTAAATGCGCTAAGTAGAATTTTTTAAAAAAAAATATTATGTTCTGATCTAATATATATATATATAATAATATATCCAAATCTTATAAATTAATTAGCCTCTATCAGGGTGAAGATGAATTCATGAAATTAGTTGTTAATACGAAATTTTAAATTAACATATATATATTATTTAACAGTACCATAAGCTAAAGTTCTTACAAATATTATAATTATAAAAAATTACAAATTCATACATATCAATATTAACAGAAAAAATAATATGAAAACGTTAAATAAAATGTGGATCCTCAAAACTATATGCCTCAATGGGTGTTAAAAAATTGTTTGGGTGTTTGCCTTTGTGGTCTCTGAGATATAAGATTTGGGGTTTTGTGAATAAAGTAAATATGATGAAAACGTACTGAGTTGTTATTCACATAATCAAGTGGTATATATACATCATGATCGTTACTCTACGTCCTTATCCTATCTAACCACATATATATTTATGTTTATCTCTAAGATATACAATATAACTTCATCATTATCTAATACTCCCCCTCAAGTTGGAAGTGTGACGGTTTGGAACACCCAACTTGAATAATAGGTACTCAAACTGTTCCTTGCCAAGCGCCTTGGTTAACACGTCCGCCAGTTGCTCTTTTGTGTTCACATGAATTGTACGTATCAGCCCTGCTTTCATAGCGTCTCTAACTCGACGACAATCTGATTCAATATGTTTTGTTCGCTCATGGAACACCGGATTTGCTGCTATGTACATTGCAGACTTGCTATCACAGTACATTTTAACTGGACCCGAATGATTCATTCCCAAATCCTTAGCCAAACGAACCAGCCACTTCAGTTCTCTAGTTGCCTCAGACATTGACCTGTATTCAGCTTCAGCGGAAGAATGCGAGACCATATCTTGTTTCTGTGTTTTCCAGGATATAGGTGAATCTCCAACTAAAGTAACAAACGAACTTACAGACCTCCGACTAGTGGGACATGAGTTCCAGTCTGCATCGCAATATATTGACAGACTGAAATCAGTGCTCGAACTTAGCAAAATCCCTTGACCAAGTGTTCTCTTCAAATAACGCACAACACGCAGAGCTGCTTCCCATTGCCTTTCTCTTGGCTTTTGCATAAACTGCGAAAGTATGTGCACTGAGTAGGTAATGTCTGGTCGCGTCACAGACAAGTATATTAGCCGACCAACTAGTCTTCTATATTTGGTTGCATCACTTAAAAAACCGCTCTGGTCTCTTCCTAGTTGATGTCTTTGCTCCATGGGAGTTGCATACGGCTTAGCACCAAGTAGCCCTGTGTCTGTCACTATGTCTAACGCATACTTTCGCTGTGACAATATAAATCCTTCTTCTCCTCTTCCAACCTCTATACCCAAAAAATACTTCAGCTTTCCAAGGTCTTTCATGTGGAAACACCTTCCCAAATAACTTTTAAACTTTGTCAAGAACTCCATGTCATTGCCACACACAATGAGATCATCCACATAGATTAATACTTTCAACTCCAAACCATTCTTCTCGTAAGAAAACAGAGAATAATCTGAGTATGAATGTTGAAACCCATATTCCTTGAGAGCATCTGTCAACTTGGCGAACCAGCACCTAGGGGCTTGTTTCAAACCATAAATTGCTTTGTGTAATTTGCAGACTTTGTTTGGATCCTCATGATGAAAACCCTGCGGAAGTTTCATGTACACTTCTTCATGTAAATCTACGTGGAGAAAAGCGTTATGCACGTCCATTTGATGGACTATCCATCCTTTTCCAGCTACAACTCGTAGTAGACCCCGTACAGTAGTCATTTTGGCCACCGGTGCGAAGGTTTCGTCAAAATCTTCACCTTCTACTTGCCTGTTCCCCAACGCCACAAGTCGTGATTTCGGTCTTTCAATTGTCCCATCTGCATTATATTTATACTTGAAGAGCCACATATTACCAATTGCAGTCTTCCCTGGTGGTAGATCGACAACGCTGAATGTTTTGTTGATCTCAAACGCATCTATCTCCTTCTTCATAGAGTTCCTCCAAATCTCATGTTTTCCTGCTTCCTTAAAGATTTTGGGCTCTACTGCTGCAGTCACGGCCGCCAAGAATGCCTGATGGGCTGCTGAAAATTTCACGCCAGTGACATAGTTCTCAAGAGGGTATGGTGTGCTATTACCTGGAACCGTTGAAGACTCTGATGGAGACACGATGAGTGTGTGATGGGGGTCGTAAATAGCATTGTACAGTTTGTAGTCGTTCAACTTTGCTGGAACAAACTTCTCACGATGTCCTCTTCCTAGTTGATCAGACGGTGCTGTTTGAGTTTGATCACTGCACTCTGTTTAGCTTGTTGATACATTAATGTCACCAGATGCTTTCACTATTCCTTCTGTCACTTCGGCTTCATCACTATGTGCAGGCTCAGGAGTGGTGCATGGTTGCTCTTCTTCAGCAACACTCCCCCTGTCCTTGACACCATCCTCGACATTGTTGTTCGAAACAGGGTCCGTACTCCCCCTGTTTTCAATAGTTTCAACTGGATCAAGCATCCACTCTTCATCACATTTCTCAATACCACCATCAAATTGTAGATTATTTTGCGACCTCCAAGGGAACACTTCCTCCTGAAACACCACATCCCTTGAGACTAAGAACTCATTTCTTTCTAAATCATAAACTCTCCATCCTTTCTTGCCAAATGGATAACCAACAAACATGCAGTGTCTACTTCTCTCTCCAAATTTATCTTTATCCCTTGCACTGCAATGTACATAGCACAACGATCCAAATACCCGAAGATGTTGATACGACGGCTTGTGTCAAAACAACATCTCATGAGGCGTCTGACCCTGCAACACCTGCGATGGAGTCAAGTTGATCAAATGGGTTGCTGTCGAGATCGCCTCCCCCCAAAATTTGGTTGGCAAATTTGCTTGAATCAACAATGCACGTGCAACATTTAGAATATGTCGGTGTTTTCTCTCCACTCTTCCATTTTGTTGAGGAGTGGCAACACAGGATGTTTGATGAAGAATTCCCTTCTCAGCGAAAAATTTGCTCAAACACAGAAATTCAGTGCAATTGTCACTTCTCACTATTTTAACCGGTTTGTTGAATTGTTTCTCCGTGTAAGCACAAAAGTTTTTCAACACTTTCTGAACCTCGGACTTCTCAAGAAGCAAGTACGTCCATAATGCTCTCGAAAAATCGTCTACTATGGTCAAGAAATACACTGAACCATTCGAAGAAGGGACTCTGTATGGACCCCAAACATCCACATGAATTAAACCGAAACAAACTTCTGCTTTATTCAAACTGTCTGAAAAAGAATCTCTTGTCTGCTTAGCTCTAAAACAAACGTCACAGTGACTAGAGCTAGCTTTATCTAAAACACCAGAACACATAGGTAAAGAAGAAAGCACAGAAAACGCAGGATGACCGAGCCTACGATGCAACAAAGCTTGATCAAGTTTGCCATCAGTTTTGTTGACCCGTGCGACTTGTACATCCTTAAAGTGGTACACCCCATCACGTTCCTCAACGGCTCCAATCATAGTCTTCGTGAAACGGTCCTGTAACACACAAATAGCATCAGTAAACAAGGCAAAGCAATTTGTGTGCTTCAAGAGCTTGGAGACTGAGATCAAAGAACAATTTAAATCCGGTACTAAGAGCACATCTCTTAGTGTTAATCGATCAGATAGAACCATGTCTCCAACACTGGTTGACATGGTGATACTACCGTCTGCAAATCCCACTCTACACGGAGATGTTGCTTTCATGTTCACCAAGAATGATCGATCACCCGTCATGTGATGCGATGCACCTGTATCGATAATTACATCACCAAATAACTCACCAGACAATTTCTCAGACGAACCACTCTGTTTGCCTTGAATTATCTGTGTGATTGCCTTTAGTTGTTCAGGAGTAAGATCAGATACGGTTGAGACATGAGGAGCTGTCGCATGTGCAACATTAGTTGTGTTCCCTCTGCCTCTTCCTGAACCACCACGACCACCTCCTCTACTGAAACCACGTCCACCACGGCTTCCTCCTCTCTCAGCAGTCCATTCTGGAAACCCTATCAACTGCCAGCAGGAATTCTTTTCATGACCAGTCTTCCCGCAATGAGAACAAAGACGATCTCGTGCTCTGTTTCCAGTAGACAGTTCAGCTCTGTTTCCTTGATCTTGAGAATCACGACGCCCATTGTTGTTGTCTTCTGCTTCTCGTTGTGTTGCAAACCCTACAACTTCTTGAGTTTGTTCTCTGTTTTTAGCAGACTCTAATCGAGCTTCTTCACGAATTACCTTAGCGTATACTTTCCCAATATCAGGCAGTTCATCTGCTTCGATTATAGAGCTCACCACATTGCCGAATCGTGACTCATCGAGCCCCATTATGAATTGATGAACTCGTTCATCTGCTCTCTCCTTCTCATAGACAGCAGCTGCAGAACAGGTACACGATGGGATAGGTTTGTATGTCTGCATCTCTTCCCACTTAGTCGCCAATCTACCATAATAATCAATGACTGACTGACCATTCTGTCGACAAGAAGCGAGTTGTTCCATAAGTTGATGAACTCGAACTTTATTCCCAACCGAAAAACGTTGCTTGAGATTCTCCAACAACTTGTGTGCATCAGTAATGAAGGTCACCGTAGACCGGACTCGTGGCTCAATGGATGTACGAATCCATCCTACTATCAAAGAATTCACGCTTAACCATGATTCTAGATTTGCATCACCTTCTCCAGGTCGAGGCAACATCCCGTCAATGAATCCAATCTTCTTCTTTGCTCGTAGAGCATTCCACATCTCCATTGACCACTCATTATAATTCTCCCCTTTCAAATGAACAGAGGTGATCATTGCACCAAGATTATCTGATAAAAACAACGAATAGGGTGACACCACCATTGTGTCACCGGACTTGGACACCAACTCTTTTGACATAACACCACTCGAACTCGATTTTGTATCACCCATCGAACTCGAAAAACACCAACTAGAAATTCAGATCTTATTTATGACCTAATAGCTCTGATACCATGTGAATAAAGTAAATATGATGAAAACGTACTGAGTTGTTATTCACATAATCAAGTGGTATATATACATCATGATCGTTACTCTACGTCCTTATCGTATCTAACCACATATATATTTATGTTTATCTCTAAGATATACAATATAACTTCATCATTATCTAATAGGTTTTGATCCTTGAGCACATTAAATTAAACTCTTAATAAACTGAATTTCGTATAAATCCTTGAGACCATTTTCTTGGGCTTTATTAATCAAAGAAGCCTTTTTAATCTTCACCACCAATAATTTTACCATGTTTCAGACACCACATCCACGTGCGCGATATCCATTAGCCCCAAACTCAACTACCAATCTATGAACTTTAAAAGTTTTGATTTTAACCCTTTATTTTTGTTTTCTTTGATTTGGTACTGAAGAACAACCCCATAGTTCTGGCTTTTCTTGACAGAAACTAAAATAAAGGGCTTAACTCAAGAGAATAAATAAGTACGTGGGTGCATACGTGAATTTTGGAAAGTAATAATAATCGTCTTGGAATTATCATCATGTTTATAAATTTGCTTTCGGACAGCGAAGGTTCAGACATTCGTATCGATTTCGAGATCAAGAGATTCATCGAACCGTATCGTGTCTTTATCCGGAAGAAATTCGTCTCCTTTAGCGTGTTACTCTCAGATTTTAGTTTCATAGATGGCGTACGAGAAAGAGCTTGATGCTGCTAAGAAAGCTGCTTCACTCGCAGCTCGTCTCTGTCAGGTTTTGGTGCTTCTCCTCTGTGTCAGCTCAGAACTCTTAAAGTTTGATTCTTTTACAAAACCCATTTTTGTAATCTTCCGAGTTTCGTTTTAGATTTGTAATTGGATGATAATCTTTTTATTTTTATTTTTTTTGGTTGGTTGATTCAGAAAGTTCAAAAGGCTTTGTTGCAGTCGGATGTTCAATCAAAATCTGATAAAAGTCCCGTCACCGTTGCTGATTATGGTTAGTTTAAATCTTTCTGAGATTGAAATGTAATTACATAGCCAATGGTTTTGGACAAGTAATTAAACTGTCTTTGTTGTTATCTTTTAGGTTCACAAGCAGTTGTTAGTTTACTCTTACAAAGGGAACTCACTTCTGAACCCTTTTCATTGGTGGCTGAAGAGGTGAATAAACACATTACTTATATTGATTTTTTTTTTTATGTTTTAGGACTCACTCACATTGTCTTAAAACTATGTATATAGGACTCAGCTGATCTACGCAAGGACGGTTCTCAGGATATTCTTGAGCGCATCACTAAACTCGTCAACGACACTTTGGCTACTGAGGATCTACTCAAACCCATTGACTCTACTTTATCAACAGATGATATTCTCAGAGCCATTGACTGTGGCACATCTGAAGGTGGTCCTAACGGTCGACACTGGGTCTTGGATCCAATTGATGGCACTAAAGGGTAAAACCTTCAAAACTATCTTTGTAAATATATTGGTGTGTTTCCTGACGCTGAACTTTTTTTGGTGGAGTTTAGATTTTTGAGGGGAGATCAGTACGCAGTAGCACTAGGATTGCTAGAGGAAGGGAAAGTAGTCTTAGGTGTGCTCGCTTGTCCAAACTTGCCATTGGCTTCCATAGCAGGAAACATCAACAAGAACTCTTCTTCTTCAGAGGAAAAAGGATGTCTCTTCTATGCTACTCTCGGTTCAGGGACATACATGCAGCCTTTGGATTCAAAATCTGAACCAGTCAAAGTACATGTCTCTAGCGTTGAGAATCCTGAAGATGCATCCTTCTTCGAGTCATTTGAAGGAGCTCACTCTCTTCATGATCTATCCAGCTCCATTGCCAATGTAAGTTGCTTCATGTGATTTTGCAACTATTTGATCAATGTTCAAGAAATTGTTAGGTGGTAACTAGGCATTTAATAGGGGATTATTGTTTAGGCGGGCATCTAGACTGAACTTTTGAACAGAGCATTTGATCAAGTTCTGTCTTTGCTATACACAGAAACTTGGTGTGAAAGCGCCACCAGTGCGGATTGATAGCCAAGCAAAGTATGGAGCTTTATCTAGAGGAGATGGAGCTATATACTTAAGGTTCCCTCATAAAGGATACCGTGAAAAGATTTGGGACCATGTAGCTGGTGCTATAGTTGTTACAGGTAACAAAACATAATAAACATTACAATATTACCAAATCTGTGAATGTGAATTGCAATATCGGTTTTGTTTATGGACGCAGAGGCGGGTGGGATCGTGACGGATGCAGGTGGAAAGGCATTGGATTTCTCGAAAGGGAAGTATCTTGATTTGGACACAGGGATTATAGTTGCTAATGAGAAACTTATGCCCCTGCTTTTGAAAGCAGTTCGTGACTCCATTGCTGAGCAAGAGAAAGCTTCATCTCTCTGATTCTTTCTTCTTTCCTTCCTTCTTTGTAACTCTTTGTGTTCACTTCCCTTCATCACCACCTCAACGAATAATGTTTCATTACACACTCAGAGTTTCTTCGATTTTCTATTAAATAAATTAAAAGAACATGTTCTGTTCCTATTAGCCATCCTCTTCATTTGAATCCTCACACTAAGGATACGAACCATTTCATCTGAAAATGTATAACTAACACACGCGTTTCTCTCTCAATAGAGATTCAAATGGATATGAGAACTTTGATGAATAGAGACAGCGACAGAGAGAGAAAGGTAGATTACATTGTTTACATAAAAATGGATTAAAAAGACAAACAAAACATGTTCACCATTTCCAGAAAACATTGGAACCACACTTGAACTTGTCTTTGCCTTCGCATTCCAACGCCAAATCTTCTGAGATAAATGGTACTTTCTGCATATACAACAAAAACACGAAGAAGAACATCACCATCTATTCAAAAGATTATCCTCCAGCGAAAGAAAGAAAAACAGAGAATATAATAACCTTTTGCTTGGCAAGATCTTGGCATCCAGTGAAATTCTCAGGGAACTTGCAGCTTCCGAACTGGACAGTGAATGCTCTCGCAAAGTTTGCTCCACTCGTTGCCAATCTCTTCTTATCGTTCAGTTCCTATACTCAAAATATTCAAATAAAAAAACATTAACTTGGCACGCAAGCTTTCTTTAGAGATGCCAACAAGATTAAGAACGTTTTCAAGACTTTACTTTGTTGGCTTTGCTCTTCTCGAGGTATTCATCAATGACACCAGCATTAGCAGAAGAAGAAACAACAGCAGAGGAGAAGAGTGTAGCAGCTAAGAACACCATGGCTGATCGTCTTCCATTAACATCATCCTCACCGACTCTTTGAGCTTTGATCACAGGAAGCGTCTGTTTCTTCTGACCAAACCCAACCGATGAGTTCACTAAACCCACTTTCTGGTTCAGCTCTGCTGAGCTAGCACCAGAGATAGCGTAGCTGCATGTAAGAACACTCGAGTTCATGGCCGCCATTAAAATACCCTGTTGTTTCTCTTTTGCTTGTTCAGAACAATTCAAGAGTAGCCAGGTCTTGATTGGTTGAGTGGTGAAGAAGGAAGAGATTTAGATTTTAGTAGTAGAGATGAATGTGGATGATGACGTGGACGTGCATGTAATAAGGGATTGTGGTTGTAATGTGGATAAGGTGAGATTTCCCTTCAGTCCTATTGTGGTTGTAGTAAGTGTATGTTAGTCTTGATAATGGGAGGGATCTAACGTGCGCTGGAAGATCCGCGCGTCCGGAAAGTTGAAAATTTTCGTGGGAAATAAAGTCCACAACGTGCAGTTGATTAGTGACATATTATACTGATTGGGCCGTGAGCTGTAAGCCCACGTAATATAGCCGAATAGTTCTTTACTCTCTTAAACCACCCCAACACTTTTATAATCTCTCGGAATTACCCCCACAAGAAACAAATTGTAACTACAAGTCCTCATCGTCTTAAGAAAATAAAATTATTTAAATCCTCCCTTCATTTTCGGTGTCGCTACAATCCAGCGAAAAACTTCCCTTTTGTCACAACTCAGACCCACCCAATGGACTTCTCCGTCAAACCAAACGGCGGCTCACCTTCTCCGTCATCTTCCACCACCCCTCACCGTTACAAACCCGCCGCCACACCCACCGCAACTGCCTCCGACCGAGATCCGATGCACTCGTGGTGGGAATCAGTCTCCAAGCAGCGCTCGCGCATCCTCTCTCTCTCCTCTCTCCTCTCCCACGACGGTGACGACGAAACTCCGATCTCCTCCCTAGCGGACTCCGATCGCCCAGCGCTATCGCTGCTCTCTTCCCGCGCCGCCTACTCCTCGATCTCGTCTCGTCTCCGCGATCCGTCTTCCGGATCCGGATCCGACCCGCTCTGCCAGTGGCTCTACGAGACCTACCTCTCCTCCGATCAACCGCTCCGCCTCGTCGTCCTCTCGTTCCTCCCTTTACTCGCCGGAACCTACCTATCTCGGATCCACTCCTCGGACTCCTCCTCCCTCCCTTCCCTCTCCGGATTCGAGGCCGTCCTCCTCGCGATCTACGCCGCCGAGGTGAAATCCCGCGCCGGGAAAGGCGTCCTCGTGCACATCCCTGATCTCTCTCAGCCGTCTCTCTACCACACGCCGCGAAACGGAGGATCGCAGCGCGATTCGAATCACATTGCCTCTGTTGGAGTCTTGTCTCCGCAGCTGGAGCCTCAAGTCGCGGTGAAGTCAACGAAACGCGCCGGGATCGTCGGGGTGGGGATGCAGTGCTACTTCAAGGAGATCTCTCAGATGCCGGCTTGGTCTAAGCTCGAGTTCTGTAGCTTCGCCGGTGCTTGGGCTGGTCAAGACTGTGATTGCAAGGGGAAGATCGATGGAGACGGAGATAAAGTCTTGGCGTTGACTAACGGAATTGTAGATTCGTCTTCTTTCAATGGAAGCAGTGAGATCGAAGTCGAGATCGAGGAGGAGGAGGATGATGAGGTGGATGGACAGGTTGTTAGCTCTAACGGCGTTGGAGTTGGAGGAGGTGTGAGGATTCCGCTTCCGTGGGAGCTGCTTCAACCGACGTTACGGATCTTAGGTCACTGCTTGCTTAGTCCGTTGAATAGCGAAGATGTTAAAGATGCAGCTTCTGATGCGGTGAGGTCGTTGTACGCAAGAGCTTCTCATGATTTGAACCCGCAGGCGATTCTGGCTACTCGGAGTTTAGTTAACCTCGATGCAAGCGCGCGTGCCGCTGCCAAGACTGCATCTGCGGAGAGTGTTGTTGATGGGTCGTCGAATGTTAACACTCCGAGCAAGTCGAAGAAACCAGAGATTCTTTTGTCATCGAAGTGAGTGAGTGGCTCTTTTCTTTTGGTTTTGTGAAGGTTATGTGTATTGTTGAATATGAGACAAATGTAGAAATCCTTGTTGTATGATCATATGCTTGAGTGGTTTTCATGACTTTTGAGGATAGTTTTGCGTCGTTTTGTAATGTTCCTAATTCAAATCTCTTTAGGCAAATGATAAGACTATGATTAATGTCTGGAACTTGGAGACGCTATGCGATCAAGTTTTAGATGTAATGAAAACCATATCTGTTGTTTCAAATGGACAGAGAAGATCCGATTATAACAAAGTTATTACACAAGAGTTTCCATTTCCCTCTCTCCCTCTCTCTCTACTCCTCGTTGCCTGAAACTCCCTCCGCCTGAGCAGCAGCTCCTACTCCATCTGTAAGAATGATATCATAGCAAAGAGATTGATCAAGTAAGTCCTTAAAATTGCTTTGAATATGGGAGATGATAAGATGTAAAACTTTACCTTCACCACCGCCATCGGATGGAGCACATGGAGACTTCCTGTAACGCGTCTGCTGCTGGGTTGGCTGCAAAAATGGGACAAGATCTTAGCACTGGAAACAAAACGCAGAAAGAAAAACAGCTGAAGCGTGGTTTCAAGGTCATTTACTTGTAACTTGGGACGAAGAGCTTCAAGAGGTCCCTTCGGCTTGGCCACACCTTGCTGTTAACCAAAAAAACAAAATCATAACACCCTGAGGAGTGGGAACATTATAGAGAGCTTATATTTGATAAACAACAACACTCGTGGAATCAAAGTTTAAACAATTTTACCTTTCCAAGAGCCCAATCAGCTGAGTCAAAGTATGCTCGCTCATGATCCTGATACAAGACCACACACCTCAGAAGAAGGAAAAAACACCAAAAACTCCTTAGAGAAGATAAATGAACATACCTTGGAGATGAGCGGGGGTTTCTTTGGCATAAGCCCTCCATACTTCTTCTTTACAGCAGCCTCCTGCACAATTCAATCAAAGAAAGAGTTAGTTCAATGGGATTTGATCAATTATCTCTAATGTGTGAGAGTTAGATGGAAACCTCCTGATGTGATGATGGCATCGACTTTTCAGCCTCGTTAGTGAGGTTTCCTTGCTCTTTCAAATCCTCTACGCTAGACATTATGATGTTGCAACGTCACCAAAACCTGCACTAGTGTAATATAATACACAATGATTATTCAAAAACTAAAAATACACACAATTCATGAATTGAGGTACAAAAGGTAGACTCAAAAAGTACGGAATAAAGGTAGCTAATAACTGAAGTTGAACAGCAGAGTGAAGATGTTTTCATCAAACAATAGAGATATGCTTCGTAATTGGTACTACTTGCACGGTCTTGTGACCAAAGGATATGTTCTGAAAAGTGTAGTGTATAAAACTAATGCTCAAGAACAGGAATGAGAATTATAGCTATGAACAAACTGTATACTCCATGAAATAAACAAAGCTTCCAAAGATTTATATCTCAACTACTATGTGTTGATGATAGGTTTCTTGATCAGAGCGCAGAAGAAGATTTATGTATAATATACACGTAAACAAATTCTACAGGGATCAATTTGTTATGAAAGTAGCAGAAGCTCTGGAGTTTAATTTTTTTTTTTTTTTAACTCTACGTATAATCTAAATCAATATCCAGATTGAATATCAAAACCAAACCATATGAGTCAGATCTACCAAAGCCAAAATAGATAACGATTGAATAAACCAAGATTTTCAGCTAACACACAAAGCCAATACGAGATCAGATCACAAAAAAAAAAAGCACAAATGGCGAATCAGAAATAAAATTTTAAACCGGAGCTAAACACAAGCGATAACTAATAAGAATTTATTCGTTGCGAGATTGTAAAATGACATAAAGAATCGAAGAACAAGGAACGAAACCTATGACAGTTTTTTTTAAAAGCGAGATCGAGAATCGACTTACCAGGAGGAAGAAGAAGAAGAAGAGAAAAGATTTGTTATGGCTCTGCCTCTCTCTCTCTCTTTATTATTGTTGTCAAAGAGATCTTCAGGAATTGAATTTATAAAGGATGATCGTGTGGGAGACAGATAAAAGACAGATGATTGGGATTAGAGTTAGATAGGAAAGAAGAAACGCGGAGACGAGGTTAAATTGGTAAATATGTTCACTATGAACTGTGTAACACGTACAATTTACTACATCGTTGTAACATTATTATTTTTTTTTTCGTTGTAACATATTCGTTATGACCCATCGAATGTAATGTACGCGTTAGAAATTAAGATGATGATAATGGCACATATGTTTGTCTCCAAAAAAATTCGTTTCTAGATTCAAAACATTGTCTTAACAATAAAGACTCGAGTAAATTAAACAGAGCATATTCTTATACGCAACCAAAAACAAAAAAGAAGCCAAAACACTTCTGGCTTTGAGAGAGAATGATGGTGGGCATATTGAATCAACGGAGTCTTCTGGCTTCTCTCTCGGACTCGAGAAGAGTGAGGATGTCTCCTTCTCTCACCGGTCCTTTCACATTCCTCATGATATAACGGTCTGAATCTGTGAACTTCACTCTCACCTGAGTCACCTGACCACGAGAACCTGTTCTCCCCATCACTTTCACCACCACGGCATGCTTGATCTGAGAATCCATTCTGCCATCACACAAAAGCGTGGCATATTAACATCCACATATCAACCAGAAAATCGAATCAAAGTAATAACTAAGAAGAATATGAAACCAGCTCAAGATTCGAGTCATACAGCTAACACTGACACTGAATTAACCATACGATTCCATTTTCGAGTCATACAACAAATAATCATTAACCATATTGTTCTTGCGCGATTATGATTTCACCAAGTCAACAAAATCTTCTACTAGTGCGATAGATCACTTAGCAGCGTGTACAACAATATAAAAACCACATGGGAACACGACAATGAACAAACCTGTTGAAATGTTGCGGCGGGTGCTCAAGAAGCTACGTGAAATCGAGTCTGCTAAAAAGAAACCTAATTCCAATAAGCTGAGTAATGAATTTATATAAAAGATAAATGGGCCTGAACTACAAGCTTATGTGAATTACTGTGGGCTTTGAAAAGTACGATCGATTCCAGCAAAATCAGAAACTATCTTCACATCAACGAACTGTTTTTTGAGATCATTGGACGTGTAGACTACAATCATCTTGCTTTGCTTCTCTCCACTGTTCTGCATCATCATTAAGCCCAATCATTTGGTATGTGATATTAGTACACATGGTTCTAAAAATCAGTCTACGTGACCCCTAAAAGTCTTGATAACTGGATCTTATTTTGATTTATCTGATTCAAATCAATTTATCTCATCGAGACACAACATATTCCGGCGTCGCAACAGCTCGCCGACATTTTTACGAAGTCTCTCCCTCGGCATCCTTTCATTGAGCTTAGGAACAAATTCGGTGTCGATGGGCCACCCACCCCGAATTTGAGGGGGGCTGTTGAGAATAGAGTCATGCAGTCCAGCGATGCAAGCCCAACATCAAAGTCCAAATATAATTGTCACATGAAGACAACAATAATGTTTCCACCTACTTCCGTACCTGAGAAAAAGAACAAAGGAGACGTTAGAGGAAAAGCTAGATGTGCTTCTAATACAAACAGATTCAACATATTACAGACTGTGAATGAGGATGAAAACTACTTTACAGCTATCACTTGATGATAAGGTTAGAGGCTAGTCTAGATCCTTCTAAGGATGTCTATATAACCATTGTAAGGCTCTCTTGTAAATGTTAAGGAAAATATAAGTTTAAGAAACAAAGTGTCTATCTTTTCTAAAGTTTCACAAAAACTAGTTTAAAACTAGTTTAAATCGGACTCCGAATAATCCGTTTAGTTGCTAGTCTTCTGCACTCCGCATAGTTACGGTATATCGATTTCTCCAACATGTGCAGACTCAAGAAAGAATACTTATATGGGCCGTAGTTCTGTAAGCAAAAGAAAGCCCAAATAATCTTTTGATTGTTTTCTTCTGATCGTCTTCTGCGAGTCGAGTTGAATTCTCCGGGAGGAGTTAGATCTTCCGATGGAGGAGCAGATGGGAGGGAGCGAGGATAGATGGAAGGGATCGCTAGAGAACATAACGGAGATGGCTTCAAATCTCGATTCCCTCCAGACGCTTCTCCTCAAGAAAGCCGTCTTCGTTGAAGAAGACACTTTCTCTAGAGCCTCTCTCGTCTCCGAACAAGCCCGAACCATCAAGGTCAGCGATAAATGATGAATCGATTTGGAGTGTATCGAGGTTAATTGGGCTGACAGTGATCTATGGATTCGATCGTTCCATCTTGTTGATCAATTCAGATCCCCTTTGTAACTAGTTGGATTAGAGAATAGAGATTACCAATGAGCTTGTGGTTTTGATTTTTATGATCTATTTGATGATGAAATGATCATAGAAAGTTTTGAGGTTTCATCAATAATGTTTACCTGTGTACTCGTGTCATTGTTTTGTGTTTAGGTGCTTGAGCAAAGGGTGCAAACACTAGAAAGAGAACTGGATGCTGCCATCACAGCCGCTGCTCATGCTCGGTCTGAGAAACGGCAAGCTGAGTCATCACAAAAAGCTGCTGAAACACGTGCCTTAGAGGTCACAAAAGAGCTCGAAAACACCACAAGTACGTTTTGTTTTTAAAATTATCAACGCCATTCTTGGGTTCTTTGGTTTTGATGAAACGAGATTGTTTGTTTCAGAGGTTTTCAAGCTGCATATGGAAGAGCTCCGAGGGATGCAAGAGCAGATATCCAAACGCGATAACGAGATCAAGCTCTTGGAAGCTATCATCCAAACGCTCGGTGGAAAAGACCGACTGAGAAAAAGTGGTGTTAACGATTGAGTTATCTTTCGTTTCGTTCTCTTGTAATACTCTGTATCATACTCTCACAAGATAAATATTAATCAAGACTATGTTACAAGTGAGTTCTTTGTGATTTAGTCTTCGTAGTAATTAGAGATTCACTTTTATGTAGCCTTTGTTGAGGAAAGTATCAGGGAAACTCAAATGAACTTGGATAAGGAACGAAAAAATGATTAAGGTTGTTTCAAAAAGAGTAGTACTTAGTTTTCACAAGTTAGAGATACAAAGATGCTAACTATATATATGGTAGGGCAGATTGTTGTGACCAGCATCTATCATCTACGGTTTAGGCAGCTACAATCTCAACATGGTTCTGTCATGTTCCCAAGTCGATTCTTTTCTCGAAACAGACTAGAAAAATCCAAGACAAGCCGTCTACCATCGAGCATGACATCAATCATCTAACGATTCAGACCGCTACAATCTCAACATGGTTGTGTCATCTTCCCAAAGTCAATTCTTTTCTCGAACCAGACTAGAAAAAAATCCAAGGCAAGCCATGTAATAAGATTAGCATCCTATGGAACTAAAAACAAAGAACATTCAACCAGACCACAGTCTACTAAAGCTGCAACATCTCAAACATAATAAGGAGGTCCCAAGAAACTAGACTGAAAAGATAAAGAGGAAACAAACACACAGTAGCAGTTTAGGGCACCACCTACGGGAAAAAGCAAGCAATATTACAGAGGGTTGAAGTTCCTATGCTTGGAGATGAAACATCATATCGATACAAGCAAACATGCTTTGATACACCATGCCTTTCTTCTTTACCATGCGGTCACTCCTGCAAGCGATTTGAAAAAAAAAACACACACAGTTCAGATATCAACTTCATTGGTGATTTTTTTGTATAAAGTGTACTGTTACCCACATCAGCATAAGGAGATTGACTACGAGCTTTGTCACGAGGAGATGGGGACCTATCATATTTCTTCCTCTCCGGAGAGGCCTTTTCAAGAGAAGGGCTACGGCTGCGGGGAAGAGGAGTCAGAGACCTCTCTTTGCTTCGCCTTTCAGGTGAGTCTTTTTGCGGGGAGGCACTTCTAGGGCTGCGGCGAGCAGGAGATGCACTGCAAGTCAAAAAGCTGGAGTCAGGATAATTTTTAACAAAGAAATAAAGAGGTTGGAAAAGGGAAGAAACCTCAAGGAGCGACTGCGACTCTTATCATCATAACGGCCTCTGACTCTGCGTTTGTCATCAGGGCTGGCACTACGAGACCTGCTGCGCCGGCGATGGTCTCTATCCTTCTCATGATGCCTGTCACGCCTTTCATAGCTTCTGCTTCTGCTCCTGCTTCTCTTCCTGTAGTCTCTTTCTCTATAATCATCTCGGGACCTAAAAGTTAAGTAACTCGATTAGAAGAAGTAACAAAAGCGAATAGAGTAACAGTATAATACGACCACGAAGTCCCTGCAACTCACCTCCTACGGGGACTGCGGCTTCTCCTAGGACTACGGCGTCTATACGGACTACCACTCCTTCTAGGACTACGGCTTCTTGACCTCCGTGACTTTGGAGGAGGTTCCACAACCCTCCCTTTGGAACTGAAACAATATTTTACAAACTAATCAACACACAATTTACATAAGAGGATCAAAAAATTCATATGGCAACAAACAAGTATAACAAAACTCACATCTTCTCAGCATTAGGACCATATTTAGCAAACTGAACAGTCATCTCTCTGCCATCAACAACTCTTCCTGAAACAAAAAAAAAAAAAGACAAAACCTTTCATGTTTCAAAATCAAATCACACAAAGGGAAAAAAAAAAAGCTGATATTAAGATCTTACCGTCAAGCCTTTCCACCGCTTTGTGAGCTTCGTCTTTGTACTTAAAACGAACAAACGCAAAACCACGCGAGTCACCAGTCCTAAAAACAAAGAACTGATTTAATTACAGAAAGACACGAAAGTACGAAACCAATGTTTCTAGTGAGGAGGAGGGGTAGTAAACCTTCGATCTCTGGGGATAAAGACATCCACGACCTTTCCGTATTTGGCGAATAGAGGGTACAGATCATCTGCGGTCGTACCTACACAACACAGAACAAAACCCTCAATCTCTCAGAACGAAGAAAACCATGACCAGTATTATAGTGCGAGAGAGAGTGAAAGAGATTATACGGAAGGTGATGTTGAGGACGAGGAGAGAGTAGGTGTCGCTGATGTCCGGTGGACCTGACCTTCCGAAGTGCGACATGGTTGTTGTCACCGCCGGCGGAGAGAGAGTGGGAGGGAAAGAGTGAGATTAGGTTTAACGTGAGTGACCTGTGGAATTTACGAGATACGGGCTAGTTTTGTTTTACCGTTAATTACAGTTATACCCTTCAATAGAAAGAGCGCGCTAAAAGAAAGAGAGGGAAAAGACAATTACATTCCAACCGGATCGTACCGACTTCGGTCCCATTGATATCCGGTTGATAGGATAGGATCGACATTATGGGCATTGAATTATTGAAATTTGATTGAAATAACGCAAATCAACTCATTAACGACAGATTATAGTAGTACCATTTGATTTGGTGGTTTTATTACAAGTTCCTTGATGTTTTCGTGATAAAAGATGTGATTTCAAATCATAAAAATAGTTTATTGATAAAATACACACCAATAAAACAAAATATCGTCAACAATGTCTCCTCTAGCGGTCGGACACCTAGGTAGATCACAATATTCACATCTTGTTCCCCACCAATCCAAACTCTTCTCCGGCCTCCATCCCCACCGAGACTCAGCCTATCCAAAATATTTTTCCAATCATCAAGTCCCTCAAAGAACCCAATCCCTTCAATAAGATATTATCCACCTCCCTGTTGCTTTCCCTTCTCCCACCTGCCACAGCAGGCTCTTCAACTTCATTTTACTAAGCTCCACATTCAAATCCAACCTCCCCACATTCTCTTAGCTCCAGCTCCCATTCTTTTTTCTAGTAGATGAGGAACCAACAGCTCTCACAAGTGGTTCTTTAATTTCCCTTTCCCAACATTCACATTCTTGTTCAGGTGGTTCTTGGAAAAGCCGGTTCTTTTCTCTTCTTATCATCCACCTTAGGGCATGCAAAGAGAGGTGATATAGGTGACCAGCGGTCCAGCTCGGCGGAGCTTTAAACTCATCCGAAAACCCTAAAGGAAACACACTCCACGAGCAAAAAAGTAAACATCTTTTTCTCCTTTTTCCCTTCCATTACAGGAGGTTTCTGAATCCTCACAGCTTGAAACGCTCTCCTCCAATCCTGACACTTCAAGCCACATTCCTCGTATCCCTTAGGGTACTCAAAGAGTACAAAGCAAGGACACGCAATGTGTTTGGGGTTCTTAGCTAACTGACCGAGTGGTAGATCTGAAATGTGTTACAACATCAAACCGGGATTCTCCAGTTTAATTGAGTATTTTACAAGATACGGTTCGAACCGGGAATTTTTTTCCGTTGAAGACCGATTTGGACATGTTTACGTTTCACATAATTAATTAATTTATGAAATTATGGGGTGTATTATGTTAATTAAGAATTTGAAAATAGCCTTTAAAAATCATTGTTATTGAACCTGCTCCTTTACAAAATAATTTTAAATTTTTATTGTTACTTAAAATATTTAAACTGTTAATTTTAAGATTTTATACGTATTTATAGTGTTTGATGAGGTTTCTTAAATATATCTGTTCTTAAACATAATTTAAAAATAAATAAAATTATTTATTTTATCTTATTTTATGTTTAATCAAATAAAAATTCTTATTAAAATATTGGTAAAATGATAAAACTGAAAATAAAAATAAAATTTATTTTTAAATATATTTAAATTAAAAAAATTATTCCTGCAGATGGTGCAGGAAACACCTACTAAACTGTAAACACTGGATAAACCTTACAAAAATATAGCGATTCATTCTACCAAATGTATGTTTTAATACATTTTACATCACCCAAAACGATAAACACGAAACGAGAGTATAGTTAACTCTTTGAAACTTAGCTTAGCTAGTGCCTAGTGGTAACCAACCGGAGCTGCTGCTTCTCGCAATTCCTTTCCTTGATTGCGAATGTCCTGCACAAATAACGCAATAATAGCAGCTCACAAACACAGCACAAAACAATATCAACACTACTAATTATCGACATTTTTAAGATAATCCTGAACAATGCTTTGTGTCTACCGCACTACACTTACGGAAGCAAAATGGTTGACATCTCGATGATGAGCTTCATCAGCACGGATCACAGTAACAACATCTTTCAACGTAGCATCTTCCGGCAACCTCCAATAATCAATCGCAATCGCCGGCGCCGCAACATTCTCGATCTTCCCATCATCGATATCCTTAAGAAACTCCGTGTAAGAATGTATAGCTTCTTCTTCCAGGTATCCAACGATACGATGAGCCAACCGCGGCGAAACCACGTAGCAAGTGAAGAAAGAGCTGAAGAAAACGCCTTGGACGAGTATCACGAGAAGACGCTCGTACCATTTGGGTTTGACTAACTCCATCATCGTCATCAGATGCATCCTCTCGTTCTCTGCTTCTTCTAATAACGCTTTGATCCAACCTCCGCTGTGTTCGAATCTTCGGATTGATTTTAGGTGGAGGAGCATTCCTCCCACCATTCCTGGTACGGCGGCTACTGTCTCTAGCATCATTGCTCTGCATCCGTATCGTCTCTGCGGATAAATGTAGTAAAGCTCGAACGTGAAATGAGCTAAACAAACGCACACATGAATTTTATGTTATGCGAGGATCATGCCTGAAAGAATATGTCGGTGGGAACACGGAGGAGTTTGACTGTCACGTAAGCGATTTTGTCAGTGATGTTCTTCGGAACGTGGTGCTTCTTCAAATCTATTGATAAGTCTGCTTGATGCGTCTCCCACGGCTGTTCAAAGTATGCATTATTATAAATGCTTAGTATGTTTACGAAACTCGATATATAAATAACTAAACATATATTAAAAATTTGACTTCACAAATAATCTACTAACTCGATAAAACAAATAAAAAAATAAAAATAATATACTGATAAGAGCTCAGTTTCTATTTACTGAGTTTTTAATATTTTTGTCAGCAAAAATGCTAAATTTACATTATTGCATAGTTTTTTGATTGGTAAAATATCTGTGGAGTTGAGTTTTTGAACGCAAATCCACCAATTTTGTAAGAGACCATAATTAAATTTACCATAAAACAGTTCCAAGGCCATTCGGACCCGTCTTTACGTGCAATCTTCATCTTGGCCGTCTCTATTCCCCAGTAACTTGGAACCGCCACAGATCCACCGTCGTTTTGATCTTTATTCACCGTATTGATCCTCGGCTTTTCATCTTTCTTCTCAGTTGCTGACGCAGAACACATCATCCTCCACTTCAGGTTGAAACTCCCAATCAAGGATACTGCTCGAGTTTTAGAATACATGAATCCTAATCTATATCACAAGTATAAATACGTGAATCATCTATAAACTCACACCATGCTCAGAACGGATATTGAAGTCGCCAAAACCGCCACACCAGTCACGGACTAGCATCGGTTTCTTTGTGTCTTCCTCATGTTTAACCACGGAGACGGTGGAAACACACCTTACGAACGTGTTACAGTTTACTCTGCTTCGGACAAGCAGAGCTTGTAAAGCTGTCCTTGCAAAGAGTTGACTCATGTCGAGTTAAACAATCTTGTTTCAGATCCTTTGTTCTGGTCAGTTTGGATACTATTCATTTCTCGGGTTTTAAGTCTTCCAGGTGTTGTCGAGAGAGAGGAGAAAAGGTGACAGCTGCTGTATTCGCGGCGAAGACAGCTAAGTACATGTGGTTCGAATCTAACCGTCGCTTTCGCGATGAAAAAACTTTTTGATGGTAATGACTTAAGTAACATGAGCGTTCTTAGCAAAAAAAAAAAAAAGTAACATGAGCGTCAATAAGGATTTAGAGTATGTCAGCTTGTCCGAATCATGACGTGACGTTTAGACCCCACGAATCTTGGCCCTCGAGTAAATCCTCTTGTTGGATATGTTCTTTTTTTTTGGTAATCTTGTTCGATTATTTTTTGTTTGGTTTAACTTGTCTTAAGTACAGGGTGGTTTTCTTTAAATGTAACGTAGGGAAAGTTCCTAAAAAGAAGTTATCTTTTTATAACAAATTATAAAAATAAATAAATTTTCAATCGATTGTTTTACCTTAGACTAACAATGGGGGTGTTGAATCAACTGTTAAATACCCTACAATGGGATAGTTGAAAATGAAAAAAAATCTGATATGAATTCATCGTAGTTGAAAGTATTCAACATGTTGAATACTGAAAAGTGGGGTTTATTTTTCACTTTTCTTTTTATCTCATCTTAAACATTTAAGGTCAATTATTTTATAATAAATTATATTTTTTGTAAAAATATTTATATGAAAATTTATCATCTTTTGTGTTTTATAAATAGAAAATTTGTTGATTTGGATTAAAAAAATATTTAATTTTATTAAACAAATGTTAAACAAAATGGTGGGGTAGAGTGTGTAAATTTATCAAACAAAATTATGGTAGAGAAGGGTATTAAAAATGTGTTGAATTAATAGGTGGAAAATAAAAAAGTGATGTATCATATTAAAAGTTGTAAAGTAGACTGTTGAATCAATTTTTCCACTTTACATAGTCTTACAGGACTTTTTATATCTAACCAGTTTCATTTACCTTATGTTAAAACCGATTTATATCTTATGACATTTCTATATTTCATATTTTACTCTAAAATAAAATGGAAAATTGAGTAATGGACAAAATAAAAATTATTTTATTTATAGAAATAAAATAATATTTTAATTTTTTGTTTATTACTTCATTTTTCAATATAGTTCAAAACAAAATATGGAATAAGGAGGAAAATGCTCTTACTGTTTTTAAAAAAAACAAAAAAATCAACGATTCTGCTAAGTTATTATATAGATATATACAAATACTAGTCACGAAGAACTCACTCAATCTTTTAAAAAAAAAATCATTAACAAACTATTAAATCAGATAATAAAATATAATTGTTTCCATGTTTTGGGTACATATTAAAAGTATTTTAACAAAAGTCTCTTGCGTTGAATACATTGAACAATTCCTTCAATTATCTAGCTATATTGATTATTATCGTTTTCAATTGCAATAGTTACAAATTTCATTATAATTAAAATTTAATAATTAATATAGTTAATTGATTCTTAACATTTCTTTATCAAAATTAAACTTAGCACTACCGAGACTTAGATAATTTTCTACAATCATGATCCAGACAAAAAGAACACGTGCGCAAATGTCATCCTGTGTATCCACGTGTAAGACAATCATTGGAAGGTAGTGTTTCCTTCACTGGTTTTTATAAAAACAACCTCCACCGGATCGGCACTTTCCTTCCGATTTCCTCCGACTCGCCCCCAAAAAAGGGATTAAAGGGAAAAGAAATCGATTCGCTTTCATACCTGGAAAGCTCAAAAAGGGGAAGAAGACAATCTATAAGAGCTAGCTCCAGTTTCAGACATACCCAGATCGATTTTTAGGGTTCGTTCGTTCGTTCGTTCGTTGATTTAGCTCTGTGATTGCGACAAGCTAGAGATCTCTGCTGGGTTTTGCGTTTATGTTCCATGGCGGATCGTGGATCTTTCGGATTTGCCCCTCAATTAGGTCTCTAATCTCTTCATCTAAGGCCTTTTTACTCGTTTGGTAGTTTGGATCTGATCATTGATAGGATTCTAGCAAATGGTTGTTGTTTGTCATTTTTGTCTGAATTGAGTTCTTTTGTGTCTTTGTCGGAATTAAATTTTCTGGGCATGATTAGTTGAGTGTCTCTTTTTGCATTTTGATATTGGTTAGTGCAGAGAGGGTTAGCTCTAGAACTGTATCCAGATTCAAAGTCGTTAGGGTTGTTGTTTGCCATGTTTGTCGGAACGAAATTTCTAGCTTACGATTAGTTGAATAACTCTTTTTGCATTTTGGTGTTGGTTAGTGCAAGAGTGTGTTGCCAGCTCTTAGCTCTGGAACTGTATCCAGATTCAAATCATTTAGGGTTGTTGTTTGGCATGTTTTTGTCGGAATTGGTTATTACTTTGTCCGAGCTAAGTTCTCGTGTATCTTTTTCGGAATGAAATTTCTGGTCACGGTTAGTTGATTTCCTCTTTTTGCATTTTGATATTGGTTAGTGCAAAAGAGTGTTTATCCTGTCGTAGCGTTGATGTATTTCTTTGTCAACTTGTAGATATTCAACAGTTGCTGTCTGAAGCACAACACAGGTGGCTGAGACCTGCTGAGATTTGTGAGATTCTTCGGAACTACCAGAAGTTTCATATCGCGTCAGAGCCTCCCAACCGACCACCCAGTATGTTTTGGCTGCTTAACAACATTACTAAGTCATGAACTATATGAATAAGCAATTACTAGGATACTGAATAGGCTATTGTAGCCACTTTGGTTTTTGATTCTGTCTTGCATTAACAGAGTTTTACATTGGTGTTGTCCTGCTTCTCTTGGCTTTAAGATTTTCTTACACTGCCCGGTTTAGCCTATGAGTCCTAAAAAGGAGAAATTTTTTTGTGTGTTGCGGTATAACAACAATTTAGTACTGTTTTGTCTTCTGTAAATTGACAGAAATCTCGTGCTTTTCTAGGTGGTTCACTCTTTCTCTTTGATAGGAAGGTGCTCAGATATTTTAGAAAAGATGGGCACAATTGGAGGAAGAAGAAAGATGGTAAAACAGTGAAAGAGGCTCATGAAAAGCTCAAGGTTAATAATATATTTCCATTCATGTTTTCTCACTAATTTTTTAGTAATATGTTAAATGTGTGAGAGTAACATAACATTGTTTAAGTATATATAGGTAGGAAGCATTGATGTGTTACATTGTTACTATGCACATGGGGAAGACGATGAGAATTTCCAGAGGCGTTGCTACTGGATGCTTGAACAGTGAGTCCTATGTTTTTTTCAAATTTCATTTTCTTTGTCCGGTTAATTGTACTGTAAATGTTACTTTGAGAACAGAACGAAAAATAAATTGAAATGTGATTTGTAAGTATTAGTGCTTATGTCCTCTGTTTTGTATGGGTACAGGGAACTGATGCATATTGTTTTTGTTCACTACTTGGAGGTTAAGGTATAGCTTTTCTCTCAGTACCGTAATAATATATTCTTAGAATATAAACATCCATATCTCAAATATTATATTGTTCTTTTTTAAAGTGGATTCTTCTTCTTTTTTTTTTTGACAATGGTGGTTTTTATAGTCATCGTATGCTGTATTTCATGCTATTTAAACAGGGTAACCGGATTAGTTCCAGTGGAATTAGAGAAAACAATTCAAATTCTCTCAGTGGCTCCACTTCTGTGAATATTGAATCAACAGCCAACACATCCAGCACATTGTCACCACTATGTGAAGATGCTGATTCTGGTATATATATAGTTATCTTTAGACTTTATGTGCTTCCTGTTTAGGGTTATAGTTCTATTTTTACTAAAAGTTTTGCATGTTCGCTGTTCCTTTATAGGAAACCGAGATGGTTGGACGTCTCAGGTTCATGGGAATATAGTTAAAGAAAGCGACTCCCAAAGATTAGTGGGTGTCCCAGCGTTGGATGCTTCCTTTGAGAATCCATTGGCAAGATACCCGAACCTACCTTATAATAATGCTCTGTTGACTCAGACAAATCCTTCTAGTGCTGGAATAATGTCCGTGGAAGGGCATCTCAGAAGTCCTCTTCAAAACCAAGTAAATTGGCAGGTATTGTATCTAACTTGTCCATTGATTATATGTGAGAGAGGATCAGTATTGATTGACAGAAAGATTCTCGTCTCTGTAGATTCCAGTTCAGGACAGCTTGCCATTGCAAAAATGGCCCATGGACTCCCATTCTGGCATGTCCCATGGTACTGACCTGTCCCTACATGAGACCTTTTCGAGTCTTATTGGCAGTCAAAATCAGCAGCCTAGTTTTCAAGCTCCGTTTACAAGTAGTGTCGAAGCAGCATACATACCTAAATTTGGCCCTGAGGATCTTCTTCTATACGAAGCAAGTGCTAACCAAACGCTACCTCTAAGGAAATCACTGTTGAAGAAAGAGGATAGTTTGAAAAAGGTTGACAGTTTCTCTCGGTGGGTTAGTAACGAACTCGCCGAGATGGAGGACTTGCAGATGCAGTCTTCGTCCGGAGGTATTGCGTGGACCTCTGTTGAAACTGCAGCCGCTGCTTCTTCCTTAAGCCCGTCCTTATCCAAGGACCAGCGCTTCACCATGATAGACTTTTGGCCCAAATGGACTCAGACAGACTCAGAAGTTGAGGTAATGCTGTCCTGTTATCTTTGTATAAGTTGATGAACTTGTATCAGCTCACCCTTTTGATTGTTCAAACAGGTCATGGTTATTGGGACGTTTCTGTTGAGTCCTCAGGAAGTAACTAGCTATAGCTGGGCATGCATGTTTGGAGAAGTGGAGGTTCCTGCTGAGATTCTAGTGGATGGTGTTCTTTGCTGCCATGCTCCTCCGCATGAAGTCGGTCAAGTCCCGTTCTACATTACATGTTCCGACAGATTCTCTTGCAGTGAAGTACGAGAGTTCGATTTCCTTCCTGGCTCTGCGAGAAAGTTAAACACTGCTGACATATACGGTGCCTTTACAAACGAAGCATCACTTCATTTGCGGTTTGAGAATCTGCTGGCTCGCATATCTAGTGCTCAGGAACACAACATCTTTGAAGATGTTGGGGAGAAACGAAGAAAAATCAGTAGAATCATGTTGCTAAAAGACGAAAAGGAGTCCCTCCTCACATCGACAGTTGAGAAAGGTTTAACAGAGGTGGAAGCAAAAGAGCGACTTATTAGGGAAGAGTTTGAAGATAAGTTATATTTGTGGCTTATCCACAAGGTGACTGAAGAAGGCAAGGGTCCAAATATATTGGATGAAGAAGGACAGGGTGTCCTACACCTTGCTGCAGCTTTAGGGTATGATTGGGCTATAAAGCCAATATTGGCAGCAGGTGTTAGCATCAACTTCCGAGATGCTAATGGGTGGTCTGCTCTTCATTGGGCTGCGTTCAGTGGCAGGCAAGAATCTCTGACTTTTTATCTCTTCAGTCACTTTTTTTTTGTTCTGTAACGTCTTTACCACTTACCTTGGATTTGAAAGTTCTCAAGGCCTGCGGGTTAGTTTGGTTTGGTCGAAATCTCACCAAAGTGAACCGAAAAGAAATTTGGTTCGGTTATCTCGGTTTTAAAAATTTTTACTGAAGTTTTTGGTTTTCGCGTAAATTTTCGGTTTAAGGTGAGTATAATTTGAATTTTATCGTTAAGTTCGGTTATTTCTTTTCGAATTTTAGTTAATTTGGCTTGGAATTTTGGTTAAGATTGGTATTGTTTGGTTAATTTTTTCCGGTTAATAACTGCAAGCCTGGTTCTCAGTCTCAAGTCCATATCTCTTTTGAGTTCTCGTTTAAACTCTGACAGTTAGTTCTTCTCTCTGTTTATTGTTATACTTCAGGGAGGATACTGTTGCTTTACTTGTCTCACTGGGTGCTGATTCTGGAGCATTGACAGACCCATCTCCGGAGCTTCCCTTGGGTAAAACAGCTTCTGACTTGGCTTACGGGAACGGACACAGGGGAATTTCAGGTTTCCTTGCAGAGTCTTCCCTCACCAGCTACCTCGAGAAGCTTACAGTGGACGGCAAGGAAGACAGCTCCACCGACTCCTCTAGAGCAAAAGCTGTTCAAACAGTAGCCGAGCGGACAGCTACTCCTATGAGTTATGGTGATGTACCTGAAACGCTGTCGATGAAGGATTCTCTCACTGCTGTCTTGAACGCGACACAAGCAGCTGATCGTCTTCATCAAGTGTTTAGGATGCAGTCGTTCCAGCGGAAACAGCTATCTGAGTTTGGCGACAGCAACGAGTTTGGTATGTCGGATGAGTTGGCTGTTTCTTTTGCAGCTGGGAAGACTAAGAAGGCAGGACACAGTAGCGGTGCTGCTGTTCATGCCGCTGCCGTTCAGATTCAGAAAAAGTACCGTGGTTGGAAGAAGAGAAAGGAGTTCCTTCTGATCCGACAGAGAATCGTCAAGATTCAGGTTTGAATCATTTCTTCTAAAACAAGTTGAAAGGCTTTCTGTCTTTATGTCTGTTTTTTTTTACTGATTATTACCGTTTTAGGCTCATGTGAGAGGACATCAAGTGAGGAAACAGTACAGAACCATTATCTGGTCTGTAGGATTACTAGAGAAGATCATCTTGCGGTGGAGGCGTAAAGGTAGTGGCCTACGCGGTTTCAAACGCGATGCAGTCACCAAGGCACCTGAACCTGTATGTGCTCCCACACAAGAAGATGACTATGATTTTCTCAAGGAAGGAAGGAAACAAACCGAGGAAAGGCTTCAAAAGGCTCTCACCAGAGTGAAGTCCATGGCTCAGTATCCAGAAGCACGTGCTCAGTACCGTAGGCTGTTGACTGTCGTTGAGGGCATCCGCGAGAACGAGGTAACAGTTGTGTTTTTTTTTTAGACTCTCCTTAACATTACTTGATGAGACTCTTTAACTTTGTTAACAGGCTTCTTCTAGCTCAGCTATGAACAACAACAACAACAATACAGAGGAAGCTGCGAATTACAACGAGGAAGATGATCTAATCGATATTGATTCTCTTTTGGATGACGATACTTTCATGTCTCTTGCATTTGAATGATGATGATGGATCCACTGTATGATGATGATCACAATGCTTTTTTTTTTCTAACTTCATTTAGGTATTGGCAATGTAAATACAGCTTTATCTCTCTACATAGTTGGAAAGAGTGATGGATTTGACTTATTAGTTTGGGTATAGAGAAACATGTTCTTTTCAAGTTGTATGTACCCTTAGAAGTATATGGCTTGTGCATAGTTTCAATGCTCAATGCCTTTTGTACACAAACTGGTTTGTTTTTTCTTTACATTTTTACATGGAGATTGGTCTCTTTTTTTCTTACCGTTGTTGACAAAAAAAAATTTGACGCGAAAACGTGTTAATTAAATAACCACACGTGAAGAACGTATTTTTAAAAATAAAAAACTATTTTTGTTAGAAACGTCTCAATACATAAGAAAATGAAAATTTCATTTAAGTTCACCTGTAGAAATTTTTTCTTTTATTTACTTAACTTGTATTAAATTTGAGATAGTAAATTTGTTAAAATACTTTTTCTTAAAATATAGTTACAAATTAAAGCAAAAAATGAACATACAATAACAAATATCTTCAGAAGCCCATGGGCGTATATATAAATATATGGGCCTTTTTGAATAAAAACCTGGCCCAAACATAAGAACCGACTCGCTCGATTGGTCGATTCCAGTCACTTCATTTCCCTGTATTTATTTATTTTTCTCTGCCTTCATTTGGATAAACCCTAGCTCTCGCGTTCTACTTCCCCATCTCAGGCGATTCCGATAATCTGTGAGTTCTTCTTATCATTTCAATTACTTTTTTTGTTTATTGTTTCTGATCTGATCGAATCTCTGTTGTTTCTGTTATTATTACTCGAAAAAAGCTATCTACCATGGCGGATCTAGATCCAGAGATCGCTAAAACTCAAGAGGAGAGACGCAAGATCGAGGCAGAGCTCGCTTCCCTCACTTCCGTGAATTTCGATCGCGATCTCTACCGAGGCAACGACCGTGATTCCTACCTGACTTCCATCGCACCGAACGATGAGGAGGATCCGAATCTGGACGCCACTAGCTCCCTCGTGGCTCAGCGTCTCGCGTCCTACACCGCTCCTAAGTCTATTCTCAACGACGTGGCTCGCGCTCATACGGAAGATGACGACGGTGGATTCAAGCCGAGGCAGTCTATCGCGGAGCGTGAGGGTGATTATCGTAACAGGAGGCTTAACCGTGTGCTCTCTCCGGATAGGGTTGATCCGTTTGCTATGGGTGAGAAGACTCCGGATCCGAGTGTTAGGACTTATAATGATCATATGAGGGAGACTGCTGTGCAGAGGGAGAGGGAGGAGACTATGAGGCTGATTGCTAAGAAGAAGAAAGAAGCGGAAGAAGCTGCTAAGGAACAGAAAGATTCTGGTGCTGCTCCTCCTCCTGCCAAGAGGAGGAACAGATGGGACCACGTTGAAGAAGATGGTGCTGCTGCTGCGAAGAAAGCCAAAGCTTCGGATTCGGATTGGGATGTAGCTGATTCAGCTCCAGGGATTGGGAAATGGGACGCAACTCCAGGGAGAGCTGCTGATGCCACGCCTTCTGTTGGAAGGAGGAGCAGGAACAGATGGGACGAGACTCCTACCCCTGGTCGTGTGACTGATTCCGATGCAACGCCAGGTGGTGGTGTTACCCCCGGTGCAACTCCTTCGGGTGTTACTTGGGACGCGACTCCAAAAGGGTCTGCAACGCCGACACCGAAGCGTCAACGTTCTAGATGGGACGAGACACCAGCCACTATGGGGAGTGCTACACCTATGGGTGGAATGACTCCTGGTGCTGCTTACACCCCTGGTGTCACTCCTCTCGGGGGGATTGATATGGCTACTCCGACTCCGAGTCAGATTAATCTGCGTGGTGCTATGACTCCGGAGCAGTACAATTTGGCGAGGTGGGAGAGGGATATTGAAGAGAGAAACAGACCTTTGAGTGATGAAGAACTTGATGCCATGTTTCCTACAGAAGGATACAAGGTGTTAGACCCGCCTGCTAATTACGTTCCCATCATAACCCCTGCGAGGAAGGCTCTTGGAACCCCGACACCCATGACAACTCCTGGCTACGTCATGCCTGAGGAACACCGTGGGCAGCAGTTTGATGTGCCTCAGGAACTTCCTGATGGTCTGCCTTTTATGAAACCAGAGGATTATCAGTATTTTGCAGCGTTGTTGAATGAAGAGAACGAAGAAGAGCTCTCTCCTGACGAGCAGAAAGAACGGAAGATCATGAAACTGTTGCTGAAGGTCAAAAACGGAACTCCTGCTCAGAGGAAAACAGCTCTAAGGCAGCTTACTGACAAGGCTCGTGAGCTTGGTGCTGGTCCTTTGTTTAATAAGATTCTGCCATTGCTCATGCAACCTACTTTGGAAGATCAAGAGAGGCATCTTTTGGTGAAAGTAATTGACAGGATTCTGTACAAACTTGATGAGCTGGTAAGGCCCTTCGTCCACAAGATTCTGGTTGTTATTGAGCCGTTGCTGATTGATGAAGATTATTATGCTCGAGTAGAAGGGAGAGAGATTATTTCTAACCTTAGCAAAGCAGCTGGTTTAGCCACTATGATTGCAGCTATGCGTCCCGATATAGACAACATTGATGAGTACGTGAGGAACACAACAGCAAGAGCTTTCAGTGTGGTGGCTTCAGCTCTTGGAATCCCTGCACTGTTGCCATTCCTGAAAGCCGTTTGCCAGAGTAAGAAGTCATGGCAGGCACGGCACACTGGGATTAAGATTGTCCAGCAGATTGCCATACTTATCGGCTGTGCTGTTTTACCTCATTTGAGGTCTCTGGTGGAAATTATCGAACATGGTCTCAGTGATGAAAATCAGAAGGTTAGGACTATTACGGCCCTGTCACTGGCTGCTCTTGCGGAAGCCGCTGCTCCTTATGGTATCGAGAGCTTCGACTCTGTTCTGAAGCCTCTGTGGAAAGGTATTAGGTCTCACCGTGGAAAAGTTTTGGCTGCGTTCTTGAAGGCGATTGGTTTTATCATCCCCTTGATGGACGCTATATATGCGAGCTACTATACAAAAGAAGTGATGGTTATCTTGATTCGCGAGTTCCAGTCACCTGATGAAGAGATGAAAAAGATTGTCCTCAAGGTGGTGAAACAGTGTGTAAGCACAGAAGGGGTTGAACCGGATTACATCCGCAGTGATATTTTGCCTGAGTTTTTCAAGCATTTCTGGGTTAGGAGAATGGCTCTAGAGAAGAGAAACTATAAGCAGCTTGTTGAAACTACTGTTGAGATTGCGAACAAGGTTGGTGTTGCTGATATCGTGGCGAGGGTTGTTGAGGATCTCAAAGACGAGAGTGAACCATACCGGCGTATGGTTATGGAAACCATTGACAAGGTTATCACAAACTTGGGAGCATCTGATATTGATTCGAGATTGGAGGAGCTGCTCATAGATGGCATTCTTTATGCTTTCCAAGAGCAGACAACAGATGATACTAATGTGATGCTTAATGGATTTGGTGCTGTTGTTAATGGTCTTGGTCAGCGAGTGAAGCCTTACCTTCCTCAGATCTGTGGTACCATCAAGTGGCGATTAAATAACAAGAGTGCAAAGGTAAGACAACAAGCGGCTGATCTTATTTCTAGAATTGCCGTTGTTATGAAGCAGTGTGGAGAGGAGCAGTTGATGGGACATCTCGGTGTTGTTTTGTACGAGTATCTTGGAGAAGAGTACCCTGAAGTCTTGGGATCAATTCTTGGAGCTCTGAAAGCAATCGTCAACGTGATTGGTATGACAAAGATGACGCCTCCCATTAAGGATCTGCTTCCAAGACTGACTCCGATTTTGAAGAACAGACACGAGAAAGTGCAAGAGAATTGTATCGACCTCGTTGGTAGGATTGCTGATCGTGGTGCTGAGTTTGTTCCAGCGAGAGAATGGATGAGAATCTGTTTCGAGCTTCTTGAAATGCTCAAAGCTCATAAGAAAGGTATCCGACGTGCCACTGTCAACACTTTCGGGTACATCGCCAAAGCCATTGGACCACAAGACGTTCTAGCCACGTTACTGAACAATCTCAAAGTCCAAGAGCGCCAGAACCGTGTCTGCACCACAGTCGCAATCGCCATAGTCGCTGAGACATGCTCTCCGTTTACTGTCTTGCCCGCTTTGATGAACGAGTACCGTGTTCCAGAGCTCAACGTCCAGAACGGTGTCCTGAAATCACTCTCTTTCCTCTTCGAATACATTGGAGAAATGGGCAAGGATTACATATACGCGGTCACACCATTGCTGGAAGACGCGCTCATGGACAGGGACTTGGTTCACAGACAAACCGCAGCGTCAGCGGTGAAGCACATGGCTTTAGGTGTAGCTGGTCTGGGTTGCGAGGACGCTTTGGTTCACCTGCTCAACTTCATCTGGCCTAACATCTTCGAGACATCTCCTCACGTGATCAACGCTGTGATGGAAGCCATTGAAGGAATGAGAGTTGCGTTGGGTGCAGCAGTTATACTGAACTATTGTCTGCAGGGTTTGTTTCATCCGGCTCGCAAAGTCCGTGAAGTGTACTGGAAGATTTACAATTCGCTCTACATCGGTGCTCAGGACACGCTTGTTGCTGCTTACCCGGTCCTTGAAGATGAGCAGAACAATGTTTATAGCCGACCAGAGTTAACGATGTTTCTGTGAAGGAAACGTTAAAACACACTTTAGTATCTCCTGTTTTATTTGGTAATCGGTTTGTTGCAAAGGTTTGCTTTGTATAATACTCTGAAACACGGAAAACGCATCTCTTTCTATTTTCTGCAAAACTAGAGAACTTATTATGTTAACGTTTTGGTTTCTTTATTGACTTTTAGATTCATTGCCATTACAGCTGCAGGTTCAGGAAATAACGTAAAAGCTTCGAAAGTGACAGAGCTTTCGTCTTTCGTATTGTCTGAGCCTTGTGATTAGTACATTATTTGCATTTGTTTTGTGTTTGTATTGACTTCCGGATTTGTTTGGTTAGCTGCAGGTTCATGAAAGACAACGTGAAAAAGCTTCAACGCTCGAAATAAAAAGAGAAGAGACCAGATCTCCATGTGACAAATCTCTGTATATCTATGTTACAAAGAGTTGTCGTATTCTCTTATCGTAAGTAAATTAAAAGGAGAGGAAACAAAACCCTCGAAACCAAATGATCATCAGAGATATAACGTCGTTGTAAGCTTCAAGAACAACCAACTTCTGGTGATTTAAATAAATAAAGCTCTTAATAGAGACCCAAAAACTTCCACCAGAAAGTTCCAACTACTCCCCAGATGATAGCATTAATGGTTGCCATCACAAATCCAATCTTGAATACATCAGGTAGATCAACATATCCCGCTGCAAAATGAGAACCCAAGTTAAGAGTCTTTAAACATAAAAGAAAGAGAAATAATAGTTCTGTTCGTAAGATACCCCCATAGTAGACAGCAGCTTGACCGCTACTGTAATGAGTCAAAGCACCAAAAAGATTGGTGTTATACGCCAAAGCAAGGGCAGCTAACACCCCTGGAACACCCGCTGCTATATTCATAGCTAGGAAAGCTGAGAAGAGAGCTCCAACGTGACCCGTTTGGCTTGCGAAAAGGTAGTGGATGAAGAAGTACGCTGCTTGGAGAAGACCGAACGCAGCAGGCCAGCTCAATGAGAGAGACTGTAAAACTTTGGCTACACAATCAGACATCCAAGTGACAACACCGAGGTTCGTGAGCTGTCCTGCCATCCCCACCAAGACCGCAAACCAAGCTAATGTGTCCCACGCTGATTTTTCGCTAAGGCAGTCGTCCCAGTTAAGTACACCAAGGAGAAGAAGTATGGAGAGACCGATCATCGCAGCGACAACACTCGGTATCCCAAGTGTCTCTCTGCATATTAAAAATATTACATTTAACCATGGACTGTTTAAAATCTTAACCAATGCTTAGGATTATTATCTTAACACTTACCCACAGATCCAAAGAGTGACGGCAAGAAGCATCGTACCGACCATGATCCATTCGTTTTTAGTGACGGGACCCATCTGCTTGAGCTTCAAAGCAGCAATACCAGGAGCCTCCGGTGTGTCCTTGGTTTCTGGAGGGTAAAGCTTATAGAGGATAAGTGGTGTACATAGAAGCGATATGATTGCTGGTAGACTAGCTGCCTTGAACCAAGACACCCATGGGTTTGCTATCACTACTCCAAGCTCCTCAGCTAACTTGAGACACAACAAGTTTTGAGCTGCTGCAGTCAAGAACAGAGCACTAGAGTTTCCAGCACACTGTCAAAAGATCACAGAACAGATATAATGATAAGCAAGACCGGTTAAGGAAGACTAGTCCGGTTCAAGATTGCTGCAAAGTTTACATGCTCAAGAACAGATTCAGACAACTATAGCTCTCTCTTCTTACACACTGAACCAAACTGCAAACTTAGTCTTCTCAACATCAAACAACACACTCACTACTAACTAAGAACGGTTCCAGTTTCCGACAACGAAGATTTCAGATGCAATGAAAGGACAGAAACAAAGAACTAACCTGAAACTGGTTTTGGATCAGGTAAGAACCTAACTTCCTCGAAGAAGAATCATTTGGTTTACTTCCCGCCGAGAGAGAAAGCGACTTAATGATCGGCAAGAAAATGCCGCCGGCTCTCGCCGTCGTGCTCGGCATCGCAGGAGCAATCAAAGCTTCGCTAATCGTCAACCCGTAAGAGAGACCTAACGTGCTCTTCCCAAGCCACTTGACGAAGTAAGTAGCGATCCTATCACCGAGACCCGTCTTGACGAACCCGCGAGCGAAGAAGAAGGAGATGACGATCAGCCAGATGACCTCGCTCGTGAAGGCGGAGAAAGCCGCGGAGAAGGAGAGCGTTCTGGTGACGATCGAGGCCGTGAGGCCCATGAAGGCCCATGCTCCGACGGGGAGTGGGCTGAGGACGAGGCCGGCGATCGTGGAGAGGAAGATGGAGAGAAGCTGCCAGCCTTGCGGCGTGACTCCTTCCGGTACGGAGACGGCGAAACGGAGGATTAGGCCGACGGAGATGGAGAGGATCAGAGGGACTAGTTTCGCTCCTTGCGGCGGTTGAGAGGACGGCGGAGGAGGGGGAGGAAGGGGGATGTCGTCGAGTGGTGCGGCGGAGATCCGTGTAGTGGAGAAACGGGGGATTGGTTTGAGGAGAGGGAAGGTGAGAGGTTGAACGGAGTGAGATCGGAGGGAAGGGAGAGAGATGGTTGGTGGCGGCGATCTCGATGAGATGCGGCGGAGAAGAGACGTGCGTGAGGGGTGGTGGCGGGAGAATGGAGCGGTGGTGGAGAGAGAGTGAAGTGCGAAGCTCTCCATCGCCGGGCGATTAGAGAGAGACAGAGAGAGAATGTGTCTAAGTTTTAGTTTTTTTTTGTCAGTGGCCTGTGTGTTTGTTCTGTCGCCGAAGAGGTATGATGATGAGTGGCTGTTGAAGAAGACAGTTAAATTATTAAACAGAACCTAAAAGGTCTTCGGTTCTTTCTTATTAACCGGAACCTTCGTCGACTTAACCGAATTAAATTTTAATTTGGTTCAATTATACAAATCCAGAGATTAACTCTTTTTGAGAGCAATCGTAGACACAACCCACATGTATCGAAGTAGTACTATATTCATTGTTAATAAACGTACAAAACTTTATGGTATTATATATACCAACCCACATGGAATACTATTTTGTGTATTTCTTGAACACGTAACCATTATGTTACATACGTCATCCAATCAAATAGTGGATGAAAAAAAACACATAGATTGTGCGGTTTGTATCTCATAGGAGTGGGCTTCCACTCGAATGAATTATAATAGCATTTTTTTTGGGTCAAATATAAATAACATATTTATTGTATTACAAATTTACAATCATCAACTATGCAGAAAGCTATATGTTTTGGAACCTTTGATGGTCCAATGCCTTTTCATTTATAAAATTGTTCACATGCATGGTAACATGGGAGTCATCGTTAAACCAACTCGTATACATACTCTTTTTTTTTGGTGTAAATGTTAAAAACCTTTTTTTTTGAGAAAGAACTCGTATACGTACTTGTTTATCGAGTATTCGAGTTACCAAGATTCTGATTAGTAACATCCGGGTAGTCATGAAATCACATAAACAACAAAGAAAGCAATACACATACACACACACACATGTAGAGAGTAGAGTAAGAACATAAGCTATAGAAAGACTGAGGTGTAGTTTAACAAGGTGGTTTATAGATTTATTTATAAAATACATTTGTTTATACCACTTGAAACTTAACTATCTATGGGTAATTCTTCTCTCTAAATCTGCAATTTTAATTGTAGCTAAATTCCTATTTTCAATCCTAATTAAAAAAGAGATTTAAATGACTTATTTTGTCGAAGCATAATTCACTTTTCTTTTTTTTTTTTTTTTTTGATCAAACCTACCATTAAAAACCTTAAAAGAGCTTACATAAGAGTGTTTTCAACCTCATGGAGATTGTTAGACAAAACAAACAAAGCGTTTTTCGCTAGCTTATCCGCAGGATCATTACAAGACCGAGCAATAAAGCGGAAAGAGATAGAGGTGAAGGATGCACTCAACACGCAGAAGTCATGGAGCAATCCTCGGAGCGATTTCACAGTCGTAGTACCTATGATTGAATCGATAAGACTCTTGGCATCTGAACAGCAGATGACGTCTTTAATACCAGAGGAGATGGCCTTCAAGAGGCCAGCTTTCATCGCTAACGCTTCTGCAACCAGGGCTGAAGCAATGTAGCGTTGTTTTTCGGTTCCTTGGAAGACAAGATTGCCTTGTGAGTCGTTACAGACCCAACCAAGTCCACCTGCAGAGGTAGAGCAATTCCAAGCAGCATCGGAACATAACAAGTATGTATTAGCTGGAACCTGTGGAAGAGGGTTCGAAAGTGGAGAGTCTTTAGTTGAAACAGAGACATGCTTTCGGGTTGGGAGAGAGGACTGCCATTCCTTAGCTGCTTTTATAGCTTTCGCTAGCATCTCTGATTCCAGGAAAGACTTATCCTCGAACAGGAGTTGATTTCTACTCGTCCACAATACCCATAGGATCCAGGGATATAACGGAGTAGTCAGACCAATAGGCGGGAGATTAACCATACGGGTACATGCTACAAGTAATTCCTCCACCGAGTGGTAAGAGGTGAAGAGGGGTTTGTTCTTTGCAGGCACCAGCTCCCAGACCTTTTGAGCCGTTGTGCAAGCTAACATCACATGTAGCAGCGTCTCCGGTTCACCGCATCGCTTACATTTACCTTCTACCTGTAAACCCCTCTTTGCCAACGTCTCTCCTACTGCTAGCGCTTTGCTTTTCAATTTCCAGAGAAAGTGGCGAAGTTTTGGGGAGCATTGAACATTCCATATACATTTCTTCCAATTGAACTCATCAAGGGAGTTGCCATTGTGGATCTTTGCCAAAGCGTACCCTGACTTGGTGGTGTACTTCCCCGATTTCTCATGGAGCCAGATTAAGTCATCAGCAATTAGGGAGTCACTTGGTGACAGCTTCCTGATGTGGGCTTCATAGTCTGGGATTCTTCGTCTGATTTCCTTAATATTCCAGCGAGCTGATCCCTCCATAAGTAAATCACTAACTTTTAAGTGCTGATCGAGCTCTGCGGGTGGTCCTATCGGCCTGACCTGGCTCTCTGTCGATAACCAATAATCACCCCAAACCTTTATATTTCTACCGTTACCGACGAGCCATCCCATACCTCTTTTGAGAACCTCGCGACCTGCTAATATTCCACGCCACCCATGGGAGGCTGCATTTGGTGCTGAGCAGGAGAGGAACTCAGTAGAGTGGCAATACTTGTTAAGCAAAATTTTCCCTAGCAGGGAAGAAGGATCTTGCAACAATCTCCAGGCGTGTTTTGCTAGCAAGGCGTCATTGAAGATTTCAATCTCACGAAAGCCCAGTCCACCCGCACTTTTTGGACAAGTTAGTTTGTCCCAGGAGACCCAACTCATCTTTCTGGTGTCTGGTTTTGTGTCCCACCAGAATCGTGTCAACACCGACTGAATCTGCTTACAGAGTGAGGTCGGGAGCTTAAAGCATGACATAGTGTAGGTGGGCATGGCAGCCAAAACTGACTTGAGGAGGACCATCTTCCCAGCACCCGATAAGTAGCGGTTCGTCCAGCTTAATTCACTTTTCTTGTTTTGAAAATAACAAAAAAAGAAAAAGTCTTATAAAAGACGACCGCGGCGTTGGAGGAAGACAAGAGCCAAGCAAAGTGGTGGTTCTGTCTTATCCCTCACCGAATCATATCCATTTCTTATTCTCTTTCCATTTTACCAATTCGCGCCGCCATTGAAAAAAAGCTCTAATCGCCATCGTCACCTAACCCACCACCTTTTCTCCGCATCTTCTTCCTCTTCACAAAGCCTCGTCCTTTCTCAGAGATCGTTACCCAATTTTTCCAGATTTTGCGAAAAAGGGTTTTACATTGATTTCATCCACGAATAGAGAGAGAGGCATGTCTTCCATCAATCTATCGTCTTCCTCTCCTTCCACCATCTCTCTCTCCCGCTCAAGGTCAGCTTCCCTCTTCTTAATCTCAAAGATTAAAGCTTTTGTCTCTTCCTTATCTTTAATGCCAATCTCTATGAAAGATCCTATGGTGATTAGAAATGAATCATGAGACTCAATGATTCTTGTGCAGACTTAGCCAAAGCTCTACTACTAAATTGTTCCACCGTATCACTCTGCCACCTAACCACCACTTATCATGTTTCTCCATTAAAACAACTTCAAAAGTTAAAGCCTCAGTCATCTCTAGAGAAGACGATCTTCTCTCTTTCACCAATGGTTCACTCGTTGACCAAGAAGACTCATCTCCCGCACCACCCAATGGTTTCGTTGCTGAGGACGATGACTACGAGCTGGATTTACCTACACCTGGCTTCTCTTCAATCCCTGAAGCCATCGAAGACATACGCCAAGGAAAGGTTCCTTCTTTTTTCTCTCCCTTGTTAGCATCAAGTTCCAACCTTTTTGTTTTGTTTCCTTGATTGATTTGGTTGTGTAATGTTTGTGAATAGCTTGTGGTGGTTGTGGATGATGAAGACAGAGAAAACGAAGGAGATTTAGTCATGGCTGCTCAGTTAGCTACACCTGAGGCTATGGCTTTTATCGTCAAACATGGAACTGGGATTGTTTGTGTCAGCATGAAAGACGATGATCTCCAGAGGTTGAACCTTCCTCTTATGGTGAATCAGAAGGAGAACGAAGAGAAGCTCTGCACTGCGTTCACAGTCACTGTCGTATGTCTTTCTTCTCTCAGTAAAACTTCCCATCTAAGTAATGCAGAGTTGTGGAGAATCTGTTGCTCATGTTTTGTCATGGTTCCAAAGTTGGTCATAGCCGAAGTGATTTTCTTAAAAACCGATTTGTTGCTTTGTAGGATGCAAAACATGGTACAACGACAGGAGTATCAGCTCGCGACAGGGCGACAACGATACTGTCACTTGCATCCAGAGACTCAAAGCCTGAAGACTTCAACCGTCCAGGGCATATCTTCCCACTCAAGTACCGAGAAGGCGGAGTTTTGAAAAGAGCTGGACACACTGAAGCATCTCTTGATCTCACCGTGTTAGCTGGACTAGATCCTGTTGGAGTACTCTGTGAGATTGTTGATGATGATGGTTCCATGGCTAGATTACCAAAGCTCCGTGAGTTTGCAGCTGAGAACAACCTCAAAATTGTTTCCATTGCAGATTTGATCAGGTTATGCGCTTTAAGTTTTGTGTTCTCTTTGAAGCTGAGAGAGTAACACTTTATAATGGTTTCTGTAATGAACAGATATCGAAGGAAGAGAGATAAGCTAGTGGAACGCTCTTCTGCGGCTCGGATCCCAACAATGTGGGGACCTTTCACAGCTTATTGCTACAAGTCTATACTAGACGGCATCGAGCACATTGCAATGGTTAAGGTTAGTTAGCAATGCTGTCATTACAGAAACACAACATCCTAAGGCCTTAAAAACTCATTTTGTGTGAAAACTGTGGGCAGGGAGAGATAGGTGACGGTCAAGACATTCTAGTGAGGGTTCATTCAGAATGTCTCACGGGAGACATATTTGGATCAGCAAGGTGTGACTGCGGGAACCAGCTGGCTCTTGCGATGCAGCAGATTGAGTCTGCTGGTCGTGGTGTGTTGGTTTACCTACGCGGACATGAAGGAAGAGGGATTGGTTTAGGACACAAGCTTAGAGCTTACAATCTGCAAGATGCTGGGAGGGACACGGTTGAAGCTAATGAGGAGCTAGGACTTCCCGTTGACTCTAGAGAGTATGGAATTGGTGCACAGATAATAAGGGATTTGGGAGTGAGGACGATGAAGCTGATGACGAATAATCCTGCTAAGTATGTTGGTTTGAAGGGATATGGTTTAGCTATTGTGGGGAGAGTGCCTCTCTTGTGTCTTATCACAAAGGAGAATAAGAGATATTTGGAGACAAAGAGGACCAAGATGGGTCACATGTATGGTTTGAAGTTCAATGGTGATGATGCTGTGGAGAAGATTGATGATTCTGCAACCACTGAGTCTTGAGTCTTAAAGCTGAAGAACCAGGATGAACAGAATCAAACCAAACCAAACCGGGAAATAAATATAGATAATACTTCAAGAAAACACCAGAAAAGAGATAGGACATAGAAGAGCAAGCAAGGAAATACTTTTGATCTATTGCTTTATGTTATAATTTAATCTTGATCTGATTTTTTTTACCATTCTTGTGTTGCAAAAGTTTTCAACATTGTTACTTGTTGTGTACTCAACATTGTTACTTTGTAATGTACTCTTGGTTGAGTAATTTCATTTGATTTGTGAAACTTTGAAAAGAGGAAGCTTTGATGTGTGTTGCCTCCTTTGCTTTGGTTGCAACCTTAATAACCCCGACCCATGCTCCGCTCTGTTTTTGCTGCGCTCTGTTTTCCAAACTGCAGTGAATTCGTTGTGGCGTGAAAGAAATGGCAAGAAGCAGCATGGAGAACCTTCACACATACTACTACTATGCTGGTCACTCTTATTGATGAACATATCAGAAACCGGATTGACTCGGCCCGAGGAAGACCGGTATGACAGAGCCATAATGCTCTGGTTTGCATCAAGGTGAAAAGACAGGAGATTTTCTTATCTAAATCACTTTCACAAACATTCAAAAACCGAGTAGCTAAAGGCTAGTTTCATTGTAAAAATGTATCTTAATTTTGACATTTTATTCAAACAAAAAAAAACTAACTATAAAAGAAACATATTGACCTCAAATGTTTTAACCCCTCGTAACAATCTAATCAAATATTTTAAGCAAAAAGAAAAAAAAAACAATCTTAGCCATTATGTAATAATTATGGCCAATATGTATGTGGAAGATAAGAGTTATCACGTGGTGATTGGTTCTTGGATAAGACCTGTTCCTCTAGTACAGTGTGATCGATACACTTTTAAACCAAAATATAATTAACGAAATTTGTTGTATGAAAACGTGTTAAAATCAAACTAATCTATAAAATCGCTAGTGAAAGTCAAGATTAATAATATTCACAACCTATTGCCACAATTATTATTTTTTTTAAAATATGAAATAAAATCATAGCTTCAATCATAAAAAAAATTTGATTGAAACTCATCCATCTATCTGTGTGTGTATATAATGCACATAGCTGACATTCTTGTGGACCACTTCCTTCTTTCTCTATCTCCATTTATGTATGAACGAACATCTTTTGTTGTTAATGCTCTCTTTTAATTTTCCTCCAACTTTTGTTCTCATGTCACTTGTCATTAACCAACTACCATTGAAGTAATAACTAAAGTCATCAGTTCTCAAGGATTTATTCATAATACATTTGAGTATGGTCTACTGAGAATGATGCATCATTTTATTTCACCGGTAGAGCTAATCACATTCAAACTATCAAATCAAGTTTTCTGGAACATTTAAGATTGGATAACGAAAGAGGAGTCTCTTGAAAGAAAGTAAGTGGAATTTCATGCAAACTGAGAAGAGAAATTGAGGAAATGGACTCATGTGAAAGCTTACAGTGGAATTTAGAGATTGTGTTTCGGTCTATACTTGATAGTTCTGTAACAGATGATCCGGTTAACCATGGCAAAAAAATTCCAAATTCAGACTAGACAATATGGCAATTCACTAGAAATAATTCACACTTTCGCAATAAATGCATTCTTAACAAGATTGATCGGATTAGCCGATAGAATATATCAAAAAGAAACATAGAGATGGCAAAGAAGAAGGAACAAGGCTTTGTCATAGTTTAATGACACTCACTCTCCAGCTTGTCCCTTCCATTTTTAGCTTTTTATAATTTTTAGAGAACCGAATCGTATCTTGTTTTGTTTTCACCTCTGAACCAACTCATCTCTTCACTCAAAAACATGTAGCATCTGTCAGGAAGTAAATAATTTCTAAATATATAATCTAAAAAAGACAGGATACACTCTTGATGTGTAAGATAAGAATGGGCAGAGCCTATATTACAACACAAAAGTAGAAAGAGTTAATTAAATTATACTATAAGATAATTGAGAAGCAGAGTGTTTTAAGCCCATTACTTCACAGGCTGTAGATATACATTAGAGAGTTTGGTTTTAAATTCTCTCTGAGAAAATAGACAATACAGAGAAAAGCTCCAAATCTAAATAGCATCCCATGTGGGGGATACTATCTCCTTTCTCTTTCATCTTTATAAACAAATACTAATCAATCTCTCCTTTCTATGAACTGTTTGTTTCACATCACTCTTCTCTCTCTCTATTATCTTCTCTTGCTTCCATCACAGAGTTGTGAATGATGTGGGAATCTGAGAGTGATTCCGGGGTGGTAGGAGGAGGAGGAGGAAGAGAGTATGGTAATGAAGTTTTGAGTTCTAACAAACATGGCAGCGTCAAGACTGATGGGTTTGAGCTCAGAGGCCAATCTTGGTAACATACTCAACCTTAAAAACACTATACACTCTCCTAAACAGTTTCTTTCCTTGTTAAGAAAGTTAGGTTTCATAAATAAAACCTTTGCTTTGATTAGGTTTGTTTCTACGGATATCTCCAGTGATCTTCTGGTTAAAATCTGCGACATGAACTTTCACCTACACAAGGTAATGAAGTTCTTGAATCAAATATTATTAGACTAAAGTTTTATGGATTTAACATGTTTTTGTTTATTTTCTTCAGTATCCGTTGCTGTCACGTAGCGGGAAGATGAACAGACTGATCTACGAGTCACGAGAACCTGACCCGACCATACTTATTCTTGATGACTTACCTGGAGGACCAGAAGCCTTTGAGCTAGCATCAAAATTCTGCTACGGAGTTCCCGTGGATCTCACGGCAACTAACATATCAGGTTTACGTTGTGCAGCTGAGTATCTCGAGATGACAGAGGATCTCGAGGAAGGGAATCTAATCTTCAAGACAGAAGCATTTCTCAGCTATGTGGTTCTGTCTTCATGGAGAGACTCGATCTTGGTCCTAAAAAGCTCTGAGAAGCTCTCACCTTGGGCTGAGAATCTTCAGATTGTGAGGAGGTGTAGTGAATCTATCGCTTGGAAGGCTTGTAGTAATCCAAAAGGGATCAGATGGGCTTACACAGGGAAGTCGCCATCTCAATCTCCAAAGACCACTAATAACTTCACGAGTTCTAGTCCGAGATGGAATGAGACAAAGGACTCAAGTTTATATTGCAGCCCGAGTAGGAGCAATAATAACAGCCAGCCTGTTCCTCCGGACTGGTGGTTTGAAGATGTCTCTATCTTGAGGATAGATCACTTCGTGCGTGTAATAACTGCAATCAAGGTAAATAGATACTTCTCTTTCAAGCATTTTCCCACAGACACTTAGTGTTGCATATCACAATCCTCCAAGTTTGGGTTTACGGTTCAGGTTGGATCGGGTTATTCAGGTTTACGGTTTGGGTTTGAGTCGGATTGGGTTATTAGGATTTCGGATTATTGGGGTTATAGTGGTTAGGACCCGTTTAGGAACCAAAATATTTTTGGATCGGATCAAGTTTCTATTTTTGTATAAACCCAAACATAACAGAACAAGAAATGGTTCAAATTTAATTCGGGTTCAAAACCTGAAAACCCTTTAAAAACTGAAAATTTAAGTTAAACTAGAAAACAAGTTTCTGTTAGTTCTGATTTTTGGATAATTTTCAATTTGTAATTTATATCTTTTTGTTTTTATCTATTAGTTTTAAATAAAACTAATATATATTTTATATATAGTTATTTTAAAATTTAAATTTATTATTTATTTAATTATATTTTAAGAAATTTGGTATCAGTTCGGTTTTTTCGGTTCTGTTTTTGTGATTTTAAAAGTAGGAACCTCTCAGGTTTCCTATATATCGGTATGTCGGTCTTATTTTTTTCGGACCTTCGGTTCAGGTTCGGTTTTTGGGTTTGGGATAATATCAACCAGGACTACCTCCAACTCTAATGCTTGAAACAGGTGAAAGGTATGAGATTTGAACTTCTCGGAGCTGCAATAATGCACTACGCCGGAAAATGGCTTCCCGGTCTGATCAAAGAAGGACCTCCAGCAACGTCCACCATCGTCGGAGGAGGAGACGATATGAGCGTCAGCTGCGGAAGCAACAGCAGTGGAGGAAGCTCCGGTCACGACTGGAAAGGCGGTCTCCACATGGTCCTCTCCGGAAAACCTAACGGACATCATCAAGACTCCATCACTTTCCTTGCTGGACAAGGCATCACCCCTAAAGAGCAGAGAATGATCGTAGAATCCCTAATCAGTATCATCCCTCCACAGAGAGACTCCGTCACTTGCAGCTTCCTCCTCCGTCTCCTAAGATCAGCCAACACGCTCAAAGTAGCTCCGGCGCTGATCACGGAGCTGGAGAAACGCGTCGGGATGCAGTTCGAGCAGGCGAGTCTTCAGGATCTTCTGATCAGAGGGGAGACGATGTACGATGTTGATCTCGTTCAGAGACTGTTGGAGCATTTTCTTGTTCAGGAGCAGACGGAAGGGTCGAGTCCGAGCAGGATGTCGCCGTCGCGGGGTATGTACGCCGACGCGGGAGTTCCGAGAGGGAATAGCATCGGTGGTAATAATGGTAACAGTCAGAATGCGAAGATGAGAGTGGCGAGGCTTGTGGATAGTTATCTCACTGAAGTTGCTAGAGACAGGAACTTGCCGTTGACTAAGTTTCAGGTTTTGGCTGAGGCGTTGCCGGAGTCTGCAAGGACTTGCGATGATGGGTTATACAGAGCTATCGATTCGTATCTCAAGGTATTTATAAACCTGCGGTTTCGCTTTATTCGGTTAAATAGGTTGGCGGTTTTCGGTTAGTCTAAAATCTTTCTGAAGTAAGCAAAAAAAAAAAAAAATTGATTCGGTTATTATACTGGTTTTCCTAAATTCTGCCGTATTTAAATTGGACATTTTTTTTTGTTTCAGTTAAAAAATTTGGTTTAAATTTGTTAAAACTCGGAAAATATCTGTTAAATTCTAGTTAGGTTCAGTTTTTTGGTTAGTTTGGTTTCGGATTTGGAACCAGACTACGTTACTACCAAACTGAACCGAACCGAGAATCAATTTTTTTTTGTTTCAGTTAAATTTAAATTTCAGTTTAAATTTGTTAAAAACTCAGAAAATCTTGGTTAAACTTTTGGTTCTGTTCTTTGGTTTCGAGGTTTGGAACCGATAAGCAACTTTTGGTTCTGTTTTTTTAAAAAAATTGCCACTATGAACCAAACCTATAGCTGCTCTGAACCAAAAACCGAAAATTTTGGTTTGGTTCGGTTCGGATATAAACTCACTCAGTAACTTGTTGTTACATTCTTCATTGATAGCTTCATCATTTTTTTTTTTTTGCTAAAAAGCTTCATCATATTTGGTTTGTTCGAACAGGCACATCCGACATTGTCGGAACACGAGAGAAAACGCCTATGCAGAGTGATGGACTGTCAAAAGCTATCAATGGATGCGTGCATGCACGCGGCTCAGAACGAGAGGTTACCATTGCGAGTGGTGGTTCAAGTCCTATTCTCGGAGCAAATCAAGATCAGTAACGCCTTAGCCAACACGTCACTCAAGGAATCAACTACTTTAGGAGAAGCCATGGGTAATACTTATCAACCTATGATCCCAAATCGTAAGACATTGATCGAAGCTACACCACAATCGTTTCAGGCAAGTAAGAAGAAGACTCATACGACCTTTTTATTTTTTGCATATGAAAGTTGCCATTTTGAAAACACAGGAAGGGTGGGCTGCGGCTAAGAAGGATATTAACACTTTGAAGTTCGAGATAGAGACGGTGAAGACGAAGTACGTTGAGCTTCAGAATGAGATGGAAGCGATGCAAAGACAGTTTGAGAAGACAGGGAAAGTGAAGACCACTTCGTCTTCAGCTTGGAGTAGCGGTTGGAAGAAGCTAAGTAAGTTGACTAAGATGAATGTACCGGAGAGTCCAGATGTCGTCGGAAGAGAACAAGCTGGTGATGTTGATCATCAACCGGTGAGGAAACCGAGACGATGGAGGAACTCAATTTCTTGAGCCAACTTTGATGTGTTCTTGATTTGATCCTAATTTGTAATGCCATGTCCCCCTAATGATATATCATTAATATATTACAAAACCCCAATCATCTTGACAATACATGAACAATGAACCGAAACTCAAAGACACAGCAACAAAACGAGTAGCAAGTACGGAATCAAAAGAACAAAGGAGTGGTTTGCATTATTACAGACACTAAGGCTAATCACATGAACATGACATCAATGGACCCATTTAGTCATCATATGGACAAAAGAGAGTGTGGCTCAGAGATTATTCATTACCTTTTTGATTTCACCATCACTAAGACACAAAGATAATCATTGTTGATCAGTGACCTCTTTACTTATTTTTTGAAATTGCAGAAGCATATATACCGAAAGCAGTACACTATATACAGCTAAAAATCTGGTGCAGAGGATAGGGACCCTAAACCACTTCACACGTGAGAGAGTCTTCAAGCCTTATCTGTCTGTCTGTAGATACCACGTTCCCCATGTTGCCCCTTTTACACAAAAAAATGTAGTAGCCTGTGACCGGTGAATGCTGAAGGTTCTTGTTTAGCAGCGGCTCTTAATCTCTGTAGAGATTATACAGAGATTAAGTCTTGTTTCAGAACTTTTAGTGAAACAGTTACAAAAGTATAACAAGCCGTCTTAGCTCAGTGGTAGAGCGCGTGACTTTTAATCCCGTGGCCGTGGGTTCGATCCCCACAGACGGCGTTATGTAATTTTTTTTGTAAAAGTAGTTTTCTTTTTCTTTACCAACGACAAAACAGTAATAACAGCAATAAAACAAATTACTACATTACACAAAATAGTGTTTTAATCTGATCTGTAGACACAAATTACTTTCTAATAAAGAGCAAATGAGAAAGCCACGAGTGGTCAGAGTTGGTCTCATTCAAAACTCCATTGCTCTTCCAACCACTGCTCCATTCTTGGACCAAACACGGGGAATATACAACAAGTTGAAACCGACCATCGAGGCAGCAGGTGTTGCTGGTGTACATACTCTGCCTACAGGTTGGCCTCCATTTTGCTTTCTTCTTCAATAAGTTTTCAGTTTAGTTGTTTTTGGGGCTGTTCGTTTCTCCATCTGGCACTTTCATCCGGCTGTTCCATCCGAATTAGCCATCCAGATGGTCTATTCAGATTTTAGGAATTGTTCATTTTTCCATGAAAAATGAGCCATTCAGATGAGCCATCTAGATTGATTTTTATGTTCGTTTCTTTATTTTTATTTTAATCGAGATGAATTTAATAAACAAATTACAGATATACTTTTGTTTTGACTTAATCGTATGTTTGATGTTATTTTTAACTATACTAATTTTTATTATTTAGTATAAGATATATTTACACTAAAATTAATTTAAAATTAGGATTTTGACATTTATAAATTTTTATTTCATATAAATTTATAAATTTTTACTTAAATTTGCTTTAAAATTTTAAAGTAGAGACTCAAATTTTAATAATCTTTTAATAAACTTTCAAACAACTAAAAGTAGACTCAAATTTTAATAAACTCTTAAACAACTCAAATTTTAATAAACTCTCAAAGTACACTCAAATTTTATAAAACTGAAATTTAAAAAATGTCTCCAACAAATAATCTTCTTGAATCTTCATATTCTTCATTCTTCAAACTGTAAGATTGAAATGGCATATACTGTCATGAAACAGATTTGATTAAACAGAGACTGATTAAACTTTTAAATTCATATAAAAACAAATAATATAACATAAACGGAAGCATGATCTCATACTCATAGAAAAACAAAGCACTCAACACAAAATGATCTCAAACTCGTGGCAAACAAAGCACTCAATGCAAAATGATCTAATTAGACTCAGCAAACAAAGTAACCATCTGCAATGACTGATAATGGTAAGATCCACCGATGACTTGAGAGTACAGAACTTGACAATGATAACATAGAACTAGAAGACACAAACTCCAAGTAGGATAATCTTCAAGCATCTCTACTTTCCCAGTAGCACACTCCAAGTAGAGAACCTTGTTCTCATCATCTTTAAAGAACAAAAAGGTCGGCGATTGGTAGGATCTTGCTTGAAATGGTTGATAGCTGCTTTATACAAAGGAGACCAATGCCTGATAGCAGACATCAAGTGTAAGGCTTCCATAGCTCTAAGCTGGTTGCAACTGAACTCAAGGCGGCACCCTATCATTTTGTTCTTATCAAAAAGAACATCTGCTACAGCCTGTCCTACTTGTGCAGCCCTTGATCTTTTTCTGTTACCTTTTGATCTACTAGAAGATGAGGGGCCAGAAGTTCTTGATTCAGATGGAGCATTGGTTTCCCGAGTAGGAGGAATTTGCCTATCTGTAGCATCTATGTCTTCAGCATCACCATCATCATCATCGCCTTGCTGATCTAGATGGTCTTCGCCTTATTGATCCAGACAGTCTTCGCCTTGCTTAGCGGAACATCCTTCACCTCCACTTATGTGAACCGTTCCAAACACCTTTTCCAACAAGTCAATATTTGCTAATGGCTTCTCCTTAAACTTTCTCGCTGCTGGCCATTCTTGAAAAACCAATACAAGAGTTGACATTCAGAAAATTGTATACAGACACAAAAAATGGATCATAACCAGACAGAACAGAATAGCTGATTGTACCTTAAAAAGTTCATTCCACCAGTCATCCGACATGTTTATGAACCCAGATGGATCATAGCCAAGTCCAGTTCTCTTGTGAATCAGCCTCTTGAATTTAGTATACTGAGTCTTGCAAGTAGTGTGTTTGATCCCAAATTTTCTCCAAGGATGTCTTTCCCCATAAGATTCATAGAATTTGTCAATGATGGTCTGTCTCCCAGCTTCATTGACATTTTGTTTTCTCTCATTTCCTTTCCGTTTCTCCTCAATTCTCAATTGGAGATAGACCGGGTTTGTTCATCACTCCATACAAGAGTCTTTGAACATATAAATGTTTAATAGGAGAATCAAACTAAACTAAAAGAAGTATTCAGATAAAAATGTACCTACATCAGTACCAAAACAGAGGTCATTGCAACAATTATCTACAAGTCACATACAACATTGATATTTATCAGTTTAACCCGAGTTCCATCTTCTCCGCACAAAAAATTGCATCAATAGTCTAGACAATAACAATATAAGGAACAGTTGAGCTTAAGAAACAAACTTTAAAGACATTGATAAGAACTATTCTAAACATAAAGAACTATTATAAATATCAACAAGCACATCACTGCAAAGGATCCAAAGAACTATTCTAAACATAAAGAACTAACTTTAAAGACATTGCTAAGAACGTAACAGAACCAAACACATGAAGACCAAAGATATACAAAGAGAAAAATAGACAAGGAAACATCAAAGACATGGCCAAGCAACAAACAGTAATGTAAGTACACTTGATGCAAGAAACAGGAAAAACGGATCATCACAACACAGAAGTACAAACAAACAGTAATGTAACGAAGACTTGATCATCACAACACTGAAGAAACTACAAAAGACATTGAAGCTACAAAGAAACAGATCAGTGAGCACCACTTAAGAGACAAAAGTCATTGCGGCACGGAAATACAACAAAAGTAAAAAACTACTCATCATACCTTCTCAATCTTTGCGTTAGAATACTCTTGAAGATCAATAGCTTCCTATCATATGGTTTATGAGCAAGTTGAAAAGAGAGACAGTGTCAGTACGTTCCAGATTATAACTAGCCAATGCTAGAAACCACTACATGGAAATGAAACGAATTCAAAAGGGAAATACATTCTCAAGCATAAACCCATGAAACAAATTCAAAAGGGAAATGCATTCTCAAGCATAAACCGATGAAACAAATTCAACAGGGAAACACATTCTCAAGCATAAACCCATGAAACAAATTCAACAGGGAAACCCATATATCTATATAACATAAACAGAAGCATACCCATCAATGTTACAACTCACAGACTGACAAATCATGCATAAAACAAACAATCTCTCTATGAACACAAGCATATCAAATTTCAGAAACATCTCAAACAAGCTCATAACTCTCAGCCAAGTGAATCTATAGAGATCTAAAAGAAGAAAAACGAACACAAACAAACTCGAGAAAGAGAGAGAGAGAGAGAGAGAGAGAGAGAGAGAGAGAGAGAGAGAGAGAGAGAGAGAGAGAGAGAGAGAGAGAGAGAGAGAGAGAGAGAGAGAGAGAGAGAGAGAGAGAGAGAGAGAGAGAGAGAGAGAGAGAGAGAGAGAGAGAGAGAGAGAGAGAGAGATTGAAAGGTTTAGGTTGGTAATATTTGAGTTTTATCAAGGGTTCCAGCCAAATGATTTGATTCGGTTCAGTCAGCTGGTTTTTAAAATTAAACCTAAATTTTCGAAAATCATTCAGATGAGCCATTCAGATGAGTTGTACTTTTTGTGCCTAAACGAGCAAAATGCTTATCTCATCTGAATGGAGAAACGAACAGCCCCTTTAACTTTGAAATGGTTCTATAGGAAGCTTGGACTATGCCGTTTGCATTCTGTACAAGGGAGAAAAAATGGTGCGAGTTTGCAGAGCCTGTTGATGGCGAATCAACAAAGTTTATACAGGAATTTTCCAAGAAGTATAACATGGTGATTGTGAATCCTATTTTCGAAAGAGATATGGATCACGGTGAAGTTCTTTGGAACACTACTGTGATTATAGGGAACAATAGAAACATCATTGGCAAGCATCGGAAGGTAAACTTGTATAGGAGTTTGGCCTAATAGCTAAAACTCTTAGATTACCTAGTAGAGATCTAAGGGTCATTGGTTTCAATTCATGTGGGGAATGATATGCTCGCCTAAAGAGAGTTAATTAAACATAGTTTGGGTCTCAGGATGTACCGAACTTTGGGCCCAGAACCTCTAAACTAGGCCTGAAATTTTTGTCTGAACTACTCGGCGAACCAAACGGCATTGAAATTTTCGGTTAGTTTGATTAGGAGTTCGATTCAATTTGGTAGTTTTGAAAAATAAATTGAATTTCGGTTCGGTAACAGGTTACTTTGGGTGTCTTTAAAAAATTATAACCAAATCTTACCAAAAACCGAATTAACCGAAATAACCAAAGTAACTTATTCAAAATTTTAACAAAATTAAACCAAATTAGAAAACCAAACTAACCGTATACTGAACCCAATTTTAGTTCAGTAAGATTTATATCGAGTCAAACTAACCAAAAACTGAGCTACCTGAGCTGAATAGCCGAACTAACCGAACTCGCATGCCTATAAATCTAGACATTAAAGAAAACTTGTACTACAATGTATATTCTTGCTTTGTCTTTTCTCTTGTGAGCTAACTTGTATTGCTTTGTGTGTGAAAGAACCACATACCAAGGGTAGGAGATTTCAACGAGAGCACGTATTACATGGAAGGAGACACTAGACATCCTGTGTTTGAGACAGTGTTTGGGAAAATTGCAGTCAACATATGTTATGGAAGACACCGTCCTCTAAACTGGTTAGCTTTTGGTCTAAATGGTGCTGAGATCGTCTTCAACCCTTCAGCAACTGTTGGTGAACCAATGTGGCCTGTTGAGGTTTAAACTTCGTAACTCTCCATCTTTACACCAATTTTTAAAAGCTAACATTGCCTGATGATTTCACTCAGGCGAGAAATGCTGCGATAGCAAACAGTTACTTTGTGGGATCTATCAACCGAGTTGGAACAGAAGTGTTCCCAAATGCTTTCACGTCAGGAGATGGGAAACCGCAACACAATGACTTTGGTCATTTCTATGGATCATGCCATTTCTCTGCACCGGATGCTTCTTGTACCCCGTCTCTGTCACGGTACAGAGACGGGTTATTTGTCTCGGACATGGATCTAAATCTGTGCCGGCAGTACAAAGACAAATGGGGGTTTAGAATGACTGTAAGATATGAAGTCTATGCTGATCTGTTGGCTAAGTATATAAAGCCAGAGTTCAAGCCTCAAGTTGTCTCTGACCCAATGCTCTACAAGAATTCTTCATAACAAAAAAAAAAGGTTCTTATTGCTTTAATATGTTGGTGGTTAGTAGGCTTGGTCATGTTTGAATGTTTCTATGCTTGTTGAAAGTCCTCTGAACATGTATGAGGCGAGGCAGTTGCTTCTGTAATCAGTTATTGTAATGTCACTCAAGAAATAAGAACAATGCAGTAGTGCTCATGCAATTAGTGACTAAACAAAGCCGGTTTGACCGGATTGATCCATTGTAATTAGTGAATCTTATATTAATAAATGGATTTGACTGGTGCTTATGAGATTCTAGTACCTATTATGATTTTTTTCTAAGGGAAAACTATTTATTTTCCTTCAGGTATTGAATCTCAAGGTTGAAGTCTGAAACTTTTTATTTTGCTCGAGAATTTGAATTAGATGGACCTGTGACACCTTTAAGCCTCTAACGAAGCCCAGAGGTGAGGTTTCCTAATATAGAAGCTATCTATCAACTTACAAAGAAAAAGAGCCGTACACGTGTATACATCTCCGCGTGGTCTTGACTAGATCTTTTATTAATAACCGCCTCCAGAGTAGGTACCGGGTATATTCTCAGCCTAATCTCTCTAATCCATTTCGTCGTCGTCATCTTCCTAATCACAAAAAATGGGTCGCCGTAGCTCCGGAGGTAAGGGCTTCTCCTCTTTCCCGATTGTTAGATCTATTCGATTCTATCATTTTGGATGATGACGAAACTGTTTTTTTTTTCTTTCTGTCTGGAGTTGTTTATGGATGCGTGAATCACCGATCTAGGGTTTATCGGATATTTGATTTTGTGTTTATTCTATCTCTGATATGTCGGTTCATCTAAGATACGATTCAGTGGGTGGAATAGGGTTCTCAATTTCTAGAAAATTGGAGATGTTTTTTTTTTGTTGTTGTTGTAATTTTGTGTTGTGATCTGATTGGTGTGCGGTTGCAGGAAGATCTGCACCTCGTCCTCGCCCTGCTGCTGCACGTGCCCCAGCTCCTCAACATGGTAACATCTCATTTTCCTAAATCGTCTTGTTGCTCTGTGTGTTATAGACTATTCAATCAAATCTAATCCGCTGTTATTTTTTTTCTTTTTGGTTTTCAGTTAACCGTGCACCTCCTCCGGCACCAGCTCAGGCGACCAGTGGTGGTGGTGGTGGCATGTTCTCTGGCATTGGTTCCACCATAGCTCAGGGTAAATGCGAGAAACCAACTTTTTCTTCGTTTGTTTGCATTGAAAACGTCTCTCTCTCTTAACCTCTTTGTTTGTGTTTTTTTTTTTTGGGAACTTCTTTTAGGTATGGCTTTTGGAACCGGAAGTGCCGTTGCTCATAGGGCTGTTGATTCCGTCATGGGCCCACGTACCATTCAGCATGAAACTGTTGAGGCTGCCTCTGCTTCTGCTGCTCCTGTCGGAAGCAACATGTTCTCCACCTCCTGTGACATTCACGCTAAGGCTTTCCAAGATGTAAGTGTTGAAATCTCTTTCTCCTACTCTCTGTCTCTTGTTCTCTTATTTGTCAAGAGATTTCGTCCTCCATCATTTGATTTGTCAGTAGAATTCAAAGGCTTGTGTCATTGATGTTTCTGTTTTTTTTTTTTTTTTTTTTTGTTATTTGGTGCAGTGCATCGGCAGCTATGGAAGCGATATTAGCAAGTGTCAGTTCTACATGGACATGCTGTCTGAGTGCAAGAAGAACTCCGGTTCCAGTCTTGCTGCCTGAAGTTCTTATAATTTCTTATTTTGCTTTGTCTAAACATTATTCAGCTGTTATCTGCTGAGAGTCTAGTCTGGGTATCATCAAATAACAGCAATTCAGATACTCTGCAAGTGTCAAGTGTTCTGCATTGTGTTTACTTTATTTGTTATTTAAAAAGACAAAAAAAAGTTTGGAGTGTTGGTTACAAATACATTCTTGTAACACACCAATGTTTCATAAAGATCAAATAACCGGACAACCATCAACAATGACTCCTCTAGCAGTTGGACAATTAGCTAGATCACAATGTTCACCTCTTGTTCCCCACCAGTCCAAACTCTTCTCCTCCGTCCCTACCGAAAAGTACAACAAAACAGCCATGAACGCTACACCAGCGTCCATGGCAGCTGAGAGCACGTAGTTATACCTCTGCCACCAACTTTTCCTGTACCGGAACACAAACAAGTTGAATACCGTCCCAACCAAAATCCATGAATTGTAGTTCACAGCAGTCGCAGGCGGCATCATCGCGGTTGCTCCTAGAAGCACCGGGAGATTCACAAGTGGAATCCAAGAACGTTTTGGAAACGCCTTGTGGCATAACCACACTACCACCGGTCCTATCGCACCGCCGAGGAAAAACCAGTTCATGGCTGCGTAGTTTCCTTGAGGACCAAATATCCGTTTTGGTCCGACCAATCCCCATATGACTGATGCATCGAAGAAAACACGGTCGCCAGGACATGTCCATGGACTGTTGGGAGGTAGAAGTTCTTCTTGACATATGTTGTTGATCGAGTTTAACTGCCACCATGCAACCGTTATGTTGATTGTTCCAGCAAGAATTGTACCGATGAATTGAACCAAGAACATTGATCTTGGTGGGATCTTCATGTAGTGACCAAGTTTGAAGTCATTTAAGAAAGAGACAGCTTGTGCCATACTCATGTATCCATACACTTTGAAGCATACATTTGCTATAGGTCTCCCCGGGTAAATGATTCCCATTGCATACTCCGTTATTATATTCAACCCTGGTGTCTGCATATTAAAACGGGTAAGAAATGAACCATGTGTTTTTTTTTTTTTTTGAATGACTAGGAGGATCTATGTTCAATTTAACTTTCTTAATTAGGAAAGTAAGACCTTTTCCCAAGGAAGACAAATCCATAACCTCTTATACCCTTATTAAATAATCTAAGAGTTTTAACTAAGCTCGTAGGCCAATTTCTTCTTAGTAAAATGAACCATGTATCAATTGGTCAATATAGTGCTTACTTGGTTAGTTGTTGCGGTTATGATGCTGATGGGAAGTGTGAAGATAAAAGCCATGGCACTAGCGAACACAAGTCCCCACCAAGGCATTTGAACCTGATCGTTCAAGAAGACACATAACGCTAGAGAGACGAGAAGCGTAGAAGCCAACATTGAGTAAAACCACCATGAAGGTATGTCTGCATATCTCTTCATTAACCTAGTGTGTACATCTTCTCTGCCTTTGTATGAAACACGAAACCTCTCGGTTATCTCCCTGTTGATTACATGTATTATTTATAATTAGTATGAATCAAAATATCAATTAGCATAGGGAAAATTCTTTAGATAACATTAAACTAGGTGATTTTCCCGTGCTCATGCACGGACATAAATATTTATAAAGTAAATATACTATAATAATAATTTATTGATATTAGCTTTTAGTTTTAAATTAATTTATAATTTGTATGTATAATTTATATTAATAATATTATATTACTTTAATTATACATATGATTTTAGGTATTTTATATCTAATCGGTTTTGTTGTTTTTACAATCGATTTAGTTATCATTCGGACATATTGATTTCAACTATTTTTTGAATTTGACTATAATATTTTTATTCAAAATATTAATTTTTGATTAATTTTCTTATTTACATTTAGGTTGGTTGTTGTCTTAGATATGTAAGTATATTTTAGTAAGATTATGTATAACTTAAGATACATTATGCTTAGAATGAAATAAAAATAAACTAAAGTGTCTAATTCCAAATTATATAAATTAATACAATGATAATATTCTAAAGTCTCATGCATATATGTAAATTTTACAAAAGAACTAAATTGTTACAGCGAGTTAATATTTTATTTTTACTTGTTAATATGTTTTAAGTCATCCTATAATTTTAATTTATAAAATAAATATATTATTATTATATATTTATATATTCATATAAAATAAATCAATTATATAATCTTATTTTAGTTAAATCTATGATTTTAGATATAAGAAGGATTAGTCGAGTCACTCATGTTGTAGTTATTTGATCAAAAGATGTTTATTATTATTTTTTATTTTTAATCTCTTAAAATATGCAGTAAAATGTGATTGTTTTGAGAAATTATATTATATAAGTAAAATATAATTTATTTTTCTGTAATATCTTAATAGTCAACTAAATATATGAAAAAAACATTTCAATAATACTAATTATAAATTATTTTTTGTCAATTAAACATATATCAGTTTATGTTACTTAATTGTTTTATGTAATAATCTAAGAAAATAGATAGATAAAAATATTATTTTCATCAAAGAAGATATAGATATAAGTAAAGTATTTTATTACTTCACAAGTATATTTTATGCTAGTGAAAAATATCTTTTAAATAAAATATTACTATTTTGTGAATTTTTCTTTTTATGAAATCATATTATATATAAATATATTTTCGTTTTAAATTAGTTTTAAACTTTATAAATGTTTTCTTTTTATTTTATATTGTTATTTGGAAATTTTAAAAGGAAATAATATATTTAATGTAATATTTTAAATTCATTAAGGGTATCATAGTAATCAACCACCATGAGATTAAACGTGTACACCAGAAAATGACTTCTCAAATAATATTATAGAGATTATGACAAAATAGCATATAAAGAGAATATTCAAAAATAGCATTTAAATAAATGGTAAAATAACTTAATTAATTACTCCAAATCCTAAACCTTACCCCAACTTTCATCCATAAAAACTATAATCAATAAACTCTAAACCCATATATATAAGAAACTTTAACATTTAATAAATGCTATTTTTTATTTTTTCTAAATTTTATGTTATTTTATAAAAACATGTTTATTTTCCATCTTAGGGTTAGTGTATACGATGCTTTTACTTTTACCTGCCATTGAAGAGAGCCACATGAGTGAGTGTAGAAGCAATGGTGGCGAAACCAAGCCCATAGCTAAGAGCAAAGAACATGCTCAAGTTGATCCTTCCTTGTTGCTCATACTTCACTAAATCAAGCTCAAATTTATCATTCACGATTGCAGGGATATCGTACGTCTCACCAACCGATGTGAACAAATGCGATGAAAATATAGGAAACCTCTTAGCATTGTAAGAATCAAGTCCCCAGTAAGATAAAGGCAAGACGAGGTAGATGAAAAGAACATAGCCGATGAAAACATTAGCGATGGCGAAGAACGGGCTAATGAGTGGACTGAACAAAAAAGATGCAACCGCGGTCCAGTCTAGTGTCAAGGCTCCAAGACCAAGACCTCTCATGCCTGAACCAATCTGTTGAACAGTGACTGATCGTGGAAATGCCCAACAAATCCATGAGATGCTTGTGAGTGTTGTGAAGAGATAGCCAGGGACTATGTACCATGTGAAACTGCATATTAATGCTATTACAAAGAATTTTGCTCTCGTCATTCTTTGCTCATCCTTCTCATGCAATGCCCTACATGCAATTTTGTTTTCATTAAAATACAAATATTTTTTTATACATACTTCAGAATTTGCAGTAACTACGTGAGATGTGTATATGTATGTTTCAAATAAAAAGTTTCTTTGACTTCGATCATCTGCAAAACGATGATTAATGATAAACAAGTAAATAGCAAATTCATTATAATAATCGCGTTTATACGTATAGCAAGAATTTTTTTCATTATTTCTTACTCAGCTATATACTTTGAAGTTTGAATTGTGTAGAATTTTGGGTTATGACAAATTGTTTTCAGGCTATATATTAATTACATGATTTCAGAAAAATTAAATTGTTTCGTACTTGTATGCATATATTCATTATACTTTTTGATTCACATATAGTGAGGTTTTATATATGCTTGTATATTTAGCCATGCGACATGAATATTCAGTTCATATTGCGAATAACCGAATTTGTCTGGTGTTAGTAAACAATCTCTGAAGTATTGGATTTCAATTTGCCGGATGCTCCGAGTTATCAAAATAGAAAGAATTATATTTACTTTTTTTTATTTTACAACGGATTTAGTTGGTGTCAAATGACCCCATATTTTCCAAAATTGAAAGAACTATATTTAGTACTCAGTTCAAAAAAAAAAGAATTATATTCACTATTAAAACTCTACAACGGATCAGAGTCGGACTCGTTTGGAAAATATGGGGTCATTTGACACCAACTAAATACTATATATAAATTTCGTAACCATGTTTATTAGTTAATTATGATACAATTAGTCTTGAAAGCGCACCATTGATCCCACAAACCCGGGTTTGATGCAACCCATTGATCCTTTCTTACTTTTTTTTTGCAATTATACAAAATTTATTTATATTATGACCGTACTTAATTAATTGGCTGGGTCCGCCCCTACAACGGACTAAGTTTTTGACTACGTCTTATATAAGTTTGAAGATGTTTTAATAACAGTTAGATGACAATGATATTTCTTTTTTGATCCAAAAAAAAGATGACAATGATATTAATTCAAAAGCTCAATTAAGACGATAACGTGTGCATGTTCTTCTACAGAATATTTTATATGTATATGTGTGTATACGCTTTCGTTTATCATCAACCATGATCATGAAATGTGAAAACGTTAAAGCCAGCTTGTTGACCACCGAGTGAATAAGTAAATGTCATACTTACGTAGACGTAAAAAGACAGCCATATCTACAGCTTGTCGTGGATTCATATTATTCATATTATATCTCACTAAAAAATATTGTAGGGATGGATAATTTTGGCTAGTATATATCCATTAATTTTGACCATAACACATACTGGTTATATTATTTTGGCTAGTATATATCCATTAATTTTGACCATAACACATACTGGTTATATTATTTTCTACAAAATGAGACAATAGTGGTGAGAACTAGGTAGGGCAAGTGCTAGACACATTTTTTTTCATTAGTTTCATTGGAATTTGAAGAATTCAAATTGTTTAATATCCAATACCTCATGCACCTTTGGTTTAAAACTTTGTTATTTAATATGGTGTGCTTCATGTTTTTTTTTTTTTGCTAAAAGGTGTGCTTCATGTTGCAAATATTTGTTTAATAATTTTATCAAGGCGTACCTAGGTGAATACTAGGTAGAGCAAGTGCCACATACATATTTTTTATATTTTTTTTATCAATTTTATTGAATATTGAAAAATCCAAATGACTTAATCTCCATGCTCCATGCACGTTGGTTGAAAACTTTGTAATTTTAATATATGGTGTACCGTGTGCCTCATGTTGTAATATTCGCTAGATTCTCCCCCAGTATTATACATTATACATTGTACATTATTACATTGACAGCTACATTAATGAAATCTCAATCTTTTCCAAAATATTACTCTCTCCATTTCAAAAAGATCCATATTCTAGGAAAAAATTTTGTTTCAAAAAGATGTATTTTTCACATTTTCAATATATTTTTTGTCAACTAATAATGAAAAATTGTGTGTTTCAAAAACATAATTGCATTTTTAAAAATTTTATTGGCTTAAAATATAGAAAATATAAAATTACAAAAACTATGCACTAATAAATATGCTTTAATATGTTTTATTAATAAGTGTGAAAATCTTAGAATATGTATTATTTTGAAATAGAGGGAATATATTTTATATTGACAGCTACAGTGAAATCTCAATCTACGTTCTCAAAGTCAAAACCATTAGAGCATCATTAATCCTAAATTGCTTAAGTTGGGGTGTTTAAAAAAACCCAAGGTGATGCTTCTTCTTCCTCTTCTACAGTGCAAGCAACATTAGAGCACCCGTAATGGTATTACCCATTGGAGTCTTTAGAATTTAATTTTTTAGTTATTATTTTTAAACTTTTTCAGATTTAAATTTAAAAAAAAAAAAAATATCAACCAATCGCGGATCGCCACGTCTCGTGGGAACCCACAAATAGTGTAAGGATTCATTAAGAATGAATCCTTATTTAGGGATTTTCGGAATTGAATCCTTAGTTTTTGGTGGGTTCATTAATTATTTAATTATTTTTTTCTAAAGACTTTCTCTTAAAGATTCTCATTCCGGATGCTCTCAGTTTGGAGTGCTTAATTAAGCACTTATGCTTCTTCTTCCTCTTCTCATTCCTCTTTTTTATAAATAAAAAATGGCTAAGCACTCTCTAAACATCTTGGGTTAATGATACCCTTGTAGAGGTAAGTCAACGAGAGAGCGCTCCCGCTAACGGAGTCAAACTCAAGGACCAAAGTCTTCCTATGCAATTGCTATTTATAGTCTTTTAGGTACTTGTAATAATTACTATTATTTGACACACTGATACAAAGAAGACACTGTCTTTTACTTTTGGTCTAGCCGTCCAGGATTTAAGTTTATAAAAGTAATCCTAAAGTTGCTTTCTCCCACAGATTGATGCTAATAATCTTACCATATTTTATAGCTTTAGTACAAAAGAGAAACAGTTAGTAATTATTATTAGATACTCAAATAATTTAAGATTAGAAAACTCACCGAAATAGTGAGACTTGAACCAAAGTGCTAGGCCACCACATGTGAGCCGGCTCGACCACGTATTTCCTTAATAAACCGGCCCACCCGTATCCCAACACCTATAATTTTGTTTTCTTTTTGTAATATTTACAACAAATAGTATCAAACATGAAAATTGCCGAATCAAATGACATGTGCAATAATGTCAAGCAAACGGACAAATTAAATTTTCTTTGAAAACAAATGAATTATTTTCCACGAGACTTTCCTGTTTAAAATATATAAACATGATATGAGAAGATTATTTTATTATTATTTTGAAGTTTTTTGGTGTGGGGAAATGTTTTGAAGTTATTATTATGTTGTTTATAGTCGACCAATATGAACATCAAGACATTACTTTTTTGGGTACGAATGTTAAATATCAAGACAAAAATTTATTCAACTATCGGGATTTTTCAACTCGTTGTTCCAAACCATCAATTAAAATTAGTGACGAAGAGCAATTTGAATATTAAAATTAGAAATAGTATACCTGAGTAGTGATGATGAGGAGCCAGCCAGCAAAAAAGGAAATATTCCGGCGATAGAAAGCTTTGATAATCGTAACGATACCAACCGCATAAGCTGACCCGGATCCGAACGCACTACCCGCATTTGCAAAAATCGATATCAAAACATGTTCCTTCATGTTAAACGGACCAGGGTTCACCGAGAACCGGGTCGAACCAAATCCTGGTAACCAAAACTGAGTTGTGGGTAGCACCTTGGCCAAGAAATGACCAATGGGGAGTGTAGCGACTATTAGGGACAAAGGTCCCACATCGGGTATTGGAAGGGATCGTTAGTAATATATAAGATAGATGGACCACTCCACTTATCACCAATTGGTTTTAGGTTGGAAGCCCATCTAGCTTAACATGGTATCAGAGCCCGATCCGAACAATCCAATCCGACCCATTATCGATCCAGCCCAAAGTCGGCCCATCGATCCTTGCCCAAACATTCCGAGATTGATGCTCAGAGAACCATCATCTCGAGGGGGCGTATTAGGGACAAATGTCCCACATCGGGTATTGGAAGGGATCGTTAGTAATATATAAGATAGATGGACCACTCCACTTATCACCAATTGGTTTTAGGTTGGAAGCCCATCTAGCTTAACAGCGACTTGAACCGTGATTTGAGTGATTACAAGCGGTTCGGTTCGGTACGAGAAGAATTGGTTCAAGAAAGAGAGAAGAGAGCATGATATTATACCCAAGAACCACATCCTAAATGTCCAAACCGGTAGTGTTGGGTCGTCAGTGTTTGTTACCGTTAAACGGACTTCTTCTATCGGTGATGTGTCGTCGTCGGAAAACTCATCGGCGGGGGCCATTCCGGTGAAGATGTAAGTTGTATTTTTGGTGTGCGAGTGAGAGAAAGCGAGCGAGCTTTAAAGTCTCTAGGAATCTGTAATCTTTATGTGAGACCCAATGGTGTGAGACTGACATGAACAACCTCTGTTTTCAAATAAATATATTCCTTATTGTTATTTTTAGTAAAAAGAAGAATAATTAAATTTTGATTAGTCTAATTGATTGGCTCTTTAGAGTCAACTATATGAATGTAGATCACATGATGTTTGTGAGTTGATTATTATATTAGTTTTGTAACTGGATGATTGTAACTGGACAAGAAATTTAGAGAGTAGAAGGAACCTTTCTGATATTATAGCCTAGGTCTTGCATCTTTAGAATAGAACTATGAATTTTCAAAGTCAAGCATTCACATGCTGACGCTATATATGTAATATTCACTGTTTAAAACTATAAATTACAGAAATGACTTAATATTAAATAAATCATAAAAGATTATATTGGTTTAAAACTATTAAAAATATTCACCAATATAACAATAGTAAATGTAATTTAATTATGTGAATAAAATCTAAATTATAAAAATATGTAGAACAGATCATTCATGTGAAAGTGAAACTTAAATGTTCTAGAGAGTTTTTCAAAACTGTTCGAGAGTTTCTCATTATCTGAGAGAGACTGATCTCATTCTATTTATTTTATCATTTAATGATATATTCACACTCTGAAAAAAGTTTTTTGATTAACAAAATATTCTCTCTAAAGGCAAAAGAACTATATGGAAATAAGGTTTTCGAAGAAATATCACGAATGTATATTCGTTAGCGAGTAAGATGGTTTCGACCATAACAAGGTCACATCGTAAATCTTATTTCTATATACATTTCTAGTATATGGCACACATAGATACTTGTGTAATAATTTATGTTTCTAAATAATTTTGTAACTTTAATATGATTTAATAAAAATTTGATTAGAAAAAAAGATTGCTGACTTCTAAATTTAAGTTTTACAAGAGGTGGAGGTCATCCCAACCCAAACATTAATTTAAGTAGAGCTTAACCCAAGTGAATTCCCACTAGAACAATGTGTTTTAGTCACCTAGATCGGTGACAAGGCAAACAGTTGGCCGAGAAAGAGTGTGCTTGCAAGGCCCAAAACCCAATCTCTACCTCTTTCAACATAAGAAGAGTCTTCTGAACCGGACTGGTACATGAAAATTGGGTTTTGGTTTGCCTCACCTCACCTACCCAAGTTCTCTCTGCAACTTCGAGTCAATAACTGACGACAACTAGTGTATAACCAGCTTGAAGTGGGAATTCATGAATCTGCTCAGTCATTTTATTAAGCTAGCCATCACAAAAGAACAACTTAGATGGTTGT